>JALJCO010013034.1:170000-1370000 GCA_023101725.1 Atherinomorus stipes | reverse complement strand
CTGCATGACTTACAGCAGGCGAGTTGTCAGCCTATCAAGACAGAGAAACAAACATACTTAATCCAAACTTAGAAAAACAAATTAAGGTAACATGCATGTTTTTGAAATGTGGGAGGATGTCAGAGAGAAACCGTGCATGCACATGAAATGCACACAGAGAAGCCCCAGACGAGGTTTGACCCAGGAACCTTCTTGCTTTGTGGTGATGGTTCCAGCCACAACAAACAGCCAGTGCAATAAAAAAGGAGAACCAGACATCGATGACCACAAAGTTTGGAGCAGCTTAAATCTTGTGTTTGACAAAAATAAACACCAAATGTGCTTATAAACTAAAAATTAGTACCTGCGTTCTCTAAATTGTGCATTTAAGTGCAAAAATTTAACATCAGCATCAAACAATGGTAAAGATGGGTCTCTCACAACCTTTGTTGAATGGGTTACTGAAATCAAATTTTAAGTTTAATATTTTTCAATTCAATGAGACATAAAGGTACTGAAAATTATTCACTCCGTTCACGTTCATGTGGCTGTTAAATAAAATTAAGGAATTGTGGATTTAATTGTTTATTCGCAGAAAATTCCCCTATTTCTCTGGAAGTGGGGTGAGTGTTTATTCATTTGTTTATTGGCTAAAATAGCTTCATATGATTAGGTTTTGCTTCCAACCTTCTGCTACAATCACTTCTATTGTGATGACATTCCTGACCTCAATAAAGACCCCTGAAAGACACTAATTAAGACTGTCACACATATTATGCTTGTCCCAACAAACAGCAGCTTTATAGTACACTTCACAGCTTTCTACCAGTCTCTTAAAGTTTCATTTTGCAGCTAATGTGGATGTGAAAGGTCTTGTTTATAGGGCTGACAAAAGTCATTCTCATTCCTCAAGCACCCCGACTCTGCAACATTTTTATGGCCATGTAATTAGAGGGGCAGGACTCATCTCTCTTTCCTCTGAGACAGAACAAAGGTTGGGGAACAAAAATAGAAATTTCCCTCCGGGATGGCTGCACAATATGAGGCCCCTGCTTAATTTTCAGCAGAGACGAAGACCAGAAAAGCACTGCAGGACAAACAACGGCCTTTCGTAACAGGCCATGGAAGATCAGGTCAGGATCATACTGGAAACAAAGTAAAACTTATGAAAACAGCAATTCTTTGTATTAATCATAGAGAGACAAAATAGTTTCTGATGTATTGGTATTGATGGCTATATGAAAATGTGTCCCATTAACAGGAGCGTAATTATTTACAGAGCTCTTGGGTGGCTGGTGAATCACACTATGGTCATGGAGGGGTCTCAGCAGGGCCATGGTCAGGCAGACTAGAAAAACTGGGATCATGTGATGGCTTTGTGAAAGGGATTTGGGTTCACAGTGTGGCTTGAGCAAAGACTGACTCCAAAAAGCAGTTTTTTTTTCTTGTTTGTTTGTTTCGTTTTTTACACATTTGTAGTTCTAACAAATGAGCTAATGCAATGTATAAAAACTGTCTTACATTTACATATCTTTTTGAATTTGTTTATTTAAGAGCTACTCAAAAGCTTCTGATATATGATATCTGGCAACTTGCAGCAGTATTTTGGGGTACAAGCAGTCGTGGTTGTGGATTGGTGGAAGGTAGGTGGTCATTTTATTTGATTAGAGGCAGTCAGAGACAGTTATAACTTTTTATGTTGGCTGCTCAACAGCAATATTGATAAATATCTGTCTTTTCTTTCCATTTCAATGACAAACCACAGATCACCATCACTTCGAAGACAGATGAGGTACTATATGGCCTACATCTGCAAAACATATTTTTCCCTCCACGCACTGTAATTTTTCTTTGTTTATATGTGAATAATGGTTTGTCAGTGTCTGTGGGGAAAAAAAGATGATACATGGCTTGGCAAGAGTAAATTACATTCTCTGATTAATTCTAATTTAAACCATTTCTCACCATTGCTGTGGGTCACAAATGCTCAAGGAAAAAAAAAAGATAAATGAAGCATGAATGAGACAGTCTTGTTAAATTGGAAACCACCAGAATTGCAGCACGTTTAGATTTGAATGTGACTTTGTGAAATTTAATTTCTTGTAGTTACAAGGCTCAATGACAGAGTTAATGAAGTATAGTAAGAAAGATCTGTGTTCTAGACATGAGAGGACATGTACATACAGCAAACATGTGAATGAATGTGTAAATGTCCAATATGCCAAAATAAGACTGAGAAAATGTTACCATCTGGGTGGTGGTTGGGGGGATTCGGAGCCCGAGGAGAGTGGCGCCACTTTCAGCTTGATCAGGCTCATGGCTGAATTTTGCTCCCTCGGCACTCCACTCTGCTTAGGCCTAATTACAATTTAGGACTGTCTCAGGGCCAAGCCTCCTAAAATGAGGACCATGACAGTTCCACAACCAGACCACTCCAAAAAAAAAAAGATTAACCGACCTTGGACATGGATGAAAGGTGGCCTCTAGCCTCATGGCTCTTTATATTGTTCACTATTCAAACCACATCTAATAATCAGAAAACTGTTGAAACTCTGTATGGGTGCCAGCCAGAGCAAAATCAAAGAGAAAGATTATCATATTAATCACAATAGAAACCTTTGCTTCCTATTCATGTGTGACAAGGGCCTGCTTGAAAAACCCTCAGACAGGAGCAATTATATGAGAGGTGATCATGAGACTGGTGGGGAAAAAGAATAACAGTGAACGTACCAGACTTTGTCATGTGATCTGCTGTGGCCTTCATTCCTCTCCTCGTCCAGCACACCTCCACACAGCGTGTAACCGCACAGAAGCAGACACACCAGACCACCACAGCCATCCCAAATACCAAGTCAGAATGGAGAAAAGTTTGGTTTGTATTTAACCCTCCTGTTGTCCTCATTTTCTGTATACACCCCATGTCCTCCGGGTCAAAATGACCCGTCGTCATTAAACCCCCAATATAAGCAGTTTAATTTAATTTTAAACACAAAATATTATATTGCTTGAAGAAACAACTTAACATTCACCACAAATTGTGTGAATACTTGTGTTTTTCCTCGTCATCTGGCAGAAAACTGTATTTTATTGAAGACACCACTACCATTGTCAGTTGTATTATTGTTTCCTGTATAGGTGGTAAGTAATATTTGTATAGTATTTCTATAACAGAAATGTGCTAAAAGGAGTTTTTAATGCATTTTTTATTCATCCCAATGAGTCAGTTTTTTGTTTGTTTTTTTTTTTGTTTTTGTTTTTTTTGCCAGTGAACAATGTAAGAATATGTATAGTACAGTACAAAAATGGGAACATGTGAACCAAACAACAAACATTTCATTCAACAGCACATGTAGGGCAATATACAAGTGCACAGCCTTTGCAGATAAATTTCTTACACCTGCAGCACACAGTATATGTTTTACAGTCCTTCTTTGTTGGGCAAAACTGACACCTCTTCCTCTTGCTTGCCCCAGCTTGGGCAGCGGCTGTGACAGCTGGCTCCTCAGGTCGGTCAGGAGATGTGGTACTCTGAATAGCTTTCACAACTGCTGCAGAGGCTTCTGTGCGGGGGACATGCTTCCTTCTTTCAATAAGCGGGGTTACAAGCGCCTTTCCGAGCTGCTCCAGGAACACTCTCCTCTTGTTTGTTTACTAGACATGATCTCTCTCCAAATTTCAAATGCATTGTAGGAGGAAACATCAATGATGTTGTGGAAGATGACCAGGGGCCAGCGGGCCGTCATCCTTCTGCAGCTGTAGGTTCCAATCACCTTATCCAGGTTGTCCACACCTCCTTTGTTGCAGTTATAGTCAAGGATGATGGTTGGCTTCTTGTCCTCACAATCACTAATGTCAGCATCTGTGTGCAGGGTGCTACTGATTGATCTGAGACTAAACTAAGACATTGTCGCATTCTGTGGCGTGAAACTGACTGTGACTTTGATTTCAACTGAATTTGACTGACGGGTCATTTTGACCCGAAGGACATCTTTGTACCTTTTTTTGTACAGCTTACATGAAAGTGTAAATAAAGGCAAGAGTTCACTTTTTCTAATGTTTGGGTCAATCTAGAAAAAGTCATGAAATTTCAAGTTGAAAAAATATTGTTTAGGGGATTTTTTGTAAGTTTTCAACACAGTGACGGGTCATTTTGACCCGAGGACAACAGGAGGGTTAAGGAGGGGCACTCACACACACACACACACACACACACACACGCACACACACACACAAACCTCTACCGGTTTAAGCCAGACATGTTCTGAACACCTCCAGCTGATTGATCAAAATATGTTTCAAACTATGAGCCTTAGCAACACAAATTCTTTTGCCTTTTCTTTTAACAACTATGACCATTTTCTTTCAGTTTGTTTGTCTTTTTTTCTCACTCTGTATTTCAAGTTCAATTTCTTTAAGTACTTTAGTGATCAATGCTGTATTATTAGGTTGAATGTAAGACACAAAAATCAGTACTCATGTGTATGCCAAATATAAATATCAAATTCATATTCTAAATAGATGCAAGGTGAGAGTGAGAACATGTTCTATGCTCCACTTATTCACATAACTAGTTTATATTTAGCAAAGGGCCTTTGTGCAAAAAAGACAGTAAGCTTTATTCTGGCTGCTGGAGCCAGCTCAGCCCACTCATAACGCAAAACAAGTGTACCTGATTTGTCCAAATCATCTTAAAGCAGTGGAAAATTGCACCAGATTATGATTATGGTTGGCCAATGTGGTTGGCCAGCCTTTGACAGAATGTTATGTTAAACACATGTACAGTAATATCCTGTGTGTGCAAAAGAACATTCTTCACACTCCCTCTTTATTGAGTGGCTGCTCTGCAGGACAACATTCCTCCAACAAATTTCTCTTGCTCTCCTTTGCTATGCTGAATATGCACAGGTGGTGAAGAGACCCCCTTCCAAAGAGCTAAGAGTGCAAGAAAGGGAGAAAAATCAGCAAGGCTTTTTCAGCATATGAAACAAATGTTTGGCATTCCACAAGTACTGCTCTGCTGTAGACCTGTCTGTTAACAGATGGGAGTGCGCCGGGGCTGGTTGGCAACATATTTGACATCAACTTTTCAAAAAATGTAAAAGCAAGAGAAATGGTTTAACTCAGCCTTTTTATTTGTTGTTGAGGTATTGTGGATGTTTTGTGCTGGTGTATCCTCTCTCACATGAGACCAATTAATGGTGGTCCTCAAATGCTACAGATGTAATTACACAGGAATTTTCTCACTTACATGTCTGGTATGTCCTCATTTTAAGGTCTGCTTTTTGGCACTGACAAATGACTTGCTTAACTATGTCACATTTGTAAATAAGTTCAGAGGCAAATGCTTTAGAACATGTTTAAACAGCAGCAGATGCATTTTTCACATGACACGAAGACACTGAACATTGATGTGATGTTCTGCTTGAATTAAGGCACAGCACATATTTCTGTAGAGTGGAAAGAGTAAAAATTTAGCTTCTAAATGTATCTTTAAAAGTTAGACTTAGGAAGTAGTGTTTACATCAACTGGTTAAGCAGCCTACTTATATACTGTACAGAGGCTGGAGCTCCCTGATGCACTTAGCTTAGATTATACAGTGAATTGTACCAAGCACTAAGCTGAACACTGCTGTATTCTCCTTGAGTGTAGTGTAGGGTCTTTTCAGCTACTCCAGCCTCCTCCCAAACAAAAAACAAACAAAAAAAGCAGGATTACTGGCGTGATTATGTGCTTAAGTAGTTTTCTGTCTCTTTTTATTCAACCTTTATTTTACCAGGGAAAGTCCCATTGAGATTAAAAACTTATTTTCCAAGGCAGTCCTAGCCAAGAGACAGCAATTATAAGTTACATGACATTATAAAAGATATACAATAAAAATAATGTTAATGTGTTGTGTAATGTGTTGGCTCTGTGATGGACTGATGATCTGCTTGGAGTATAGAAAATGGATGGATGGATGGATAGATATATTATGGTAGCTTTACATTATAATATTAGCGCAGGTTCATTAATAAAAAAAGGAGTGTTTAGTTTAGTTTAGTTGGTTAGAAGCAAATAATTAAACACCTCTACTTAGCTGAAAATAGCACAAGGTCTACATACCAAAAACTGGAAGAGAGAAATTGTTTTTTTTTGGGGGGGGGGGGGGCAAATGAAGCAAATAGCAAATATTGGAGCAAATGAATTACATAGAATGCTAAAACTACGTAGAATGATAAGCTGCTGTCTGATACAACCGTTTCTAAACAGAGACAAAGCTGACTGGCTATGAACAGGAACTTTGATTCTCACTCTGGACATTCACATGGCCTCATCAGTGCACAACAGATCATATCATACCCCCAAAACCCTAGAAAAGTGAAATTTGATGTCATGGCATCTTTAACACAATGTGTTTGATAAAAGTTATGAATAAGCTGTGTTTACTCTTGTGTTGTGTCTCTTCTTTAACCCATCAAAGCATTTAACTGAGGACCCCAGCAGCTGTATATTCAGAGGAAGAATGCTCTTTAAGTTTTGTTTGACATGAGATTTGAGCTGCTCAGCAGTTCAACAACAAAAAGCTCCCTTTATTATATTTTTCTTCTCATGAAGTGCCAAAAAAGTGAGCTATAGGTCTGGACAGCAGAAGGGCCAAGTCAGCAAAGAAAGTGGTGTAGAAGTCTCTTGAAGAAATTAGAGGCCATCCCTGAAGAAAATGTCATCTGGATGGCAGCTTATGCTGCTTCAAAACCAGTTAATTAATGGCTCTGTTTCAAATGTCCAAATTTCTTTTCCCATTTGCACAAGTGCATTCTTATGGCATCACATAACTGTGTACTGACTTCAAGCCAGACACTCTTTTTACCCTTCAGCTAGAAGCACGCAGCATTGGTGGTTTAAAAAAAAAAAAAAAATTGATACTCGAACCATAGGACAGTTTTCCACTTTTCTTCGAGACATTGTGTTATAATCACACATGCATGTTCATTTTAGACTAAAATGTAAAGGTATGCAATATATGTGCCATATATTTTCAAGAGTACCTAACTGCAGTTACAATAGACAATTTTAAATAAAATCTTTTTAGAAAATAGATACAAGGACGCC
Organism: Atherinomorus stipes; assembly: GCA_023101725.1. Taxonomy (NCBI): domain Eukaryota; kingdom Metazoa; phylum Chordata; class Actinopteri; order Atheriniformes; family Atherinidae; genus Atherinomorus; species Atherinomorus stipes. The sequence goes on along the minus strand of JALJCO010013034.1, from coordinate 1,362,931 downwards.
GCCTTACAGGAAGTCTCCAGCGGAAGTTGCTTAAACACCACTTAGAGTATCTATCTGCGGCTTGAAGACAGATCCGTTTGGTGTAGTCGGGTGGTTAGAGTTAGGAGAAGGGTCAGGGGTTGGGTTAAATTTTAGTAAGTTACATGGAGAACAAACTTCTGGTTAGGACTTGCGGCGTGGATTGGATATATGGCCACGTCTCGTGACTGCAGTTGGGTCCCTCTATATATTTCATGTAAGGGGGACTTATGGGGTTGGAGGATCCAGGTTCAAGTACAAAGACTGGCAACGAAGGTGAACCACTTCAGGCCTCTATAAGACTCTTCAAGCCCCGTAAACCCCCATCTATATGGTTTATTGCTTTAATAAGCACGTTGTTACATACCAAGTCAGCTAGGGATCAGAGACACAAACAAAAGACCGAATTCAGGTGGAAAAGGTGGAGTAAAGACATTTTATTGTTCTGATGGCATTTTAAAGCCAGAGTTGGTAATCCTGCTCAGAAACACATTGGTATACTGGGTGAAATGGTCCACTGACAGTAGTCAATACATCATGTTTTTGTAAAAAAGAAGGAAAAAAGTCAGACCTCTGTGAGAACTGTAGCTCTGTATAAAAACTGACCAACCCCTGCCATTCGCGCCGAAAGACAGGAATGGGCTCTATGCACAGCTTCACTACTTCCTGAACTTAAGGTAGCTCCTTTTTTTCCTGTCTTTCATTACTGGATGAACTGATTAATTGCTGAATGGTCAGCGCGCATGACTTTCACCCGGGAGTCTGGGGTTCAAAGCCTGCCCGGGCCCTCCGTTGCGTACCTTGCCACATTCTGGCGTTGTCGGCAGGATCCATTTGAAATGCTGGTAAACAGTCAATGGATTCCTAATTGCTCTTTTTTTTTTTTTTTTTTTTTTTTTTTGTTTGGGGTTTTTGTCTCTGGAGTCGTTTTTTAATTTTTTTTTTTATTTTTTATGTTTGGGTTGTTGTATCTTCCCCTCCCCCCCTTCTTTTGTTTTTTTTTTTCGTTTTGGGGGAGACCTAATCTGGTTTTTCCCTTTTTTTTTTTTTTTTTTTTTTTTTTTTTTTTTTTTTTTTTTTTTTTTTTTTTTTTTTTTTCTTTTTATTCTTTTTTCCTGTTAGTTTTCTCCCAATTTTCATTTCCCTTTTCCCAATTTTTTTTTTCCCAGAGTGGTGGAGGGGGCGGGGCTTAGCCATAGGTCAATTGGTGGCACCCTGCGCGGAGCACGAGGACGTGCAGGTGGAAAGAGGGGGAGAGATGTGGCAGTTAATCCAGGTGTGTCTGACCTCAGGAATTGGACTGACACACCTGGTTTAATCAGTTTGTCCAATAATGAAAGACAGGAAACAAAGGAGCTACTTTAAGTTCAGGAAGTAGTGCAGTCGTGCATAGAGCCCATTGGTCATTCGCAAAGGATAGAAAGAACAAATTTATGCCTTTATGTCTTGTCTCTGTTCCTCATCTCTCACCGTCCCCCACATGACCCCCCTGTGTTCCGCTCACTGTGTCCCAGAACAGCTGATTTGAGTTGGTTTAATCAACTCAGGGTAGTTCAACCCGGGGTTTTAAACATGCTCTACCATGATAAAAAGCCAGCATCAATTGAGCACTGATTCGATGAGTCACCATGGCAACGTAGACGCAAAGGCGGGGCTGCGCTCGCCATTAAATGGAACGAACTTCTAAAGCCTGCCACACACGATAGCTTCCTGCTGAGCTAAAAGTCTCTCGAAGTCGTTTGCTCAGCAGATAGCTCATTGTGTGCGCCTGATTTTTGGTGAGTTTTCTGCCTCACGAGGCCTTGAGGTGAAAATCAAACACGTTTGATATTTTTTACCTCGCGAGGCGAAAAACCCTCCGTGTGCGCTCAACTTGAGCTGTCTGCTGAAGGCAGAAGATCTAGCGACCAATCAAAATGCGTCCGCAGATCACCTGATTTCAAGATTCAAAAAATAATGTGATCTGCGGACGCGTTTTGATTGGTTGCTAGATCTTCTGCCCTCAGCAGACAGCCCAAGTTGAGCGCACACGGAGGGTTTTTTTACCTCGCGAGGTAAAAAATATCAAACGTGTTTGATTTTCACCTCAAGGCCTCGTGAGGCAGAAAACTCACCAAAAATCAGGCGCACACAATGAGCTATCTGCTGAGCAAACGACCTCGAGAGACTTTTAGCTCAGCAGGAAGCTCTCGTGTGCAGCAGGCTTAAAGCCTCATATGGCGAGTTTGAACTGCTGCTGCTGCAATTTTAAAAAAAATAATGATGGCGTGGGAGAACATTTAAGTTTAAATGCTGTCCTTTACAACCACAACGATGTTATAGAGTAGAACTGTTCAATGGTAACGCGACAGTCTCAGATGCTGTCAGTATGATTCCACCTGATTTTGTAGATGCCTATTTGGTTGAATGGTTTGCATATATACCTTTCACCTGGATGGCTGGTGTTCAAATCCAGTTTTGTACTTTTATCGCAGCCATTTTATTTGTTTAACTTGGGTGCGATCCCACAGGGGAGAAGCGCTTTTGTCGGCAGCATTAAGATGAAATATATCCATCACATTTCTCAAATGCCCTACATCTCCAATTAAAGAAAAAAAAATATTCACGAAAAAACGCAGGGCAGTAAACAACAGCCTATCTGCTTTGAAGGGAAAGCGTATGGCAACATGAAAAAAGTTACATCTGGGACCGAACCACAACTTTCTGTGTGACAGACGTTAGCCTTGCTCATTTACCCAGAAATAGAGACAGCTTAATGGTCAAATAATCAGGACAAACCATCTCTCAGAAACAAAGAGATAGGAACTCCAACTGTCACATACGGCCAGTGATATTATAAATGTATGGAGGATCCGCTTGTGTATGTAGATAATTGACTGTGATGTGAAACTGTAACACCAGAAATGACAACTGTCGGAAAATAAAAGAACTTCTATCCATGGTCTGATAACGATCTCCAAATGTTTAACTCTCCGTAGAAATGCAGCATCTTCATACTGTACATGAAACCCTTATCAAAAGAACACGTGTGTAACCTACAGACTGATTTATTTTCAAGAGGTTTTATTCGAGACAGCAGCAGCCAAAACTCACCACTGACTGAATGAATGAATGAGGAAATAAAACAGCGAGTGTGGCTGAAAGTGGGTGGAGACAGCGTGAAACTCAAGGTTTCTCCACACTAACCTGCTCCCGACCAGGTTAGTTTCAGAGTCTGTTACCATGGTAACTGACCAAGGGTTTAAGTTACCCCTGTTCGTGCAACAGGCAAGAGTTACTCCTCTTTCCTTGGGTTGAGTTACCTACCTTTGTGTTACGGAAAACTCAGAGTGTCCCGAATTTCCGGGTTAAACAACTTAGGGTTTTCATTAAACCTGCTTCGTGCAACAGACCCCTGGTATTGGTTCGGTTGCAAAAATCAAAACGTTATTGCATGTAAACAGTTGAAAATGGTGAAAATAGGACAGTAGGCATGACTGATCTTCAGAAAACCCTCTCAGATAACTTATTCAAGTTCAGACTACGATTTATTTGTCTTTCACCATGGTCACCATGTCGGATTAAACCACTGCGGTGGCAGAAATTATTCCCGTGTTCTAGTCAGGAGACTGGTACTAATGCATCACTGCCGCGATCAGCTGCATCACAACACTGTAAGCTGTAAACACTGTAGCTGTGTGACAGCCGTCCTCTGCTCAGACAGGAAAATAAAAAAGAAGAATAAACTGATTGTGGAGCCGTTTACAAACATTCACGCAGCATAAAAACACTTCCCGGAGATTTAATACGAAGTACGGGGGTCGTAAATCAGATGGCGTTTGAGTTTATATAGTTAGCTTCTTAGCAGGTAGCTAGTCTGCCTACTGCCCACCACAATCTCATACACAATAAAGCAAAACGTTACACAAGCAGCGAGACTTACCAACAGCAATGCAGGCAAGTCCCTAACAGCTGGAATCACCTCCTTTCCAAACATAGTGATGATGTTGTCTTTGCCTGGTTTAATCTCAAACTAGTGAAAGTTGCTCCTGTATGGAGGTGTTGAAGACGACACCGGAGCAGAACCTGCTGTAGACCGCAGACTGTTGTGGCCTATTTTGGTTTTAAGAAAGAGTATAAACGAAAGTTTAAGCCACTTTCTAATTCAGGTTTTTCAGGCAAATTTCAAATGAGGTCCAACACTAATATGTTTTAACAAGAAAAATGCTGTTTCCGGGTGATGACTCCCTTGCCAAGTTATGGTAAATATAACACAGCAGCGCTGCGTCGGTATTTTTTTATTCGTCATCAAAATACAGATTTATTCAATATAATTTAAAACACAACAATCTCTGTTTCATTAAGTTACTTTACATTTTTATGAATGATACGAGTGCATGTTTGGCCATAGACTGCAATACAAAACTCAGGCTTTTTGCCCCCTGGTTGTGCGTGCAACTGCCAATGTTTGTAAAAGGGAAACCCATCTATTAATCAACAGAAACACCTGGAAACCAAAACTAAAGAACCCCAAACTAACACATCACCAAAAAGAAACCCACAAAAGACACAAGGAGCAAACTGTTCCCAGGCTAAACAGTTGCCAATGACTGAATATCTGTGAGCTCTTTTAGCTGCAGGGAAGCAGCTCCAGGTGTGTCTGATGAATTGTTAGCAGGTGATAGTGGGAGGAGATGATGGTGGTTTGATGCCAGGCCACTCACAATGGAGGGTTGGAACAGGAAGATTTGCATGTAAAATGAAGGAAAACAGGTTAACCACACGGCCCTAACACATGTTCTTATTTATTTGCTAGTTTTATAATTTAGTTTTGTATTGACCTCTTAACCCTTTACCTGCCTGCACTGCTCATTGGTAGGAAACATTTTCAGTGACTACAGGCGCTTTCGGACTGTAGGAACCTTTTGGAGTTCCTATAACCTTTTTGGGAACCAGGCCGTTTTTTTGCGCATTTGGACATATAGGAACTAGGGACTTCGGACCACAGTTCCTATAACCTTTTTAGCTGCTACTCCGAGGCAGGGACTTTTTGGGGTTCCATAGGAACTGAAATACGTAGGTGTTTGGTGATTGGTAAAACTGGCAAGCCGGGCCCCTTACGTGAGCTCCGCTTCTTCCAGCCCCGCCATATTTAAAAAGTCTCACAGCTGTTTACCTGTTTACCGAGATCGTAATAACGACAAGAATAATAGGAGTGTATCATTATTAAATCGATCACAATGGTGCACGTCACGAATCGATAACTATTTTGAAATGTTCAAAAGCAATTATTTTCATATTGATTTAATGACCAAACACAGCTGCAAAGTATGGATCACCGCGAGCCTACGTCACAACCCGGAATTCATGTGACCGCGAAGCTGGTCCCGGTGAAAATATGCTTCGTATTTGAACGGCGTCTGATGGACTATGAGCCTCAAAAACTGCTTTTGCACTCTTTTTAATTTTTTTTTCTCCGCCGGTCTGTCTTTGAAATATTATAGAAATGACGTACAGTTATACTGAAAGTCTTACTGCCGACGCTAGAAGAAGATACGAAGCTAAACTAGTATCTGTTGGACTAAGTGATGCATCTTCTGCTGCTTCAGCCTGGTTAGACGAACCTACCTGTACATAACAGCCTGATGATCAGTTTCCCGATCTCATGATGTATTTGGTTTCATCAGGTAAGCCCCGTGTTCAAGCCATTTATTTTTTAATAGAATATTAATTTTCCCACGGATTTTTAAGAAATGGTGGTATTTCTTTGATGTACTTCTCAGGAGTTTACTCTCATTGATAAAGTTATAAATTACCGGCAGTCTCATCTGTATGTAACTGGTTATGACTGTGCATGTTTATAATGCTGCAAATGCCTTTCTGCCGCTTTTTATGCTTTTATTCTTATGTGGGAACATTGATGGCAGTAATCTGGATGAACGTAATCGTTAACAGTCCTGAGGAGACGGGAACAGCAGCGCTGTGATTCTGTACATCCACTGATTTAATGGTGTTTTCTATCATCTGTACAAAAACAACTACAGGGTTTAAAAAGTGAGACCACATTATATGCTTTTTTTTTTATCAGTCACAAAGTGATCCGAACATATTGTTAGATGTTTCCATGGTTTCCAGCGTGAACTGTAGCATTTATGGGCTTGATAGCAGCTAGCCACTTAGCATGTTGTTCGGGACTTTTTCTGTTGTTTTGGGAACTGGAACAAACATATTCTCTTGTCCGTGTGAAAGATATGTTTATGGCAGCCATACACAGCGGGACTTCTCGGTATTTCCAAAGTAGAATAAACGAAGATTGACGAGTAATGAAGCAGTTAATTCAGTGGCTCCCCTATGCAACGAAGCGATGTTTTCACCTGTTACCTAACCGGATGTGACGAATTTGGCGAAAATTCCCGGATGTTCGCGGTGATCCATAGCAGTAGAATCTGCCGCCTGGACACTTTAATAGATGGACCAGCCACTAAAGTTCCGGGCGCACTTCAACAAAAGGTAAACAAGGGAAAGGGAGGGAAAGCTGGTAAGTTAGCTTTTATAATAGCTTTGAATAAAAGAGATGGAAAACCCAAACACAGTTGAAAATTGTGTAAGTACAAACTGTGCCACTTTAGTGAACGAACCCCAGTCTGTCCACTAAAGTGTCCAGGCGTACTTCAACGAAAAGGTAAAAAAGGCATTAGTAGAGCAGCTTTCCAACGGGGGGGGGGGGGGGGGGGGGGGGGGGGTTCCGTTACATGATACATATAACTGTGATGTGGGAAAGCTGGTAATTTAGCTTTTATAATAGCTTTGAATAAAAGAGATGAGAGACCTCAGTTTTGTATTAGATCTACTGGGGCATAAATTTGTCACTGAGATGTGCGTGTTATTCCAGTGTGGCTTGTCATTAAAGCCAGTTTCCGGAGATAAATAATAGTTTAAATTAATGCTCCAAAGTAAAAAAGAAAAAAAAAGTCAGAATACTTTAGAGATCTCTGTATAAGATACCTATAAGTTATCATGACCTTAGACGACTGTCCAATGTTGTAAATCCAGATTTTCACGCTGCTTTCCATGTTGGCAGATAGGAGGTAATTGGGACTGGTCCCCACCTTAACGGCGGCGGCGCAAGATGGCGCAACACACAAAACGCTCGTCAGATTAGTCTATAACATTGTTTACTACGATGATAAAGTTTTTTCTTCATAGTTCCACGTTTTGGTGTCTTTCAGCTGAACCGTTATCGTTTGCCGACGGCAAAAGAATCCATAACTATCCCTTGCAGTGCTTGAATTTACTGCGACCATCTTCTTCCTGTATCAAAATGGTTGGGTACGCAGATGCAGCGTCATTTGATGCGTCACATCCGCAGGACAGCGCGGGAAATTCGGCCACCGAATTGCTGAGAATTATGTAGCACACAGCCTGTTCAAGCCAATGGATAGAGACATGGGTGGGCTCATTCTTTTTGTTTTTTAATGCTTAATCACACGTTAGTCTAAAAAAAACCTGGATATGCTTGTTTATTCTTTCACAATTCCTGCCTCTAGTCTCTTTAAGGGGGGGAGTGTTACGGCCACCTAGTTTATAACTTGTTCTGTGTTTCATTCCACATGCAAACCTCCCCGTTCCAAACCTCTGTTTTGATTGGCCTGGTATCACACCACCTCCATCTCCTCCCTTCCCACCTGCTAATGACTGATGGGACACACCTGGGGCCTGTACGACGAAGCCGGATTAACATGCCCGGGATTTCTCTCAGTTACCTGGGTTGACTTAACCAGACATATGCGGTCTTGATAAACGGTACTATGAAGCTGGTTATCAACTCGGTAACTCAACCCAGGGTTTTCCAATCTTAATCAGTGCGCGCTCACATAAAAGAGGCGGCGTTGGAAGCATCTGACCAATCGCAGACATGGAGAAACAGAGAGCGACATATTTCACCATGGAGGAGCAGACGATGATACTTAAGAAATATGTAGAATTCAGGATCATCATTCCTGAATGATAACACGACATTATCATTCAGGAATGATAATAAATGGCTCCATTTATGCTGCGGCAACACAGTCGCCGCAGCAAAAGCCAGGAATTAATGCTGGCTGTTAATGCGCAGCAAGTCCGAGCGATTGTACAATCATGGAACAATATCGGACTCTGATCATTTAGTGTTCATCACACTACAGCGCTTCCTCAGTATATTTGCTTCTCATACTGTGCATATGGATATTTTAGGCTCATATCGTTGAACGTGTTGTAACCCTTCACCATGCCGGCATGGGTGGGTGTGCGCTCCATAAATTCATGTTTTCTACATGTGTGACCTCTTAATCACATTATTTCAGATGCAACCCCGCAGCGCAAGATGATCATGGGAACAAGTAAAGAACAAATACAAATATATAATCCAAACCGGCCATTGACGAGATTCTACGCTGCCACACTCTTTCATGAATGAATGGAATTTCATTTAATATTTGTGCAGCCCACAGGGAAAAAGCGGGTATTACATGACATGTTTCTGCATACGTTTTCAGTGTCGCCAACGGTGTGCATCAAACTACCAGTGAATGAATGAATGAATAAATAAATGAATGACGTTTTACTGAGTGGGACCGTGAGCATAATTCGGCCACAAAAAATAAGCTTTTCAGCTACATCAGTACAGCACTAATTTTTTTTTCACTCGAGGTGGGCGTTGGTCTATATCAAAATTAATTCAATTAGTCTAACATTAATAAAACCTCAGTGTGATGAAGAGCATCTGTGGTGTTGTCGGTGTCCGGCTGCGTGCGTTACATTAGTGATGTACGGCTCCAACAGCTGACAGATGTAACGGAGTCCAGCAGAGGAAAACCTACATCTTTCATATAAAGTGTCATCTGGCAAATCAAAAGGTTGCCCATCTCTGAATATTCTCTCTCTCTAAGAACTCCTCTCACGATCTGCGCACCGGCATCGACAGGATCTTCTAAAAATGGGCAGGCCATTTTCCAAGGTGCTGATTGGTCAGGGAGGGTGCTTTCATAGTCAGATCTCTTATCCAGAACTTAACCTGGCCAGACCAGGTTAGGCGTTCAGCATAAGTTACCGGGAGAATAACCCGATCAGAAGTGAACCAGCGTCATAGGATGAAAAACCCAGGGTAACCCGAAGTTACCTCGAAAGAGAAAATCCGGCCGTCGTACAGGCCCCTGGAGCTGCTGGCCCTGCAGCTACAAAAAGAAAAAAACAAAAACAAACAAACAAAAAAACAGCATACCCTTTGTCAATGGCAATTGTTTGGCCCTTAGTTTGTTTCATTTGTGGTTTTTGGTGACTTTAGTTTGGGTAACTTTGTTTCTTTAGTTTTTTCTTTCCAGGTGTTAGTTTGGTTAATGGTTTAGTTGCTAGATTTCCTTCTGTCCTTGTGTTTGATTTACACACTATTTTGGAGTTGGGGTAGCTAGGCCTTGTTTTGTTATAGTTGGGTTTTGGTTACTTTTAGCTAATTGGTGCTGCTCGTTCCCTGTTTGGTTCGCAGAATTTGTACATTTGGTTTGTGTTTGGTTTTCCCTCTTTTGGCTCTTCAGTTTAGGCTTTGTCTGTCTCTTGATTTCATTTGTTTGAGCAGCATCTCAACCCCATCTCCTTTTCAGTTTTTCCAGGTTTTCTGTTTATGCCTTCATCTCCTCCTTAACAATAAAACCGTCTTACTCCACCATTCCACCTGACACTAGCCTTTTTGTTATGCTCTACATCCCTAGCAGAGCTGGGATGTAACAAGCATATTTTGCCCTCAAACAACACAACTTGCACACAAATGTATGAACCCTTCCAACCATTCATTACACAAGGGGCAACAAAAAATACCACACTCAATGCAAATTGGTGTGGCATTTATTGTAGTCAGTGACAGTTCACAGCTTACACGTCAGTGTCAGTTGAAGTCAAATTTGTCTTTTTGCAACAAATGGATCCAGAATCAGATATGCTGTGATACAAATTTTATTGATTATTCATTCTTTTTTTTCAGATTGTGGCTAACAATCTGAATAATTTAATCTGATTTACCAATCATAGTTGCCTGAATTTTATCTGTAACTTGAGCCCTTCCAGCTGCACCTCCGCCTCGCACATGGACTCCTCTTCCCCTGAGCCCACTACCTCTTAATCTCATCTGCCTTAAGCCTGGCATACACTGTGCGATTTTTGGCCGTTTTTGAGCCAATTTCCAGTCGTGCGACAAGTTTGGCGATCGGGCAGACTCTTGGCCAAATCGTGTGTCGTGCGCATGCGCGAAACAAAAACTGAAGTAAACAGAGGCAGCATGGCAACCCGGCTTGTCATTTGCATAGAGTTCTCGTTGTAAAACCAACAGACTGTACAGCCCACGTCTGCTCAGCCAATTCCTCGTCCACACGTGACGTTGTCGCCTTTTATTTTTGGCGAATTCTTCACAAAGAAGAGCGCAAATCGCCAAGGCAGCGCAGTTTTTTTGGTGATAGCATACAGTTGCTGCTGCTGCTGCCGATTGAAAATATTGCACAGTGTATCCCAGGCTTTAGACCATCCATTTGCAAAGAACAACACACAACATTGCACCTTTTAAGGCCTGCAGACTGATTGCAGATTGAAAAATTGTGTGAAGAAGTGTCAAACAGGTGCTTCAGTGATTACATACAGATCAAGAAGTTTCAAAGAGCTGGGAACATATGGTGTCTATTTGGCTACCAGAACTAAAGCAATGGAGTTTGGACTCCTTGAATGACTTCTGTGTTAACTGTTTTGCAAAAGGGTGGGGAAAATGTGTCAAACCAATGAGTTAACTCATTTGCAAGAGGTGACTTTTGCTCTGCTGAGATGATGATGATGAAGACTGGGAGGTTGCCAGTTTCTTCAAACAGGTCAAAACAATCAATAAAAACTGTAAATAGCCTCTCTTGCAATGCACCAAGAGAAGAATCTTCTTGTGTGCCTTATTCAAGCTTGAGAGTACTCTGCACCTATTTGTTGAGCAGCAGTCATTGCATTCAGTAAAGTATCACTGAAGTTATTTCTGTATCTACTGTACAACAATATTGCTAATTATTATTGTTGTATTGTTATTTTATATTGTTAAAAAAGAAAAAGACTACGAGCCTATTAAATCTCCCTTCTGGGATGAATAAAGTATTTTTCATTTAATTTCATTTTCATTTCATTACATGTTCTCTTTTTTAAACCTTCTGACAATGGATGCAACAGGGTTTCTGCTCAGAACAGGTTGGGCTCTTTGTCCAGCTTCTCTATGAGAAAGGCCATTATTGATAACGTGATCAATAACAATTGTCCGAATTTCATCTGAAATTTGAGCCTTTTCTACTACACCTCCACCTCACACACAGACCTCCTCTTCCTCTCACCTGCCTTATTCCATCCATTTTACAGGGGTGCTGACTGATTGCAGATTGAAGATTTATGTAGGCCTACAGGAGCTTCAGTGATTCATATTGGCGTAGGAAATTTCTAACAGTTAGGTTAGATGGTTTCTGTTGGGTTACTGTAGCTAAAACAATGAAGTTTGGACTGCTTAAATGACAGATGAGTTAACTGTTTTGCAAAGGCTGGGGAAAGGTGTCAATGCAATGAGAAAGTGTTGACACATTTGCTAGAGGTGTCTTCTGCTTCATCATTACCATTTTAGGATGGTAATGATAGAAACTGAGTGGATTCCAGTTTGTTTAAGCTGGTCTAAGCGATCAATAAAAACTAACGTATGACGACACAGTCCATGCTTGGTACACATATTGGCGCCCCCTATGAATGAATAGACGAATAGCAGAAGCAAGGACTTTAGTGTGTACACTTCACTGTTCACTGGGACATGTGAGATATTGTTTCCTGTTTTGTTTCGTTTTCCCTGGGTGTGTGAGCAATGACTGGTTTAACTGGGTGTTTTCAGGGGTTTTATTAATAAAAAAGAATAAACCTCACAGCTTAGATTGTCTAAAAGAAAGGGAGATGTAGGCTGATCATCATTAAATTCATTTCATTTGTTATACATCCTTACGAGACACACCGTAGGCTAAGTGTTTCGAGAGATAGAGAAAAAGTCCAAGCAAATTGCTGATAGCCTATATTTTATAAGGTTAACAGTAGAGGCAACTCACTAGTGCACCACAAGCCATTGGGGGGTGTGACTACAGTCATTGGGGTCTATATATTGAGATGTTTTGTCCGTTGGCTTTATGTGAATGAGAGAAGCTGACCAGTGGAAAGTCACCACAGCGGCACGGCGCGCCTCCTTCTTTCAAATACTCTCGTACTATACTATGGATTTCTATTTTAGAGCACTTTGCATGACTTTTGTCCTGGCATCGTTCACGCGGAGGTCAAGTGCGACTGGACCCGTTATCAAATGCGAGCCATGTGATGTTGGAGCGCGGCTTCTATGCAAACCTTTGCCAAAGGATTGCGCCGAGAAAGTCCGGGAACCGGGCTGCGGCTGCTGTATGACCTGCGCGTTGAGCTCCGGACAGCCGTGTGGCGTGTACACCGGGCGATGTGGTTCCGGACTGACCTGTCAGCATCAGCCGGGTGAAACCAAACCGCTACAGGCACTGCTGGAGGGACGGGGGGTTTGTGCAAACGCCACTAACAGGAGACCAACAGTCAGACCGACACGTCCAGTTTATGAATTACCAGGTAATTATTTCCCTCTTGCACTTCAAATCGATATGCATCTTGTAGCTCCACGTGAATATAGTGCACCGAACTAAATGAAAAAGTTGAGTTGGAGACGATTTGATGTCAGCTTGGAGAAGATGTTGCTCATTGACACTTTTAAACTGACCAGAAATTCTTTTATATGGCCATAAAAAAGTGCATTTGAAAGTCAACATTTCTTATTGATTTTGATCTGTAAAGTCCCAATATTCATAGGGGTGGAAATAGTTCTGATGGAACCTCTGGTTGTGGTTAAAAGAGGTGCCTCTATACCACATTCATTTTGTACAGCTGTGTGGCAAAACGAGCCTCCTTGAAATTGTCAGCCTTACACCTGTTTTTTTCTTTAATCATAGGAGGATTTTGAATGCTTTTAGATTGCACATTTTAAAGCAGTTAAAAGAAGAACTTCATAGTCATAAGCGTCACACTAAGCTAAAGCTTGCTGAAGATATGTTTAAACAACTTTCTCTTTAAAATGAAATATCATGAATATCTTTGTGTCTAATTTTGTGAATAAACATGCTGTTTTAAACTGTAGCAGATAATACAGAGACTCAAGACACGGAGCAGGATTCCACAAGTCCAGGTCTTCAAATGATTTGCAGCACCCACAGGCCTACTGGACCACTTCACACCTTCTTCTACTCTGAAAAGACAGATATGTTAATACGAGAACAACTGAAGAAACTCTTGAGTTTAAAAAAGGAGGATCTCCTGGGACCACTCATCACAGACCAACAAAACTTTTCTCTAGAAACCAAACAGAAGCCTGAGTATGTAAGTACCACATCCATTCAGAGCACACCAGAGGAATGTTTTCTCCTCTTCCACTATGTTTTGGTGTTTTTCTACTCCTGCGGGTGATGAAATGCTTTGGGTCGCGGTGCTGATGGTTGGCAGGGATCTGGAGCAGTAGAGTAGCATGGCAGTAAGCTTGTACCGTGGCCCTGCGGCTGACCTGGGTCAGGCGGTTGTTTGGCCACAAGGCGTCCGCGTGCCGGGCGTACTGAGAGCCAGCGAATGATGGATTGGCCGATGCAAGTGCCTGTTGGGAAGTTCTGTTGCTATTTTGATCTTTCTTTGGCTGGAGAAGTGAGCACTCTCTAGTAATGGGCTTTGACTGGCTGCGCCGATTAGTGACTGGAGTACCTGGACTTGAGGACAAGCCTTTTGGCTCCATCTTTAAGCTGTTTGAAAACACTTTATCCCCTTCCTTTGTGTTACATGTAAGAGTTCTAAGCAGCTTTTCCAAACTGTTAAGCCTCCAAAAGTTAGATTAATTCATTTCTCATCTGCTTTTTCTTTCATATTGCCGACTCTATTATTTAGGTATTAGAACAGGGTGTGACGCAACACGAGTCAGCTTTAGTTTTTTCACAAGACCATTAATGTCTAAATCACACCAAATGAAACTGCTGGTGCTAATCACATGAATTTAATGTGTATCTCTTAATGTTGGAGCTTCAGAGTTGCTAATATTAAAATAAACTTGTGTCCCCTCATTTATAGGGCCCCTGTCGAAGAGAGATTGAGAGCATTCTCAGCAGCTTCAAAATCACCAACACCCTCAGCCCCAGAGGTTTCCGCATACCAAACTGTGATAAGAAGGGTTTCTATAAGAAAAAGCAGGTAAAAAAAAAGTGTTAAATTAGAACTTTTTTTCTGAAATTTTATGCATCATTAATATCCAGTGATTATGTTTTATTGTTTTATGATCTGCTTGAACCAAATTTTATCACAGCTTTATAGAGCTGCAAAAATGAAAACCAGCATCATCTGATTTACAAGCTACATTAATTGAGATTAGGTGGTGAAGTTGAGTAAATCAGGCTTTAGATCTCCTGCAGCCCAATTACAGCTTTGTTGCTGTCCTCTTGTATTCATTGGTAGTTATTAGAGCCTCATCATTGCACCACACCACACCAGTGATGTAGACCCTAGCCACTGACTCTGGAAACAGGAACCACAGGGGCCAAACCCCAGCGGGGTTGACAGCTGGGACGATGGCCATCTTAACGGGAACCCTCCCAGGGAGACAGACGTCAAGGTGGCTACCGGCACCTCATGTGCTCCCCCCATAATTGCTGGACTTTCGAAAGGCAGACACAGAAATAGAGCTGCAGCCGTCCCCATATTCACATGGTTCACCCACGATTGGGTTGTAATAAATGAGTGGTTCTGATGAATTCATATGGAGGCACTTAGGGCTCCTGCACCACTGCATCACTCCTTGCGTAGCACACTTTCCTGCTTAATGGAAGTGTTCTTCTTAACCTGCAATCATCTCATAAGCAGCCTCACAACGGCAGACTCATTGTCTTTGTTTATATAGAATGGGGCTAGTGTACCGCTCTTAGCCCTCTGGCACTGAAGGAGTGGCAGACATTTTAGTTTAATTTGGACACTTGCATACGTTTTTAAACAGCTATTATTACAGTTCTTTGTAGAGAGGAAGATTTAATGCCTGTGAAAGATGGACTTTTTGTTGTAAATTGTACTCAAGATTTTGATAACTTAATGGTTTTTAATAGCCTCATATTTTTCTGTAGCCATGCAGCTTAAATAATGCAATCATCATGCTTAGTTGGATCACAATAATAATGGATCTCTCTTCTAAACTGATAAATGAACTCTTGTTCTGCTTTGAAATATTGAGCTAAGTAAGGATGTCTTTCCTCCTGATCAGCACCAGCTCCTCTGTGGAGGAGCAGTAATGTTGCTTTAGCCCTTGAAATGAATGGCTGCATGTTTTACTGGAGTGGAGGTTGACCTTTAGTAAAATTGGCAGTAAAATAACAGCCCTTGGGTAGCTCCACAGGCTCTATAAGTCATTTGTAGTACCCATAATTTGGAGCTGTGGGGTATAATCAGCAACAGATGATTCGTACTGGCCACCAGCTTCTGAAAATAGATCTTGGTTCACAGTTGTTCACAAATGGCACTAAGCAAATATTTTACCAGGTTTCTGTTTACCTTAAAGGTCTCTATATGTGTGTATAACAGAAAGTAGAGCATAAAAGCAGATCCAAATACCACAGCATGTTGGATCGCCAAGGCTGTGTCGACTCAGCACCAAATGACCATTAATGCATCTTAACTATGCTGTTCTACTTCATTGAGTAAAGTGGCTTGTTACTCAAAATGCTGCTCATTCAACTGAATTTATCTTTTTTTTTTTCTTTTCAAATTTGGCCGCACTACCTTTGGCATCAGTCTGACTTCCCCTTGGCTTTTCTCTCCTTTTTCACTTTCAGTGCCGTCCATCCAAAGGCAGAAAGCGAGGCTTCTGTTGGTGTGTGGACAAATATGGGCAGCCTTTGCCAGGGTTTGATGGGAAGGAGCAAGGAGACGCCCTGTACTACAACTCTGAGAGCCAATAGGAGCAAAGCAGGATGGGAGGGAGGGGAGGTTGGGAGTGAACAAGGAGAATTGTAAACAAATGGAGACACTGAGGATATTGGAAGAGGTCAAGAGATGGCTCGACCGATATATGGATGTTTGCTATTTCTATCTGTTGCCTGTGGGACCTTTTCTTTCTGAAGCAGAGCAAGGGAAACAGATTAAGTGTACCAGAAGGAAAAACCTGGACTTTTTACGGGATGGATGGATTCCTCATAAGCTGTTTAATTCCCGAATCCACCTGGACAACTTAAAAAATTAATTGCAGAGGCCTTAAACTGATTATAAAACAGAGACACATCACAAACAGTGATCAGTGTGCTCTTCATTTACGCACAACTTATTGGCATTGCATATGTGTACATACTTGTGATATGTAATCATTAACTGTATGCTTGTGATTCGTTATGAAGACTGCGAGCGGTCACTGTGACCATGATATACTGTATATGCCTGTATGAATACGCCCTTCAGTGCAAGCATGCAGTGCCTTACTATGGATTCCTATGAATTGCATTGTTTTCAGTTGCTTCCTGCTCCACAGGGTGTTGGATGTGACTGTGGAGTTCAAACACTACCATGCATTTAGATGTGTGGGTTTTTTTTATGCTGGATCTCAAGCCACAGAAAGAGGGACATTTCTTTTACCCTGTACTGTGACTGTTACTCTTTTGTGACTTTGCATAAGCTGAATACTTGAGATTAAGGCCTCTGCCATAATCTTTGATTTCCATGTAGCCAGTGATAGTGTTCTACACTTGTCTCAATTTAAGTAAATATTTTTGTATATACAATGCAACCCTCAGAGGTCTATTTTTTACTTATTAAAGGCAGTTAAAAAAATATATGGAAAAATTTTATATATACATATATATATATATATATATATATATATATATATATATATATATATATATATTGTATGTATGTATGAAAGGTTCTTTTCCAAAACGAGTTAACCACCATTTAGAAAAAATGGAGTTAACTGCTTCTCCAAAGAAAGTCTTTATTTACTTTTTGAATATTTTCAACAAATCACACTCACATAATGTAGAGGGTTTTAATTATGTCAAATGGAGATAGGAGGTTTGTACCAGACAGTGATGAAAAGTAGTCAACTCTGTTTTTTCTAAATGGTGGTAAACTCGTTTTGGAAAAGAACTCTTCATATATATATATATATATATATATATATATATATATATATATATATATATATATATATATATATATATATATATATATATATATATATATATATATATATATACACGTACGTGGTCTTTTCTTATTTTCTTTCAATCAGATTAAAGTATGAGTCTATTATGGTGAGAAAACATTTTAATCATGAACATTCACATAATTTAATTATGTACATCATTATGTACATTATTATGTACATTGCAAACAACATTCACTGAAAATATCAGTTCACAAGACTTTATCAGCAAACAAATACATAAATTAATAAATACAGGAATAAATGCTAGTTTTTTTTTAATATAAATGCATACAATGTGTGAAAGAATGAAGAGACCTCTGCTCAACCAGTGGACCTGCAGAGACTAGCAGAGGTAGACACATGCTGACCAATCCATCCCAAACCTCACAGCGGCTTGGATAAGCCCCGATATGTTTGTGCTCAGCCACCATGCACATACTTGTGGCATTTTAAGTATTTCCCCCAATGCCCATTGAGGAAATGGAGATACATTCAGACAATGTCAACAGGTTGAATGAATGAACGGCTGTGTTGTTTCATGCTATGCACAGCTGTGGTTTTGAATGAATTAAAAAGGAAAAAAAAAAAAAGATTCTTAATGCTCTGAAATGGGTTTGGCAGGGTTGCAGACCTGTGGTTTTGAGCAGTGGAGTTATTTAGCCAGAAATACAAATGTATACAGTGTTGCCTTATTTACAACTGACAAAATAGGCAATCATATAAAAAAAATCTAAAAATGACAAACGGATAATATGAGTAAAACTATACAAGTAGAGAATAAATAAAACTTATACATACATCATGTAAATAAGATAGGACACTTCTCCTTATAATATTAGGTTTTACATTTCAGTACATTTCTGTTAAGTTACTTTGTGTGTTATAAGTGAGTTCATTCTTTAGTGAGTAACTTCTTGATGGCACTCAGCATCACCGACAAGGTCACTTGATCCTGGGAGCTTCTTGCCATTCCAAGAAGAGACGCACCAGCAGCGAGCAGGTGGCCCAACCAGAGATGACTCACACTGAAATACACAGCAAAGGCAATCCTCTCAGACAAGTTCTCGAGTACAATTTACTCCAAAAAGTCCCACTAGTTGCACAAAACTCTTTTCTTTGACGGTGGGATGAATTTTAGTTGCTGCAAACCAGAGAAATCCTCACCTGCTTTGCCTTGTAGAAGCCATGCTTATCGCAGTTGGGGAGGTAGAAAGTTGTGAACTTATCTCCTAGCTTCTGCTGAGAGCTGGCTATCATGTCCAGAGCTGCGTGCAGTTCGATGTGACAGGGACCCTGTGCAAAATCACAGTTAGAATTACAAATACCAAACACTGCTATAGCAAAATTACATAATTTTGGCATTTCTTTACAAAAAACAACATTGCTACAAAACCATATCTTCTTTCTTGTTGAAAGAATGATAGATTCTTTCCACAATTCTCTGGATCAAACTCACCTGCTGTACCAGTTTGCTGCGGATGGCATTGACCTTGGCTTTGATGCTCTCTTGGCCCTCAGCAGTATCTTGGAGGTCAAATGGAAAATTCAGCCCCAATAGGTGGTGCAGGGATCCGTGGTCATGGACTCCCTCAGCTTCTTCTGCAGAGATTTTTTTAAAATACCTCTAATGTTACAGCTGAACACGAGCCATAATAACACTTTAAAGCCTTAAAGGTAGCAACAAATAATTAACACACATATATATATTAAAAAAAGGTGTCTACCTTGGCCCTCGTCTTCAATGCAGACTCCCTGTCCCCTGGTCAGAGCATGGAGTGGTCTGGCCTCACCGGGCCTTGGAGTGCAGCGGAGACCTTCCCCACAGTGAGCAGTGTGGACCCCACAGGAGGCACCTTTCTCCAAAGCGCAGGCCATGCAACAGCCACAGCCAGGCTCTCTCAGCACCTGCTTACAGTCAGGCGGAATCGCAGGACAGTCGTTCAACTTCTGTTGCGTACATGGAGCACAGCGGATGGGCTCAGGCCCCACCACCGGGGATGACCTCACCACAGCCAGGACAGACAGACCCACAACCGCTGCAAATGTCAGCTTACATAATCCAAGTATCTCCATTCTTCTGATAAAACTTTTTTGCCTTTTTGTCGTCTCTTAAAACTGCTCTATATGACTGTAGGTTTCTTCTAAAGAGATTTCTGCGAACGAGCAGTATTTGTATGGGGATCTGGCCTCCAGGGGGGTTAATGATTGACAGGTTGACCACAGATATAAAATATTTTTGACAAGGCTAATGTAAACTGTGGATGACCCCGCTTGACGTGCGTAGATTCAGGATCACAAGGTCCGCTGTCAATATTGACATTAGAACATAAAGCAGTTATGCATCAAAACAACCTTGTTTTCGGATGAAAAAAATCAAGAGATTTTCATCTCTGAATGTGATGTAAAGACAGTTACATGACTGTTACTGTTTGACAAGACCTTTGAATAAAAGTCCAAGATGAATAACATACAATAAGAATATAGAGTTATAGGTTATGAGATAATGACTGGTCAGTGGGACAGCTCCACTCTGGCTGTTGTTAACATTTATCTTGTACTGCTGACAAATTGTGCTCTGAGGCTGTTTTGACACTCGAATCTTATTTGTCCCTCTTATCAGGCAGACAGAAAAACAGGATCGGTCCCCTCTAGAGTTGCATAACCCTTACATTATGGATTTTTCTGCTAGAATCACAACATGTTTGTCTAAAGAAAGGCAGCAGTAATTGGTTGTTTCCTTGGTGTAGTATTTGTCATAACTATGACAAATGCCAGATTTGTGATATATAAGCCAGCACTACTGATCTCATCCTGTGTACTCTATATGACCCCAGGCTTCTCCATATGGAAAATTTTTGCTTTTAAACTACATGCTGATATCTTGAACAACACACAGGTTACTTTAAAAGATGTCAATGGTGAACAGAATTGATTTGGTCATTTATGAGTCCAATATTGCAAAAGTATGAATGGTAATAACATGTAACCCTTGAAATATCTGATATGAGCCCCATTTGCAGCCATAACAGCAACTGAACAATTGCACTGCAGACCTTTATATCAGTTTGAAATCATTTTCAAACATTCAGGAATGTTGTTTTAAAACAGAACAGCTTCAAATCTGGGATGTGTCCTCTTGCAATCTGCTTGCATCCAACCCTTCCCCTATTGGATTAAGATCAAGATTGTAGACAGTCCAAAATGTTGTTCTTTGTTAAGGGTTCCCAAGTCCAGTCCTTGAGAGCATCCTATAATTTTAAGAACATACCTTCTCCAACACATCTAAATCAAATGGCTATTTGGCTTTATGCACAACTCCATGAATTCCTGAACTTAAGCCAGCTCCTTTGTTTCCAGTCTTTCATTATTGGACAAAATGGTTAATCCAGGTGTGTCTGGCCATTGTCCTCATGGAAACTGAGGTCAGGCACACCTGGATTAATCAAATGTTCTAATAATGAAAGAGAGACAAAGGAGCTGGTTTAAGTTAGGAAGAAGTGGAGTTGTGCATAAAGCCCATTTTTTCATGCACATGTCATTCAGCGCTGTGGAGGCCTGGTAACGAGCCTTTCATTTGATTCAGGTGTGTTGGAGAAGGGACGTAACCAAAATGTGCAGGATAGTAGCTCTCAAGGACTGGACTTGGTCACAGATGGAACAAAACATAACATTAACTCTGTTATGTTTCACATAATTGGAATGCAGTATTTTACCCACACCAAGCACATTTAATCTTATCTGCTTATCAATAAATTCTTTCCAGCCTTCTGTCTTATAGAGGACTAAAACTGCCTAAATTAAAAGAACAGAAATAAAAAAAAAGGCTCAATGAACAGCAAATTTAGATTTCAAAAGGTTTTAACTTTGTATTGATACTCCCATTTGCTTTTCCATGTTTCAGTATAGTTCCATGTTTTCAGTTTCGTTTGATTTAAAAACATCTTATTTTATTCCTTTTTACATTTTCCCCATCTCAAATTATATCCGTACTTTATTTTCATCTAACATTTTATTTATGCGTTCATTTCTGAATCGTAAGGCTGAAATTCTTGCCTGTCATTCAGTTCTGCGGAGCACTGGTAACAAGCCAGTCATTTAATTCAGATGTGTTGAGAAGGGATTCATCTAAAAGTTGAAGGATAGTAGCACTGGACATGGGCACCCCTAATTAAAGCTAGAGTTGGTCATCCTGCTCAGAAACACTTTTTGTTATACTGGGTGAAATGGTCCTTCCATTCTGACAGTAGTCAATACATCATGTATTCATAAAAAGGAAGGAAAAAAGTCAGACCTCTGTGCGAGCTGCAGTTCTGTAAAAACTCTGACCAACCCCTGCCATTCGCACTGAAAGGCAGGAATTGGTAATTCACAACTTGTAGATAGAACGATTCGATGCATTTATGTCTCGTCTCTGTCCCTCCCCTCTCTCCGTCTTCCACGTGACCCCCCTGTGCATCGCTCACTGTAAACAAATGTAGCTAACAGATTGCTAACTACTGCTGCGCCAAAAGACCAAAACAAAACAAAACAACATATAAGGATTAAGTCTTGGAGGTCCTGACGTTTGCAGTGTGGACTTTTACACTGCAGAGGGAGTTGGAGGTGAGTGAATTAAAGCTTTTTTAAAAAGCTGTTTACTATCAAGCTAACAAGCTATCCACTCAGCTGTTTTCGTTAACCTGCTCATAAAGCATCGGCGCACGTCCCTGCGCTCAGAAGGTGTGGTTTCGGGTGGTGTATTTTCTTAAACTTTCACTTGCTCAAACTGTTTTTCCAACATTGTCAACCCTAGCTTTAATGCTGGGCTTACACCAAACGATTTTCACCGTCGCAGACTTAAGATTGAAGGTCTTTAGTAAATCTCGGGAGTTTTACTGGAGTGGTGGCGTGCCCCCGCTGCCTAGATCGTTAAGTTTGAGATGGTAATCTGCGCTGACTTATAGCAATCTTTTCCTAGTCTTGGGCTTGCAACAATATCAAACATGTTTGATGTTATCGCAAGTCGCAGTGACGCGGTTGTTGGCACAATTAGGGTTGACACCTTTCAGAAAAAAAAAAAAAGGGACACCCACCATAGCTCATCGGAGCCATGACCACCATGGACCGACACCTGTAGGGTGGGCCCCCCACAGCAGTTGTATGCTTTATTTTGCAGCAGTACTTTTAGGAAAGGGGTGATCCATAAAACAATTGGTCACACTTAAAGCTTGAAATGCTTGCAATGCACACACTGTTTATGCAACATTGTTGCATAGAAAGTGCTGTTATTTAGGCTACATATGCTGTAATTACATTCATCTCTATTTAAAATACTACAAGGAAAAAATATAGAACAAAGTACCATAAGCACAAAACTTAGTTATTGCATTATCAATAAAACCTGGTTAATGAGATGGTGTCATGCACGTACCACATGGCAGTAGTACCAGCACCCAAAGGAGATCTGTTGAGTGTGCAACAGTTAACTTAAAATATATAGCTAGTAAATACATTAAGAACTTATGTAACTGTTAAAGTGATCGGTTGTAGACAGCTCTGTTGTGTCTGACTGTGTGGTACACCTGTCACCTCAGCTGTAACCTAGAGTGGGAACACAGATTAAGTATTTCTTTTGCTGCCTTTTATGACTTGAAAGAAAGTCAAGTCATCCAGACAGTTAAACCACACGAACGAAGTAATTTATGTAAAGATCACTGAACACTGTATTCCTCAAAATAAACATTTTGACACAGAATACACAGAAAGCTCTATAAGTTTTGTTTATCTAGGAAAGATATTGTGTGTGTGTGTGTGTGCGCGCATATGTATATATATATATATATATATATATATATATATATATATGTTGACTTTTTAAAATTGAATGAATGGATACTTATTCAACAGCCTATATACTGACAGTAGTAGTAGCCAATATTGATATATTATATATGGTTATTCAAACAACAAACGATAGTAATGGATGAACATTTGATAAATATTGTTACAAGAATATTATTATTTTTATTAGAATATTTGTTTTCATGTGTATATATATAAATATATATATATATATATATATATATATATATATATATATATATATGTATATTTATATACATTCTATCAGTAGTATCAGTAGTTTACAGCAGGTCACACATGTGACATGCTCTCAGATATAATCAATACAGTAGCCGAAGAGAAAGAGGCCACTTTGCTAT
Organism: Atherinomorus stipes; assembly: GCA_023101725.1. Classification (NCBI taxonomy): domain Eukaryota; kingdom Metazoa; phylum Chordata; class Actinopteri; order Atheriniformes; family Atherinidae; genus Atherinomorus; species Atherinomorus stipes. The sequence goes on along the minus strand of JALJCO010013034.1, from coordinate 1,339,423 downwards.
CTAAAAAAACAAACAAAAGAAAACCTAACAGCCATTGCTGCCCAATATGACCACCATAGTGAAATATAACACATCCATGCACGTAGAGTCATAACTTATCCATTGCGCATTATGCATGATCAACAGATGTTTAACCATTTGAACACATTGCTGTTTACCTGTGCGCACTGCAGCTCTCAGTTTAAAGGGAAGACAGTGGCTTACCGCATTTATTGTTTCATTGGTCCAGTTTCTCCACGAGCTCTTTTTCAAAGAAGAGCAGGAGCTGTTGTTCAGTCTCTCTGTGAGCATCATAGCTCTGCTAGTGTATTTAATCCTGTTTACACCAGGAAACAGGTGTTCTGCAGCGCAACTTGGAACAGGCAGTGTTACCTGAATGTGCAGTAAACAGTTCATGTTGGGCAAAACATCTAAAGTTGTCACGAGTCCAACACTTCCATTATGGACAGGAAATGATGTTCCCCGTCCACTTTCCATTTGATGAGTTGCGCAGTCAGTTCAGAGGCCTCCAAACCAAGTCAAGAGTCAAGAGTTTTGCCTGTTCTGTGCGCGCAATGTGTCCAGCTGGTGAAATGCATCTGATGCAGACAGCAGGGAGGCAGCAGCTTCATTATTCTATAAGAATCACTAAAAACGGTTGTTCAGTTCAACCAGCTGTCTGTCAAGGAACGGGGATCTCAGTTTCATCGCTATTACCAGTAGTTAGCGCTCCGCAATGCTTGTTGGGCCAGCCAGAGTCAGGTCAGGAGGTTGCCAGGGTGTGCCACCTGCCTCTGTGGGTGGTACCGGCACACCCTGGCACAGCCTTGGCTACACCATTGACTCAGAGTTGCATAATACGCTGACCAGAGCCATACAAATACAGAGTTGCAACATGCATTCACTTCAATGTAAAAGTGGTCATGTGACTCACGGAGAATGCCATGCAAACCCTGCGCTGTCACATCTGACTGCAGAACACACAGCAGCAATTAGATTACTGACAGTAAACACTAAATAAACAATGGTACACAGATATACTTGTCACTGAATGTTCTCGGTTAGAGGGAGCAGATTATGTTTGGCATTTTTATGTTTAATCTTACCGTTTCTAATGTTTTATCTGGTTTTAGTGTCATTGTGCGCTTTGATGAGGTGCTTTCAAATTAAATGTATTATGATGATGATGATGATGTTGATGGGAACAAATTGCATGATGGGAAAAAATGCTGAAAGAGTCTAGTTGTAGTCTTGTAAATAGTGGTCCTGCAAGATTCCCAGTCTTTGTAAAATCTCAGTCTGAGACTGGGCTGTGACTAAAAACTGTCTTTAGATGTGAGCTAGTGTGAGATGGTAGTCTTCCAAGAGTTTTTTTTTTTTCCAAATCTTTAAAAAGTCCTCTAGTGTAAGGTTGGCATTAGGCAGGGTCAGGCCTCCATGTTGACTTGCCTTTTAAATGATTAACAAACAGGAATGCAGCAATGTTCTTTTTGAAGAGCAATGGATAGCAATTTAATAAATACTTGTTTCATATTTTGAGGGTAAACTCCAAAAATTGATATTAGCTGAAGTAGGGAGCCTGTAGGTGGAAGTTATCCAGTGTTCTTATGGGAGCACAAGACTATGACCCACTTTGCTCTTGGAATTGTCATCTCCCCCCAGAAAGTTTTTGATTTCCCAGTCCAGCTGACAATTGTAAAGTGAACATGCATTTTATTATCTCATCCTCAGTCTTTACCTTTATGCATGCAGGTTTCTCCCAAAAAACCCAGCTTGACCTATCAAAGGTGGTCCAACATTCACTTATTTGATCAAAATTTGCAAACAAATTAATAATGTCAATTCTGATTATAAGTGATTTATTTGCTTTGAGACAAAGTAACAAAAATGTTTACATCAAAACAGAAATAAACTGGTGTCCTGACAAACAGGCATGGCCGTTTCCAGTAGTAGTGCCTGGTGCATCCCACGTATTATACATTCACTTTGAAAAGCCTTCAGTGACAAATGTTACTCAACCACCAGTTGATGAGTTGTTGCCTCTTCAATGTTGATCATCACATCCACCAGCCACTGAGGAAAAGGCTCCTGGAAAAATTTTGATGAAATTACACAAAACAAATTACACACCTCCTCTTTTTTTAAGTGATAGCATCTATGCATAAAAATGAACACTAACCGCTGCTGACACACTCTTGCTGTGTTTCTTCCTCCTTTTCACTGCTGGTTCATTCTGTGTCTGTTTAAGCCAATTAATCCTGGAGCCCTACAGCAGATCATACCTTTTGTGTGTGGTCGGATTTTGAGTAGAAATCCTGAGAAATGCCAAGTTATTCTTACCTTTATTCTCAGCTTGCCACTCCTTGATGTCCTCTCATTTGTTAATTCTACCATTCGTGTAGCATCATTGCTTTGGTCTGTGACATTAGTGCTCAAATCTGACAGAGAAGATTTCTTGGATTCGTTTTTGCTTGATTGAAGTTGAGTGAAACAGCCTTCACTAAAAGAACAAGACTGCCGCCTCGGTCTCAGAACCCTCAGTGGAACATCTTCCTCCTCCTCATATTTTGTCAGGTTCTCCTCTGTCTCAACATTCACTTGAAATGCAAAATCATCGTCTTGTCTCTCCCCTGTTCTTCTTGCCTCATTTTCATCCTCTTCCTCTGGCTCTTCTTGGATGGGCTCTAAAGGTGGTCGCTTTTTCATATTCATTCATGTTATATTGAAATACAGAACAGAAAGAACAGTGCAGTTCATGGTGAATTTGATTATATTTGCCTTCATATGCTAAACTTACATCTTGATGCTGAAGATCCATTTCACTGGATGACAGGTTTGTTGATATAAGATCCTGGGATATCAAGTCTTACAGAGAGTTGCCAAGTGTTAACTGATTGGGCCTATCAGGTGTGAACACTTAACAACAAACCTCTTCCACAGCAGCAACAGTGTGACATATTACTGCATGTAAAGGGGTAAAATATTAAGCAATGGCATAACCTGAGCAAAGTCTTCAACTTTTTTTTCTTTTTTTTTTTTTTTTTCAGTTTGACACATTTTAGAGGAAAAAAAGAAGGGGGGGGGGGGGGGGGGGGGGGGCAGGGTCCACAGTGCTATGCAAAGTTTAAGAAGTTCATGTTTTGAAGTGTGGTTATGATTCTTATTCTGCTGCAAAGTTCTCTTATCTCAAGCTAACCTAAAGACAAATTGTTTGCTTTTATAATCTGCTGGTATTCCACTCCATGTAGTTTTTCCTGCCGTGCAACATAGGCCCAGCTCATGGTTATACAGGCTAAGCTGTTGGAGAAGAGCAAAGAGAGACTCACCAGGCTGTAGAGATGTTAATTTCCACAATTCTGATGTTGAATTTTTTGGTGAGGATGCAGGAAAGCTTCTTTTTTCATGATCCACTAATGACAATGTGCAGGAGTCTCAAGTTTTGTCTTATTTTAGTTAAATACAGAACAATTTTGGTTCATTTTCAGCTAGCACTGACACAATTTCTGTTAACTATTAATAACTGCAGCAGGTTAGTGTAAACAAATTTAGCCGAGGATGTGAAAACATACAATAAACCAACTGTACAGATCTGTGTTTGCATTATAAGTAAATGATATATTCCTCAGGGAATAAACAAGCTCAACGGAATGAAAACCAGAAGCTAAAATGCTCAAAAAATAACTGGTCACATTTTTTTCAGATAAAATCACGGCAAATTATTTAAAACTGATTTCATTCATGAATTGTCTTTTATTTCGTTCGCTTGCCAATTTAAATCTATAGCCTACTGTATGCTGAGATGAATATAAAAACATGTGAACGCAATGACCTAATTTTCCCATCTTAACCCTTTTAGCCCTGGTGACATCAGGGAGAGTGACATTTGTTAACCCTCATTTACTTTGGTTTCCCTTCAATGCTTGATGTCAGCTTTAGTTGTGAGTCAGAAAATGTCACTACCACAGTGAGAACAGCTGCATGTTTTCACTTCTCTCTGTAAAGTAAGAGCTCTGACAAGACACACAAACTTTACAGTGGGTTGGAAGTCATTAACGACTGACCAAAATTAGTTTTTCTTCATTGCAAAGCAGTAAAAGTTCCAGTTCTGGACTATTTGGAAAGAAAAGTTGCACAAGATAGGTGTTTGTTGACTTAACTGTTACACTGTGTGGACTCTAGACAAACTCTGCCTCAGTGCTGGGAAAACAATTTTGGCCCCTGCTTAGTATTTGGGACATAGTGACATTCATCAGGCCGTGGGCTGCGGAGTCATGCTGACTGACATAAGAAAATGGTTATTATTTCATGTATTTTGCTGTGTAAAGTAATAACAGTTATTTTAGAAGCTATTAACTAAGGTGTGAAAAAAATGGAGAGGAACTAACGAGAATAAATGGGGTCACGTATAAATATAGTTTATCAGGGTGGCATTTCTATTTTGTGACACTGAGATGAGGTTATCGTCCCCCTCCTTGCAGTTATACTAGTTTTTATAAGCCATAAAGCACAAAAAACAAAAACAAAAAAATAAAGATTCTCATTTCTTGACACTAATAGGCACACGTGTAATATTTTATACACCAATATTGTCTTTATTACAAAATATTCATTAACCCAACTTTACACTGTACAAGATACAACATAGTTTACAGCTTTTGGCTATTTACAAAAAAGTATGATCTGCATATGAAAGTGAATAAATCTAAAAAGGCAGGTTGCAGTCACCGTAAGCTTATAGAGTAAGGCAGAAACTTGAAACATGACATATTTACAGTTTTGCAGACCAAGTGAAATGTCTATGCACTTGTAAATATACAGGCTATTAAAATATCTGAGGTGCCTCATATTTCTAACACAGCATCTGAGAAATATGCTCAAGCTTTTTTTTTTTTTTTTTTTTTCAATTTTTTTCCACAAATAAAAACTTGAACTGCAGCTTTAATATAATGAAAAGCAGTAGTAATGTATATATGCCTGAAAGACACCAGCAGCCAGATACTGCACCAAAGTTTCTGCGGACTCAAGAAAATACTTTACATTGAGCATTTTACACTTAAAGGTCATGCATTTGTGGAAGTGGTGTGCTTATTGTCACGTCTGTGCTCTTCTCTTTTTGGGTGAATGCCATTCTTAAACTCTGCAGTCTACTGACATGTCTGTACTGTAGGGGTGTATTGGTCCCCTGTGGTGTTCTTTTGTGACTGGTCCACTTTTGGCATAAACTAGATTCCATAGCAGCACACATCCAACTTAGCATAATTGCCCTACCTTCGTCTGCTCTCATTGACCTTTATCGTCTCTTCACCATCAAAGCAGCCACATTCTGTGTATTCATTGCACATTAAATCATTGTGAATCAGGGTAATAACAGGAAACTAGGAAATCTTTAGTCTTGTCAAAGTTCAAAAAGACACTCTTTAGGTCTAATAATGATGATGACAGTATGTTGCAACATCTTCCTCCTTGTCAGTTGAGGCAATACAAGTAGTAAAACTCAAGATCTACGGAAATCTCAGTACTTTGGTTTTCTTTCAACAAGAGTATCATTACTATGGCTGTTAACTCTTAAAAAGTCATGCACTATACTAACCATAAATAAAAAGCTTTTTTTTTCATCCAGTGAGCGCTGTATAAAAAGGATTTTGTGCTGTTTCATTACAATTCAGAACTAACCACACATGCACACACACTCTCACAAGTACACACATGCATGCTGACACACTCCAAAAAGAAACAACACCATTTTATACTGTAAATAATGCAATATATCCTTGGCATAATCAGAAAGACAGTGCAAAAGCAGTAGCATTATCAGTCTTTTTTCTGGGTATCAATGTATTCCTTGTACATGGAATATGCAGTTTATAAAAAACAAAGATGCACATTATACCTGGATCTGATGGAACCCCAAAACAGAGCATATCTAATCATCTGTTATAGAGATGTTTTTTTTTAAATAAAAAAAAAGTATTTCAACTTCAGAGTGCCTCTTTCTTTTTTCCACTTCTTCAATCAGAAGAGTGGCACACAGTTGAAAATCTCTAAAAGCAAATCTGATTGTCCACATTGTCATTTCATGTTGGAGGAAGTTCATATCCTGAATGAGCACATCCAGGGCTGTACCTGTAGCTCAAGATTTAGAGAGAAGTACTGGATAGCACTGACTTACCCAGGCCTCCAGCCATGGCTTTCTTGCTACTTTTCAAATAGTGTTGTCTTTTTTCTACACTGCTACCTCTGCAACAGCTGCCACAGCTTCAATTTGAATTGCCGTCACTTCCACGTCCTCCTCCTCTTCCTCTTCACCCACCGCAGGCACGCAGGGTGAGGGCAGGCATGTTGCTTGGCTGTGGCTGCTGTTGGCAATGTTCATCTGAAGGTTGCTACCCATGCTTGCATGAGCAGTCAGGCTGGCAGCAGAGGAGACGCTGCCCAGGTTGGTCGGGACGCTTGTCTTACCACAAGAGTGAATTCGTCGTGCCAGGCTGGCAGAACGCATTACTGATGAGGTGGTTACAGTGCCAATGCCCTGCACCTTCCCTTCCAGGAAGTAAGTCAGCATCTCACCTTTACCTTTGACACTGACCTTGCCACGGCAGACTAAGTCATAGTTGGTATTTAGTAGCCGATAAACCTCCTCAGTCACCTGCATAATAGATGAAGGGAAATAAACATATCAAGAAGTAGTTTCTACACATCTAATGATGTTAATGATGTGACTGTTTTAATCCACCAAGCCCCATCTGTAAACACAGCCATCCTTATACTATATTTGGGTTAGAGATGCTCCGATCCAGTCCAATACGATACCTGGGCTGAGCAAATCTGCCGATACCAGATACCGATCCGATACTACTGTTGATTGAATGAACCGTATAGTTTGCCATGCGAGAAAAGGCATCAGGCAAGACATAAACATTAAGCCTCGTTAAAAAAGGTAACAAATTAACACAGATATAAATGTACTTAATATTATTTAATCAACAAATAAAGTGTACATTAGCAGCAAAAAAAAAAAAAAAAAATAACACCTCTGCTCTGTGTGATGACGTAACCAGTGTTGCAAACAGAACTGAAGTGACCAGATGGCTGTACATAACTGTGTTTCTATTTATGATATTGATTAAAAAAAGAGAAATGACTGGATCGGAATTCTGCATCAGCCTCATTTATCCAATATCTGATCCAGCTAATTAGTCAATATTGGAGCCAGTATCTGATCTGGGTATCAGATCGGTGCATCCCCGTTTTTGGGTTTTCTGTCAAACCTTGCTTGGAACTAACTACGGGAAGCTCCCTCTGAGGGGACCAAACATAAGCTCCACTACCACCAAGTCTGTAAAAAAAAAAAAACAATCCCATGTCTAGTGAGGGGGCTTCCACCCCTTTGTACTGTATAAGTACCTGCTGCTCCATGCCTGACATTCTTGCTTTCTTGAGGTGATGAGATATTATTAGGGGTGGATATGCGGGTACATCTGTGGCCAAGCGTGCTGCTATATGCGTTCCTGCCCATTGCCTGGTAGCAATGGTGCTGAACAGAGTGAGAGAACAATGGCTGTCTATGATTTTCATACTGGCCAAGCAGGCCATGGATGGATGGTATAATTGGTCAGTCTGATCCACAGTAAGCCCTGGCTGCTGTCATTGTGCAGATAACCAGTTGAATTTTCTGTCTGTCCAACCTTTATGATTTTATTTAAACAAGACTAGGGGGTTTACGAAAGATAACAAGCTCTTCCTGTTCTGGGCTCCCGCGGGGTGGTGGAGGTTATTAGGGGGTCATATGAATGCCAAGGGTTGTAGCTTCCTGAGCGCCTGGATGCTTGGTCCAAGAGAGGTACTTCTACCTTAAGGGTCCTGATCAAAGAGGTTTCAATGAGGGATATCCACAAGGCTGTGAAGCTGGGCACTAATGCCTAGAAGTGACTGCATCTTCTGTGGTCCTTAGTGTGTGCTCTGTGCCCCATAACAGCCTTTCGTGTGGGCATGTGATGTTTATTGCTTATGGGTCTAGGCGTTATGGTTGGTTAAAGCATACAATTCAGTGGGCTATATGTCCCATAACGAGACAACAAGCAAGGTTTGACAGAGAATGAATGGTTTCCAGTGCAACTCTGGTTCTCTGAAAACAGAGTGAAGTACATGTATCTCACTGCACTGCAGCATGGGCACATGACAAGAATATATTTGAGAATGTCTAGAGCAGAAGGAGCTTAGAAAAGGGGGTAGGACCCCCTGTACCACACATGTGATTGGTCTGTGCAGCTTGCTTTACGTGTCAGTGACACGTAATTTGAAGCAGTTACGTGTCGGGGACACGTAAATGAGTAAAACTGTTCGTGCTCATGTCACATATTTTGTGAGATCAGGTTGGTTTTTAGCATACTTGGTGGAAGTGGAACTTCTGTGATTGGTCACGCCAGGGGGAGCCTCCAATGTTGAGATACCAGTTTCCAGACAACTGGTGTTACATTGGTTACCAAATCTTATCTACAGTATAACACACCTGTATTTTTCCTGGCACTCCAGTGCTGTCCATCCGACTGGCCACGTTGACTGTATTACCCCAGATGTCGTACTGAGGTCTCCGTGCTCCGATCACCCCTGCAACTACCGGACCCACATTGATACCTGTGGGAATACACAAAACATTAAGGGAAAACACTTCTTTATTAACTGGTATTTCTCTACTGACACATTTCAGTTCACTTTGCATTAAAACCAAAGGGTTAGACTCACCCACTCTCAGGACAAACTCATTGTATGACTGGTAGTTGATTTCGTCTAGTACGTCAAACATTTCAATGGCGTAGTCTGCTATGGTGCTCAGATGGTCATAAATGGATTTTTTGGCCTGAAGATGAGATATAATCCAAAAGTTTAGAGTCTATCCAAGAAGCTATCCATCAGTGATGTTCCTTATAAATACTCACAACTGAAAAAACAAGGGATGGCTAACCTTGGTACCAATGGTGGGGACGAGTCCCACAGCTGCCATGTATGTACTGCCAATAGTTTTGATTTTCTCAATGTCTTTGTAGCACTCCTTATCCATGAGCTGCAACACACACATTAAGTCGATGCATTCAATACTACAAATCAAACCTCCAAAAATAAAATAAAATGTGAGGGTGACAATCATACCTCATCAAAGTCAGCAATGATCTCATTTAGCAGCCTCAGGCACTCTACTCCCATGTTGTTGCCATCCAACTCGATGTAGAAATCATTAAAGTTTGGAATTGAGGCAAACAGGACACCAACTTGTGCATACGACTGATAGTACAGATCCTGAAGAAAGAGACAGAATACAGTATAAAGTATGTCCTTTAACTTCAGCTCATGTTGTTATGCTTTCTGCTTTTATCTACCTGCTTGTCTGTCTGCCTGTCTGCCTGTTTATTAGCGTGGCTCACCATGTTTCTGGGGTTTGACATTAAGAAGTGCTGAGCCACGTGTGCAGGCAGAAGATTGAAGAGGATCCTCCTGTTGTCCAGCTTTACTTTCTCCATGCCATCTCTTTCCTCCTCCGCCTGAAGGCACACAAAGCATCCAGAAACAGTTGTTAAGAGCTAGAGTTTGTTTTACATTTTTACCACATGAGGTCAGTAAAAAGCCTTCTGAGACTCTCACCCAGGATTGCACTGAGCTTCATATATGGATGAATAAACTGGAGTGTGTTCTATAACTAATGCTGCTACTTAAAATGTTTAATGCCTGAAAATTTAGCTTCAGTACTTCTATCCACTTCTATCTATGTGACACACTTTGTTCTTAGTGAAACAGGGCCAAACCAAGCTTCTTACCCTTGTTTTTGCCAAAGAACAGACTGCTGGCAGCCAATAATAATACATCCTCCCCACATAACCAAGTATAACACATCTGAAATGGCAGTATTTCTGTGCTTTTGTTAAAGTTCATGTTAATATTGTAAGATTTAAGTCTCGTAGAATCTGCAGCCTTCAACACACACACAAACACATACAGTACAGACACATACATCAGCACGCTTCCTGACCTGCACAGCCCAAAGGAAGTCCAAGCGCAGTTTGAGGTCAAGTTGCCTGGAGTGGAGGGCCAGGGCACTGACAAAGAGCAGCAGAGACAGGATGGGCTCATAGCCCCGGATGTGGAAGGACCCCCCACTGTGGATGAGACCAACACATAAGTCAGCAATGGACCAGACCACACAGAAAACTACAAGGGAGGGTTGACTGGACCCCCCACAGTGTTGAGGGAGATCATGAGTCAAATTTTACTTGTGAAAAATATGAAAACAAGGTCAGCTTCTCCCCCTTTCTCTTCTGAAGGGCAACATCAAAACAAAACAGCTTTCAAAAACTTACTTTTTAAGATGTTAAAGAGAATTTTTGGACCATAGAATTTTCTATTACTCACTGATGCATAACTGTATCTAAACAAAATGAGTTTCTCCAAATAAATCTCTATCTTAATATCTTTGAAAAATTCAGTATAAAAAATTTTCACTTGCACATTTATGATCTGAGCTCCAATAAAATTGGCCAGGCCCCTCAGTACTGAGCTAACGCCATCCCATCATCCAGCCCACATTGTCCTTTCAGGCTTCTGATTTGGAACTAATAAGCATGTGTGCCGCTTCAAAGGGTGGAAAATGAAAGAGAGTGTGGGCTGAAGACAAGCATTGACTCCTCCATATACTTACATCTCAGCACATGTACTGTAAATGCTCCTCCAACTCCTCCGGATCAAACAAACACAAAACTATCACTAAACATTCAAAGCCATTCATTCGCTCTGAAGCTCAAATGCTGCAATGATGCATGATGCATCATAACAAGATCGGCTACTTTAAGCTCTGAAAGAATATACATATTCTTGACATGTATCTTCAGAAAAGAACAAGAATCTTAAGTGCCTGTACGTTTGTGTCAAGTGTTTGTGAATATGTTGTGCTGTGAACCTTACCCTGTAGTCTTGCGAAAGCCACTGAGCTCAAACACAGTGACATAGAGCACACCCAGAAGAAGCATTAGCGCCATCTTTGGAAGCCAGGAGATGCGCAGGAAAAGTGCCAGGGTAAGAGTGCCCACCACACAGGACAGAAAGGCGTATCGGGCACCATCACAGGGCAGCTCTGCCATGGTGTGGTTGGCTCCGCTGTCCAAATCAATAATGATAATGGAACTGTTTGTGTTGGCACTACCCCACAACCAGGGCATACAGCCCACCTGTCACAGACAAACAGGAAGATGTAAGTGCATAAAAATTGCAAGATATTTGCAGAGAATAGTATGCTGACCTACATTCAGTCTTCACTGTCAACACTTTTTACAAGAAACATCAATAGAATAGCAACATGCAACTCATAGTACAAACAGTTTTTACTTCCTCATTCACAGAAAGTCAGGAAACTGTGAAATTGTGATTTGCTATCATAAATACTTGATTAAATAAGTTTTATTCATTTGTGATTTATTTAATTTGGATTGTATGTTTCTGAGCTCTTGCAGTGATTTCCACCAAAACATCATGCTTATTTTTCATGCAGTGCTGCTAGAGGGCCAAAGATTGCAACCATTTGATATTGGTTTTCTGCCTTGTCCCCTGTGTTCAGAGATTTTTTTGGATTATCTAAATCTTTAATGATATTATGTACCACAGATGATGACATACACAAATACTTTGCAAATACTTTACAGTCTTCCAGTGAGTGAAGGACCCCCTCAAATCTTTTGAATAAAAATCAACCTTTCGATGCATTCACATATACCCAATTATGGTATTAACTTGTCTTTCAGATTACGTTATAAACTGTGAGATTATGTAACTAAGTATAGCCCAGTGAAAACATTTGGAAGAACAGGAAGGAAAACATAGAACTAAAACTCATAATTGAGCAAAAATGTGAACACTCTGAACTTTTAATGCTACAACTACAAGTATTACAGAGTATGTTTAAAAGAAGAAGTGGTGCAGTCACCTGTGGTGCAACTTTTGGAACGATGCTAATAGCATCATGCAGCAAAATGTGTATACTGTATTTGTCAAAATCAATAAGCTGTTGAAGTGACAACATCTTATATGGATGTCCAATTACTGTCAGAACTAGTTTGTCCATGACATTTCTATTTTTTTTTAAAGAATAGGTCTAGCTAAAACTCAGCTAAAGCATGACATTTTTTTTTTCCAAGATGGTAAATAAGGTGGGTCCTATGTGCTGGATTTTTGCTGCCATTTTTCTTACTTACCACACAGGCCTGGGCCACCGCATAGATTAAGAGCACTATGAGAATACAGAGAGCAGTGCGAATCTGAATGGTCAGGCACCCTGGAAAACACTGACAGACAAAAATAAATAAATTTTGGTCATAGTAAATGTGAAGGAAACCAGTTGGCAGAAATACATTATTCATACTGTAAGCAATATCATGCATATCCATACAGAAGGAGATTGAAAAGGAGAGGTGTGAATAAGAGAAAGAAAACTATACACGGTGGTGCTTTGAATAAAAAAAGAGGTACAGACAAAGACTGGGGCACTTTCGGGCAAGTAAAGTGAAAACACAAAACTTCATATCATGAAATTTAAAATATCTCTGCAGTGAGCAAAAATGTTTGAGTTATGAACTTTTTAAAGCATAACAGAATTAGAAGAATTAGAAGAGAGAGATGTTGCATTGATGAAAAAAAGTGTAACCTTTGTTGAGGTATGGTGGGTAAAACTAAGGAAACATTTGTATTTACCTGTACTCTAGTGATATGCAGGTACATGATGCAAGCTACTAGGAAACAGATGCAGAAGACGAGGAGAACAAGTACCACTGTGCCCCTGAGTGGGGGAAAAAAACAAGAGGCATTAGAAAGAGAAATCTAAGTGTGTGGAGAAAACACATAATAAGAAAGGAATCAGAACGTCATTTTTTGTACATACTGTGGTATGATGAGAAGATATACAAGTCCAAACAAGGCAGCTAGGATCAGAGAGAGGACCACTGCGCTGGTGAAGTACTCATCAGGAACCTGGTGGTACTAAAACCAGAAACCAGGCAAAACATGAGATGATAATAATTCACTGAATTTGTCAACATTTCACCGTCCATGTGCAGTAGTCTGAATCTCTGCAGTATCTTTAACACCTCACCCTCTGCTCGCGTTCAGAGCACTTATACATGAGTGTGAGAAAGTTGAGGTCTGCTGTGTCTGACTCAGTTTGGCGGGCCTCGATCAGCCGACCGATGTAGCGGTTGACCCGGGTTCTGGGGCTGCTCTGGTTCAAGTTAGCCTGGTTAGCGTTGGTGCGGTTCCTCAGCTTCTGTGGAGCTGTTCGCATGGCTCTCCGCTGGTGGGATGAAGAAGAAATATTCATGGAAAACTTGAATCAGCGCAATTGTTCAAGTTATCAATAGTTGCAAGAAGTATAATAAACAAACAGAAAACAAACAAAAACTAGGCTGCGCTCCAGCATCTATTATTCTCTGCAATACTTCACTGTGTTCATAATAGGAACAAGGGTGACTAAGAGTCAACAATAAACTCAGGCGGCTGATTATACTTTCAGATTAGAACATTGCCTTCACACTTAACTTCATCATTAAATGCATCCCACTGTGTCTAAGTGTCTGCAGTAGCCAAAATATGCAGCTTTACAAAACACTGAGCACTGGAGCAAAGCCAGATATTTAACATGACAGACTGGATGCTTGTACGTGTGTCCAGGTGTGTGTATATGCAAGTGACATGTTTCTTGAACTGTTCAGTTCAGCACAGTAGGGAAGGCCAAACATGTTCATGAATTCATAACATGACATTGATGTGTACAACACTTTACCTCTGTAATTTTTCTGTCCCCCGTGCATCTGTCTATTTCAACTTTGTTTCCTTCCATGTTTTTACGTTTTTATCTTGTTAGTCCACTGTTTTTACTCTTCCCTCCATCTTTTATGTATGACTTCATGCTATACCCTGTGCTCAATAGCGCAGCAAACATTATGCAACCATGTCCCTTACACTGTTCCTGGAATGCATCTGTCACTTCATTCAGCACGGGCCTTAAAGTTATCACTAGTGAATGGTCGATAATACAAACACTGTCACCCTTTTTCATTTTTTTCCCCAGACTGGTCTGTCTTCTTTATTAGGATGGTGTCATTGCTGGTGATATGCACAAAAAATGGGGCACCAGATTTAGAAGTAGAAGGTGATAATCTGATTGTGTCTACAAAATTAGAGGTAAATGGTAAAAGATGAAGAATGACACTGTTAGATTTAAAGTTATGTTCAAATGTGCAGCAAAATCACCCTTTCTTCTTTGTATTCTATCAAAACCTGTATTTTTGTCAAAAACATTTTAAGCTTAAACATAACTGCAGAGCATATCATTAATAATTTATGCATTTAGGTAAAAAACAAAAAAGACTCCTGCAGGTATTCTTTAGGGAGGCTTAATTTCCAATAAGTAAGGTTTGAGCTCTTTTTGGGTACTGTAATAAATACATAACACACACACATGCATGCATATATATCAATGCTGAAGCAGCTGGTGCAAAATGGCAATAAGTTTTTTTGACAGTTGGCCAGACTGCCAGTTTTACTAAGAGTATGCAGTATATGGAAGATAAATGGGATGACAGGAGAAAAAAAACTGATTTTTTCAGCTCTCCTTGTTTTTTGAACGAATCAGAATCCATCCTGTAAAATGCCTTCTACCGTACATTTGTTTCAGCCAAATCAAAAAGCTAATACTGTCCTGATGCATAAATTCTGTGAGTTTTTTGTTTGTTTTTGGGTTGTTTTTTGTTGTTGTCTTTCTTTCTTTTTTCAAAATGAAATATTAGGTGTAGTGTATTCAGAAGTGTAAATGAGATTTTGGCTGTTATTGCCTGGGGGGAAATATGCAGAAAAAAAAGCTCAGAAAATGATGAGAGGATTCTTTGAGCATCATCAAACATCAGCGGGAGGGCAATGTAAAAGGTTCAGGGAAATGAACCTTGTATATTGATGTAACAGCTATGAATATGGAAACAGCTTTTGCACGTCCTATTACCTTTATTCAAATGCGCACATTACTGAGTATAAAGAAAAAAAAGCCCTGCAAGCGTCATGCACATTTTGCTGATCCTACAAGGTTTTCCAAAGAAATTGTGAAGGCAAACACATCTTTTCTGTTGAGTTAAAATGATAGAGTCCTGATTTCAAACTTATGAAACTGTGGGAAGGCCTAAAGTGAGGGTTTTTTAAAAAAAATTAAATTTTTTTTTACGTAAACGTTAATAAAGTGAGTAAGGTTTTAATGAAATTCAGACTAGCCCCTAATATTGTTGAAAATTCATGACAGAATGTCTTTTTCTAAATCACAGCACAAACACAGAAACGTCAACACAGACACTGAAAGTTTATACCTTATCACCGTCCTCGCAGTTCATGACATTGGAGAAGGGAATCTCAGCCTTGAACATCTTCCTGCAGTGCATAAGCTGCACTAGTAAGTAGCACACAGTTTTGAACTTCATCTTTTTGGCGGGCTTTATATCCGAAAGAATCAATCCTGGGAATATCTGTCACCACATGAGAAATGGGAACAAGGATTAAGTCAAGAAACCCCACACTGTATTATAGATATTATGTATGGGTTTATAACTCTACAACTCATGTACAGGCATTAGACAGTATGCACATGCACACACGCATGCAGTCATTATCATCAGGCTCAGGAATTTAACTAAAAAAAAAAAGATTAAAATGAGGTAGGTCAATCCCTGAGGTGATTTATATAATTTTAGGACTGTGCTGCTCCTAAAGCTGTTTTAGAAAAAGTGATGAAAAGTGTGTTGCAGGGTCTGAGGAAATATGCATGCCATTTGTAACAAGATCTATATGCTCTGTTTGAGGTATGACCCTGAGCAGGAGTAGCAGCCTCTATACCTCTACAGTTAGGCATATCTTTCCTTGAGCCATGTCTTTGATGAAGTTAAATAATCAGCAATATTAAGAGGATTAGCAAAGTCTCTTCACATAGCAAAGAAAAACTAACTGGGATCTGAGCGGTTCACATCAGGAGACATGGAACTTATGTACAAGCCTCATTTTGCATAACATGAGAGGAGAGGAGAGGAGAGGAGAGGAGAGGAGAGGAGAGGAGAGGAGAGGAGAGGAGAGGAGAGGAGAGGAGAGGAGAGGAGAGGAAGCATTGTGGAGTTACACAGAGACAAGACTGAAATTCCCTCTCCAGCTGTGGCACATCTGTTGGAGATGTGCGTATTTCTCTGGTAGTTTGTTGGACTGTGTAAATTTGAGATGATAGATGCCACAGGCTGTTTTTCCTTTTTCTTCTTCTTTAAAGCCTCAGCCGAAACCATTACAAGGCAGAAGTGAGACCAGCTCAATAACAAATGTGTTCAGGCTTCATTATGTTATGCTGGATGCTGTATTCAAGCACTGTAGATAGAGTAGCTTATAGATCTGGGGTTAAAGGTAATGGCTGCGCTTTGAACCAAGCCCACTCTAACTTCTAACTGCATCGTCTGAGGAGAGAATGTTAACTGGTGTAAATTCAGTCATTTTGCTCATTGACATGCATTCCTTAACACAACATACCTTCCGTCGGTGAGATGGCACAATAAAGAAGGTTTCTATTTCGTGTTTTTGAAGGAAGGGATTCCTTTCATGACCATTTCCAGGCTCCACCTCATAGTCTCCATTTAGGCACTCAAGCGTAGATCTGGTGATGTGAACTTTCCTGTGGCACAGACAAGGCAAGCTTAATGTTTAATGCAGCTAACCACACAGCTTTAGGGCAAACAGCTCTAAGCAGAAGGATATGAACAAAAGGCAAGTTATGAAATTCTCCTGCTGGCTTTTAAGAATCACAACACAAATCTACTTATAGTATTTTTTTCAATAGTCAGTGTAATATACTTGGAAAAACTTTCTGCAGTATGCAAAGTTTTCCCCTTTTTTTGTAAGTTTCTTTTGTGTTTTTAAGTTTCCCATGTGTCTTAAAGTAAATAGAAACTATACACATTTAGAATTTAAGGATCCCCTCATGAAAATTTGCTCGAATGGGACAGCTGATTCTCCAAGTACGATGGAAAGCGACACATCTGCTCATTCTTTGTTTGTGGTGAGCTTAAGTAGCCTCTGTGCAGGTATTATGCAAATGTGCATACACTCATCTCCTACTCAAGACTTTGTCCAGTTGACTGGTATAATGTGATGTGAGGTAGTTCTGTACATGACTGTTCGGTCTGATGAAGAGCTATTGCACTTGAAATATCACTTTGGTGCAATAGAGTCACCACGAGTCAATCCCTGTAGAAGTATGTGCTACATATCTTTGACTCAACACCTGGAGCCTTGGTTTGGCATGGATGTATGTGTTTTGGTCATTCACTATTATGCAAATGTGTAAGATGATTAAGTAACAAAATAAGGAAAATCAAGACTTCAAATGAGACATATTGGCTATTTCAGGAAGTCCCCAAAAATTATATCTGTGGAAGTTTTGATCTGGATTTTTTTATGTAAACTTTACCTACATGCAAAAAAGCTTTATACTGTAACGTGCTGAAGAGAAGGGATGGACTAGAGAGGCATTTTCAGTTCCATGATCGGTATCAGTGTTATTCACTAACATCAGGGAAAAACAATTATTTTCAAAAATGTGCTAGAAATGCAATAACTTCACTGTAAAATACAGTGGTTACAGAAAGTATTCAGACCCTTTTAAACTTTTGACTCTTTGTTTCATTGCAGCCATTTGCCAAAATAAAAAAAAAGTTTATTTTATTTCTCATTAATGTACACTCAGCACCCAATCTTGTCAGAAAAAAACTGAAATGTAGAATTTCTTTTCAAATTTATTAAAAAAAGAAAAACTGAAGTATTACATGGTCAAAAATATTCAGACCTGTTGCAGTGACATTCATATTTAACCCACAGGCTGTCCATTTCTTCTGATCCTCCTTGAGATGGTTCTACTCCTTCATTGGAGTCCAGCTGCGTTTAATTAAACTGATTGGACTTGATTAGGAAAGGCACACACCTGTCTATATCAGACCTTACAGGTCACAGTGCATGTCAGAGCGAATGAGAAGCCAGAGCCCTGACCTAAGCCCAACTGAGCATCTCTGGGGAGACCTGAAAATGTCTGTCCACCAACGTTCACCATCCAACCTGACAGAACTGGAGAAGATCTGCAAGGAAGAATGGCAGAAGATCCCCAAAATCCAGGTGTAAAAAATTTGTTGCATCATTCCCAAGAAGACTCATGGCTGTACTACATGTAACTCAAAAGGGTGCTGCTACTCAGTACTGAGCAAAGGGTCTGAATACTTATGACCATGTAATATTTTAGTTTTTCTTTTTTAATAAATTTGCAAAAAATTCTACATTTCTGGGATTTTTTTTTTTCCGTCAAGATGGGGGTGCTGAGTGTATATTAATGAGAAATAAAATGAACTTTTTTGATTTTGGCAAATGGCTGCAATGAAAAAAAGTGTGAAAAGTTTAAAGGGGTCTGAATAATTTCTGTACCCTCTGTAAGATATCAGCTCCAAATCACATAAGTCAAATTTTCCTTCAAGGGCACCACAAGAGAACACACAGATGTACAGATTGCCAAAAGGTTTTAAGATTATATTTAAAATGTTCAGTACTAACCCTGGCAGTCCCCCAGCTTCCATCACATTGGCCAGTGTCACATCATTTGACCAAACATCATACTGCCATTTCCTGAGGCCCAGCACTCCGCATAGCACGCGACCGGTGTGCAAGCCCACACGCATGTTAAGGTTGACTTCTGTGGCCTCCGCCACTGACCTGCAGGGGCCAAACACAGGAACAGTTAGGATGTAGTCATAAGCTACAGTAGCTATTCCATGCTGTATATCCCAATCTACTGTACACTATATTTATATGCAATATGAAAAGGCAGCATGTAAAGCATCTACTAAAATAAAGAACAATGCAACAGGTGCATGAGTGAAGCACTGTCAATAAATTACATTAGATTTAATTATTTCCTTTACAAACCAAGCACTATCCAGCTCAAAATAAGAAAGATAAATTTCTTTCACCAGTCTTTTCTCTAAATTAGTTGCAGTTCAGTGTTCAGAATAAAATTAAGATAAAATGTTTATCCTGGCTTGAAGTGAAGTGCCTGCTTGAAAGGTTGTCCTTTACTGACACATGAAAAATAGACTCTTCCAAATAAGAAAAGCTTACGTTATAGTGTCGATCATGTCTAGACCCATCTCTACGCAGCAGTGAGCGTGGTCAGTCTTGGGCTGGGTCAGTCCAGACACACAGTAGTAACAATCCCCCAAGATCTTAATTCTGCGACAGTGGTTCTCCTGTCAATCAAAAAGACAAAGTCTTATCTCATGTTGAGAGAGATGAGGCTGTTGAAACTGTTGAGTATCAATTGCTGCTGTACAGTAACAAATTTTTAATCCATCTGAGTTTTATCAATTGGCACATTGCCATTTAAGGCTGACAGACAAAAGCCTCAAAATTCAATAAAAAACAAAAAAACAAACAAACAAACAAACAAACAAAAAAAGGAATCTGAAAACTCTCAGTCATAAAAACCCTTATTCAGCTCACAGCTGTCATGTGTTGTTTAGCTCTGATAGAAAGAACACAACTCTTTTCATGTCTCTTCATGTATGGCTGCATCAAATGAAATGTGGCCCAGACCGGCACTTTCACATTTCTCAAAGGTTTTGTTGTGTGACGTCAAAGTAGAGCACACAACACAATCACAAAACTTTTGGGAAATGCTTTTCATTTATTTAGATGATTTAGATTTGAAATATTGATAACATACATTACGTGTTGATGAAGTTTAAGTTACAGTAAAACCAGCAACCATCTTTGCAAAATTTTTCTATTGTTTTTTTTTTTATTTTCTATTTATTGTGGTCTGCACGGCGTGGTGGTTAAAACCACAGCCTCACAGTAAGAAGGTTGCTCGTTCGAGTCCTGGCTGTGGAGGGGTTCGAACAATTCCAACAGTGACCTTCCTGTGTGGAGTTTGCATGTTCTCCCCGTGTATGTGTGGGTTCTCTCCGGGTACTCCAGCTTCCTACCACCGTCCAAAGACATACATGTTTGGTTAATTGATCACTGTAAATTGCCCCTAACAGTGAATATGAGCGTTAATGGTTGTCTTTCACTGTGTTGGCCCTGCAACAGACTGGTGACCTGTTGAGGTTGTACCCTGCCTCTGGCCTGATGATAGCTGGTATAGGCTCCTGCTACCCAGAACTGGATAAGCAGTGAAGAAAATGAATTAATATTCATTGCTTTGTATTTCTTTTTAGTTTTTTATTTTTATTTTTAAATCCTTTCTGATTTTCTATCTTGATGTTTTCGTGTTGAGCACTTTGTTCAGTAGTTGCTCTTGTAAAGTAAAGTTGACTTGGCTTCATTTTCCTCATTTTTAATGGTTGAGCTCAGCTAAATCGTAGCTGTCAAGTCTCCTGTTTTGATAGGGATACTATCGTATTTGCCCTTCTTTCCCACTGTCCTCCCGTATAGTATTTTCCCATAAATCTCCCTTATTACAATATAATAAGGGGGGTTAACATGCAAAATTTTATTTTTTTAAAGCTTTTTATTATGTCATCATGTCATTCCCTCCCCATAAAACATGCTCTGGGGGCTATTTTGACTCATTAATGCAAATTTGAGAAACCCACATATCTCCTGGGGAAACCAACATGGCTGCCAAAATGACTGCTACTACATAGCACCTCCAATGCTGCAAAGCTCCTCCCCTCCCTTACCAAGCTATATCATTAGCAACATATTCCATGATTAAGTTGTACTTCGTGGGCTAAGACTATAATATTGTTGATGCTGCTCCCAAAACAGGAGAAGTCTAACAGAACTACATCTTTGTTTTGACAAATTAATTATTCCACCAATACATTAAATGTTTATGTAGTTTTCAGAGTTTTCAGAATTTATCTCAACATTAGCTGCAGCCACAAAACACAGACACGTCTCAGCCTGCAGGCAGACGAACCTGCTGCTCCTGTGCTGCGGTAGCCACTCTGGTCCTTCGGAAAAAGTCACTTCCGAATTGGGATCACATGCATATGGTTGTACAATATTCCATGTTGCCATTTTACACAATGTTATAAATGTAACTCCTTTGCAAACAAGAAAAATACAATGCTCAGATCGGTAGTTTAAATGCTCTGATGAAGGCCCTGTGCCAAAACGCGTAAGCATTTGTCATCAGCCATACATTTCACTTCACTGTACAGATGATGAACAGTTGAAGAGAAAAGCCTAATAGCTATGCATGAATACATGAATCTGGATTAAAATATATTTTATACCAGTAAGATTGTTTGTCTGCATAAACGTGAAGAAGTTTAAATCGGTTATTTGAAACCAACAGAAAGCTGCTTTCTTTTTTTTTTTTTTTACTTAAATGACATAAACAGCTACCAGATTTAGGATGATACACAAGACAATTTCACACCTCTTTATTGAGGCTCAAAATTACACCATCACTAAATGGCTTCAACAATGCAACAGATCAGTTTCACTTTGGGGAATAAGGTGAGTCATTCACTCTGGAAGAATAAGCAGTGACATGAAAAGACAGTTTACAAATATAACCTGTCATTAGAGGATATGAGCAACAGGCATTCATTTTACCAGGGAGACCAGGTTACCGTGGGCGCCTCCTCATAACCTTTCATTGTTTCCATGGAGGTAATGGGATTGCTGCCCATGCATGTGAAGAGCATAAAGACTCATAATTATGCACATCGGTGGGCACAAGACAAGACGAAAGCTCTATTTTTAACATGGAAGCCACGTGAGTTTGAGCACAGCTAGACAGCTAAGACTCGTTAGCAGCAGATATTTTCATGTAGGTTTACCCACTTCCGTTTCTTATTGCTCTGTGGCATGCGGCTGCTTATAAGGAATGTATTTTTAGACACAAACCTACTAAAAAAAGAGTAAAATGTTGTAGATGAATTTCTGTAGAAATGTCCTGGACACTAATTCAAAATATCAAAGTTTCGGCAAACCTAGTAAGAAATTCTTCAGCGAATAATTAAATCAATACAAGATAGACAATTCTCCAAATGACACAAAATATTATGATTATTATTATCATTTTATTTTTTTCATTAACACAATCAGAGAATGACAGAAGGCAAACAAATGCAAAAACTTGAGAAATTTGAGCTCTGACAGACTTGACCAAGCTTTTAGAACTTCATGAGCTTATTAAGGCAATTTTTTGTTCACAGTCATTGTTAGCAGAGAGTAGGTGATGTAAATGTGCAGGTTTTTACAAATAATCTTCAAACTTTCTTTCAGCAATCAGTGGCAAGAGGCTACTTTCAACAGTGCTCTGAGAATTGAGGTTAATGATACTTAACAGAAACTCATACAAAGCTGAGCAAAGTTGAACGTAAGAGTAAGATAAATAAATGAGAAGAGGTCAAGTTGAGGACTAGAGAACCATAAAATCTCTGTAAGAGAGCTAGTTTAGGGATTGCTAGGAAGACATTTACAAAAGCCCAGCTGACTGCAAAACGTCTTTATGAAGATTCATCTGACTGTGCTGACACACCTGCACAAACATGACCTTAATGAAAGATTTGTATATTTGAGGAATAAAACTTCATCCTTATGACATAATTCAAGGTCTTAAATTTTGCAAAATGCATATGTGAACTTTGTGAATTTTGGAAACAAGTCCTGTGGACTGATGACAATAAATAGCACTTATTTCCTCAGGGTAAGAAAACAGCTTCTCTCCTTGCTCAACTAGCAAGCTGATTTTCTAAGATAAAATTTCAAAGGAATTGCATATATTTGTTCATTACCATGCGTACTAAAATCAAACTTTACGGTTAGTGGAACACACAACTTTTTCTTGAGTCATATATCTCTATATATATATCTATATTTATATCTATATCTATATCTATATCTATATATATCTATATATATAAATAAATATAGATATATAGATATATATATAGATATATATATTTATACAACACATATATGAAGACACTAGATGAGTTCTCCTCAGGGTTACTAGGGGGCACAGTGGCGGACAAACAGATGGGGCTAATGGTGAGGCATGGCTAAAGCTACAGGAAGTAGGGAAAGCCCTGGTACTTAAAGAGTCTCCTACGCTGTATTTTTCCCTTTGCTAATCTGCTGTGTGAGGGCTTAGGAGCTGATTCAGACCCAAGCAGGATTACCACTGTCATGTGACTGAATCACTGAGGGCAATCTGGGTGGTCATAAGCAAAGATAAAAAGAGAAGTGTGCAAGTTTGACACCTGCTTTGAAATGTATTTAGAAGGGTATTTAGAAGGGGGAAAAAAATCTGTTTCAAGATAAGAACATACTGTGAACTTCACTATTAAGTGTGTGATGCAGTTATCATGGACACCTATAGGTTATACACATGTACTTGTAAAGTACGTTTGCTAAATGGCAAATACTAGAGTGTTCGTTAAAAGAGAGGGAGAGACAAGACACAAATACAGAAAGGGGGGACATTCAATAAATGGTAATGAAGAAAAAGATGAGCCAGCTGAGAGCAGCAGTTAATTTCCTCCAAGATCCCAAAGGAGAGAGCAGAACACACTGTGCTTTGCTTTTGATACAAAGGCAAAGATCAGCACTGTGTTGATGCGGCTTTAGATGAGAACTTTTACTTCTGGAACTTGGATGATGTGTTTGTTGCTATCTCTTTCTTAATTCACCCTCTATTCAATCATAGGACCAGTAGCAATACACCCTTTACAAAGATTTTCCTGTTTCTAGTTAAAAGCCATGCTATTATGAATTGATGCCTTTTAACATGCCTTTTTAATCCACCTGGGTCTTTTGGTGCACTGTGTTTCATGACACATCTGTTGAGGAAAAACTTTTAAGACAGCAGCAAAATAAGAATACATTTCCTCACTGATTTTTCTCCATCTACAAAAGCTGACATTTCACTTTCATACACTGACAATTTAATCAGTTTGAACTCATTTTTGTGCAAAAGCGAATGGAAAATGTATCAACACTTCCCCCTCTCACTCCACCATTGTGGGTTGCAGCAAGTGGGTGAGGTATGCAAAGGAGACCTTGATATATTTAACAGATATGACAAATAACAAATGCTCAGCGTTCCAAGACTGTTTCATTTTTAACGGTGGCTTCCGGAATAGCTGATCAGATTTGGAAACAAGAAGCAGCGTTTTCTTGGAAAGATATAAAGAAATTGGGTGATTTGAGTGGATTGTGATATATTCTTGGACACCCAAATAGCCTGCAGTATTAGTGTGAGTAATACTGCCCACACTGACACACTGAATCAGTTCTGTGGCAGAACACAGTTTCCCCTGTTTCTTCTACACCTATTATCTCACAGCCTGGGTTGAAAAAAAATTGAGTTTGGATGCTATACAACATGTAAATCTAAAAAGAATGCAGGGATATTTGTAAAAAAAATGTATGTATCAAACGTTGGCAGTTGGCAAAAAAGGCTGTTTTTATAAATATATTTTGATTCCTATATCAGTCATAAAGTTTGGTCAATCCACCTGTGTTGAAATACCTTGTCTTTTAACAGATATCTGCATGAAATTAAGAACCAGAAAAAGTTTCTGTAGTTTTGAGCGTGACCTTTCTTAAATTGCATAATTTTTAAAGGGTATCCTTTGATTTTCTTCTTCTTTTCTACAAGACTGAAAACTCCTCCCCATCTTTATTTCTAAAAAGGTCTTACCATAATTTTAATCATCCTGATTACATAACTGGACTTTCACCATTGAATCAAATATATTCAGAAATACAGTATTTTAGTATTTTACGGTACATTTTATCTGCTTTTCCACTTTCTGTCTTTGATGTGTTGTCTTTAATCAATCTTCAAACAAACATAGGAGTTGAATAATTTGTACATAGATACATTCTATTTCAATTTACAACGATGTACTTTTTCTATGATTAATGACTATGTGCATATTTTGTAGCAAGTGACCAAAAGTGTAGCCATATCATATTCTAAATGAGTATTACATTTTAAAACTGTGCCTATAGTAATTGCATTAAAACTGCTTGAAGAGCAGCTATTGTGAGTATTGTCTCTAAACTTTAACATGGGATGCCTGTTCTGTAAGCTCAGCTGTTTTTTCACTCATAAAACATACCGTAGGCCTACATGCTGTTTAAATATAAACTTTAAAAAGACAGATTGTCAATTCTGATAAATTAAC
The DNA here is from genome assembly GCA_023101725.1 of Atherinomorus stipes. Lineage (NCBI taxonomy): Eukaryota > Metazoa > Chordata > Actinopteri > Atheriniformes > Atherinidae > Atherinomorus > Atherinomorus stipes. The sequence goes on along the minus strand of JALJCO010013034.1, from coordinate 1,314,200 downwards.
TTTGTTTACAGTTACATTTAGTACTTTTGCAGATTCTTCTGTCCAATGAGACTTACAGTACATAGGAGCAACAACATTCGATCAAGTGTCTGTACAGTAAGGAAATGCTGCCCTGCCCTTATAGAGCTAAATCTATTTAAATCTATTTGAATGTCAGAGTTCAAGCAGAGCAGATACAGAAGTACAAAGTTAGGTGAGGTTAGGCGTGTCAGAGGTGTTAGAGGTGTTAGTAGAGGAGGATTTCTTGGAAGAGATGAGTCTTCAAGCTCATTCTGACATTGTGGAATCACAAAAGAAAGAGAAAAACAACCAGAGTGGATTTAGAATGCTTTGTGTGTGGGAATGGCACAGCCAGACAATGTTCTTTAGAGGTCACAAAGGATAAGCCTGTGTGGCAGAGTTCGGATAGCTGGGTGCTGACCACACAATCACACTGTAGGACTGACTGATTTGAGCAGCCACTGGTGGCGTATCATGTTTCATTAGTTCATTGACTGTGTGTTTGAAAAATAATGAGCCCATTGATTTATTCATTCATTACTAATGGAGGGATATGTTCTAGACCATTAGTAGGGGCTTCCCTGTACATGCATGTCTTTTATCAGGAGCTATGCGGCAGTTAAGCAACAAATGTCCTTCCTTCGCCAAGTTTCAGCAGTCTATTGGTAATATTTTTTATATGTACACAATTGTGCTCAAATGTTTACATATCCTCCCATTAAAAAAAGGTTAAATTCACAATGGTTATTTAAATAACAAGAGACTGAAAAAAGTAATAATAAACAAAAACTTACCAAATTATAATTTAGTCAATTAAAATATTGATTTGGAATTGTAGTTGAAAAAATACATTAAATAACAAACGAAACTGTCCCAGACAAATAGAAACGCCTTGCTCATGAACAGTGGGCCGAAATACCTGTCCACAGGTGCAGACATCCTATTGAACATTACAGAAAACACTTGATTGCAGTTATTGCCTCAAACTGCTGCTCAACAAAATTTAAGTTGAGGAGTTGTTATAGTTGTGTTAAGTTGAACACAACTACTGTATATATATTAGCCTTTTCTTTTTATAATAGGCAACACTTGCTAGATTTGCATCACATAACTACAATGTGTTGCGGTTGCTACAGGACATGTTCACTGCACAGGAACTACCATTATTGTATTCAGTCCTGGAAGCACTTATCTCTTTAATTCTTCTGTCGAGCACCCAAACTGGTTTGTTTGGTTTGGGTTTTGCTTCAGTCCACAGTTTTGAGTACACATGCATCTGAGGGGAACAGCAGGACTTGAAAGTGATCCTTGCATCTGCTCGTGAGACAAACCCAGACAGGGTTATTTGATTGTGTATAAGCCCAGGTTTTAGTTTTGCAGGCAGCTGTCACTGTGTGGGCAGTGAACACTTCCTGCTCTCAATCTAAGAGTAATACAATTACATTTGCTATATATTCTTCATGTAGATGAACCAAGCCATTTGGACAGGCATCCCTTCCTACTGTAAATATCACTTTTTTGGGGGGATGGGGGGGGTATACTGTAATTCCTACTAGTTCAGCTCCTCACCTCTTATTTTCTTTTCTATCTTTCTAAAAGCTAGGTTCGTGTAACATATACCTTGATTATTTTTTCAATCTGACTGTTCTTCCAGCAGTTAGTGCTTACTGTACATCTCTTTCCTTAGTAATTTTAAGGATAATTTTTTTGTCAGATACAGTTTATCCATCAGAAGAAAAAATGTTTGGGTTTTTTTGCAGAAAAATGTAAATGAATGAGCTAAATGTTAATATACCTTCAAAATTTGCAACTGTTGAAAGATACTTTGTGTTTTCATAGTCCTAAATGCGTAAACAAAAAGGAAACTTTAACTCGCCAAGAAAGTAAAAGACAGTAGATACTGTAGATAAATCACTGAGCCATCCTAAAAATGGAAACATGAAAAAGGAAGAGCGCACAGAGAACCACAGGGCTTAAAAGACACAGTTGAGGGAAGTAGGCTGCTGCATGTCAATCAAAAAGCTGAGGAACAAGAAGCGGAGGAGTCTGAAAGCTGTGATGCAGGGAGGTGTTGCAAGAGGAGAGAAAAGGGAGACAAGAATGAAAAGCTTTGTGAAACTGCCACAGAAACAGTAACGTTAGACGTGAGCATGCAGACGCAATAGCTCATCCGGTATGGAGCTATAAATGTTATATAGCACAACAATCATAAATTAATCACAACTCCTCTCACGCCGAAGTTGTTTTGGGTGGTGGACAGACTGTTAGAAACTCAGCCAAGTAGAGGAAGTGTTTATATAGGGTGCAAGCTTTAAGACCATCAATTGGTGTGGCGGTTCACACTTTGGAAATCAACTGGCATTGTCAAGTATGTGCATATTTCATATAAAAATCTAGTTCTTAGCACAGTAAACTCACTCATATCTGTTATGGAATCATTACTTTGTCTCTTTGAAGTAAGGCAGTTTGGTAGCAGAGGTTTAACAGTTTCACTATCAACAAATACCAAGTTTGGGTTACATAAAAAAATTAAACATGAAGTTTATAATCTTTCCCGAGATTTTTCCCTCGGTTCTAAGTCTCAGTGGCAGTTGGCTGTGGGGTGAAAAGGTTGGACGAAAATCTAAATCTGTTCATTGGTCATGAACTTCCATTTGCAAAATAATGCAGGACAATAAACAATATCTGCTTTGAGGGGAGAACAAGACGTGTAGGAATATAAAAAAAAGGTCTTGCCTAGAATTGAACCCTGGCTTAGATAGACAGACGGATAGACGGATGGATGGATGGATAGACGGATAGATAGATAGATAGATAGATAGATAGATAGATAGATAGATAGATAGATAGATAGATAGATAGATAGATAGATAGATAGATAGATAGATAGATAGATAGATAGATAGATAGATAGATAGATAGATAGATAGATAGATAGATAGATAGATAGATAGATAGATAGATAGATAGATAGATCATCTATCTACCCGTCATTAACCCCCTTAGGAAAGGAGGAAAAGAGGCAAAGGAAACACTGGTGCATCCTTCATGAAAGAAAGTAATTCAACCCCACATTACCACATGACAACCACCTTAAAAAGTAATGCTTGATTATGTTTATCCAGTTTCCTCACTGTGATTTATATGTGTAAACATGCAGGCAGTGGGTCAAATGTGAAGAGTGTGGCATCTTTCAGTATTGTGCCTTTTTCTTTCTGAATAACAGACCTTGACACTTGAAACAATGATATCATACATAGTGTCAAATTTACAATATGGTAATGTTGTATTTGATTAAGTTTCTAAAAAAACTTTTTGAAAGAATATTTATTGGGCATCTGTAGTTTCTGTTATCTAGACCCAGATCACAGCTTAGTGTGGTTCAATGCTTATTGCAGTTCTTATGAATTCCTATAACCACCCCTCTAAGCCTCATCATGATTTCCAACAAGGTCAAGGAAAAGAGTTTATCAAAGATGACAGCAGTTCAGGTTTTGCACAATTCAACCAGACTCACACTCTCTTTATCACATATAATTCACATATTTTTTAAACTGACAGTTACATTTTTTCCAACGTTGTCCTTCTTTTATTGATTTGAACAACATTTATTGTTCTTTTAATTATATTGATAGATCTGCTTGAAGTTTGCACAAGAGGAAGAGCTAATTTGCTAAAACTTTGTGTCCTTTCTTTGCTGATATTTTGGATCTTCTTTATCAAACTAAGTTGAGGTCATGCACTGACCTAGATTCCCCACTTATTTAGATCATTTTAAGATTCTAAAAGTATGACTAGGAACTTACAGTGATAGTTTTATGAGTCTTAGGGATATATGATAAATCTCTATCACATGTACAACACTTGCTTCATCTAAACCACAACTTTTTCCGTCAAATTTAATATATGGACATGATCCAGTAACCACAGGGTTTAAATTAAATTCAGCCAGTCTTATCAACTGTTAGCTTGTCAGACAACACAGCGGCTGTACGTACATTGCTTTCCATGCTGATATTGCTTATCTGTGGGCCTACAAGAACTAGCACAGTTAGTCATTGGCCACAGCAAACATAGAAAGCCAAGCTTTGCTGTTACTGTGCCTCATCTCCAAAGAGAGTTCTAATGTGTTTTTTCTCCTTTTCTTTTCTTGTCTTGGTTTTCCATCTAACAACTTTTATTTCTCCATTTCATACAGCAACAGTGTTCCAATCGACTTCATCAACTTTGTCTTCAGAAAGATCAGGTATCAGGAATCACTCAGTGTGCTAAAAACAGCCATAGCACCGAGGTTGTGAACAAATGGCTGCTAAATCTTTTTTTTTTTTTTTTAGTTAACCTGAAAAACCTGTAGCAGCTTTTTTTTTTTTACTTTTTTTTTTTTTTTTTTTAAGAAAGAAGGGTTCTAAAATTAAAGCATTATTTGAAAACAAACTTTAGATTTTCTATCCTTAATTTCTATGTTTCTGAAGCAGAGAAGAATGTGAAATCAAAAAGGTTTAAGATTTTAACACCTTAGTTTTCAACAGTACAATGTTGATTTCTCAAAGTCAATCAACATTTTTCTACATATCATTGGTCACATGTTCTGAAAACAATTATTTCAAACAAAATTCCTTCATGTTGCATCAAGCTTAAAAGGTAAAATCCCATAAATGTTACATGAAAGAGAGATGCATGCATGTTAAACTATCTCAGCACAATTGAACTGTGGCAGATTTTTGCAATTTGACATCCCCTAATGAAGATTAATTCCATCTTGCATCTTGTTTCTTCTCTGAGCTCCCCCAGTCGTGTCTTAAGTTAACTCTTGCCTAATTTCTTGCTCTGTCACTTTCTTCTCCTGACTTTTTCAGATAATGACCTCTTGTGTTTAATTGCTGAATCAGTGCAACCAAAATGGCCAGTGTGTTGATATCCAGTTGCTGGCGTATGATGCAGTGCCATAAAGCAAAACATTCATAGTATGCTTCAGGCTGGAACTTAAAATTGTGAAGTGTGATTTGTCAGCCTTGGGAGATGCTGGGTGACAATGACTGCCCCATGAATGTAGATAATGAATGTCAGTGTGCCCTCAAAATGAGTCAGAATCACAGAGTTTTAGGCTTGGAAACTTATATAGTATTGCTATAATAGGTTACAAGTTAGACATTAAATTAGAGCTAAAAAAGAAATAAAAAATCTCAATTAAACAATAATTTAATGTGGATGTAAAACACAAACTACTGTGGCTCACTGTTCTTCAATGATATGCTAATGTAAATTTGTAAGAAGCTAATCAACATGATCTCATGACATAAGATAAAATAAACATGTTAGCCCACTGTGCAATATATGGCAGTTTTACAAATAAAGACTCAAAACACTAGGGTTGGTTTGGATAATTGAATGCTTTTTATATTTTTGAGACTGGGCCAAAATCACGTCAGCCACCAGCTTTCATCTATGCTGTGTACAACATTTGACAGTGGGGATGCTTTAAAATTCTCACACTTGAGTGTACAACACTCAATCTTTTAACCAGGAAATGTGTAGAACTTTTTTATTTGTGAACATAAACTGATTAATATGAAGATAAAGACAACAAGCTGGTCTTAAAAGCTGTAAGGCCAATGCCATCTAACCGCTATGACTTCATTGAGACAGCATGTGTAAATTTCAGAAACCTCAAAGTTTGTTGGTTATCTGTGCTTAAAAAGAGGATGAGACTGCATCCAGGTTAATGAGACAAAAAGCTTTCAGATGAACCGTAAATGAAACTCATTCATGTTAAAATTTTAGAGAAAGGAGAGGAGACTTGGTCTGCTACATCGACGCCACTTTAGGAGAACACTGTGTTCCTGGCCCACTTCCCATGCAGCTTGACAAGTCCAAAGAGTGGACAGGTGGTGTGGGGATGGTGCTGGAATGGTATTATGAGATGATGCCCAGTGGCCATGTGGCATCGCCCGCTCTTCGTATGGGACGAAAGGGAGCCTGTGTGCCCACAGTGACCACAGCTATGAGTCACTGGCATTGCCACTTCCTGCCAAAGTGGATCAGAATGAGTGGGGCTTTGGGTCAGGGCAAGGCTAGAACACTTGACGACAAGTTTCATGGCTGGGGAGAGCCTTTCTGGGTAATATGAGACTCAAAGCTTACGGTCAAGTGCAGCACAATCCAGTCTATTTAGCTGTACATAAAAGAATGACACAGCTTTAATCAAAACTGCAAAGCTATTTGCACGTTACTTTTTTTTTTTTCAAGCGTGACTTTTGATAAAATATTTGAAGCTAAATCAAATTGTCAGTAAAATAATCATCAACCTGTTTCCACTGGATAAAGACAATCTGCAGATGACAAAATATTAACAGTGAGGTACAACAACTGACCCAAAATTAATTAGAAAGGTAAGAAACATTGTGTGATAATAGCAGGCCAATAAGATGCTTTGTCTTTTTTAGTCAGCTCGCAGTTAGTGCCTGTATACAAAACAGGTTAAAAAATAGAGATTCTCAATAGGGCCAAGTGAACCCTTCTATAAAAACAAAAAAGGTTTGTTGTAAGCTTTTGGATTAATGGATTTGACATGGGCCATATTACATGTAGATAGGGCTGCAGGACAAACAAAGATACCGTCAGCCAAATTCACACCAGAGATGAGAGAGATCTTAAGAGAGACAAGTGTGACATAACCTCACCTCAAAGCTCAATAATATTTTGATTCACAGATTTGTAACACCATCATTGACAGCACCACATTAGAAAGCAAATAGATTAACTAGAGCAGCAAAATTCACAACAAAAGTTGAGCGGATTTTCATCCCTGAAATCATGCAGAGTGAAATATTGACAGATGGGAGAGCTGAAATCTTTTCCACATGCATACCAAGAGCGATTGGGGATGAGTACGACTCTGCAATCTTTTCATTCAGTTCATTCACACAACAGAGGAGGCGAGGTTTAGCCGTGGGTAAATCTGGCTGAGATTAAAGAGGTCTGTCAACTCTTCCTCAAATGAGGAACTAGATAATCATATTAAGCATCATATGGGCTTGCAATATTCACTGCGACATCATGCAAAGTACAGGCATGTGCCAGTAGCCTGTGGCCGATGCGATGCACATACAAACACACACATTACCGTTGTGTCAGGGTTTGGACAAAGCGCAGTGTGCACAGAGAGAAAACGAGCTGCTTTGAATGCCAACAGTGGCTGTAATTGAGGGATATGGCTTCAAGGAAGAGAAATAGACTCACCGTGGCGAGCTCATCAAACTTTCCAAACAGCTCATTTAACAGCTTAACCAGTTCCTGGGCTGTACACTGAGAGGCCAGGCTGGTGAAACCGACTATATCTGCAAACAGGATGCTGAAAAAAAAGAAAGAGAAGAAGAGAAGCACTTGAGTCAAGAGCATATAACGATGTATCAAGGAAATTAATAATTGGATCCTTGATTAGATGAAACTTCTATTTTTCTGTCTAAATGTGAATATGGACATGTTGTTAGGATGATTTGAAAACAAATCAAACTTTCAAATGACCTGTCAAATCTAAAGGAAGAATGAAAGGAAAGGAGCTAGAACGAGGGGATCTGTTTTCTAACTGACTGGCAGTGCAGTCAAGCAGAGCAACTCGAAATAGCAACAGGGACATTCTCGTGGGGATCGAAGACATGTCCTGTTAGGAACTGCAGAGGAGCCAGTCTAGGATATAATGCAACCATGACGGTGCTGTCACCATTTCCAGGTGAGCTTGTATTCCCATTTGACAAGCTGAAAAAAAAATACAACCGAAAGTACCTGTGGTTTTATCAAAAGTGTAGTAGCCAAAAACAAGTGATGCCAAGCTCATCAGATGATGATGTCAACTATAGCTTTAATGTCTGTCTCACCACTGATTTAACGGTTTACCAGCCAAGGCAATAATCACTGCCAATGGTACTTTATCCGCCCCATCCATGATATGAGCACTCCACCACCACTCAATTTCAATTCTGCCGGTACTCCACATGCTATTCTAACTGTGATGTGAATCATGAAGGGCTGAAGTTACTACATGATGAGTTTTCAGTTCCTTTGCTTTGTAGAGAGATCATTATTGGATGTTTGCAGTTGTAGGTGAACCAAAGTGTTTCGAACCAGTTGGTGACCTTTAATAAATCAGAAAAGCTCTCAGAGCTCTGACCTCCGCCAAACAACTCAGTTCCACCCATATGACCTTATCTCACAATATGGTTCTAAAGATTCCTTCAAAAACCTCCTGGCTCCAGATCCAGATCAACGCCAGAGTTTAATCAGTACTTCCTTGTACCATTATCAACATTCCATCCAAATCCATTCATAACTTCTTGAATTATTTTGCTAACTTACAGACAAACAAACAAATGCTGGTAATTACATTACCTCCTTGGCAGAGGTAATGACCAATTGGTGCATTTTTAGCATGGACAGTTAATATAGATGGACAAAATATCCGCTCACATCACCCATTGGTTTCTGAAGATCTGAAGTAAAGCTCGTTGGGAAATACCCAAAATGGCCATTTTAGCCATGTCACATATGTCTGCAGCCTGTCAATCAAAAGGACAAGTGTCTATGTGTAATTTCAAGATCAGATGAGATCAGATCAGATCTAAATGGATGAGTTATAAAAAAATTCAACCCCTCACAGTTGGTATGAAGGTAAACCTGACCTATTAAACCTAATATGATTTCTTAAACCAGGCTGTAAACATTTTCATTTCTGCTATGAAGTAGGCATTTTTAACATTGGAGTCTATGGGGATTGACTCCCTTTTGGAGCCAGCCCCTAGCGGATGAGGGGTGAACTACATTTTTTTTTTTCTCTATTACCAGGCAGCTTCATTTTTTTCCTCTACCAACCTCCACCAGCAGGTTGCTGCTTGTTTTTTGTTTTTTTTTAACTTCTTTTCAAAAAATGTATTCATTTGACAGGGATAATGCAATCAGACATAGTAACAAACAACATTTACTATTGATGCAATGCACAAAGAGTTTATAGCTAGTGCTAATTTACAACTCTTGTCCCTGGATGGGACTTACAAAGCAAAATGAAGTTTCTAAATTCAGTCATCCATCCTCAGGCATACAAATTTAAATCCTTTATGAGCTCTTACACCCAGGACAATATAAACTCTACTTATAAAATATACCAATATATCGTCTAATATGTACATACACATATGTAGCTTACATCTATTGTTACTTGCCTTCATTTGTTGTGTTTTTTTTTTCTCCCCTTTATTTGTAAACCATGGACATTCTTAAAATCCTTTCAGCTGTAATTTGTAGATGTTTATGGAAAATAATTCAATTTAATTCATTCATTCATTCATTTTCTGTATCTTAGACTATTCAGGGTCACAGGGTTACAGGAGCCTGTCGGAGTAATTATCAGGTGACAGTCAGGGTACACCCTGGTCAGCTCACCAGTCTGTTGCAGGGCCAACACAGAGAGACAAACAACCACTCAAATTCACTCCTAGGGACAATTTAGAGTGATCAATTATCTTAACATGCATGTCTTTGGACAGCGGAAGGAAGCTGGAGTAAGAATCCACGCGTACATGAGGAGCTACAGAAGAGACCTGTTTCCTTACTGTACACCATAGAAATGAATGTTTTAGAGAGAAGAGATATTAGGCTGAATCAATTTTACTTTTTATTGGCAGCTACTTAGCCTGACTGGGTAGTATGCCTTTGTATCTCGAATGGGACAAAAAGCAAATCTGTTAAAAGAGAAACAACACAACTGTGAACATGCTGAATTTCAGAGGTCTAAAGATTTGAAATTGTTTCCATAAATTTTACTGTCCTATTACAGTAGGGCTGGTTTTTTTTTTTGTTTTTTTTTGTTTTTTTTTGTTTGTTTTTTACACAAAAGGTGTACATAATGTATAACATAAAGTGAAAACTTTGGTGTCCTTATGTGTTCTTTGTTTTCTGTATTATGGCACAACAGAAACTTTTCTCGTGAGGGATTTGCCCTGAGGACTGTGTGGCAGTGGATGGTGTGAAGGGGATTAGTCATCAAACTGTCCCGTACAACTTGCATGTCTGCAGCTCCTGTGCTGATGGCAGGCTGTTGCCTTCATGTGGGCTTGAGATTTCACAGTGTGACAGAGTGCTGGATTTCTAAGAGAGAGCTGCTAAATGTCACTTTGTTGTTTCACAGATGTCACCATAATGAGGGGCAGTGGATTTCATTTGTGTTAAATATTTTAACTGTCAACCATCTGTGGTTGACAAATATTTGGAATATTAAATACCATGTCTCTGTAAACAGTTATACTAAATTCACTCAAACTCTATGGCTTGATGAAAGATTGAGTAATGGATATATTATTTAGATAATTTGCATGTTTATCATTTTATTTAAGAGAGTCTTCTTGAGTTAAAATCTATACATTTACACAATCTGTTCATCTGTTGTTAAAGAAGCACTTATTTCATCATGTTGTTCACTGAACCTCTTGTTTTTATCCCTCTGGAAAGTTTGAAAATAATTGGTGTCTCTTTAAGTGTGATCAGGAGAAAAAGACTCCCTTTGATCCAAAATTAGTTATTCTGTAGATTGTTCTCTTTTATTAAAAAAAAAAAAGTTATTTAACACTAATGTTAAACAAAAAGAACAAGAAAAAGAGAGAATAATTATTGTGTGACATGAATCAGCCAGTGATTGTCCCAGGAAGAGCTGGAAAAAGTCCAGTGAATTTAAAGGACTGGCTTAAAAAACACGTCTCTTTAATTTAGCCTCCAAACTATAACAAGTCATGTTGCATGCTTGCGCTAGCTGAAATACAACTCCAAGCCAAAACTTTTATGCAAATTGCTTTCTTATAAATGTCATCTTAATACAAACAACCTCCTACACTAAATCTATTGGATTATTATTATTTTTTTATCATGAATGTCACTGCACAACAGAGCAGCTGAATGGGGAAAAAGGAGGAAGTTTAATCTTTACATATTGTTGGCTATTTTAAGAGAAGTTTTTCTTGTTAGCACTACATAACAGTCCTATTTGTTTCAGGCTCTGGTTTTGAAGAAGGGTGAGGAAATCACAGTTGGCCTGAGGCTAAAGCTAGAATGCATGTGTCTATGATGCGATGATACTAAACAGGCAAAGCAGCTGTCTTCCATACATTCTTCGACATATATTTCCTACCCACATTTTTTTTCATTTTTCTGCAAACTAGCTGAGAGAAACTACCACTTAGAGCCCCCATTTAGCTGTGGATGAAGTATAATTAAGCATGATGTGCAGCAGACAGTGCCTCACTGGGTACGTAGTCCTTTAGTCTCAAGACTTCATGTGACCCTTGGTTATTTTTGACTGTGTTTCAGACATGTCACACACATGCAGCTCACCAGCTCCACAATCATGTGCACATACATAATACAGAGCAAGCACCCAGAGAGCAAGAGTCTGGATTTTAAAGCCTAGGAAATAAAGGTACAGTATGCTTGCTGTTAAAAAAATGCAGGAGAAAAAGTCCCTTACATCAGGATACATGAAAGACAATAGTTCCAGATCTGCAGTGGTGTTGAGATTTTTTGCAAAGTCATCATGGTGGTAAAATCTTCATAAATACACTCTTAGAAATAAAGGTTCCAAAGGGGTTCTTTGTGAAAGGCAAAGGTTCTTCCTAGAACCATTTGCATCTGAAAATCCCTTTTTCATAGAAAGTGTCCATCAAGGATTCAAGGGTTCTGCATTTAAGGGGTTCCTTTAGGAACCATTATTCTTAGGGAGAACCCTTTTTTGGAGAAAAGGTTTTTCAAGTCCTGTTAGATGGGTGACAGTATAGCAAAGTACTTGTTGTGCTGTGCAGGGCGGAACAGAGCGGAGTGGGGTATGTGGAATCTGGGGCTCAGAAAATCATCACCCTCAAATATTCACGTTTTTAAAAGTATTTTAAATGCATGTGTCTGGAATGCTCTCATTTTGCAAAACAGTGTTCAAAGACTGGCTTTTGAACCCCAGTCTCCATGACTGACAACTGTGCTGACGAGTCAGATGAGGAGTTATACCACGGAGCTGACTTCCTGCACCATTTTAAAAAAGAACCAATCAGGGCCACAGTGTAGATGAAACAGAAATGGACAATAAAGCATGCAACCAAGGGGACAGAATTTTAGGGGTTTGTTTTGGCTAGTTGAAAATAATAATAATAATGGATAAGCTCTATATAGCGCTTTTAAATGCACTCTGAGCTTTCAACATTGTGAGGGAGAGGGTGGCCCAGTAGTAAGCACTGCAGGATTTGGTGCAGGAAACCCAGCTTCCAAGCCCTGATGTGGTAGTTAGGTGAAATAACATGGGCAAATATCCTTACCCTTTGTTTGCTTTTGAAAGAATAGCTAGTTAGTAACCAAGCCTGTCAACATTAAAAGTGCTCTAAACTGCTGCCCTCTTGTTAATATTCATTGGAATTTTTGTTTATCTATTTATATTTTTGCTTTGTTTTCTCATTGGGAAGATGTCCTGGTGTGTATAATCTTGTGGCTCTGTCATAAATATTTGTAGATTTAGATGTCAGTTGCCTTTGCCTTTTTGTTTTTTGAAAGGTCTTTTTTTCCCTGAAATTTCTAGTGGTATGTGATTTCACTTTTGCGTTGTGTAGTTGTTCTGCCTTTTTTTTTTTCTCTGTTGTATAGATTTTAACAATTTTGCTTTGTTTTTGTTTTTTTGTGTGTGGGTGTGTTTTTTTTTAAATAGCAGTTTTTTTATCTAATCAATTTAGATTTGTTAGAATAACTGTTTACGTACTTTAGATTTCTGTATCTTCATATTTTAAGGGAGCCTTTTAAAATCTGGCAGGGGACAACATGAGAACTAGCCTTTTGGTCAAATCTGACATATTTAGGAGTTTTTATCCTTGTTTTTATATGCTTTGTCCCTATTAAAGAAACAAATAACTGACATAAAACCCCCACCCTCGGGCATCGTGATTTACAGCCTACTACCCTCAAGTTAAAATTGAGATGGGTTAAAAGCAGAGCTGAATTTCCCAATTGGGATTAATAAAGAATAAATTGTTATTATTGTAACCATTATTTATTCACCCCTCATGATGGTAAGCCCCCCTGGGGAACAGGACTGACCAATCTGCACCAATAGCCTCTCTGGGCACCCCGAAACATTCATACACCAGTGAAAGGGTTCTCCATGGAACTCCCTGTGTGAGTTCTACAGTAGATGAAACCCTTGGGACATAAAAGGGTTCAGTGCAGAACCTTTCATTGGGGTTCTGGGTAGAACCGTGTACTGATGGTTCTGGGTGTAACCTTTTATGTAGGGTTCCAGTCAGAACCCTTTAAAAAAGGTTTCACTTAGAACCCACACAAAAGGGTTCTAACACGCACAAAAAAGGGTTCCCATATGAGGACAAGCCAATGAACCTTATATGGTTATAGGCAGCACTTTTATTTCTAAGAGTGTACAGTCAGGTATTAGTGACAAATCTGGTAATGTGGTAATATTGGTAGCAATATGGTAATATGGTGAAAATATGTGGTGTCATATGTGGTGTAGTTTCTGAGGTAAGATGTCTAGAGGTTCTAGTAAGTCATAAATATTTGTTACAAAATGCATAGTAAGCTCATAAAAATGTTAGTGGGTGAGAGCCTAACATCCATCAGCAACTTGTTTGTTGTAGCAAAGTAAACAGACATAAATATAGAGACACACTATACTGGAGAAAACATAACTTTCTTTTGCAGGTAAATAAAAAAAAAATCAAGCAAAAAAAGAGTCTGGATGTATGCTGAGTATGCATATAATTTGCCAAACATTTGTGATTCATTTTCAATCTTAGCATTACATATATATGCATAAGAAGATTCTATTAAAAGATCCATGTGCAGTCCCAGTCAAAAATGTTGACACTCTTTCCCATTAAAGGGACTAGAGGCAGGAATTAAAAAAACCAAAAACAAATATGCATGTCCATTTTTTTTATGCTCATGTGTGATGAAGCGCTAAATACCAAAAAGAACGAGCCCACCTACGTCTCTCTCCGTTGCCTTGAACAGGCTGTGTGCTGCAAAATGCGCTGCAATTCGGCGGCCGAATTTCCCGCACTACCCTGCCGATGTGACGTCAAATGACGCTGCATCTGCATCCCCAACAGTTTTGATACAGGAAGAAGACGGTCGCGGTAAATTCAAACACTGTAAGTGATAATTATGGACTCTTCTGCCATTAGCAAACGATCCAGATCAACTGAAAGACACTAAAAAGTGTAACTACGAAGAAAAAGCGAAGTAAACAACATTATAGCTTCAGTTTGTGCACGCTCCCGTGACGGCTTGGCTCGTGGCTGCAGTTACCTGAAGCGCCAGTCGCGAGTTTCATTTCTCAATCTTGCCTCTAGTCCCTTTAAATCTCACGAGAAACTGTGTCCCAACTTTGGTTGGTACTGTACATCAATCAGCCACAACGTTAGGACCACTGATGGGTTAAGTAAAAGTTGTGTTGGAAGCAAAAACAATGGGCAAGCATAAAAACTTGGTTGACTTAGATCAGCAACAAATGAAAATGTCTGGATGGATGGGTCATTTCCTTTCCACAAATGAAACTCATTGTCAGGACCAACCAAAAATGGTACAAGGAGGAAAAACCAGTAAGGAGGTGACAGGTCCATAAGCACACAAACCTCACAGATGCACCAGGGGAGTGAGTTGTGGCCAATTTTGTCAAATTCAATAGAGGAACTAGTGTTGCTTAAAATGCTAAAAAATAAATAAATAAATAAAAGGACTAAAAGCAAATTTTCACCACTCAATGTGCTGTTGCGCACTGTGTGTAGAGACCAAAACAAAGTGTGTCAAGATTGACAGTTTTTGTCGGTTTCATACTTGACAAAAAGCAAGCATTTTTTTCCCCTCTGGTTCTCGAGGCAACTCACAGACCTGATTATTGTGCAACTGGTTGGAGATTGGAGCCGTTTAAATCATCAAAGTAGAGAAAAAAAACCCATCAAATACACAAACACGAGGCATCTAAAATGCAGACACCACCTAATGTACACTGCCTTCAGACCACAGACAAAGACTCAAGATAAATCTGAAACTACTGGGTCAACTATACAATGTATGTACACATATGAGTGTATGACTTTAATATGTTTCAGGTTAAATAGATCATTTTGATGCCACACCACAGCAGACCTTCAGAGCTCTGGTGGAGTCCATGCCTCGACAACTCAGGGCTGTTTTGGCTACCAATTGAAATGGGAGCCTACCTAATTGCAAAAAAAAATTTGACCTATTAGAAACATGGTCATATTGTCATGGTTGATTATTATGCACGTTTTTAGTTTACATGTACATTAACGCTGCAACCGTTTTGCAAGCTCAAAAATCTGGCTCATGTCATTCAGTGAAATTTCATGCCCTACTGTAGTACTGAGATTCACATAAATAAGCTCCATAATAGAAAAATAATTGCACAGTAACTGCAAGTTTATAATATTTAACACTGTCTTAGAAAACTCACACACACCAGACACACAACCAGATACACTAACACTCATCATTTCCTCTCCAGTGGCACTTATTTGAAGAGAGTTATTTCTCCAATTATGCTAATCTCTTCTTTCCCTCTCTGGAAGGCATTGCTGAAGCTTCTCTGGCAGATGCAATGTCAATTTAATCACACAGCCGACGATACAAGCCATACACAGGCCCATGGGTTAACTTTGGATGGGCCCCCGTGGAGCTGAAGTGTGGGCAGGGAATCTGCTGACGCCAATTCAATAAGAGTGCAACATGCTTACAACTAACTTTAGGTAGATTATATGCAATTGCTTTTGTGCGAGTGAGCATCTACAAAGATTGCAAAACCTCCTGTCAGCAGTCAAAGTAGGTCATCTTTGGAAACTTTGATTGTTTTCTTTTTCTATCAACAAACTCATTCAACCTTTAAGTTACTCCTCATATGCTCCTCATCAGCTGGCTTCAATACTACGGTGAATATTTTATGCCAAATCAACTTTTGTACTGTATATTTGTTTTTCCTTAAATATTCTCTACATTTTGACTGGAAAAATGAAGAATAGTAATGATACAGGATACTTTCATCCCCAAATACTTAAACTTACAGTATGGAGCTAAATATATCTTGTAAAACCTTAATGAGTCATATTGAAAGTTTTCTGTTGAAACATAATATCTCTTTTCCTGGATTTTATGCACTGCCCACAAATTTGAAACATAATTAAGAAAGATTTGTAAACTGCACCACACACAGTTATAATTGCATTCCATCAAAAACGCATAAATCATATTTGCCAAATTATCTCTTGTCTAGATCACTCTCAAAGGGTGATGCTGTTGAAAGGAGTTTAAGGCACAAAAAGCAATCAGCAGAGTTCCACTGAGATTTATCCATATTTAACCAGCGTGTGCAACCACATGAACACACGCACACACATCGAGCGTTACGCAACAAGAATTTGGTCTCCATTGCATTTAATCCCCTGTAGCAACTTAATCCTTGGGCTGAGCAAACTCTCCTCCTCAAGTCCCCCTGCTGCTCTGAGAACACAGAGAAAAGGAGGAAGAGCAGAAGATAAGACAAGACAACAAGGAAATGCTGGAGCTGAAAGGGCAGATTTGACAATGCAGTCGGAGAAGCAGAACGAGAAGGGGAACAAGAATAAAGAACCTGCCTTTTGCAAAGAATGGAGGGTGATTTTCATCTTTTTTTCCAAACTACTAGTAACTCTTTTTCAGATAAAGGGTTAAAGGTCAAACACACCTACTTTAACTACAAGAAAACTGCATAAAGAAGCACACTTGGAGTAGCAGATTATGACGAAGCAGTGAAAGCAGTAGGGCAGTTGAGTAAAATTTTAATATTTGTGTGCTTGACTTGAGGATTTAAATTTGAAACAAATTAGGAGGCAAATATTATACTTTGAGGAAACTAAGCAGCTTGTAATTTTACAGTAAAAAATAGACATTTGATCAGCTCAGGAAATAATACTCTTTTCCTTAGATAAAACCATTCACCAGTATATACTGCAGGATAATGAAATCAGCCATGCCTCAACAGCATTACATAGCTGCTTGCACGTAAATGCAGCAATCATATTTAGTTCAAGACTGTAATAAATTAAACAAAATGTTTGCGCAGTGCAGTGTCGTATATTGCATACAAAAGCAAAACGTGACTTTGTCGTATTGCCACTTTTCCTTTAATTTGATATTATTTATATATCATTGTATTATACTGTAGCTATTCACATTGTACTGTAGAAATAGTAAATGCAAATAATGTCTTTCCAAAAACTTTCAGTTATTTAAACAACATCTGATATTTAGTATAAAGAATTGAATATTTCTGTTTCAGCAGCCACTGAATGTTGCTGCTAATGTTTTAAGACAATGTTGGGTCAGATCACACCACACTGTATAGCCTTCAGTGCTCCTTCCACACAAAATGTTTGTTTATTAAATTCAGATTTTTTTTTCAGTGTGCATCATAATGAGTAGAGACAGTGTTGTTCCACTATTTCAGATAGGAATTTCCCCATAAGGAGAATATGATTTCTCCAAATCTTGCTGTTGAAAGTTTTGACTCGAGTCTACCCACAGCAAAGCAGAGTTTTAAAGCCACAGGGAGAAGTGTACAGCTGTGAAATATGACAGGGATGTTGTATTACAGGGTCCTACCTGACATTATCATGACGCTGGATGTAGATTTTGTGAAAGATCCTTTCAGGGGGCTTCAGGAAATCCTCTTTCATTTCCATAGCTACGTTCCTGGGCAACAGACTCATTAGCAGGCGCTCCTAAGTGCACAAGTGTGTGTGTGTGTGTCAGTGTGAAAAGAGAAGAGGGGATATGGAAGGCGTAAAGCATTATCCAGTGGAACACACCAAAGTTATTTTAGAACATACTGTCAGTGCCAAAACGTAATGTCCTAGACAAAAAGACATCATTTTACCAACAGTTCAAGAGTGGGTAGATGTCCGTACCTGTTTCTCATTCTCGTCCTCCATACGGAGTCTCTCTTCAATGCAGTTGCGAGCCTGCAGGAAGGCCTTCCTCTGGGCTCTCTCTGTCAGGATGCGTACAAACAGTCCTGACAGGTTGACACTGGTGAACAGCACTGTGTTGGCAACCAACTGCAGATAAGAAAAGAAGTGGACAGTGAGACACAGTGCTAATTCTTTACAGTTTTTACAGCCACAAACAGTCTCAAAGGAGTAGTTAGGGCTTTTTGACACAGGGCCTCATTTTTGAGGTAGCCAGGGTACTATTTATCACTGGAGACAGTTTCAACATATTTCATCCCGTTATGGGGAGCCAAGGTAACACCCCTTCCGGTGAGCCTCATGGGACCTTAGAAATGAAAAAACATAAATGGAAGTCAATGAAAATAATTATTTTCTGGTCCCAGTCATTCTCTGCCCTGGATTCCAGATATATTGGTTATGGATTTATATAACAAAAATTGTAGCTGGTGAGTTCCTCAAAATGTAATGCAAATTTTGTCATGCAAGGCAAATTTTCCTTGTAACATTATTCCATTACCATGGGCATTTACACAGATAGTCTTGCGTTATAACTGATTTGCCTCGGGTGTTCTGTGGAGTGGATAAGATTGTTTTTAATGACAGGTTAGGCGTTTCATATTCACTTGCACTAGCAATAGCATCAGCGGCCTCTTACAGCTGGAATAACAGGATGAAATATGGTGAAACTGTCTCCAGTGATAAACGGTGCACTGGCAAACTCGAAAATTGGGCCCTATTGTATGTCAAAAATCCCAAACTACCCCTTTAAATAAATCGTTAGCCTAAGCTGTGATAACTTCCAATAAATTGCTTTATTATATTGACACTGTTGAAGTCTCAGTTTTGTTTGTTCTGTGTCATTTAAATAAGTGTTTCTGTATAATAGATTACAATTGTACTTATACGTCCACTTACTTTAAGAAAATTAAAATAATTATACTGTATATAGTATTGTACTATTGTGTGTTTGTTTATGCATGCTGGTGCACAGTATAATACAGTCCACTGTATAGTGTGCATATAGTAATGTACATATAAATACAACCATACAGTCAGCTTTGGCTATTAAGTCTGTCATTGCAGATATTAACAGTCATTTTCAAAACATGTTCAACATAAATATTTGTAACCTGTGTGTTTTTAACTTAAGAGTCTTTGATTAAGTTTTTTATTATTATTATTATTATTAAAGATAGTTTAGTTAGAACTGGAGGCTATTTCCTTATAAAACTGTATCAGTGGCAGTAAATCATTTGAGAATCTGAGCTCTGATCATCCATCACAACAGATGCAGAAGCAGCATGACTGATTTTAACCTTGCGCAGGACACAACTTTATTTCACTTGACAGAAGCTGGCTGCCACTGTCTTTGTATTCAGAGCAAATATAATCCTCCAAAGTGTTTGAGTAATAGTTATCATATTTTTGTAGAAAACAACAAATTATTTACTGATATATTTCCTTGTGAGTATTTTCTGGAGATAATATTAGATTTCACGAGCTCAGGAAATTGAAAAAAGAAATAAATTCTCCAACAATAAATACACTGTCAGAGCTTCAAACAAGATAAACACCTCCACTAAAATTTGACAAACTAGTACCAACACAGGCAGGCTTGTTTACTTCAGAAATGAATAATGGTTTGTCTTGAAAAGATTGTTTTTTTGCAGCAGTCTGACTTTCTATTGGGTGAATATAAACATGCTCAAATGATGCTCAAGTTACTTATCAGCCTGAAGTTTATACATGTGGAAATCTAATTGGTGTAAAAGTCTCACTTACATGCTTATCTGCTGGGATGAAACTGGTTATAACTAACCTTAATGCAGGCTTACTCACCCTTGCAGCCATCTTATCCATTTATGGAGGATCTTGTGATTTTAGACAGTGATGAAACTATCAGCTTCAGTCTAATAAAACATTTCTATGGTGATGCATCTGTAGTAATCCATTGCACAGTGACATGTGGGGTTGTGCAATAAAAACCAAATGGTAATGAGAAAGTTCCATAAAGAAGCTCTGATGGTTTGCTAACTTTGCCAGCAAGCTTGTAAACTAATGACATATATTATTTTACATTTCTATCACCAACGTGCATCAATTAAACTGGACACTACTCTCATCAGATAACATTTAAAAGGCATTCTGTAAAGCTATAATAATAGCTGAAGAGGAGAGATTCAGTTAACACCTGTTTCTGAAGTCCTACTTTGCTTCTGTAAGAAGATATTTCATACAGACTGTTCTGTGGAAGTAGACAATACTGTAGGCTGAGTGCCTGGAACCTAGGTGGGTGGTTGGTCCAAGCCTGGGATGTGCGGGGTCATGCCACACAGCTCATCTCTAAGCTTAATGGATTAGCTATCTCTGGTCGCACAGCTAACAGTGTCCTTCACATGGCTATACAAGTAACTCATAGCCTACATACAGGAAAACAATCTCCTCTGCGACTACTCTGTCATCATCCAGGGTGTGATGAAGTGATCAAATCTCATATTTCACTTCCAAGAACTGCACAATCTTTGTGTCATGTGTTGTGAGTTGGCATTAATGTTCCATTACGACTGGAGGGTTTGATTGATGTGACATATCTTCTTCCCGCACACCTGATGACAGTCAGAAATGTGAACGTCTGTTTGTGCATGCGTGTGTACGTGTGTGTGTGTGTGAGAGAGAGAGAAAGAGGCATTATGACAGAAAAGGTGCAAAGATATTAATGTACAGAGCGGTGCACCAATTTATTTTGTAGTCCTGAAATGACATGCATGACTTTGTCCTCTTTTCCATATCTGAATCATATAGTTTATTTCAAGTGGTGTCAGTGTGTGTGTGTATGTGCATTAGTGTATGTGTGTCTCTACAATTTGCTCTGCTTTTGGTGCCAGCAGGATTTCACTCTAGTCCTTCATTTCCAGCAACACCTCTGTGACTGAATCATATTCCTGCATGTACTGACTGGTTTGTTCATTTGCTTTTTTCCACTTTGTTTGTTGTTGTTGTTGTTTTTATTATTATTATTCTGGCCTACAGACTTGCATAGTCTCAGTGATGGCCTAACTCAATAACAGCATTTAAAACCATGATATAGCCTACAGTACCTCTTAGGGATGGAGCTGTTATTGACGCTATGCAAACAGGAAATCAAGTTTCTGATGCAAGAACCTTCATTATGGGTCTTTGTGGAGTTTTATTTGATCCAAATGGATGAGTTGACACTTTTGGGGGGTGACCAGAGTTAATAGTGACACATACAATAATTTTTAATGTCTTCTTTTGTCAGATTTGATCAGCAAAGATCAAGTCTCGCAACTGGGAGCTGTCCTAGGTGCTGAACGGTTGTCCAACTTGTGTCTCTACCTATGACTGAAGTTATACTAAATACTTTATGTAGGTGACAATATTATTGAAATTTTGCAAATTCCAGACTACTAGTAGTAATAACAATAATTTCAAAAAGCACCCCTATCCAATATTGCAGTATAGCGACACCTTAATTGCTAATTAGCATACTTACCGTCCTCCAAAGTTTCTGTGTTTTTACTGTGACAGAAGTGGCAGTCACAATTAAATGCGAGATGGAGACCATTATTCCAAACACAACAGCCAAGAGTGTCCTCACAGGTAAGAGTGCGTAGGCGACAAAGGTGACCAAGATGAGCTGCCACACACCCTGCTCCGGGGACGTCGGGGGCTCCATCCCCATCGCACCCAGTGAGAAGGGGCAGCAGAGAAAGGAGAAAGTGAAGCCAAAGAGCAGCGTCAGGTTGACAATCTGTTGGAGCTGAGTCACTTGCAGGTACTTCACATTAGTTACGATGAAAAGGGAGACGAAGATGATACAGTGGACCGGGTGGGACCCCTTGGAGATGGTGAGGCTGGGGCCGGTCAGCAACTCCACTACGGCCAGTGTCGAGGACATGAAGATGAGAACCGCCAGGGCTTTGAGAGTAGACGTCTGCTCCAGTTTTAGGTTGTAGTTCTGGAAGAGGGATTCGAGTTCTTTGCAGTCGAACTCGTCCTCACACACGATGGTGGTCAAAGGGACACCCGGTGGACAATGACTTCTCTTCCGCCTGGTTTTGACTTTCTGAAACGGTATTTCCTCCATGTCAGTGCCATTCATAAACTGAATACCTGCACACAGCTTAGCTCAAGCGGAACACCGGATCCCACGCCGACACAGACCGGAGCCAACGGCGAAAGACGCGCTCAGCAGGATGAAGGCAGAGCGTCCCAGATCCCGGAGGCTGGCCGGTGGTCACAGACGCGCTCCACACTATCCACAGGTTGGACTGCCTTGTCCGACAACATTTGCTAGCAGGCAAATTTTCATTCCTCCCAATATCTTTTGAAAGACGATCAATTAAATGGATTAGCCGATCAAAATTTTACCATTCGTTTGAGCGCCATGAGGAGCAATGCACACGACGTCTAGTTCTGATGGTAACAGCTTTTTGCGGGGCTCAGATAGGATCACGCCTGCGCATTATGAGGTGAAGATAAGACACGTCTGAGCTACTCAACACACAGAGTCAAGACCAATTGACTAGTGCGGCTACAGAGCATCCCTCGCCAGTAACAGAGCAGTAGCCTTCATCATCATCTATAATGGAAGTGTCTTTTTCTTTTTCCACCTGCACACGACATGTTTCCATCATTAAACCCCGCGCAATCTAATCTTTGGAGCATCCACTCATGCTCTTCCTCCCTCTGTTTCCTTCACTCTCAAATGTGCATAAACACATAGGATGAAGCCACTGTAATTGTTTGGTACAAACGTGATTGCATGCGATTCACATAAGACTTGTGTTGCCACCAGCACTATTTTGGCATTCAGGGGAAGGTGTCTCATTCATTACCAGGGAAAGATTAGTCATCCGTCACTGACTGCCATTGCCATGACCCGTGAGGGCCCGAGAAGGTGTAAAAAAGTGACAGATGGACGACCTATTCCAAAGCCAGCACAAGACCATGCTACCAGCGTTCTGCATCCCCCTTTCCTTCCCCAGCAGCTCACTCTGTGTCTCCTTGGCTCAGCTGTAAGTGTTCTAGCTTTCACTGATCCGACTCAACTATGGAATGAGTTTATGGAGAGTGGCAGGTAAACAAAGAGAGTGAAATGGATGGGGGTGAAAATAGAAACAGAGAGGTGTTGGCCAGTCAACCAGATTCTTAGACAAAAAAGGAAACTGTTCTATAAAAGACTTGTTTCACTAAGACACATCAAGGCAAGTTATGTGTGACAAAAAGAGATATTTAAAGAAAGTTGTCGTATCCTAACGTGGTGAAATATTAGAGTAGACATGATTAGTCTGGCAGCAGGATATTAACATTTCTGATTAGAAATTTATCAAGCATCATTGACTGCAGCTTCTCAGACATTCAACAACATTGTTGTGCTTTTTAATATCTTTCCTTTTTTTAAGCTTCACTGCTTTATGAAATGTCTTAGCAGTTTGCATGTGTTTAGTTTTCTGTTTGTAGCATTTTTTTTCTATCACATTTTGTGTCTTTTTGCCGTGTTTTCAGTGTTATTGGTGTTTGTGAGTGTGCTGGTTTTGTTACTCTTCAGTTTGTCCATGTGCATCACTTATCATGAGGTTCAAGATTCTCAGATAGTAAAGTAACATGTAAAATACAAATACCAACATCTGATACTGATAATAAAAACTTTTTTGATGCAGCTCTTGCAGATATAAACTTTAAAATCTTAGATAAACTTGCCTGCTGTAACAAAGTGACTCATCATAATATTCATGTGTTGTGTCTACATTTTCACCTCTCCCTCTTTTACTCCTGCCATGTCTCTGTTATCTGTTCCTGCTCCTCCGAGAGAGAGATGTGGGACACAGGATGTAGGACACATTGCTTTCAGACTGGTAATCTGTGCAGTCTACAAGGCTTTTACTCATGTCACTTTCACTGGACTTTATTAGCTGACACATGAACATGACATTCACGTTATTGCATGTTGCTTGTTAGTGGCTGCCTCTTACCAAGGTGATATGCAAATGAAATGACACTCTTTCGTCATTTACTCTCTGTCCACTGGGATTGCACTGATTTTCTGTCATTCCTTTGATCAATATTTCAATATTTCTCATGAAGCACTTACTAAATGAATCCTGATAATAAGTGCAGCTCGCTTTTAATTTCACTTGACATCTTACATTCCTCTCATGCAGATAAAAAAAAAAAAAAACCTGTGCATTAAAACAACATACAAATCAAAAACATACAATAAGTAGCTTTTTTTTTTTTTTCTTTGCATCTGAGTGAATCTTTGCACCGTTTAGGGTAGACTTTTTGGCCTGTTTTTGGCCAGGTACAGTGAAGAATGAGAGCAGAACCGCTGTGCGGTATAAACATGTTATTCGCTCTGCTTTTGATGGCTTCAGGTGTAAGTGGATGGTCACACTCTGTCAGTCCTCATCTTCTGAGAACAAAGAACAAAGAGAGGTCTTGTGGGAGTTTACACCACAAAGCTGTGCTGCAAGGGCACCGGACAAGGAGACAGAAGGAGCCAGCTTGCTGCTGCATGCTCCCTTCTAAAACTCATCCTCACTTCTTCTCTGTTTGTCTTTCTATTTCTGTCTCCAACTCTTTCATCACACAAAAGCCTCCCAGACTGAAACACACAAAACAGCTGAGTGCTTGAAACGACGTGAAACAGACGATTATGTCACTGACATATTTACATTGCAAAATTTATAACAGCTTGATAATCAACAGTTTGAACTGTGAGAGGAAATTTAAATCTTCTTGCCACATGTCAACTGTACAGCTTCAGGATTTTATAGATTCTGAAAAACAGAAAGCTTGTACAGCATTTGGTCCAAGGAGGGCACAAGAGGATGAAAAGCAGATGTCTAAAAGAAAAAAAAAGGAGGAGAGGGGGGGCAAATCAAAAGCAATGTTGAGCTATTTTGTCACCATCTATGCTGTCATCAAGTGATCGTCTGTAATGTTAGCCAGGCAAACCAGCAAGTCCCACCAGTGTGCAGATGTGTTTGAAACATGGGTGGTCTTATGATCACAGACACATTGGCTTAACACCAGCAAATATAACAGCCAAGAAAGACCCAGGAGAATATGGTGATGCATGCTGTGAATTAGCTAATGTCAGCCTTAATTAAAATGTGCTGGGACCAAAAAAAAAAAAAAAAAAAAAAAAAAGGCAGGTTTTCTCAGTTTTCAGCCAGGTGTGTTGACCACAGAGAAAAAGCAACAGCTTGGAGGGATAGGAAAATGATTTAAAGGATGAAGTGACTAATGTGGCACTTTTTCTAAATTATTCTAGTTTACTTGAAGACATACTGTAAGTAAAGTAAAAATAATAAAACTATTTTTTTCTGTTATTAATGAAACAAAAAAGAAAGCACAAAAAAATCGAACATAACCCAGTAGTTTCACATAAATCTAAAAGAAATGACTCCAAATACAGCCTTCAGCTGGAACCTAGCAGCAGAACTCCAATTTTCAAGGCTGAAAATATAACACGCTCATAATCAACAAATCAAAACTGGATCCGAAGGAGGGGGGGGACTCCACAAGCTTATCCTTCATTCTGCACAAAATGATTTGTGTCCTCCACAGTCACAGCTACCTGTTGCATCACCTATCTGTTCAACAACAACAAGGTGGCAGGTTTTAATTGTTTGGAAAAACAACAGCCAGTTTGTGATTTTAAGTGTCTGGCCGGCCCTTTTTTTCGAATCATAAGTGTAAGTTATCAAACTATGTAGGCTCTCTGTGAAACAGACTTAAACATTTCAATACTTTCATAATTTTAAGGAAAAATATGTGGTGACAAAGTTCATCATCTTGCATCATGCATCTCCATCAAGGGGTTGAGTAAAAAACAAACACAGTACCTTCCTGATATGATCATGTTTTCTCACTTGGCAGCTTGCTGATTGCAACCTTTCACTGATCAACTGACACATCTGACAGTCTCAGTCAGCACCACCCTCTAAATCTGACACCTGCATTGCTAATAAGCAGGTTTGCACTGGATACGGATAGCTTTATTTAAATTGCAGCTTGAAAAACAGTGTAAACTTTCTTTTCTTTCACCATTGGCCCATCTGTAGATAAATGTAAATTTGTTTCTGTTCAACAAACACATCACGTGACGTGACTGGGGTTGATTGAGGCTTTGCTATTTTAAGTCCACCTGTATTTCTCAGAGAAAATTACAGGTGAAGGAGTAGAGACACAAAACACTAAAAAATGAGACACAAAGCCAGAAGCTTGTTTGTGATGACAAGAAGTATCTGTGCCTGTTTCACCAGTGTTTCCATGAGTGAGCTTAAGATGGATCAATAGCCATCAGGTGCATGAGATTCAAGTGCAACACCCCCCATTGTGAAATCCTCTTAAAGCTTCTGATAATTCAAGTAATCTGGGGGAGGCAAAGTGTATGTGTGTGAGCAAGGGTGTTTGCATCCAGTCCATGTGACTTTCTCTCCTCCCACAATAGTTGTCGTCCAAAGTATCACGTGCCCTGAATCGGAGTGCTTAAAGTGTGCAGCACCAGATAGGTGACAAGGAACGACAGAGTGTGGCTGACAGAGACAAAGATACACATATACGTATACAAAAGGTGGGGGCAAATGTATAAAAATGAAAAAGTTGTTTTTCTTAAAATGAAAGTCTCAAAATCTCTGTCCAAAAGCCAGACTCTGGTAGCTGCCAAAAAGAAACAATGATTTCTCAAAGTTGTTTCCTACCCGACTTTGACACACTTACAGTAGTTCAGTTGGAATCAAGATGATGGAAAAGTCCTGCAGGAACTTGGCGAGGAGCAACAAATGCAAGCATAAGGGCCCCTGACATTCATGCAAAATGCAATTCCTTCATCATTCTATCCTGTTAGATATTCATCTAGAATTCTGTCATGATTGTCACATGAATCCTCATCTTACATAGAGCCACATTGGAAACCACTTTAGATAATGTAGCAGCAAATATTTGAGTGACTGGATGAGGTTTTGTTACCAGGAATTACTCTATTTAAATTAAAATTGATCTTATATGCATCTATACAAACCAAAAACTCTAAGATTAAATATAGATACTGACATAAATCAGAGAATGAGAGATGAGCACAGATGGAAATACCTGTGAAGCGGATCAACAGACAACTATACAATAAATACAGTGCAGGTCAGATCTAGGAAACAGACAAAAACAGAGCATGCTGATTAGAGGCCACACAGATTAGATACAACATACGGAGCGGCATACTGTTGAATAAGAACTGGCTATTGAATTTCAAAGGCACAAACAACATTTAGCAGGTAGAGTGGGTGCAGCCTCCTCTTATTTGTGCCCTGTGCTGCTGTTCTCGTAGGAGCCAAAGACCTCTTTGTGCAAGGCAGAGCCAGCGATCAATAACCAGGAGAAAGTGGCCGCTTGCCTTGATCCTAATTAGTGCAGGGTTAGAGCAGATTAGCTCGCACCTGAGCCCCCATCTCAGCCTCTTTCCAACAACAGCTCCCTCTCAGTTAGGCCACCTAGAAGCACCAGCATCAGCATAATTCAGAGATGTAATATGTGTGGGAGTAAGACACCTCAGTGAATACTGTCCTCACATCATGTTCGCTGTTTTTCTCTCTGTGGGGAATATCAAGCTATCATCACCTACAGGACCAGAATTAAAGCAATAAAAATACACTCATCTTTGAGAGAAGAACATGGACGGAGTGATAAGTGACAGTACTTAGATTAGGGTAGCTACCGTGGCAACAGGAGGATTAATTGTAAACCTTTGTTAGTGCAGCCGGGTCCGTAAACCACACAGAGTTCAGGGAAAGGTTAGGAAGTGGAGACCGAGACGAGATTAGTATGCATTGTTAGTGTTGATGGTGTGTGTGTGTGTGCATGAGTGAGTTTGCATGCGAGGCAGTCTCCATTCTACAGTTAAGAATTGACAGCTGCTATAAATAGAAAATACCTGAGCCTTCATAAGCCTCTGCTGTAATGTTCTGATTGAAATACTTGAAGTCTATTTTAAGGATCATTACTAAGATCATTTAACACACAGCATATTTAGTTCACTTTTTGTTTCTGGGATTTTTTCCATTAATATTGTTAAAAGAAAAAAAAACATTTTTTCCCAAACTTTCCTTAAAAAAATGTGCAAGATTCAAGTGAGTTGATGAGACACACATACAAATATATACACACTGGAATAATTTAAGTCAGATTTGTACCCTTCATATTTCTTTGCTAGTCTGAATGTGACAGTTTAGGGTTATAAACACCATTGGGACAAAAACAGAAACATGTCTTTGCACATCTTAATTGTAAAATAGGCATGCATAACAGATTCTGGCAAATAAAGAAGAGAGAAAAATAATAACCTTCCATTTCAACAGATATTAGGCCTTACGGAGATATTTTGAATACTAGATAAACCTCAGAGAAAGGAAAAAAATGCACTGATGTCGTCAAGGAATTAAGCATTTTTATAATAAAGTGTGTTCATTATGTCACACGGTATTTATCTATTTATTTATTATTTCAAAATTGATTATCCAGTGGGCAGAACCTTAAATTTTGTATTGATACCCGTATAATTTAAAATACAAAAGTGTTGGACCCCCTTTGTTTAAATTTTGACAAGATTATAAGAAATAAATGCAGTGATTTACTGAAACATATGCAAATACAGTAGAAAAGGCAAAAGTGGAGCTTGTTCAATTTAAACAAGTTCAAAACTTAACAAATAGTTTTTCAGGGTTCTTCAAGGACATGTCGAAGCTCTTCTTTGAATGCTGACTTCCTTTTGTCCTTTTCTCCCTCCAGATGATCCCGTACTGCTTCAGTGATGTTGAGGAGAATTCATCACTCCACAAGACCTGTTGACACAGATTTTAAGTGTGGTTCTTGTGTCATTTGGCACACCTCAGCCTTTTCTCACCGTTTCCCTTCCTTAACAATGGCTTCTTGAAAGTTACTCTTCCATGGAGACCATTTCTGATGGGTCAGTGAATGGTATGGATCAGCTGAAGGGCAAGCTCACAGGTCCTGTGTCAGATCTCAGCTGGGTTTCTTTCCTGTTCCTCAAGGCCAACACTTTCACAGACTGGCCATCTGCTCTAGATCTTTGTGAGACCTGTTGTGTCTTCTTTTGTCCTAAGTTTGTCCAGTTTCCTTGAGTTTTTTTTTATCATTATTATTTTAAGGTTACACTGCACACCATGTTGAGATAAGCCAAGATCAAGTTCAGCTAACTACACGCAGGAAATCACCTTATTGGTGGAAATATGCTATTTTATGCTTGACAAACAGATCTTTGGCATTGCAAGTAGATGCAGCAAATACCCCTTTGACTGAATGGTTACTGTGCATGACTCTCACCCAGGAGTCTGGGAACCAAATCCTGCCCGGGACCTCCTTCAACTAGCCACACGAGGACGACTGGAGAATTCTGCCCTTAAACTTTTTTTCAAACATTACATGGTTGCTTTATCTTTTTTGTTTAATAATAATAAAAAAAAAAACATGACATAGTTGAACTGTAATCTTGCTCATCTGTGAATGTGTTTCATTATTTCAATTTCTTTTAAACCTAACAGATGCATATTTATGTCCTAATACAGACTTTAACATCATGAGTCCCTTACGCAACGTCATTTCCTGCAAAACATGTTTTTACAGGCGTTTAAGCTGATTTTAATAGTCCATAAACAATTTCTTTACTTTCTTAATACACAGACTTCTACAAACACAAAATAAATATTGACTATCAAAAATGCGTCATGCAAATCATTAATTGTGCTCTTAACCTGTCAGTTGCTCTTTAAGGGTAGAATCCAGAGCCCCCCCCTCCAATTTCTGTTCATACACATTAATAAACATTATTCAAACTGATCGCCCCTCTTCTCCGGCTTATGGCTGCATCGTTCTTCAGCCTCTTCAGCTTCAAGGCTCTCCAAGCTTGAAAGCAGGTGAAAGTCAAACCAACATTAACCCTGGTTATCGAGTGTGTGCACTACTCTGCAAAGTACTTCCTTTTCTTCACTGCGTCGGCCTTTTTTTTTTTTTTCTCTCTCTTAAGAATTCCAGTGACTGGCGTCTGTTCCAGTCATGAGTTTATCCCTACACAGTGCCATGCCGTTAGCTCTGTCATTAGCTGGCGATATACATGCAAATCTCCGCCCAGAAACATCCCGAACACACCAAAACAAAGGGAGAAAGTGGGAAAAAGAAATATTTTGCAGTAGTTGACAAATAATTGGACAATTGACTCTAAAAACCATGTCATTAACAGGTGTGAGCTAGTTCCTCAATTCTTTACCAAAAACAAGGCGGGTAAAAGACCTGGAGTTGCACTTATATATAGAAGGCAAGATGTCACTTACCCAACAATATTATGTCAAAAAAGTAAATCAAGGAATTTTAAAGGTGAGAAGTGTCCAGATAGATACATTCTGAATTTTAGATCAACTTAAAGACATCCACAAAAATCTAGTACTTTTAAGAGACAGGTGGAGAATATCCCAGTTCATACAGGGATAGGAGGCTGGGTTTAACCTGGAAAGATTACATCATCAAATATTTTCTAGGGTAAATAAAAACCTTTTCACAACATCGAGCCATATAAGGAGCACTCTCCAAGAGGTAAGGATGTCATTATCCACATCTACCACAAAGAGGTAAGTTTATGAGAGTAAATACTGGGGGTTCACCAAGATGCATATCATTCATAAGCATTGGGAATGGAAAAGTGAGTTCAGGTGATGCAAAACATCTTCAAAAGGCCAAAACAGATGAGTTTGTATGGGGTATTGTGAAGAGGCCCTCTATTAATAATTTATTAACAAAGTCATCTTTCCCATGAAAAATCTATTACAACTTCTTTAATATGTTGCTGTTCCTTTTGGACTTGCTGTAGTTATTATTGTGGTTCTTTAAAACATTAAATATGACATCATGAACTGTGGAATAAGAAATATACTGCAATCCTGAAATAGCAGAATGAACCATGTCATGGCAAACAGATGTTGACATGCTGCGTGTAACGTTAGAGCTACTGTATGTATCTGTGTATGGTTCACACTCCTCACCCAGCCTGACCTGCTTTAGTCTGACATTTCTGCATACAGAAAGAGAAATTACAACAGAACGCATACAGTACAAACATGCAGGCACACACAGCCTCTTCCCCCCATGCAAATATTTGTGTACGATCAAACACCACTTTCAGCTTTTTCAAGTACAGAGACACATCAAAGGCAACACAAATACACGTGCCATCTCTCAGGGTACTTAAAAGTTTGTGAACCTTTCTTTTCTATGTACATGTGTCTGTATGAAGGCTACCAAATGTCTCCATGTTAGCTTTAAACATAGATCAGTGTATAAGAGTGAAGTTTGCCCTTCATTGGTATCATCTATTCCATCACATCATACAGTGAAGCTGTCCAAAACAATGAGCCTCTATCTTATCTAATCGCAGTACAGGCCATATCTGCCAATCACTGTAACAACAGACATTTGAACGAATGCTTGTGGAATCCTAGTTCAATTTCCAATAAGTCTTTATTTGTTAAAGATTAAGAATGTATTTCTTTGGATAAAACTTAGTCGGTTACAAATGTTCCTCTTATCGAAGCATCCCATTGTTACACTTTCTGAAATAGTCCAAGGTTATTGGGACAATGTGTGCTCTTGCTGTTATTTATACAATTACTCAAAAGTAAATAAATACCCATTACTACAGGTGCGGTGAGTTTCTAAATTAATTTTCTCTATCACACCCAATAAATACGAGACCTTTGAATACATGATTTTATTATTCAGGTCAACAACCAGAATGGCATAACTGCATCTGGGCTTGTTTTTCTTATTCAGACTTTTAACTGTGTTGAGGACATCTCTGGCCCTTCCCACCAGTATGGTCACACTCTGCTTAATAACTACTTATGGCCCTTGCCTTGTAAATTTTTCAATTATTGATATGCTTGTTTCTGAACATGCAGCAGTCCCTTATGATCTGCTCATAGTGCTTACTTTTTGATCTTCCTATCGACCTTCCAGACCTATCCCTCCAGAGACCGTACAGAAAAACTCTGTTGTGCCTTTCAGGCCATCAAGCAGCTTGGTTCTGTGGAGAAGCTCACAAATGTTTTCTTAGAGAGATGTGCTGCCTCTCCTGATCCTGTGGCCCATCTACTACTGGTGGTTCACTGTGTGTGTAAAGTATGTTATAAACTTCTTTTTGAAAAAGTGCTAAATGGTACTCTTGTACTGCTTTATATATTGAGTAGAATGATCCAGTATGGCACACTGTATCTTTTCTTTCACTATCTGCTGTGAAATTCTTATGCAGAACCAGCCACAATAAAGTGTTTCTCGTAACTGTTGGCTAATTTAGAGGAATGGCAGCACATTTCTTCATACAACAGCTTCAACTCTGGGATGTTAGTGGAGTTGTCTTGGTTTTTGTTATTTCTTGCATGGCCTGCTCGCTTCAGGTCCTTTCATGACATTTCCTTCAGATTAAGGTCAGGACTTTGACTTGGCCATTCCAAAACATTAAGTTTATTCTCCTTTATTTATTACTTGGGTGAGGGGTTTACATGTCTAGGATAGCTGTCTTTCTGCATGACCCATTTTGCAGTGAGATTCAGTTCACGGACAGATGTCCTGTTTGCTTTGGAGATGCTGCTGTCATTCACAATTCATTTTTCTATCAATCATTGCAAGCTTTCCTGGCCCATGTGCAATGAAAGTGTTCCAAACCATGACACTACCACCACTATGTTTTACTGTTTGGATTAGATTTGCAAACTCTTCAGAGTTAAAATTGATCCCCCAAAAAAGAAGTGTTCTTAGAAGAAACCTTTTTGAGACCTAGAGGTTAACCAGAGATTGATTTTTTTCTTTACAAACGTTACACACCCTGCTTTTGGAGTGAACTTTGTCACACGATTCCCTTTTCCATACAATAATCAATTTCTCTTTTTCTGGGGACATCAGAAATATAATTGCGACGTTACACATATCCACAAACATATCAAAATTAATTTAGGCAAATATTTCTGCTCTTTTTAACATTTGAACAAGATACTTTCTGTTTGATAATGGACATTTTAATAAATTAAAGGTTGAATATGGAATACGGACAGAACAGCGACATCACGTGTGTCTAGGTTGTAGTTGCAACGGCAGAAAAACAACTCTGGGATGTCAGGCTCGCTGCCGATTCACAAGTGACCAACAGTCTGCAGCATGTCCAACAAGTAACCCAGAGGAGTTTATAACTGACAGCTAACGTTAGCCACGTTAGCAAACAAGTTAGCTTACCGATCCAGGAGAAAAGTCGCCATTTCCGTGTTTTGACGCCGTGGAAAACGTTTATGTGGGTCCATTTAGTGTAGTCTTCACCTAAATTTACTCCAGGTTTTGCTCTTCTCAGGTCACTCCTCCTCAGAAACAGATAATATCTCCAGGGCTCTGAAGCAGCTGCTTCACTCACCGTGTCCATTGTTTCCCCCTGTACCAGCCTAACTGTGTCCAAAATATTGATGCCACACAGAGATTGTATTTGGCAACCCGCAATGGCGGTGTGTATTGGCTTTTGGACGTACATATAATGCCATTATCAAACCCGTAAAAAAATATTTTATAATTATTTTTAGGCTAAATATAATTTTTCTAGGAAATGTTGTACTTTCATTCTGTACCCCTCCCCCCCAAACGGCCTGTAGAGGTTTTTTTTTTTTTTTTTTTTTAAATATAGCTTTTAATAAAAAATGTTCCATATTCAACCTTTAACTGCTAATTCTGCAGGTTTACTTGCTTTAGCCAGACAGAGATATGTTACATTGGATGATTAAAGTATGTTTAGGACTTGAGTAGAAATCTGATGTGCTGTGTACGTAGAGCTACACTGAGTTTAAAGGATTCAAAAACTTTCAAACAACACCATATCTGCTCATTGAGAGGCAGTGAAATATTTGTAGACTTGCCACGTGTGATGAGAAGTCTATTAACCTAAGAGGCTTAGGTTCTGAGAGGAACTTTTCCACTTCTATAACTTTATTTTCTTCCTACATTGATGAATGAGCTACAGAACGTGGACGCAAAGTCGTCTGCTCTCTGGCAACCTCGCTCACATCAGTTCCAGAAAAGACTGCATCAGACACTTGATATTTCTCTTAAGTGCCTCTCCATGTACTTTTCTGTTGATGACAAATGGAACTTGGTCTTACATCTTCCTTCAAAGAAGCCAGCAGTACAGTAATAGAAAAGGTAAATGAAGAAATCGAATCATGGCAATGCTGGTGAAATATAACAACAGGAGATACTTTGTGGCAGACATGTTTGATTTTGAATGTTAAATGCCAAACAAAGAGAACCATTACAGAAATAACATAACTATTTTTCCAAGTGCCCTTTGTCAGTGCGGTCCAACTGCAGACTTTGTGGTGCTGCAATGCTGTGGGGACTAAAAGATTTATAATGAGAGTGCTAAAAGTGGACATGAAACAAACCAACCATAGAGACTCCCCGAAGAAAGTGAAGATGCTACCTGTGTGTTTTGCACTATATTCCCTCTCATACACACACAAAATAACTCCCTTGAGATAGCTCCTTTATGACTGCCATCACTTATACAGAGCACTGTCTAATGAACATAACCTTCCATGGCTAATTTGAGCGACTCTAGCCCCCAGTCTCTGTCATTTCCATTGAATGACTTAACAATGTTAGTCAAGTCAGTCAATGAAGATAAATACTTTGGACACTTAGCCTCTAGCATGCACCATGTCAGGATTTCCAATCACCGAGGCTGGGACCCCTACATTCAACTACTAATCCATGATTTCTAGATTTCAATTTCATTTTTTGGGGGGTGACATATATTTTATTCCACAACTCTAGTTGTTTAAAAAATATGCTGTGAAATGCTTTGCAAACCTAAAATCAATATTCTGTTAACAACAACGCACAGAAAACATTTCAAACAGAGAGGCATCTTACTATTTCATGAAAAATATTAGCACATTTTGAATATGACGGCAGCAACATGTCTAGCAGCTGGAATGCTGAATCATACAGAAATGGGACAATATGCTTCTCCTAAAAGGGACAAATGCAGATAGGCTGTTGCCAAAAGAAGAATAGATGCTACACAGTAGTTAACACAACACTGAGTCCATTTTCTGGAGACATTCTGCTGCTATCCAATTCAGAATGAGCTAATATTTTGCATTAACAGTAAAATGTCTTGATTTTACTATTTAATGCAAATCTGATGCGCTTTTCATGTTCCACTGTTGATAAAACATTGGTTTATGAAATTAGCAAATCATTGCACTCTGTTTTTAAACTCAACAGTTTACCCAGCACCCCATCTTTTTCTTTAAAATTAGGGTTGTATCTCTAAGTATTTCAAACAAGTATAGCAAAGCAGAGAATGGTTAAACTCAAAGCCAATAGACATATTTGGTTATGAAATAAGTCAACGGTACTTTGAGTGAACACAACTTTTAAAATGGAAGGTAATCATCCACTAAAGAAGTCACAATTAATATTTGTAAAACTCTGTAGGAGATCAGCATCCACCTTCTGTTGACTGCTTTCCACTTCAAACTGTTTCCATTACAGCAGCATAATGACAGAGCTAGATACGTTTCCTCAGCTCGTCTCGGCCGTAACAGCCGTGCGAGTTCGCTGATGGCCTCGGGGTACATAAATCTGCCTTTCCTCACACTCCTGCATACTAAGAGAAGTGAATGGATACAAGCTTGTTCTGTGACTCAGAACAGAGGAAACTAAATAAATAAATCTGGGACAGGAAGCTACATGCTGGCATCTACTGTTCACTCTGGGGACATGCAGGGCTAGAGTGGATGGAAGAAGACATGAATGCTTTCATTCTAAATGTACACAATGAACAAAATCAACACGTGTTCAGTTACGTATTTAATAATAATGTTTTTAATAAATGCATAAGGAGTAGTGATGGAATATATAATGAGATACTGTAGATATTGTCTGTAGGCAATACAGCTGTTGTAAATCATGTTTGTTTTTTAAACCATTTTCATTTTTGACAACTTCCAGCCCCAAACTAATGCATATATGTTTTTAGTAGACAGTGAAAAATATAAAAATGTATCAAATGCATCATGAATAATCCATGACATGTAACCCGGTCTGACATTGCATTCAGTAGCGAAACAGCATGAGAAGTTTATTATGCTGATTTACCCTCTACCCTATTAAGCAAACTAACACTTGACTAAATCTCTGTAACATTGGTTGTTTTGCACTTGAGGTTTAAAACAAGCTTTTGGTCAAAATTGTGTAAACTGTTTGGAAAGGCACAAGATTATGTCTCTTCGTCTGTTCATTGGATAGAAAGAGGAAAACCATCCATTGGCACAAGAAATAACATGTTCTGTTCTATAGTATCATTTAAAGCACATTGCTAAAATGTTTACAATCTCCTGCCAATATTTTATCTGAACGGAAGACGATTTTCTCCTATGCAAACTACATGCATAGTGCAATCCCTTTCTTTTATCAAGCTCCACAACAAGTAATAGACAAAACCCTACTCCAGTCTGATTCCAGTTAGTGAGCTAGATATTCAAGTATTAGGAGATCCATCACAAAAAATTCACAAAAAGCTTAATTATTTACAATTCTCCTTCTACAGAGCATTGACATTTAAACAGATTTGTAGACAGAGTTGGAAAACTATGAGGAAATCTTGCAGCTTTGGATTGCATGATACCGTATGAGAAACTACAGACTGATGTCTAAAAGGTTAGCCTGGTGGCTCTTAAAAAACCTCTGACTCGTGCTGAGCCAAAGCTTGAGGCAGTGTAGTTCCACATGGGCCCTGGAAATGGTACCTGTGTAACATCAAACATACAGAAAAAAGGGGAAATATTAACAGTGAGAAATTCAAATTAGAAGGTACCATACTGAGTTGAAAACTATTTATAGGAGACTGATGTGCTGTGTGGAAACAGTGGGTGGTGTAAAATTAATGTTTTTGCATACTGTTGCCTTCTTTTAATGCCAAGATCACTGCAAAAGTAAGCAAATGCTACACTCTTTCATGCTTTTTTTTTTTTTTTTTTTGCTAACTTACGAAAAATATTCCGTTTTCGGTGTTGTGCTTGTGTTGAACTCTGCCACTGGGACGCCCCTGGATGCAATCCGGGGTCCAAACATGGCTGCTGGGTAAACAATAGAAGATGTGCCCACCTACAAGTAAAAGAGAAGAAGCTGTGACCAAAGAGTCAGCTCTACAATTATCACATTTCAGATTAAATCCTTTACAAAATTCAGAGGAAATACTGCAATAGTTAATAGTACACAGGGGGAATAGATGCCATGTTATTTACATTTAAAAAAAGAACTCACCACCAGACAAAGATCACAGATTTCCATTTCTTTTTCCACCTTAGTCAGGATATGAGAGTCCAGAGTTTCCCCAAAAAACACCACATTGGGCCTCAACAGACCATGGCAGTCTCTTTCATCACACCTTGAAGAGCAGCGAGAGTCCTTAGATCAAATGTTCCGTACTGCTTTTATCACAGAATAAAGTGTCCATGACACAGGAAATAAATCTTTTTTCAGTCAGAACTGGGAAATTAATAGAAAAAAGTCAGAGACTGCTAAATATGATATGCAACAAAACACATTTTTCAACAGAAATAAGTGCAAATCTTTCCTTTAGAAATTTTCCTCAGTTGTCCTGGCAGGCACATTCAAGTTTAAACAGGTATGAGAGACACATCAGAGTAGCCACTTTCAGGTCAGAGTTGCTGAGGCAGGTTAAAGTCCAGACGTGTCCCAGGTCACTCCAGGACTTTTACATCGCTTTCCCTAAACCACTCAGGTGTTCTCTTGGCAGCATGCTCTGTATCACAGTCTTCTTAAAATGTTAAGCTTCACTTCAGTCGAGTGCTTTTCTAAGTACTTCAGAAAAGATTTTTGCTCAAGATGGCTCTATATTTTTTGTATCCATTTTTCCTCTCTCCTCATTAGTTTTTCACTATCTGTTGCAGAAATACATTCCCACAGAATAACACTTGCATCAAGAGTTGAAATTGAATAGTTCAGTCTTCATCTCAACTATCAGCCACGTAAACTGTCTAAGTACAGCACTTTGGGTTTATTACACTTTATTACTATTACTAATACCATAATTACTATAATAACAATGATAATTATTATTATTATCATTATTATTATTACTATTTCTACTACATTTGGGTGATACTTATGTATTATCTTGTTTTCTAATTGGTTAAATAATTAGAACAAGAGTTATTTGGTAAGCTAACAAGTTGTCATGCGACTTCATGCGAGGATTGGCTTCTGAAGCATGTAATGCAGCACAGCTCAATTTCAAAAGTATGAATACTAAATAAAAAATAATTATCAGAAACCCCCCACCAATTTTTTTGTTTGTTTGTTTTTTTAATGGTGCAAAAATATTCAAGTACTGTCTTTTTGTATTGCTGTTCGAGGTAATTATTACCCTTTTTGTCTTCACTTTAAATCCCTGCAGGGAGAAAAATTTCCAAGAGTGAATGTCATGATAATAAGTATGAAGTGAAAGTAATCCCACCTTGGCAGCTTATCCACAGGAATCAGTGCATCAGGAACATGTGGGCCAGGTGCGCTGCACATTAATAGAACACACATAGAGGGTTAAATGCTTCACTCACGCAGGGGTCACTCTGAAAGGATCACACAGCTAAGTCTGAATGTTTATGTTTTTATATATACAAGAGGTACCACCTACCCTTTGCCCTTTAAGGCAGCACATATGGGGCTATGCTTGTTTACGGCCACTTGCCCACAACTCACACAGCGTGTCTCCATCAGACTGCCTGCAGCGATACAGAAAACACAGCTGTTTTTCATCTAGCCCTGTTGGGTTCATCCCACACATTCACAAAAATGTGTTTACAAAAAAAAAAAAAGACTCTTGCGCTAAATCATACCTTGTTAACTTGAAGAAAGATTTTAGTTTAGGAATCAAATGTTCCAACTGTAATTTTTACCATTAAAGTATGAAAACAGAGGAGCCAGATAAAACATACCATAACTTTTTCAGAAAAAAAAATTGTAATTTAATGCCAATAAACTTAAGAGCAAAAAGTCTGTCTGGTTAAAGTCTCAACTTTAGCCATCCTGTTGAGAGACATGCACAATATCATAATATAATTTTCTGAAACAAGACAGGCATTCTGCACGGCTATAATATACACGGCTCAAAAATAAAGGGAACACTGAAACAACAGATCTTAGATATTGTCAAATAAACTATTCCAGTTGAAAATTTTCATTGATTATATGTAGGAATGTGTTGAAAACAAAATAAGAGATTTTTCATTTGAAATTAAAGCAACCTTTACCGATGTTGCATTCTTACACTATTTTTCTAACAGGGTAAAATGCTATGAATGAGGTAATGGAACTCTAAAATACAAGACAGACCCACCATTAATCAAAATAAAATATTATTCCAATCTCTAAATATTCAATGAAAACACAACCAATCCTTGAAGTGGGGTGCACCTCTAGGATTGTCCAACGGACCTGCCTGTCAGACCTTTGATTCTGCATTGGGAGGTGGAGGGAATGAAGGGGTGTGTCTTAGGAGTGAGGCGGGACTGTTTATATTCAAATAATCTTGCTGTGCTTTCTGAAATGCAAGATCGGTAAAGGTTGCTTTAACAGAGGTCTGGATTCAGAATCACACTCAAAATAAAAGTGGAAAAATCAGATCACAGGGCGACCCAACATCTGTGGAAATCCCTCAAGACAATTCATAATGAGGTTCAGTAGTGTGTGTAGCCTCCATGTTCCTGCATGCACTGCCTACAACATCTGGGCATGCTCCTGATGAGATGACAGATGTTCTCCTTAGGGACCTCCTCCCAGACCTGGATCAGGGCATCAGTCAACCCCTGACAGGATGTGGTGCAACGTGGTGGCGATGGATGAAACGAGACATGATGTCTAAGAGGAGCTGGATTGGGTTCAGTTCTGGTGACAAGACCGGCCAGTCCATAACATCAATGCCTTCATGATGGAGGAACTGACACGCAAACCTTTTTGCCACAGCACACATTGATGTGCTGTCCTGGATGAGCTGCACAACCTGAGCAACTTCTGTGGGTTGCAGACATCACCTCATGTTTCCTCGAGTGGCGAGGGCACTGGCAAAATGCAAACGTGACCAAGAATCACTCAGAAAGGATGAAGACAGGGAAATGGTTTGTGGCGACCACCTGCAGGATCATTCCTTTATAGAGTATAGTCTTGCTAGTTGCCTCTCACTTCAACCTGTTGTCTGTTCCATTTCTCCAAAAGCAGGTGAAACTGTTTTACGAGTGTTATTCCTTAACTGGACAGATTGATGTTTCAGAAGTGAGTCCGACTTTGAGTTATGTGGGAATCATTATGTGTTCCTTTAATTATTTTTTTTGTTTGCTTGTTTGTTTTTTGTGCAGTGAATTTTGCTCCTTTACTTATTCAGTATGGATTTTTCTACAGATGCGCAAGGCACCCCATGTACGTGCACTCACATAATGGAATCACCGAGTAGCTTCATGTTTGGTGGCTTTAAAATGATGCACTAAAAACAAGTTCTAAGCCTCGTTTCCACCAGCTGATCTGTGTTGGGTCAGGCTAGATCGGTCCAGGTTTTTTTTTTTTTTTTTTGCGTCTTTACAGATTAAAACTGGGATGGGTACTCTTATATCCGACCTTACCCGGCCTACTTTTTTGGTACCCTTCGGTAGGGTACTGATCTAACCGATTTGGACCAAAGAGGTGGAGCTAATACACAGCAATCCTTTGATTCATTGAAAAATCCGTCACTTCCCGCGTGACCCAGCGTAAAAACAAAGCAGGGGTGGCTCCTTTTGTTTCTGTCACATGTGGTGCGGTGCTTTGGTTAAAAGGTGTTGCACAGCGATGAGGTCACGCGATCACGTAGCAGCGCTATCCTGTTAATACTCCACCTCCAGAGTAAGGAGACAGTTTGCTGTGGGGAAGCAACATGAAATCAACACATCTGTACCAAAACCCACCCGATCCGGCCTGGCCCGACCCGACCCAGACCTGCAGGTGGAAACGGGGCTATACAGTCCTCCTTGCTGGCCTGGAGGATACCTCAGGCAACAATGACTTTAAACTTTGATCCCTTGACCACAGGTCTGTTTCTCACTTTAAAGTCAGGGTAGTGATGTTTTCCAAAAACCCCATCCACTTTAATTCATTTCATTGGATGGGGTTGCTAACGGCCTGTGCTTATTAATTGAATGATTATATGTCCATCAAACTCAACTGCCATTTGTCCCCCTCCCACCCTCCCTGCACGTACATGCTTTTTTAAAATGTAGCTTGCTTGAACCGTTTTTCCAGGATCCCCTACTCTGCCTTTAACTTTAAGAAGAGGCATCAGTTATTCTGAATCGAGTTTCATTGTGTGACACAATAAACAGAAACAGTGTCTGCTAAGAATGTTCTTTTCTTCCTTTCAAAATTGCTCTTGAATGCTTTCATTGATTTTTCCCAACAAAACCGTGTTTGCTTTCATGCAGTCCTTCCCAATGGATGGATGATCACATGAACTCAGTATCAGTTTTCAGCCTTTTCTTGTACATACAGGGATTTCTCTGGATTAGCTGAACCTTTGGATAATATGAACTGTGGATGTAATTCTACATTGAAAACATTTCTAAATTGTTGGACTATTTCTCTAAACAGTCTTTCGAAGTGGGGGACCCCTCCCAATTTTTGCTTCTGGAAGACTCTTTATGCTCTCTCTAAAAATCCAGCAGTAAGAATTTCTTTCATTGGACGTTCTAACCTTTCTGAAACATGACCATGGCATTAACTTCAAATCCAAAATCATTTTTTAAAAATATGGTTAGATGGATTGTTTGTTTAAAAGATCTATGAATTAGATGTTTCAAAAATACCACTATGCCTTCATTTCCATTAATCCTAAATACAGAGCTGCTTTGGGATTAGTTACATTTCTCTAATCCCAGTTGAAACATCCAACCACTAAATTTAACTCACTCAAGCAAATTACACACCAGAACCTTTTTTTTTTGTCTGCACAATAGGATTCACTGCAATATAAAGCTTTCCTGAATCAAAATATGCAGAAATGATTGTGATAAATGCTAGGTATGTTGGTTTTCATAGTTAAAAATGTTTCTCACCATGAATCTTGAGCACATGCTTGGACCCAGCCTGTCGGTGAAAGTCGTCTATACACTGAGTGATAACGACCACGGAGCGCCCCTGCTTCTTCAGACGGGCTTCACACTCTGCTATGGCAAAATGGACGGCACTGGGTTTCTTGTTCAAAACAAGCTCTCGTCTGTAATGGTAAAACTCCCAGACCCGAGATGGGTTGCGAGAAAAGGCCTCTGGAGTCGCCAGGTCCTGGAAAAAGATATTACATGTTGCACATGTGATAGTCAGCATAATTCAAGTTTAATACATCAGTCAGGAAAGAAGTTTTCATTTCTAACTCAGAGGTAACTCTTAAATCTTTGTTCTTTGTGTGAATTGTTCTTTTGTTAAATTACCTGAGACTGCCACTTTCTCCACTTCTCATTTTCTCCCCTGAATGTTGGTACTCCACATTCGGCACTCACACCGGCCCCTGTGATGATTGCTATGTGCTTGGCTTTGGAAAAAGCCTTGCGGAATTCAGACATGTCTGAATAAAAGGGAGTTTTAAAAAAAGTTGGAACAAAAATAAATGAAAAAGTAATTTCAGATCAGGCGCCATTCGGGTGCCTGCTTTTACTTCTGCTTATCCAAAACCCAAAGATGGGGTCATCTGGATGTCAGCACTACAGTGGAATTTACAAAACAAACACATTTTTTACATTTGTTGACTCCTTTACACTGATTTAAAAGACAGGTTATTTAGCAGATTTAGAATGTGTTGTTATCTACATATCACTTTGTTCCCTCTTATCACCTGATTCTTCAAGCCAGCTAATTAGAAACTATGTGTTTGTTTAAACTTAATTAGCATATAATACGTAATTGATTTACTTGTACCCTTGATACAAAAACAATATCTTCTTATTGTAAAATGCTATGAAAACCATTTGATTTGAACATTTTCTGACTGATTTCCTTATATATAGCATAAGAATGGCTACAAGTAACTCCAAATAACTTCAATGACCATGGAAAGCTGTTTTACCTGAGCTGAGTCTTCCTGTGTCAAACACTGGTCCTGTTGTCACATGTGTGGAGCACATGCGGAGCCCAAGTGAAATAACAGCTCGATTTTGGAGAAGCATTGTTGCTAAAAGACCAGACACAACATATTAAAAAACATAAAGGAACACAAAAATTTCAATAGAAAGTTTTGGTTTCTACATATATCTTGTTTGTGGGTAGTAAGGGTTTTTGATTTTACATTAAATGCACTAAAACTTGAATATAAGGCTCAAAGCTACAGCTAAGAACGTATTTGTTGTTGCTGACTAGGGCTGGACAATAAATTGAATTTTAATCGTGATTTCAATCTTGGCTTCTCACGATCATGAAAACACTGTAAAAGAAGAAGAAAAATTAGTAATGTCATGTGTAACACCACGTGTATGTAAATGCTACATGCTACATGCTCCTGGCATCATTGAGGCCAGGAGAATCCTGAATTGAACAGACTGGTGGAGTTATAGGAAGCAAACTGCAGGAAGTATAGAACAGGAATGCATGTAGACTGGGTGTTCTCTTTTATTGCTATCATTTTAATATATTATTTTATTCCTTTACTTGTTTCTAATTTATATCTGGTTATTTTTTTTAAGTTATATTTGAGGTTGAGTTCTGGTGGTTCAATAAACAATTTTTCTTAAATCAATGAATAATCGTGTATGTTAATCATGATTTCAATATCAATTTTGCAGTATTAGATTAGTTGTACAATATGGATTGCTTATGTGTTTTGCAAAATGTTCTCAAAATTTATTTTCCTTTTTATGTGCAACTTATTTAATCATCACATCTTTACATATGGTTTTTAGAGTTGACACCTTTGTCATCTTAATTGTTGCCACAACCCATCATAATGAATACAATCTTAACCTATAAAAACACATTTTATCTGAGAAGTTATATCAGAGAACTCCAACTAGGTTTTACTTTACATGAAGCCCAATGTTGCAACAAAACCGAGACAGCGAGTTTCTTTGCACTGATAAGGTCAGGAATGAACACACACAGTTTACAAATACTTATTCTGAAGAGAAAAAGAAAAGGAAAATAATAAGAAACCCCAACTCTTATCTTGAACAAGTCAAATGCG
Source organism: Atherinomorus stipes (assembly GCA_023101725.1). Taxonomy (NCBI): domain Eukaryota; kingdom Metazoa; phylum Chordata; class Actinopteri; order Atheriniformes; family Atherinidae; genus Atherinomorus; species Atherinomorus stipes. The sequence continues at coordinate 1,269,821 of JALJCO010013034.1, read as the reverse complement.
TTCAAACCTGTTTAACAGGAGGCCAAACCCTCTGTATAGCACAAGGATTAGTATACTTCGCTTAATCTCTTGTTCAAAAAGCTGAAGGTGTTCAACATGCTTGCACAATATCACTTTGCACCCAGTGCTGCTTCTGTAGCTGTTTGTTGGTCTCTTTTATCCGAGACAAACAAACTGCCTCCAGCAGGAACATCTTTCCATAAAAATGTTGGTACACTTCGTGTAAATGTTTTAATTTCTAACACAACTTGCGAATATATTCCACATTGACTTAGTGCTCCCTTAAAATCGTGAACTACGTGACTGCTGCCAAGGATCAAATCTAGTCGTGCTTGCTGTCACATAATCAGGAAGTATCCGTATAAACAGACTATGCTTTTTGTTTAACATTGTATCATTTAAAAGAAATACGGATACATAAATTAACTTCTACGTTTTTAATGTACATACCTCGCTATGTGATGTTCTTTTTGTCCGACTTCAAAGCCACGCCGTGTGTGCTTATTTACCTGGAGGTCTGTCATTAACAACAGTGGCCGTAAATTAGCTACGCTGTCGTAAAGCGGGCAGAGAGTAAAGATGGGTTGCTGGGGAGCGCCATCTAGTGGAATATCTATGTAACTTGCGTTCATTCAGGAGGATTCATTCATTCTCCTCAAGCCGCTGCTGGAGAAAGCGAGAGTTGGACTGTAACCAAGTACTTTTACTAACCAAGTGCTTATAGGCACAAAACTGGGGAATGCTTAGTTAGAATATTCTGACTTTTTATTCTTTAGCTTTCTATTCCATTTTATTAAAGAAGGTTTCTTTTCTTTTCTTTTCTTTTTTCTTTCTTTTTTTTGCAGTTAACATTAATTAAACATTAAACATTGTTAATTATATATTACAAATGAATTCTTTATACACCCATTTAGCTTTAACTACTAATCATCTCAGGAGGAAAACGATAAAGGATATTCATGAACAGCTGCTGGGCTATGTAAAAAGATTACAAATAAAATAAAATAAAAATGCTACTAGAACGATATAAGTTTTTCTTTTCCATGGTAGTCTCTGAAGTTTATTTTAATTAGGTAATTCGAAACAATAATAACAACTTGATTAAAAAATATCGTGGAAAAAATGGACTGACATGAACGTGCTACAACACGCCATTTATTATTCTCGAATTGCATTTGTTTTTATGCTTGTTATGTTGATACGTTTACCCCTATAAAACAAAGGCTCCAATTAGCCTACCTCAGTAGGCCTACTTTGAATTTAAATCCGTTGTAAAGCTGGTAGATTTGATCACTTCCTTTGTGTGTAATATCCGAATTAAGACTGATGATAGGGCATTTGCCGGATTTGAAAAATAAGCTGATGCACAATTGGACTTTTTATCTTTTGGGCCAGTTTCTCCATTAATTGTATTTTGTGTAGCCCAACTGCCTTACATCGGATAACCATTCATCCATTCACCACATTTAGCCCCCCCCCGCTCTCTCTCTCACTTCTCTCTCTCTCTCTCTCTCTCTCTCTCTCTCTCTCTCTCTCTCTCTCTCTCTCTCCGTATGTGTGTTTGTGTGTGTGAACTGCCTCCTCCCCTTCATCAATAGCTGCCTCCCAGTGTGTGAGTGGCCGTGTGGTTCTGCTCCTGCCCCAGTCGGCCAGCAGTCATCACCGGACCCTGGGTTAAATTGATGGCGACCACTCCAACCAGCAGCACAGACCGAAGACCGATAAGGAGACACCGCTCCAAGAGCGACACCCCATACCTCGTTGAAGCCCGACTATCCTTCAACCTGCGGACAGGTAAGGATTATTCTCCCCATCCTGCTCTCAGATCTGATGTTAGATGTTTCTGGTGTCGGGGTGGATGGACTGGGTGCGATAATGCTGAAATATGCTGGTTTTGCCATTGTCCTTCTAGACTTGCATTATAGTTTTACGTAGGGTTAATTCACCAAATGCATTAAGCTGTAGACATTCTTGCAAGGCAGAAGATGTGACTGAAATGTTATGCAACTTTGTAGACTAACGTTTTGGGTTGTTGGCTTGTTTCGTAGGCTACGACAAAATGTATGAGTTAAGAAGTTAAACAATATCTTACTGCTTAGAAACCGTGATTATGTGTAAATTTTGATTTCGTCAGATTTGGTAATTCAACGCAGTTACATAAGATGAAGCTCCAACGTGATCTGTAGTAGCTCAAGCTTTGGCCGTGTTTCTGGAGCACAGCATCGAAATGAACATCCGGTCTGTTACTGCTTTTCTCACATTTTATTTACAGTACTTCAAACTGTGATAGATTACGCGATGATGCTCTGGTGAACAGCTCCATCACCAAGTGTGTTGCATCCCTTGTTACCATGGTGACTTGGCTGGCTGAGTCAACGGGATTCAGATCTTTTGCACTACGGTATAAATAAGACACACGCTGCATCCAACAATCTGTTTTAGATTTCATGACAGCCTGCCATTCCTCTGAACTCTTAATGAGCTTTGATATTTGAGCCTCATTCATAATGTGCTTTTCTATCATTAGTCTCGCTCACTGTGAGGATCAGTGTGCCCACATGTCTAATGACAAGAAATGAAATTAAAGTCCTACGCTGCTTGTTGTCTTGATTCTGAAATACAAGATTCTAAACAACCATCATGAGCTGCCAATATATAATTATATACCATAATATCAGCTTATTGGAGTCCTGCCCATCATCCACCAGACAAATTTATCAGATGACTACCATACTGAAATCTAAAATGTATGCATGTTGTCCAGATTTCCATGTGTTGTAGCTCATATGTGTGTAGCAAAAATTATTGGCTAATAAAATATCTCAGAATTTTGTGGCAAAAGCTAACAGTACTCATGTTTTTCTAACAGATTCATACAGAAAACTACTTGAAAGAGCTGTGCAGGAAATTGATAAATCACCTAATGTTTTATTGTAGTGTATAGTCTCAACAGAAGGATGTTTTCTCAGATCAAGACAGTCTGGGCTTTTGTTCAGCCTCTCATTCTGCTGTTTTGACAGTTTCCATGTGTGCAGTGTGAGCCCATAATGAAATGAATGTTTTCTTGGATGAATGCATGAATGAATGAAAAGATGGTTCTAGAATGCTGTGCCAGTGCCTGTGAGGGTTTGGCCTTTGGAGACAGGCTTGTTGGATGACAGCAGACTGTCACTTGTCTCTCTGCTGCTATGTTTTCCCCCATCTACTGTACAACATGCTCATATAAAGCACAAGTATGGTACGGGGGCGATTTGTACAACAGCTCAGTTGACTCACTTCCACCTGAAGAAGTGGAGCAGGATTTAGCTTACTTATTGCCAAGGAAACCAAAAGCCTCGTGGTTGTGTGCTGAGGTCCTTGATAAGGATAAATGAACATGCTGCTGAGGGTGCAAAACAAGAACTGAACAATTATCTCAGTGTATTTCATGACCAGCCAATCGCTTTACATTCTCTTTATTATGTTATTTATTTTGGGGGGGTTTCTCACAGTTTCTCACAGTGCTCTTAAACCAGCTTAGTTTCTTGCATGGATAAAAATGATGGTCCTAATGAAGCATGGGAAACTGTGACAAGATCTCATTCGGGTTTTTTTTTTTGGGGGGGGGGGGGGGTTGCCTCTGAAAGTTTTGTGACTGAATCAGAGTTTTTAGGATTGGAATGGATCTTCATAAAATGCAGAAAATTGACTTTTATTAGCCAGGTTATGCTGAATACACTACCAGCCTGCATGTTATTACATGTTTAGCATTGTTCAATAAAACAGAAAATTAATTTTAAGTCTGCTCACATCTGGATTAATCAACCCTGTGAGGGTTCACTCTTCATGTCAAACTTTGATATTTTATGGCTGTAGCATACAGATGACACATACCCTGTGGGTTTCTAATGGAATCAGAGGGCATGGATTTATTGCTCTGGCCTGTTTAGAGATGACACTAAACTAATTTGCTCCACGGTTAAATGGCTTTGCACACAGTCACAGAGACATAACAATATACTATAATGGCATCATTTACTGTGCAACTGACAACTGTGTCGTCTGCCAAAAGAAAGACATAGACAGACTAAGGTGAAATTGCATGGTTGACCTACCAGATATATTGTTATGAAGCTTTTTATCAGCATTGCCACACACATACATACATAAACACACACCAAACATCTGGAACTGACAGCGTTTGTGGAAGTACAGCTTGCTAAGGATTTATGGACATGTGATCAGTTCAGTGTGCATTTTGCTGAGTTCAGAATAAATGTCTGTGACCATAAATTCCCTGTCAGTGCACTGTGCATGCGTTGCTGACACAGCATTTTTCTGGTTGGAGGAGACTGTCTGCTTACTTTTATTTGTCCATCATTCAGAGGCTTTACTCAGCAGCAGCCTTGTCTAATTTCTGTCCGCAAATTGATGTTTTGCACAAAAAATCCAGCCCATTATCACGAACATGCCGCTGTCAAATACATTTGACATCTTTGTACTTCCCCACACTTGCGTTTACACAACAAAACAAATCTCTTCACTCTGTCCGTCTTCTCTCTGAACGCTTCTCTTTTGTTGTTTATATTTTCATAAAACTAATGGATCTTCTGTTGTGAGATACAATAACTCGAGTGAATGCTAAATGAGTAGTGCTGTTATGTCTAAAATTGATAGCATTTAAGTTGTGAATATTGTATACTCATGACCTTATATTGTATTTTCAACAGGAAATATTTATTTATTTATTTATGTTTGTTGTGTGTTTTTTTTTAATTGGAACAGAATGGTGGCATCAGGGACTGCAGAAACTGCACTACCATTACTGCAGGAGAGCACTTTTTCAATCACAATGAAGTATTGGCACTCCTTTAGCATCTAATTTATTGAGACATTTCACACAACTCACAAAATCATAATCAGTCAAATATGATGGGAAACTAACCATTAGCGCTATAAACACATTAATTAGATATTTACAAAGGTAATAATTTAAATCAAAAGTTATTGTCATAGAGGCTTAAGTAGAAATTAACCTCACTTTGTAACCTGCTGCTCAATACGGGACACTTAAATCTGTGGTTAGTATGAGTGCAGGAACACTAATGCGCCGGTTAAGACAAAATAGAAAAATCTAAGAACAAAACTATATTACAGAAAACATGGTATTATAAAAGTATAGCAAAGCATAAAAAACTGCATTTCAAATGACAATATTTAATCAAAAGCATCAAAAGTGAATAAAATAGCATTATAATGTCATGATTTAGTTATAATATTGTGTCTTGCAAGATGTGCTTTATTATTATATTGTATTTTCTCCAGTGTTGATCTGTTCTTTTAGGACATTCTAGTAATTGATGAATGAAAAGCACGTAAGAAGTTTTCCACACAGTGTGCTTTTCACCATGTCAGAACTTTATGATGCCCGTGAGAATCATATGGCACACCGTAATCTCAACAACTTTATCTCTCTGTATCATTTATGATGCTTTTTTGCAATTCAGTCTTAATACAGAAGTCAACCTTTTCTAACAGGTTTAGGCTTTTAAAAATGTTTCTGTTTGATGAGCAACATTAATGACTGCACATTTTCTGTGTGTCAGCTGTGCCAAACAGCTGGATCTTGTAAGGGGATGCCAATAGGTGGACCTTTGTCCGTTTTGCATGACTTGCATGCAAATAGATAAAACTGAAGCCCAAACTTAGCTGCACTGCAGATGTTGCAGGACAATTAGCGCAAGGCTTTGCTTCCCTGTTTCCATCATGCATACTCTGAATTAAAAGGTAAACATGTCAATATATTTTAATGTTGTAGATCAATATAAATCTCTATATGCAAATGCAGTTTGAACATGTTACATGTACAGATCAGATTTTTATGTTATGAACTGGTTTCGTGTTGCAGCTATATTTAAGCTACAATAAACAAAACCCAACTCATTCACATCCCACCACTCCCTGCTCTCAGTCTGTTGCAGTTCCAGCGTACTGCTGTCCAAAAGAGAACAATCAATACACCCCAGATGCATGGTGGGACAGGGCAAATTTCTGCTGCAGAACACTGTGTGCCAGTCGACGATTCGCAATATGTCAGAGAAACACTTTACACAGACACCGGGGGGGTATAAAAGCTTCTAGAACAGGAATGTGCACAAAAATCTTGTGTTATCCTTTCCAGCACAGCACAGCATTTAGAAATAATTTTTATTCACTTTCAGGGGGGGATCTGGTCAGATTATCCAGTTTTTGATGATAAGCAAAAGGCAACTGAAGGTGGATGTAAGGACAAGAACAAGCAGTGTTTACAGTCACCAGTACAAGCTGTCAGTCATTTCTCTGAAAGGGAAGGAGAATTTCTGATTAAATTGCTGGGCTGGAACTGGTGCAGAGGCTAATGAATTTGTAATGTTCTAGTTGTTTGTAGCAACACTACAGGCTATTAGCAAATGTGTTAAAGTGGTGATAATTAGCAGCAAGAGATTTATGTCAGTTCTCAGTCTCTGTCAGTTTATCTCTATTTGAAACCCCACATCCTATCTCCAAAACACATGCAGGCAGCACATGGCAGACATTTGAAACCATATGAGAGACAAACGGCACCACGTATGATAAGAAAATACAAAACAATACGTCAAGCATCCAGCTTCTCTTGCTTGGCTACAAATTGGCCTTCCTGTGCTGAAGCATCTTGGGTTTAAATAAAACATGAGAGGGAAAATCAGAGCATAAAATAGCAACAGTATATCCAAGACTCTTACTGGACGCTCCGGCTGTATGAATTTCCAATTGACCATCGGTGTCACCTGGCCTGAACACCTGCCAACCTCTGTAGCAAGATGGTTTTAAAGAGGAAAAAGAGGCAGGTGTTTATTATGAAAGCCTGCTGGAAGCTGTATCTCTCCCTTCTTCTCAGTCGCACTTGGAAGTGCTAGAAAGGCTCCTGGCTGTGATTTGCTTTCTTTATGCCAGATGAGAAATAAACGCCTTTTTCAAAAGCCTCCCAAGCTGAATAAGGCTGCATCCTGATGTGCTTATGGGTCATATTTATAGCAAGTGTGAATGTACATTGAGCAGCAGACGAGGATGAAGATTCCACTGCAGTATGAAAGGCAGCATGGCCAAAGAATTATTGTAGTAGAGGGGAGAGAGCTCTGCCTGAATCACTGTTACTCTCAAATGCTGCTTCTACAGAATTTAAAGTGACATGCAACTTATTCATTTGGGGGGAAATTAAAATGCCTCAGGGGATAGGTGAATTAAATGCCTGATATCTACAGTAGAGATCAAATTTATACTCTCTGCAAATACTGCCATGCAGTGCAAGCTTCCATCCATTAAGCAGGGATGATGAATGTTTAAAGACAGGCATTTGTTGCAAGTGTCACCAATGCAGTCCCCATAGTGCAGCAGCTCTTTAGGACCTTTCTGCTGAGTAAGTGTCTTCACAGAGTCAGACTCCCCTCAACACTGCTGCAAACCTGAGACTCAGTTCAATCAAAGCTGCATTGCACCACTCAGCACTCCTTCAAAATTATATCAGAAATTTCAGGATACGTTTGAAACAAGGTCATTATTAATTTCATGGTGAAACCTGATTTCAATCAAATTATGAGTTTTGCAGTTTCATATTTGATTAGCGATGCCTGTGTGTTTTCCTGGTGGAAGTTTATGAAAAGAAGCATTCTGTGATAGAGCTCATCACTTTCTTTGGAGTAATGCTCTTCAAATGAAAAAAAGAGGGCTGTTATGTTTTCTCCACATCACAAAACAATTTAGTAAATATAAGTCTGTGTGTAGATGATCTAATTCAGATTTAGATACTTTATTAATCCCTGGGGGAATTGCTTCTGTGCAGTGCTCCTTCTAACGTGCAAAACAGGGGTAAATAAATAAAATAAAATACCCACAATGCAAATACAGTACACACATTGGAATAGAAAATCCTGATGTCAAACAGAATAACAAATGGAAATAAAAAAACTGAGCTAGTGTATTATGTTTGATTTCTATACCTACGCTATGTACAAGATAATTTTGTTTATATGATAGCTTACTATCTGATTATTCTATTCAATTCAGTTAAATTCAATTCATTCAATTTAATTTAATTTAATTTTTCAATTCAATTCAATTCACCAGAATTTTCAGGGAAAAACCTCTATCAGACCCAGACTCATGAAGGGGTTCGGGTCCAGTTGGGGGTAGAGAGGACAGGTCAGAGGTGTTAACAAGCAACTTAACTCCAAGTCAGGGATACCTGCTGAGAAAGAAACAGAGAGGCACAAGGACACTCACAATAATGATTTAATATATATTTATACATGAAGACAAAAGGGTGGAGAGAAATGGAGGGAAGTGCTCCGTGCATCATAGAATGTCCATAGATAAGCTTATAACAGTATAACTAATGGGGTGGAAAAGGGCCACTTAAGCCAGCTCTAACGACAAACTCTATCAGAAAATGAAATTTTAATCTAATCTAAAAGGGAGAGAGGGTGTCTTTTTCCTGAACTCAAACTGGGAGCTGCCTCCAAAAAAGTAAACAAGTAAACCTTGTTCTGAGAGTCAAGAGCTCTGTTGTAAAAACGCAGTAATATGGAGCTGGATCACCAAAGGTATGAGAAGAACTTTGATTTTATCATGAATTCAACAAGGAGCCAGTGTAAAAGAGCTTAAATCAGAGAATACTGATGATCTCCCTGCTAATTCTCATCATACCCCGGCTTTGTTGCAGCATTTCGGGTCAGCTGAGGCTTTTCAGAGCAGTTTTGTGACAACCCAATAACAAGGAATTGCAGTGATCCAATCTTGAAGTAGTTAATGCATGGACTATTTTTTTCTGCTGCACTCAAAGATGTTTCTCATTTTGCCAACATTAAATTGGTGAAAGAAGGCAGTTCTCGAAACTTTTTCTGTAAAATAGATCCCGGTAATAATAATAATAATAATAATAATAACGTCAAGGAACTTAACTGTACAGTAGAACTAGACGGCCAAAGTCTTGATTCAGAGTAACTGCATGGTATGGCTTCCATAGTTTCTACAGCAAATCTCACTGGTTAATTAAGTGATTTTAAATGTTATAAGTTAAACTATACTAAAGGATAATTTTGTCCCATTACTGAAAGGTGTGGTTGTTTCTACTTCACCTACATCAAAATGTCACCAAGAGGTAATTAAACAATAATAAAATTCTATTAACGTGTAGTTGCAAAATCTGCAAATGACACACACAGAAAACTTTGTATAAAGTGAGTTAAAAACGACATTATTGTACTGCACCAGATTCTGATGTGAGGATTTCCAGAGCTCGTTTTAAAAAGGACTCTTAAACTGCTGGTTTCAAATAACATAAATAAATGGCTTCAGGTTACATTTTCTTTTCAAAAGCTTCAATATGTAAATTCTATACAATTGTGTTAAGATTATTCTCATTTGAGCCTTTAAAAAATGCATTTGGGATCAGTTCAAGCTTCACCACTGTCAAATTCAGAGGATGTTAGTTTCATAATGAATTTCACCCAAAACTATGAAATTGTCTTACAACAGTCAAAAGTCCTGAATAAGATGAGGGATGAGATTTTATAAAATGCCGAGCCACCTGTTCCTGAAACTGAGGAACTGCTGTTTTAACTTCTGCAGAACCAAAGGAGGCCAGAGGGGACCTAAGTTCCTTATATAGCTGATGTTCCGGGCTATAGTGTGTGTTCTCATTGACTGAGCGGAAAACAAGAAACTTACTGTCAGAGGAAAAACAGCATCGCTGCAGACAGAGACAATGTGAATGCCCCAGAGGAGTGGTGCAGTCAGCCAACAAGTGTATATGAAAGCACTTGCTGGAGATTGCTTTCATCCTGTGCAATTTCTTCTCTTTCAGATTTCACTGCTTGAGAATATTGCAAATGCCTTTTGATTTGCTTTTGTGCAACATCATAGCCAGTTCCAGAAAATCTCTCTTAGAGAAATAAAGCATGTTGTTTTTCTCATACTAATTTTCTACAGTTATTAAAAAGGGCAAATATCTATCGTGATGTTATTGGAATATTACTCTAAGTATGATTATGTAAAAAAAAAAAAAAAAAAAAAAGGAGGTGCAGCCTCTGACCCTCAATCATCTTGCCTGCTACACTGACTCTTAACCAACTGAAGGACAAAGCATGAAAAGCTCAAATCACAAAAACTTTTTCTGGGCAAATTAAAGGATGGTTGACAGATGTAATCAAAGAAATTAAAAATCTTACTTCTCAAACTGACAGATAAAGATTTTTCTCTTAAAACTTAATAGATATTGTGATTTCAGTGGCTGAGTGTACACTTTTTAAGCGTTGTTGCCTATTCTAACCACAGGAGGCAGGCTGCAAAATAAGAAAAGTAAATCAGATGACAGATACAGTACAGTTAAACTCTGACTGGAGCAACTCCTCCATCACCACTGCTCTCTAGTGGAGCTGTGTTTTGTCTCATCTGCCACATCTTGCATATAAGTTTTAGGTAGGCTTTGACTTTTTTTTTCTTTTTTTTTTTTTTTTTTAGATTTCTTATCCACAAGTACAAGAAAATCATGACCATCAACATTCTATTTCACCTGCTTGCTTTATTAATCAGTTAATCATATTGTCATTAAAATGTCAAAAGCACAAGTATGCATGTATATTTTGTCACTTGTCTTACAGCCTCTGTTTTATTTCATTTGGTTTGGATTCATCTGGATTGTGTGTTTCAGTGTGCCAAGTAACCAGAGAGCTGCCCAGCAAGGCAGAATAAATTTCTTTCTTTCTTTCTTTCTTTCTTTCTTTCTTTCTTTCTTTCTTTCTTTCTTTCTTTCTTTCTTTCTTTCTTTCTTTTTTTGTACAGTTTAACACAGCTTACCAGATCCACCAAAACCCACTTTTTCCTCCTTGCTCACAAAGTTTCTGATCATTTTCAAACCTTAGATTTAAGTTTTTATCATCCAGCATCCAGAAAAAAATTATTACTGGTGCTATTTAAAAATCCCAGTTCAGCTTTATCTATCCATAAGAGAAGCTTATTTGGGGTATGCAGGTGTTGTGTCTAAGCGGTGAACCAGATCCATAAAACAGCATTTACCCTCCTTCTTTATGGAGATTCTGACAGTTTTCCAAACTTACATGTAGAATATTTATCATAAAAACAAGGCTATTGCTGCTGCTATATGCAGGTGGGAGGGATCAAACCACTTTTCAGGGGCTGGCGTTGTTCTACTTTTGTTATGAAAATATTACATTTCAGCATTTTTTTTTTACACTTTCTAAGTGTTAGCATAGTACATAAATATATATATAGTCATCATCATCAGTCATCATTTTCTGTACCGCTTATCCAGTTCAGGGTCGCGGGGGTTGCTGGAGCCTATCCCAGCTATTATTAGGCGAGAGGAAGGTTAGAACCTGGACAGGTCGCCAGTCTGTCACAGGGCCAACACAGAGAGACAGACAACCATTCACACTCACATTCATAACTAGGGACAATTTAGAGTGATCAATTAACCTAACATGCATGTCTTTGGATGGTGGGAGGAAGCCGGAGTACCCGGAGAGAACCCACGCATACACGGGGAGAACATGCAAACTCCTCACAGGAAGGCTGCTGTTGGAATTGTTTGAACCCCTTCCCAGCGACTAGCGACCTTCTTACTGTGAGGCTGCAGTGCTAACAACCGCACCACTGTGAAGCCCCTCCCAAAAAATGTCAGGGGTGCTGGGATTCAATTTAGGGGTGCTTCAACACCCCCCCTTCAATGGGCTAAAATTGCCTTTGATTGTGTGCCTGCCATTCCCCATTGCAATTAAATTAATTTGTTTTGTTTATCAAGCCTTCAGAGAAACCTTGAATAGATCTGCATATTTCATAAGACTGCTTGCACAGCAATGTTTCTTTCCCTCCACAGAAATAGAAATCACCATGTTTGCAAAAAGTTGTTTATTTTATAAATCTGTCTCCAAACGATAAAAATTGCCTTATACAAAAGTATAAAGACACTGTTGATGATAGAGCTTATGGAGCATAACTGCAGATTTGATACAGTACAAGTCCATAAACAAGAGGATTTTACACACATGATTTTCTCTGTGTGCCGTAAGCTGAGCTATTTTTGAAAATGTTTTTCCACATGTCAGACAAGTGAACGGCCGTTTCTCCATGTGAACTTTCATGTGCTTTTTAAGCTTGTAGTTTAATCTAAAAGCTTTGCTGTAAATGTCACACACAAATGACCTCAGCTTAACACAGTTGGATCGATGGTTCGCCACCAAATAGGATCCCCGTTTGTATCAAGCCCTGCAGTCCTCACACTTGAATGGCCTTTCTTCTGTATGTTTACAGTTTTTCTCAGTTGCTAAAACACTAAATCCCATTCTCAAAGCCAATTTTTCAGAAGCCTAAACCAAGGTATCAAATCGGTCCTCTTGTGATCAAAACCGAAAGCACCTTTCACATCATTAGACACTGCTTGCAAACACATTTGCATTGTGATGCACTTGCTGTGCAAAATGGTAAACACATGTTGCACACTTTGATCACAACTAAGACACAGGTGTCAGCAGGTAAACACAGTGACTCAAAATTGATTTCACTTTTGGCTGATGAGGGAACCAATGTAAACCAGTTGAGGAAGCTGTGGGAGGTCAAGATTTTGCAATGGATAGAGGAAATCAGAGAAGAAGAGTATGCATAAGAGGTGGTCAAGGGTGAGGACATAAGGGGACAAAATCAGGTCCGACGCAGAGCCTTCATTTCAGGTGAAATCCGTGCAACTGTGATCTGCCATGTTACAGTATTACCTCCACCAAGGAGGTTATGTTTTTGATGCGTTGGTTTGTTTATCTGTCTGTCAGCAACTTTATGGAAAAAGTTCTGGACGGATTGACCTGAAATTTTCACCAGTCATGAGCCTCAGCCCAAAGACGAACCCATTACATTTTGGTGGTGATTCAGATCATCTTCTGGATCCATGAATTTTTTGAAGGATTCTTTATCATTGCGAGTTCTGCTTGGCAGAGGTCTGCGCTCTAGTACTTTATGTTATGAGTTCTCTGTGTTGTGACATGATGCATTTGGCCTGATGTAAATAAAAAAAAAACATACATTTTGACAGCATGATGTTCTGAGAACTATGTTTTCCTTTTTTCCTTCTAGTGTTTCCTGATTGCTCTGTAGTGTTTTACATTTTGCTGCACTTGGGGCATGATTTGACAATAGTGTCTCTTTTTGAGGCCAGGTGATGCTGTTTTGAGTCAAAAACTTCCTTTTGCAGCAAGAAAAAGAAGTTTTGGGAAAGTAGTTTGAGTTTGGGGTTTAGTGTTTACAGTTTTTCTCAGTTGCTAAAACACTAAATCCCATTCTCAAAGCCAATTTTTCAGAAGCCTAAACCAAGGTATCAAATCGGTCCTCTTGTGATCAAAACCTAAAGCACCTTTCACATCATTAAACACTGTTTGCAAACATATTTGCATTGTGCTGCACTTGCTGTGCAAAATGGTAAACACATGCTGCACACTTTGATCACAACTAAGACACAGTTGTCAGCAGGTAAACACAGTGACTCAAAATTGATTTCACCTTTGGCTGATGATGAGGGAACCAATATAAACCAGTTGAGGAAGCTGTGGGAGGTCAAGATTTTGCAATGAATAAAGGAAATCAGAGAGGAAGAGTACGCATAAGAGGTGGTCAAGGGTGAGGACATAAGGGGACAAAATCAGGTCCGACGCAGAGCCTTCATTTCAGGTGAAATCTGTGCAACTGTGATCTGCCATATTACAGTATAACCTCCACCAAGGAGGTTATGTTTTTGATGCGTTGGTTTGTTTATCTGTCTGTCAGCAACTTTACGGAAAAAGTTCTGGACGGATTGACCTGAAATTTTCACCAGTCATGAGCCTCAGCCCAAGAACGAGCCCATTACATTTTGGTGGTGATTCAGATCACCTTCTGGATCCATGATTTTTTTGAAGGATTCTTTATCATTGCGAGTTCTGCTTGGCAGAGGTCTGCGCTCTAGTACTTTATGTTATGAGTTCTCTGTGTTGTGACATGATGCATTTGGCCTGATGTAAATAAAAAAAACATACATTTTGACAGCATGATGTTCTGAGAACTCTGTTTTCCTTTTTTCCTTCTAGTGTTTCCTGATTGCTCTGTAGTGTTTTACATTTTGCTGTGCTTGGGGCGTGATTTGACAATAGTGTCTCTTTTTGAGGCCAGGTGATGCTGTTTTGAGTCAGTAACTTCCTTTTGCAGCAAGAAAAAGAGGTTTTGGGAAAGTAGTTTGAGTTTGGGGTTTAGTGTTTAAAGTTGTGAAAAACTGAGGGGACATTTCAAAAATTGTGTTTTAGCAATTGAGAAAAACTGTAAAGTTGTGAAAAACTGAGGGGACATTTCAAAAATTGTGTTTTAGCAATTGAGAAAAACTGTAACCATGTGGATCTTCAGCTGAGCTGGACTCTGCCTGCCAGTCCTGCGTGCGTCACACAGGTACGGCTCTTTCCCCATGTGTTTATACTGACCCCACTTGAAGTATGTTTTTTGATCAAGCTTCTTCCTGCATACTGGTTACTGGACACAAGTAACCACCTGTGTGCCTCACCATTTGCGCTCAGTCAGCGCTCAGTCAGTGTAGGGTAGACTGAGAACAGTCGAGACATGAGTACAGTTGAGACATGCCAATTACTTGCACATAAAGCAAGCTTTTGCTGTGATTTTTGGTGTGCGCATGCGTATTAACATCCTTTTTGAGCATGGGGAAATTCAGCTTTGTGTGAAGCTCTGTGGCAAAAATATTCAAAAAAGTATTTTTCGACAGGCAAGATTTTTATTTTACCATGTTGCTTTCACAATGAATATCTTCCTTCCTTTATGTTACTTTTAAAGTTAACTTATATATCTGCAAATGTTGTTTTGTGCACTGAAAACTGATATATTTCATGGTAATCGGGGTACAGTTGAGACGCAGTGTCTCAACTGAACCCTAATGCAGAATGCTATTTCTTTGCATGCTGTTCAGCAGCGCAGGATTTTATGTCACAATTAGGCAAAATTAGAACAAATCAAAGGTACTTTTGTTAGTTTTTTTACATTTGAACAGTCTGCAAGTCTGACTTGTCATTCTACTGTTATTGTGTTTACATGTGTACTGTTTGCAGTATCAGTTAAATAATTTGTTCTTTTTACTATTTTTTTAAGTTTGCCTATACTATTGTTGAATTAAATCAAATTGAAAACTTAATAAAGTGTAAAAAGAAGTTGTCATTGAAGTTTTTAATAGTTCATTAAATTAGCAGTGTCAGCTCTCCAGCCATTTCAATGGTGTCTCAACTGTACTCAGTATTTTTATTCTATAGGTGCAGTTGAGACAAAAACACACCTCTTGTTTTTTATTAATTGTGAAAATTATGAATTACTTACGGATATTACTTCTTGGTTATTTTTTTGTACACACATAGAGGATGCAAGTTGTTAAAAAAAAAACTTCTGTCTGTACCTTTTTTAATGTCTAATTTTTGCGTGGAAATGAGAGGAGCAAAACCTGTCTCAACATAGGCTACTCAGTCTACCTCTATTTTCCACAGTAATAGTGAGCGTAGGGTGGCTGATAATGATCTCTATGTATGCACTGATGCAGAACAAGATGAACGAGGAATCTGAAGCTTTTCCCACACGTTTCACAAGTGCGTGGTGTTGCACTTGCACTGTGAACTTTTTTTTATGACTGTTCTGTCGACCAGGCTTGGCATAACATTTCTGGCAGTCAGAGCACTGGTACAGTTTTTTATTCGGTTGATGCTGGAGCAGATCAGACAACCTTGCAAAGGTTCTCTCAGGACATGGCACATATGACCCTCTAAACTTATGGGATTTTAAATAGTGTTTATCAAGGAGGACAACTTTTGGGAATTTTTTCTTGCACATGATGTATTTGATGCTGTCAGATTTGGTCAGAGAATCATCTGCAGAGCTTTGTGTTTCTGCTGCTTCACCTTCTTTTGATGCAAAGCCCTTTCTTGGCATGGCTCTCATTGATTTTCAATAGTCTCCTAAGACCCAAGCCTTAGATTGGCTTGTATCCAGATTTCTGTCATCTATTTTGGGGTTAGGAGGAACCAATAAATACAATTTTAAAACATGCATTCATATGTATATTTTTTGTTATAGAGATTTAATTACATATGATTAAGATATGAATACTATTCTACATTTTTAAAAATCTCTTCATACATCATCAGATGACAGTGTAAGTGTCCATGTTTGTGTACAACTGGTTCCAGCTACACAGAATTTAGTATTATGGTGCAGACAACCAAAAATGTGATGTCCACATACAGTGGGAGAAAAAAAGTATTGAACAAGTCAACATTTTTCTCAGAAAATATATTTCCAGGAGAGCTACTGCCGTGAATTTTTCACCAGATGTTGGCAACAACCCAAGTAATGCACACATACAAAGAAATCCTAACATTTATGTCCATAAATTATGTGTAATATAGTGAAATTACACAGGGAATAACTATTGAATACACTGCCTGAGCGAGTGTAGGGTGGCTAATGTTGATGTCTATGTATGATGCAGAACCCGATGAATGAGGTGAACAAGGTATTTATTTAATCTTCGAGTATTTATTTAATACTTATTGCAAAAACCTTAGTTGGTGATTACAGTCTCAAGATGCATCCTGTATGGAGAAACCAGTCGAATGCATTGCAGGTGTGATTTTGGTCCATTTTTCCACACAAACTGCCTCTGCCTTTTCATCTTCAGCAGCCTAGCAGACAGCAAGAGATTCTGGGCAAGAATGTCTCTATAGATTTCTCCATTTATTTTTCCTTCAATGATGTGAAGTCTGCCAGTACCACATGCTGAAATACAGCCCCACATCATGATGTTCCCACCTCCAAACTTCACTGTTGCTATGGTGTTTTGGGGGTCAAGTGCGCTGCCATTTCTCTTCCAAACATGTGTCTTCTGACATCTGAAGAGTTCAGTTTTGGTCTCATCTGACCAAACTATGTTTTACAGAATGTCATTGGTTTGTCCAGATGTGTTGCAATCTTCAAACAAGCAATAACATGCTTTTTTTCAGAAATGGCGTCTTGCGTGATGTGTGTGCATGAAGGCCATGGCGGTTGAGTGCATTACTTCTTGTTTTCCCTGAAACAACTGTACCTGCTGATTCCAGGTCTTTTTGAAGCTCTCCCTGAGTGGTCCTGGGCTGTTAGAGACCCTTCCTGGCTCCTCTGACTGAAATCTTGTGAGGAGCACCTGGCCGTGGCCGGTTTATGACGATGCCGTGTTCTTTCCACTTCCGGATGATGGTCCCAATGGCGCTCACTGGAGCTTTCACAAGTTTAGAAATGCACCTGGAACCAATGCCTTTGGTGTGTTTTGCAATAATAAGGTTGCGTAGGTCTTCAGACTGCTCTTTGCTTCTATCCATCGTGGAATGCTTCTTGTCTGACACTTTGGTGATGAGAAACTTCTTTAAAGGCATCAATCAGGAGTAAACCAGCTGATATTACTTTGCACTGATAGGGGACAGGATTACTTTCTAAGTACTGACAGACTCCGGTTGCTTTCTTGGCTTTTCAGATCTTTTTGGGTCTCCATTTCTTCATGTGTTCAATACTTATTCTCTGTCATTTCAATATATTACACATAACTTAATTTATGGACATAAATGTTAGGACTTCTTTGTATGTGTGCGTTACTTGGGTTGTTGCCAACATCTAGTTAAAACTTCATGTCAATAGCTCTACTAGAAATATATTTTCTGAAAAAAATGTTGACGTGTTCAATACTTTTTTCCCTGCAGTATATGTGGACACCAGGTCATAGGAGCTACACTGGAAATTGCAAGCATTTATAACAATGAAGTTTGAGTTTGCATATTTTTTTTCTATGAAGAGTTCTTGTGGAACATTTGCTCTGGTGGTGCACAAAACACTTGTAATATAAGTGAAATGTTGGCCACATTCCTGACACTTTTGGGGGGATTTACAGGCCAGAGAGTTGGCAAGTGCATCTGCCACAGCTGTGCCCTTTAAAACATCAAGATTCTCTTTTTTCCTGTTGTTTGTGTAACACAAAGAGCTCTCTTTCATGGATCTTTACCCGAAGATGTTGGTTTAAAACTCTGCCTTTATCTTCCTGATGGGTCTCACACTCCTGAAATTCTTCCAAATGTTTACAAGAAGAAGAAAAGGAAGGACTCTGTTCAGTGTGGTAACTCATGGGACTTGTCAAGTCAACAGAGCTGGGAGATACTTCCCCACAAGATATTGATTCCTGCAGTACAGAAATTGAAGGCCCAGTATCTATTTCATTGGGGAGAGGCTCCTCTGTTGTGACAGCTGGGTTTGGCTGGGGTTGATCATCTGAGCTTGTAAAACACTGTGTGCCTGTTTCCATCTGCTGTTCATTACTGACCATACAAATACTCTGGTGCCTTTCAAGTTTCTCTGGGTAGGACAAAACCTTCTCACAAATGTGACAAACCACACTAGACTGCTCAGAGTTGTTGTGATTATTTAGATTTGACTGCAAGTTGATGCCCCCGCCACTGATGGAAACTCTTACTCATTTTCAGAGGAATAATTCTTTACAGGAATCTTAGGATGAAATTTAAATTGGTACCTTTTTAATTTGCTAAGTGAACCAAGAGCCTGACAACAAATAAGACACATGAAGATTGTTGATGACCTCTTTCTGAGGGTTTTGAAATGCTGAAAAATGCTGAAACCCTTTTTATTCTGTATCATCATCATGTTTTGACTCTTTTTCCTCAAAAGGTTGAAGTATCACCTCAGTAGAAGCTCCTTGTTCAGTCAAATCATAACTTTTCTCAATTGTCTCTGCATTCTCTGGCATATCTGAAATTACTCCCTCAAAGCTCTCTTCTTTTTACTTTTTGAAGAGTTTTGAAGAGTTTTTTTTTTTTTTTCCCAACAAAGGTCCTATATTGCCTTGCATCTTATCTGAGCAGAAGATTTAGAAAATCTTTGCAATTAGTTGCAAACTGCAAAACTAGGACTGTGTAAATGTATGAAAACTACCTTTTGGATCTTCAGGCCCATTATGTATATGATGCTGAATAAGTGTATTTACATGTTCAGGCTGATTCATGAAGTCTACACACTCTTTCAATGTATCAGGGGAAGACTAAGCCAATGGGAAGTCTGAATAAGAAAAAAAGCAACAAAAATTAACATACATTTATTTCTATTTCTCCCATTTCTTCAATTACTGTAGTCTTTTACATGTCCTCGAATGCCTCCAAGAAAAAGGCGATTCACCACACATTTACCAATTGGTTGCATACAAGGAGGTTTACATAAATTTTGTGTTGGACCTTGCCTACTCTGTAAATATGCAGCATTTTATCCAAAAGCATAAAGTTCTTTGAAATCTTTTAAGTGTAATGACAAAGCCATCCGATTATTCCCCTAGAGGATGTTCATTGAGTATGTTTGGGATCATTATTCTGTTAAAGACTTGTGTAGTTTTCTTGTAAAAAGACAGTCTTATCATGACTCTTGTCTTATCTCATGTTCTGTCCCCTCCTCTCTTTCTTTTCCTCTCTCTCCTCTGATGTTTTCTCGCATTTCTTTGCCAAATCCACCATGGTGCATATTCAAAACACCAGTTGTGTTTATTCAGTATTGGTTGGTGCGCAACCAATACTGGGCTGCAACATCACGCCATGCCAGGATGGGAAAGTTGCATAGTGCAGTTTCTCACCCTCAGGATGCCGTTGGGCAGTGACAGCTCGAGATATGTGCATAATCAATGTTGGTGTGCCATCAAAACGAGCCAGAAACACATACTTTTAAGTTTGCAGTTATGTTGTGAGTCTTCAAATAAGTCATCATTTATTTCATTTTAAACTGATGGCAATATGATGTTTTCTTCCAAAATTTTGCATGGCAATCTTCTCCTTTTTCCACACGATTACAAAGTAGAATTTAAACAATAATCCTGCTTGAAATATTATGTTGATGAAAATGCCTCATCTGAACTTTCATCTTTCAGGCATCTCTTCATTTTCTACTCATGCGTTTTTTTCAGTAAGTTTTTAAGCTTTTGCGTGTCACTGTATTTGACAATTAAGGAGTACAATTGTGTGTTTAGTCATTTAAATGGATTGTGCTCATATGCTGAAGAGAGCAAGTTGAATAAGTTATTTGTAATTATTAATAAATTATTTAACTTATTTGTCTCCAAACTGACTTAGACTGTAAACTTGCATATTTCATACAAGTTATTTTGTGTCAAGTACCCATTTGTTCAAGTTTCGAAACAGGCAGCAGCTTCTGCAGATTGAAGGGGAATTTTTTCATTATGGCCTCATAAGGCTGAGTTTTATTTTGAGCCAAACACTGTTGGGAAGATTTTCTCAAATAAAACAAATACAAAGCAATTAATTAAAAAAAAAAAAAACACCAAAAATCAGATAAAAGACTTTGTTCTACATCAAAAAGACTAAGAGAACAACTTTTGAGAAACCAACTCACAACAAACTCACCTTATAAAAAAACATCCTCTGTTCTTGATCATCCACAAGTGTATGAACAAGTTTCACAAAGTTTGTTACCAATGTCTTTGTATCGTAGCCATTTACAGTAATTCAGTCCGATGAGGCTGTTCTGTCGGGAGGCAAAATCACTGCAGCACAATTCTAGCACCATCTATAGGCTCACCAACAGAAAAGATAACATAACCATGGACTAGTTCTTTAACTTAAGTCCCAAAAAGAGACTGAGAAGCAAAGCTCATCACTAAATGGTTTCATACTGTACATGAGAACTGGAGCTTTACGATGAATATGAGTGTACATGGAGAGACGAAGTGGGAGATACTGACTGTTTCTTACTTACTGTAGCTCAGGCTTATTCTTGAAGGTATCGCAGACTAAACAACATGACAAAACACTGATAGCAGTTACAAGTAATCTGAATTTTGTTCACTAAAACTTTGGTATCAATGTTTACAAATGTGATATGTACATAAGTGATCAGACCACATGGCCTGGAATAAGATGCTGGCCCTTTTTTTATTATTATTTCTAAATGCCATTGTTTTTCTTCTGCTGCCTTCGCAAACTCAGACTTGCAGTGAAATTATGGAACTTGATGGACTAATGCTTCTCTAGCTGTCTAGCTGTAGCATGCAGGAAGCTGTAGTACCATATTCCCCTTTAATAAACCCTAAATAAGCAACACATTTGACATAAAACTAAAAAGAACCCACCCCCAGCAAAATAACAACATATTCATAAAACAGTTGCAGAAAAATATAAATAACATTTTTGTTTTCAGACCTCTGAAGACAGATGCCTCACCACCCATGGTAGATGTAAGGTTTGCAGCAAGACTACGGAATTATGAAGACATCTCTAGCCTTATTCTTACCTTCGCATGCAGACCCAGAAGTGGTTGTGTCTTCTCTGTGTAAGTGAGCAGATCAAGCACTGTTTCCAAAACCGTGGTAACGAACTCCTCCAGCAGGCCATAGTACTTCACTGCTCCCTGCTTCAAAATCTCCCACAGAGCTGCAAGCTGCAGAGTCACGATGAGTCTGAGAGACGACAGAGGAAGAAAACCTGAGGAAACAAATAGAACAAGGGTCTTTTTTTTTACCCTGAATAGATACATCTGTCAAATGAAATTAAATGAATGAAATGAAAGGAATTAAATAGAAAGAAATTTCCCAGTGCTATGTTATACCGGAAAATTTGCTCATTTTCATGTGTTATACTGTATAACACATGAAAATGAGCAAACTTCTATTTCTGACCAGCTTCTATTCTCAGCAAAAAAGCAATCAGGTTAGGTTAAAGTGCAGCTGTGTTTTGCATATGTACCATGGCTTATACTCATTTTTTAAAATGATCAGCATAGGGATTTAAACAGAGTCTATCAAATTATCTGAGCCTTATGTCATACCATCCTATAACTTTTTGCTTGCAGTGCGGGTAGTGATTTCTTACAGCACTAGATTGTCACCAGCAGATGGTAGCATTGCCACAGGATTTGCAAGAAAGTCAGGCAGCTGTGCTGAGGAGGGGACTGCGTCATAGCAGTTTGTGTCTTTTTAACTTCTTGTTTTTGTATGTGTGATTTGTGTTGAGAATGGTGTTAAAAATGTCAACTCTACATGTAGTACCATCATCATCCTTTTTTTTTTTTTATCTTCATCCATTAAACCATAAAAAATTACAATGAAAATAAGTTAATGTGCTTTCTGGATGTTTACTTTAGGAATTTCAGTTAAATTCAAAATGAGCGGGAATATACTGTTGAGGTTATTCTTGATTTATGAGTTGATTTTATGAGATCTTCAGAGACAACCATACAAATCTTTTACTATGATCTTTGCTGGTTTCACTGGTCGAGCCAATATTCATTGGTTGCCCCCAACTGCATAAAAGGCTACAAGAAATCATCCTCAGATTAGAAGTGTTTCAGGAAGCACTGCACTTTTACCATTTAAATAACTGTCCCTCAGATTGTTTTCAGAGAATTGGTACCATCTTACTAACAACAAGTCAGATGGCTTATAGTGCAGAAAGACAATGACAGATGGGAAGAGACACAGTGATAAGAGGGGAATTGGAACAGCACATTTGTTGTGACAGGCTGCTCAGTCGGAAGTTGTAAGATTGCTTCGCTCCAAACCTGCATCAAAGCCTTGGAAACTAGTGTGAACCAGAATGCAAAACATGATAACTGGCACAGTAAACTCTCCCTCAAGCAAAGCACCACCAATTACTATGGGGGGGGGGGTCCCAATTTAGTTTCTTTGAATAGCAGACAATTGTTACAGAACCCATGTTTGCCATAGATGTAGAAAACACCGTTTTTTCCGAGGATTTGTAGAAACAACACTGTGAGGCTCAGTGTATCCATCACATGTGAGTGAGAGACTTGGCAAATTCTTCTTGAGAGGCTGTGTGTGAGCTTACTGTAAAGGTTGTAGAGTGTTGTGACAATTTGTGACAAGTGTGAGGTGAGTTGTCATCCACATGAAGAACCATCCCTGTGTTTTATGCCGAGTAAGACAAAGTCAAAATCGCTTACAAACAATCTGTGGAAGTTTTGCTGTACAGAGTTTTATAAAGAATGAGGCAGGTGTTGTTTATTTTATTATCTGGTGAGAGCAGTGGTTCAGATGTGATATGAGCCTGTACGATCTTTCCTTTGAAAAGCTGCTCTGCAGTAAATTCTATGAAAGACTATTTTCAAATTTTGTACAAATTTGGAAAGAAAAAAAAAAAAAGAACTATTCCAACTCATTTTCAGTTAAGAGCAGCTGAGTGGGTAAGGACAATATGACAGAGGAAAGGAGAATTAAAAACATTAGAAAAAAATCCATGAGCAGTAAGAATGTGAAATGAACTGGCCATGAGATGGAATACAGTATTTTCCTGGAGACATGTAACATCTTTAGTTTCTTATTCTTTATAGCCCTAATAATATTCCTTAATATTGCCCATCAACGGTGCTCCTTGTTCATCAATTTTATTTGCCAGTGTTTTTACATTCCTACTGATTTTTATGGGTAGAAATAAGTATAAATTTTCTGTTGCTCTCTGTTTTGCTTCTAACCCACATCCTAAACATCTCCTTTTCAATTTGGGTAGATTTGAGGACTTGCGTCAGGTATTGCTTTGAAAGTCTAATTCATGCATCCAGATGTAAACAACTGTCTTGCTGTCATGGTTTTGAATTTATAAGTTATGAAGTACCAGGATAAACAGCATTAATGGAGGCGTTTTAGTGTTGTTTCTGTCAGTATACTCTGAATTTTTGCTACCCTTTTTGATAATGAATGCACTAATGAATAATGACTGGCTAATTTTCACATGCCACATTCAATTTAATATGTAGGAAACTAAGTCAGTTATGAAACAAAAGATGTACAAATTTGCCTGGAGCCAGTTCATCCCCACTTCTGGCTAAAACTTTGTGCTACTCTACATCACTATCTGTTGCCAAACACGTAGGTGGTGACAATGACTGCATGATGTCTTTAAGTTCCCTTAAAGGTGCAATAATCCATACTGAGAGAGGGGATTGGATATTTAAGTTCCTGTTCAGTTCTCCATGAGGCAGATCTCCAAAATGCTCTAAAATAATCAAATCAAATTACTTCACAGCCTTGTACAGCAGTTCCCAATCTACATTTGCTCTAAATGTTATTTTGCTGCAGCAGTTCTTAAAGGTGAAATTTTCTATCCAGAACAAGGTAAAGCAGGCAGACTGCAGTTCCATGGACAGAAACGCATCCTGAATTATGGAGTCTCTGTGGATTGAAAAACTGCCACATAAGTACTCTATGTGGCTTGGTTTATTATACTGTAACAATTTGAAACAAAAAAGTCCTCTAAGGCAACTTTACATTTAAGGTAAACATCTTAAATTGAGCCAAATAAATTACAGTCCAATCAAGGGATCCCAAACTCCAGTCCAAGTGGTTTTAGATGTTTCCCTGCATCAACACACCTGACTGAAATTATTGGGTCAATGCTAAAAACCTGACAAGGCTCCATTTATTTTTAATCATGTGTGAGGAGCAAGGAAGCATCTAAAATCTGCAGGAAAGTGGTCCTTTAGGACTGGGGTTTGAGATCCCTGGTCTGACGAGACAGAAAACAGAAAAATGGCGTAAATGTGGAAAGTCAGGCATTTTCTCATTTCTTGAAATATATCACATTTCCTTAAAAGTGACGGCAGTAACGTGTCTGATGAGGGGACAGATTAAGGGTTGCGAGTTGAGAGGGGTAAAAGAAGCATCACTGCTCCAGCCAAGAATGCATCCAGTAAGGGGTTATTTAAGGCTATGACACCATCTTTCCAGGTCACAGAAATGACACTCTGCATCCTCATTAGCAGTTTGTATGCGTCATATACGCAGTGTAAAGACATGCCACTGTTTTACTCCAAGCTCGTCAAATTGTTGGAAGCATAAAATAAAAATGTTCTCTCGCCGCTCAACATTCCGTCCTGAGGACTGTTGTTGTGGGACTCAGCCAGCATTTCAGTAATGGCGTTAGTGGATCAATTCATCAAATGTCTCCCTCACTAGAACAGAAAGATAGGCTGTCTCCTATAGGGATGGGCATATTGATACCCTGGAGTCGATACCTCGATACCAGTCAGACAAAATATCTGAATTGTTTCTTTTTTTGAGTTTCGTGATGCGGCTGTAGATACAAAACATGCAATTCTTTTCCATTTCTGAGAGTTTTAGGCAATGAAATGATGTGGGAAACCAGACAGATTCTAGCTTCTGTGTCATGATAGTGGTAACCTATCAGATGTTATGATGATGCTGCTACTGTCAGTGATGATGATGATGTTTTGGTATTTTTCAGTGCTTTAATGCAGGTTATTGACATTGTGTTTTGGAAAATGTATAATATTACCATTACATTTCATATTTTAACATTTTCCACTGAATAAATTTAAATAATCTTAACCTGTACTTAAGTTATTTGATAATTGAAAGAAGTTTTTAATCTTATTTTTGTTTTAATTTACTCATCTACTGTACATAATTCATAATTGTTTTAAAAGCATTTATTCCCACTACTTCTGTTCTCAACTTTTAACTATATTTAATATTGCCTTGGCATTCAAGATATTAATGCAAACTGTACAATCGTGATTTTCTTTTAGGGGACAAAAAGTATCGGTATCAATATCAGTATCAATGAAATAGTACCATAAACTACTGGTTTCATTCAGGAAAAATGTTGTTATCCCTATAAATCAGTAGAGTTCATCATAAAAAGGACAGATTGACTTTTCTCTGCCAGACTTGGTGTTGCTTTTCTGAATGTGTACCTTAACATTTCTGCTGACCATGCTGCACGATTGGCTGCATCCATATTGTTCCATTTTGTTTACACTGCTTGCCTACTCGGGATAGTTTAAATTTGTCTAAGTAAGTAAGAAAGAAAGAAAGAAAGAAAGAAAGAAAGAAAGAAAGAAAGAAAGAAAGAAAGAAAGAAAGAAAGAAAGAAAGAAAGAAAGAAAGAAAGAAAGAAAGAAAGAAAGAAAGAAAGAAAGAAAGAAAGAAAGAAAGAAAGAAAACTTAAAGGCAGGGTAGGGGATCCTGGAAAAACAGTTCAAGCAAGCTACATTTAAAAAAAAATGAGACGCAAGCATGCGCATGCGCGTGGAGGGAGGGTGGGAGGGGGACAAATGGGAGTTGAGGTTGATGGACATATAATCATTCAATCAATAAGCACGGGCCGTTAGCAGCCCCATCCAATTAATTCATTTCATTGGATGGGGTTTTTCCAGTCCTGTCCGTTCCACAGGACATGGGCAGCTGTAGCTCAGATGGAAGAGCAGTCGTCTTTCAACCAGAGGGTCGGGGGATCGATTCCAGGCTTCCCTAGACTATATGGCAGAGTGTCCTTGGGCAAGACACTGAACCCCAAGTTGTCTCCTGGTGTGCCTATCAGGATATGATTGTGTGTGACTGGGTGAATGTGATATGTAGTGTAAAACACTTTGAGCAGTTAGTATGACTGGAAATACGCTAAGTACAGTCCATTTACCACAGGTGATTAATTTTTTAAATATTTGTGTCCAGAACATTTAATTAATTGGCTGCAGTTGGGGTGTGAAGAAGACTTTAAGCAATATAGTAAAAAATGCTCCTGGAAAACATCATCCATCCTGCCTTTAAAGACTAAAATTTAGCTTTCACTGTTACCCAAATCAGTACAGTAAGATAATCCAGTATTCCAACTCCATCCGCAAATGATTTGTTTTGCTTTTGTTTGTTTGTTCCACAATGCCTTTCGTGCAGCATGTGTGATGGTCTCAGTTTGCAAACACCTTTGCTTTCTCAATCTGATAGAGATTAGATGAAAACTGAAAATATCACATCCATAAATGTAAATGCCTGAAAACACAACCCCTAAAAGAATTAATTACTGTGTTCGTTATAGTTATTTAAGATACATTTTTTTTCTTTGCATTTTGTATGCTTTATTTCTCTTCACAACTGTGGTACTGTTTCCGACTTTTTTAGTACAATTTCTGTTTTGCTACGGAGTTTTACTTTGCTGCATTAATATCATTGATATAATATGGCAGATGATTTTGTTTCAGAATGTGTGAAAACTAGGTCATTTTAAAGCTGCTCTCATTTAAGAGGAGATACATGTATGCATGAGAGAGGTAGCTATATAGTCATAGAACACACAAAAAATATATTAAACCATGAAATTATGAATGAAGACAAAATGCACACAGCATGTAGCCTACATCATACATGCAAACACCTCCATAACATGTTAGGCTCTGAGTACTCGGCATATACATTGAGGGGCTTTTGCCAGTTTGCTAAATTTTAATGCATATCGGGGAAAGACGGTGAAACTGCACCAAAAAGTAGGCAACTGAGGGCAAATACTGCATTGCACCGTAGTGAGAGTAAATCTGTGTGCCTCTGTACCTCATTTCAGAGAGAGCTTTGATGCCACTGGAATAAGCTGCAGCTCATTGAAGGAACATCAAAGATACTCCCATCCCAACAGTCCACAATCATTCACTGCTCTGCAGGAAATTCAGGAAGTGCCCTGGGGTCCCTTATCATTTCCATGATTAACAGCTCATTAACCGGCCATTAATATGAGCAATTAAGCCAGAATATGCACAATAACTCTGGGGATAGCCATTTGGAATTTGTGAAATAAAGATAGAATATCTAATTCCTGTTTTGACAGAGCTAGCATTAGTAATATTAGCTTTTCATTTTTGCCATTCAAACAAAGCTATTTACTTATATTTCAGTTTTTACATAAAGCTTCTTTTTTTTATATTATTCAGTAACTGTGTTGCAGTTGTCAGTAATAAACTTTTAAACTGTTGTTTAACAGAGTCAGATATGGACATACCTATACCGATGGACATTAGCAGAATATGATTGTCTCTTATGTTGTTGTTGGAAGAGGAATTCTATCTGAATATGTTCAGTGTCCTCTTAGTGACTATCAAAGTGAATGATCTTGACGCATTTGATAAATCTCAGTGACTCTGTTCTATGAGAGTTCAAGAATTGCCACTGTTTTATCTATTCCTGCTCTGAAGATTTTTTCTCTTGTCCTCTTCTTTCTGTTCTGCCATGGATTACACAAAGCACAACAACCAAACATCAAATAGGCTATAAATAAGTTTCTGAAAACACAGCAGCACAGAGAACAAAGAATTTCACTAAACACAAAGGATTAAATGCATTTTATGAAATAAGAATAACAAAACAGAAAATGGTTGGTGAAGAGTGTTCTGCTGCTTCATTTTCTGTTGTATTTTCAAGTTTTAGTACTGTTTTGTTTCGTGAAGATACATTTTCCTTGAATTTTTGTTTGGTTGTTGGTTTTGATGTTGCGTTTGCGTTTGACACTCTAGAGCCTCTTTCACAGAATATATTAGGTTGGAATATGACTACATTTCTCTAAACCTTCATTATTTTCAGTTTTTTGAAGAAAATGAGCATGCTTATGTGAAAGATATTACACGGTTGTGGCAAAACTGTTACATTGTGTTGTCATTTAATGAAGGTATGAAAACAGCCGAGATCCGGTCGACGGGGAAGCAACTTTCTGGCCTATTAGAGGAGCGCAGTGAACAGCCAATCACAGGCGCTCACTGCTCAGCTCCACTAATCATGGATTAGCCACAACCGACTGCAGTCCATAGCTCTAGGACGGAGGTAGTCACTGCCATTCACTACTCAGCCTCATATTTATTATTAGCCGTCTTGGATCTTGCAGCTGCCGTTTTTTTCTCAGCGGCTGCGACTTTAGCTTTGCGCAACCAAGCAGGCTGCACATCTTTGGATCTCAGGTAAAGGTGTGGGAATACAGCAGCGAGGAGAATCTGCTCGATAGAATCCGCTACTGTAGGTCAGGTAGGACTGAGCTGATGGCCCTTTAATTTCAAACCCACAAGCGTAGTAACACGGTGAGCTGAAAGCGCTGCTCCGCTTCACCATGTTCAAGACGGCCAATTCACCCGGCGGTGGATCCTGCGCCCACCATCATGCACGGTGCTTGGCTTACCACGGGGTGCCGAGAAAACACGCCCGTGGCGGTGGAGAAACCCAAGAAAAAGGCGTTTAGCCTGGTCAAAATAATGTCTCTGAGCAACAAGAAGGGGCACGGCCAGCATCCGCAGCACAACAACAACATACCTTTTACGATCCACTGTCAGATCGGGAAAGAAATAAAGCACATTTGCAGCAACTGCAGCCGCGGGAACAACACACAAGACGGTGAGTAGGCTTGTGTGATTTCGCCCATAGTAGCCTTGCAGCATGCCATCTAGGATAGGAGGATACACCTCGTTATCAAGCAATGGCTATGCCTCTGGGCTTCATGTGCGCGTTTGATATCCAGATTAGACGTAGGTCATGTCTACTTAAATGTCTCTCCTTGACTGAGGATCAGTGTCCATGATAGACGATGTCTTCCAGTATTATAATGATACCACACGGATTTACTGTTGCTGGTTTGGAAAGTGTCTGACTGGATCAGAACTTCTCGCAGCCTGCTGGACTCTGACGTGCAGATGAATCACTCTTAATTTCACTGTTTTTCCATAATCTATGTTTATTTTCCCTGTTCCCTGTTGTCAATTAGATGTAATTGTTGAGGTGTAAAGCTATGCAGTATGTTTGCACAAAGCTATTTCTAAATCAGTGTCATTACATCATCACTCAGCCATCTTGGTACGCAAACAAGTGTTTTTAATTAAAACCAGTCACATTGTATCCCAGCAGTGGAGAATGTAGGTTATGTGCAACACGATGAAAAGGGGCTAAAGACGCTGGTGTAAGACTGAAGCAGGAGATGATCACCTAACGCGAAAACAACACTTTAATCACACTAAATGGGATACTTGGAAGAGGATTTTCTTTTCCCTTTTCAATTCAGAGTGAGCTCTTTTCTCCTCTGCCAGGATTTTGTCATCACATACTTAAAGTGTGCTTCTGGGGTTTTTTTCCTGCTTAGAAATGCTTCAGTAAACAAGATAAAGTAGATTAGGAAGTACTGAATCTGTGGATCTCTTGGATGGGGAATATAGAGAATGTTCATATGAAAAAGGCATCAGGATCACTTTGATTTGCTTTCAAATCCACATTTGCTTCCAAAGTGTAATACATATTACAGTGATGGAGCCTTCAAAGATGTGTTTGATGTTCTGAGCCATTTTGGTTCTACACATTACTTTATTGAAGTTTCTAGAAGGGAGTCAATCCCATCATCGTTCCATCCATACAGTGATGTTGATGCTCCTTGCTTATAGTTGGTTTCTGTCTCTATCTTGTCTTTGGAACTTTAATAAAGCAATTCAAATCTGCTGGATTTGATTAGCATTGATTTGTAAAGTAAATTGTAGATTGGTGTGGCGGCAAGATTAAGCTCAGCTAATGGTCAATGGGACAGATGTCCTCCTTGCATTACTGACATTATTTATCTCGCTGTCTCATTTCCCTGGGGAGAAGGCTGCCCTGTAAAGTGATAATGGTTGGCAAATATTGCGAATGTGGTATTTGATGCATTAACTGACAGCATGTCATTGGGAACATTTGATCTTGTGTTACTGACAGCACAAAATGCTGTGTGATAAGTCATCTTTTACGTCCATACTCTTGACTTTAACAATCTTTTCTGGGGGTTCGGGAGATTTATTTGGATTTTCTGTCAACAATTTTCTTTTTCTGTTAGCCAGTGTTGTGTTTTCATACAGCTTTTGAATACTGCAGTGTAGTAATACCCAGACTGTGTTTAAGAATCTTAAAGTTTTAGATTTGATTGTTACAAAATTTCCTTTCATCCTCATATCTGCATGTCTGGCTGTACCAGACTTTTTTGTTGCTTGGCTGAAAGTGCAGAATGGTCTGATTTATTTTGTGACGGTGTTACATTTTGACAAAACTAAATGCAGAGGTGATTGATCACCAATTTGAAACAGGTTGATCTTCATGCAGAACAGAGATTTATGGATGCCAATGACTGTGAGTCAGTGTGGATAAGATGCTGTCAAACATTTGAGACACTGCTGTATGTCTGTATGAAAATGCTCTCAGTTTCTGATCTTGCAAGATTGCAAATGTTACTTGGCTTTTATACTTTTGACAGTTAATCAAATGTAGCCGTAACGAGATTGAAGAGCTTATGATTTACTGCTGAACCAGTGTGGGCTTTTGAATGGCTCATGCTGATAATTGAAAAGCAACGTGGCTGATAAACAATGCAGGTATTGTGTGGTTTTTGTTAAGAGTATCTAAATTGGAAACACTTTATATAATATGAGACTTAAAACTGCTGAGCAGCAATAATTAATATGTAATTCTGTATCTGCTGCATCACCTATTCTTGTAAAGATCTATGTTAAACTTATTAAGTAGATATCCACATAAAAAAGAACAATCCAGAGCTGCCACTGTGATGCAGCTGCATGATATATTCTTTTAAAAAAAAAAAAAAAAGGTCTTGGGAAATGACCAGTGGACAATTTTGTAAAAGAAATATGAATAGATAGAATACCGATGATCCAAAATATCAACAAAGTGATATGTTTGTTTTATTTAGATTCAGTTTGAATGATTTTCTGCCTTCTGTTTTCTCATCACATGGACATGTCTGTGCTGTTTGCCCTTTTCAGGTTTTGTTTTGTGAGAGGAGCAGTTTGTTGCTTTTTTCATTTGCATCACTTGCCTCATGTAATAGTTTGTCTTGGGACAAAATGCTTTACATTCTTGGCTTTTGATGTCAGACAGTACTTTAAAGTCAAAAGGCTGGGCTTTGTGAATATTTCATGAAGAGTAGAAAGATTCCCGTTTTTAATGAGGTGCTTATCAGTCTGTTTAGTTTGTTTTGGCAAGTCATGCCAACTGCTCGGTGTGGAGCTGCCTCTAACTGTTTATCCTCAGAGCATATTCTGCATAATGATATCTGACACGCAGGTTTGTTTATGCTCTTGGTTCAGCCTAATTCAGTTAATTCAGAATTTAGGAGACCAATTGGCACAGATTCTTGCTGCAGGGATCTTTGGAGAATGAAGTACCCTCTGTGTTCGCTGCTGGTTTATGTATGATGGCTCTCCAAAATATCATCCAACCTGAACCAGAGCCTGATTTTGTTTCCTTTATTGTTCCCTTTTTGTTCCCATACAGCTGAGGAGGTTGACAGACTGTCCGCCATGCGCTCCGAGTCCTTGGTCTCCGGTTCCCACACTCCACCCATTCGTCACAGGAGCAAGTTTGCTACTCTGGGGCGACTCCTCAAACCCTGGAAATGGAGGAAGAAGAAGAGTGAGAAGTTTAAGCAGACCTCTGCGGGTACTTATTTTCCCCCTTTCTTTCTTTTTATATTAGTTTTTAAAAAAAAAAAAACAACAACAAAAAAAAGCAACACATGTTTATGTAGCAGCTATGGATTTTGCTTGTTCAGTATTTGTCCTCTAATCAGAAGGGAAGCTTTTCGGATTTGAACCCCAGGCTGATAAAAATGCAGTAAATTGATTGCAGAGGAGTAACACAGGAGTTTTTGAGGTTTCTTTGGAGTTCCTTTGATCTTGCAGCCCTGTGTTGTCAGGGGCGAGTGAAGGACATGGTCTCTTCAGATGTGGCTGTGTTTGTTTTTCGATCCCTGACACATCGTGAATTCTACTGTCAGCCTGCTGGATGGGAGGAGGCAGTTTGTCAGACTGTGTGTCACAAGCTGGAAGCAGAATTCTTGCCTTTGCAGAGGATGAGCAATTACTCAGGGACCTGAATCTGGTCTGAGCAGGACAGGATTTTCTGATTTTAGTAATATGAAATTAACAGTCACAGGTGTTACTTTCCTGAATGATTCAGCCTCTGGCCGATTAACTTATGTTCTCTTTGACAGCACTGTTCTTATCCTAGTCTTACACTCTTACTTATCAGAAGGGCTAAACAGAAATTATTTGATTAATTCTACCTCTCAGCCAAGGTTTGGCTCTCGTTTGCGTCTCCATCCCTAACACAGTCCCTCTCACACTCTCTGAACAGCAGTGTTGTCAGTTAGATACAAAAGAACTGATGAAACACATTTTTTAGCTTCGGATTCTTGACTTTTTTATGTTTTACTGTATTACAGTAGAGTGTCTACTTGATAAAACAATCATGGCGATGCTGTGTCCTCTTTCATACATTCATGTATGCCCTTTGATAGCAGCATCTCCCCTGTTGTGGTGAAGAACAATAATCAAAAGCTGGGCAAAACAAAAGATGTTTTTTGGGGGGTGTTAATACACAGTGGAGCTGAGAGAAATGGCTCTTTTCATCACTTTTGTTATCCACTTGTTTTGCTTGCATAATGCTGCTGTCTCCAAGTAATTCTGCTGCCACCATTGTTCTATTCAGCCCAGTTTGATGGCCGCTTATGGTGTGCCTTATCTCACTGGATCGTCTTTCAGTTGAATTTCTGCATGATTTTAAGTTACAGGTGGTCTTGCAAGTGGCTCCAATGTTCAAGCAGCAATTGTAGCCAAACACACACAGCTGCAATGTACAGTATTCTGTTTCTGTCAGAGCCAGTTCAGTGTGAAGCACAAAACTGTCTTCAAATAAGTCGGACGCAACCTGCATTTATGCAGAAAGCGGCACCATTGCAGTAAATTATAATGGCAGCAGAGATTGTGAAGTCCAAAGCATTTCTATTGAGATTTAAAGCTGTACAAATCAATGACAGTTTAACATCATCTTTTGCAGCAACAGCAAACTGCCTATTCTTCCTCTTAAAATGACAGTAGGGAGAAGCAATCAGAGGTGAACTCTCAGGGCCTTCTACACCTTCAGAGACGGCCTTAAAAATTAAAAGAGAAAAAAAATCTCTCATTTAAAATAGTTTTACTTTATATAGCATATATATATATATATATATATATATATATATATATATATATATATATATATATATATATATATAATCTATTTAATAATTTTAATAATCAATACATTTTCTCACATCTGCGTCATAAGGTTGAGCCAACTAGCAGGATGTTATCCAATCAAAATCGTCCATCTCTGTTAAGACCTGGTCAGGCCTTAATGAATCCCTGGTGCAGGCAAATGTATGTATTCTGGTTCGGAGAGTGATGTGCAAATTGACCAGTCAGGGTTAGATTTTGTGTGGGTGAGACAAAAAATCTCCAGCTCTCGGCCTTTGTGAAGTCCTAACAACGTCACAGCCATCTGAGCAGAGCGGTAAGAGCTACCGCGAGAGTTGAATGAGTCGAACCAGAGTGACGTTGTGGCTACCTGCTAAAAACACTCTTTTCAAGGCTGACATCGCCCACTTCACAAAGAAAGACCGGCAGATGACTTTGGTTTTCATCTAGTAAGGTAGGCCTGTGTTATAAACCAGCCGTTTTTCACACGGATGTGGAGGTTGTTGGTAAAACGTCCAGCACAAACTGCCTCTTGTTACTGTAAATGTGCAAACCTGCAAGGTTTGGATTGTTTCTAAAGGTTTTTATTTTCCCTCTGTCCGTCTCTTACTGTGTAGAGAATTTTGGAGGTGTTGTGGAACGTGTAAACGTAAATTAAGACTTTAATTTGCTGTTGTATGTGTATTTAGTAAAACTTTGTGTCTGGTTTCAGGCTGTCCATGGTGATGATGCTGTCAGCAGCGTCAGCTGTCAATGGATGATGATATTCTCAGATATTCTTCTCAGTTTTCTCAATTCTCAGTTTTTCTGGGTGAACTCGTTTTAAATTTACAGATTTTGGCTTTACAGAGCACGTTTATTGGATCATCTATGTAATCTAAATGATATTCAGTTTCTGGTGGTAATGTTGAATAGATGTCTTGTTGCTGGGAGTTTTGTCTATGGGGTTTTTTTTTTGGCGCTGATGGCTGAGGTGAAGGCCCAGCTGTGGAGCTCACGGTTCACCACTGCAAGCAA
Source organism: Atherinomorus stipes (assembly GCA_023101725.1). Lineage (NCBI taxonomy): Eukaryota > Metazoa > Chordata > Actinopteri > Atheriniformes > Atherinidae > Atherinomorus > Atherinomorus stipes. Next base: position 1,234,871 of record JALJCO010013034.1, on the reverse strand, counting down.
TCTATAGTATCTTTGTTGCTAGATTTGTTATTGGTTTTGTTAAGCTCGGCTTTGAAGTGACTAAAAAAGGAAAAAAAAGAACCTACATTAAAAACAGATTAGATTTGTTTACTTAAACTGTACAATCTCAACCCAGTGGAGCTAGAAACAGCAGAAGCTCAGTGTGTGCTCTGCTGTTGCTCATTGCATGGTGTTGTTTTAGCCAGTATCAGAGAGCATATTCCTTTTTCCTAAGTTGGAAAAGCATTTTGTGGGAAAGTGTTGGCATGTATGAGAAAAACAGTGGAATGAAGGTTTTATTTTAAACAGCACATTTGGTGAAACTTGTCTTAAATGTGAGCAAAAATTCTGAGGAAAAGACATAAAGGCTAGCTGTATATTAGATCTCTTCTAAGAGAGAGAGCACACTGGCTGTTTTGTTGTCATATGTGTTTTAGAGGGACAAATGTTAGCCAGCTCTGACTTTCAGGACCTAAAGCCTCACCAACCATAGTTGCTTTCCAAATCCAAATTTTACCCTCATTTGATATCATCATGTCAAAATATTATTACTATCCTCAATACCTTAGATGACATGAACTAAGTCTAGAATATACAAGAAGACTGTTGCACCATGCAGTCTGATTTATAGTATAAAGACCTCATTTGCAGACTGTTTAAGAGGTATTATTGTTCATTTGCCACTCCTAAACTTGTTTCTTAAACAGGCAGAAAAATTCCCTCTGTGATTATACTGTACTTAACATGATCTGATTAAAAATGAACTGATGTTGAGAGTGTATGCATAATGTCCTGCATCATTCCTCTTATTCTGGACTTGGACACATTAACTTTTTTTTTTTTTTTTGCCTCTGTACTTGTCTCAGATAACTGTTGACTCTGTTTCCTGCGTCAGCAGGGAGCAGACCTGCCACTGGGTATGCAGATGTTGTTGTGGATAATTGGATGCTGAGCACTATAGAGGATTATAGATGTGGTGTGATATTAAACAGATGAGTTCCAGATCTAAAGGACTGCACTCTTCACCTCAGGAATGATGAAGGGAGGGCCTGACAGTCTTATTGTGCTTGCTTGTTTTTTCACTGCAAAGCTTTTTATCAGGAACAGATCTAACTAGGTTTATCAAAAGAACAACCATTAGACACTCTGATGCTATCTTGGAGTCTATTTTTAATCCAATTAGCACATCTTCCTGTGAACAACGGTCATCTAAGTTCAATGTTCTAGCTGATTATTGGAATAAATCTTGGGATCAGTGGCAGATTTCACACTTGCCAACTGATGATCTCCTTTTAGAAGGAAAAGCACATGTCCTGCCACAAGCCTGTCATGACCGTTAAACATGGGTACCAAAGTCGTGTTTAGCTTCTCACGCATGAGCTCCTCAATGATTTAGAAATATCCATAAAATGTTTAATGCGGTTTTTGTGAGGCTAAGAGAATTGCCTCTGTTAAAAGGCTCCACTTTGAGCGAACCAAGCCTCGGGGTTGGTAGGATGTGTTCTGACTATCTGGGTCACTTCACAGTGGAATATCTTATTCTAAAAAACTAAAAGCAGTGTTCTCAAATCAATAGAGGATGTGCTTGGATATGCCAGTTTCATTTATTATGCTCTCAGCTGAGTCTCCCCAATGAGTGTCTAATTTTCTCCTCGTAGTACAGATTTGATTGGCCGGAGCCTTGGACCATGACCCCTTTTGGGCCATGGTAGCGAACTAACATGGAACTTTATTTAGAGGACATTCATACCATATAAAGAAAGCTTGTTTAGTTTTTCTAATCAGCTTCACATCTCAGCTTCACATTCAGAATAGAAATTTGATATGATTATCTTTTTAATGATACCTGGCATTAATGTTAGATATTTAGTGAGTGGAAAGCAGCATGCCCTTAACAATCCTGATATACAATAGTGCTGGAAAGTTTACATACCCTTCCATTAAAGACAGAAAATAATCAGCTGCCAGTGAAATGAGTTGAAATTGATAAAAGTAATAATAAATAAAACTTTTATGAGTATCATGGCATTGATTTTGTATTGTTGTTCAACAGAAATATTAAAAACAAAAATTTAAAAAGCATGATGGGGCTCCTGAGAAATTTGTGGAATCCTTTAGCAATCACTGCAATCAGGTGTTTTCTGTAATGTTTAAAAAGACTTCTACACCTGTTGACAGATATTTGGACCCACTGTTCATGAGCAAGGTGCTTTAAGTTGTCTGGGACAGTTTTGTTTGTTTTTTTAATTATTTCTTTAAACAAAATGTCAAAATCAATATTTTATTTCACTAAATTATAACTTGGTGAATTTTTATTTTTATTACTTTTTTCAGTTTTCTGTCATTTGAATTACTATTGTGAATTTAGCCTTTTCTTTTATGGGAGGGTATGTGAACTTTCAAGAACTGTCATAAAGATTAAATCCATTTTTTGTATTCATTTAATCTAAAACAAGATGCTTCCCCCCCCCCTTTTTTTTTTTTTTTACAGGAATAGACATTGTGTTATCATCATGCTCAGCTAGCATTTGACACATGTCCACTTCAGTTTGAATGACCGCCCCCTTTATTTCATGAACATTGCCTGTCAAATTTGAAGACATAATATTCTCATTAAGGCTTTTGAGTTAATGGTATTGCGTAAGTGCACACAGATAAAGCAGTTATGTCATAAAGCTTTGAGTAATTGCTTTTCATTTTGGATGAAACCGCAGTATAATCTCCGGACACGTTACTGCACGGCAAGCCTGGTACTGACCTCCAGGCCTGGGTTTCCCCCGCTCTGATAAAGAGTCAGCTTTGATGTTTAAGAGATTTCTTAAGTAGATTGCAATAACACAAATCAGGGCAGTTTAATTCTCATTAAAGCTGACTTTGTGTTTCATGCTTTCTGTCATACTGAAGGGTTTTTGGAGGATTTGGAGACTAAGAAAATCTTTTTTAGTTACAATAAAACAAGACAGGGAAAAGATTTGAGTGGAAATATTGACTAATTTTTTTTATGTATTTATTTTGTATACACCCCCTTTTAAGGTAAGGATTAAACTAATCTCAGTCAATGCACTTTTTGCTCTTCCTATTGTAAGTCAGTTGTTTAGTAAAAGTGTAATTTCTTTTGTTTTGGTAAATGAAAATGGACAGCACATGTCTGCCACATTTGTGATGTCTTCCTGAATTCCTGCAACGCCTTGGAAAACCAAACTAATGAACTTGCTGCTATCACTGTCAGGGGATAAGAATGTGCTGTGTTGATTCTGGGTCAACTCTTTGATAAGTCTATTTACTATCCCCTTGATATACTTGACCTAATGTTAAATTTGGTCCCTCTTGGGGAAGAAAATCCATTTTTGATGCAGCTGCCTGCATTAGCACCCCAAAATAGTATTTATAAATGGCACAATTTACTTGGATTTCATGCCATCCTCAATTTACCACTTCTTGGAGCTGTAGTAATGGTGAATCTTTGAGTGAAATATTAGTAACATAAAAAAAAAAGAAAAAAGTCTGGCCCAGAGCTAAACTTTTGAAGTTTGGAGTGACATTGAAGGAACTTATAATTGGGCATGCTTTTATTTACATGGTCTGATGTGAAATGTCATACTATCCACATAATTGCCCAGAGGTTTCCCTGTCTGTCATTTGTGCTTTTAACTTTGGACTCTCACCAGATACTTTTTAGATTTACTGTATTGTGACCAAGGGCAAACAAAGGAGAGGTCAAGGTGCTGGTATTTTCACAAAACTCCTCTGAGGGTCTATTAACGCTGATCATACTGCCCTCTGATAGAGCGGCGAGTGTCAGGACTCTTGGGTCATACAAAGCACAGATGGCAGAAGCTGTGATCTTCCTTATAGGCAGAAGCGACAGTAAAGAAGCCTGGAGGGAGTCTTCTGTGCTCAAGTGTTGTTCCACATCCTCATTTTCCTCATTTTACATTCTTAACTGGTTCCTATGCAGCGTTAGACTTTAGAATAACCACGTGATTGTTCTCTGCTTTTGTTCAGCCAACCAATAGGAGGAGTGCCTCATCTTTTGAAGCCTAAAAATAGAAGGAAACATAAGCTATGAGACGTTTCATCTCGTGCATTATGTATTACTATGGGAAGTGTTGCTGGAATATCTCTAAATTTTTATCAGGACTCATATCTGTTCAGAAGAGTCAGCTTATATCTTTGCAGCAAAAAAAAAAGAAGTTTCTTCGTTTTTAATTTCAAGATAATGTTGCAGTATCAGCTCAAGTGATGATATAACTCTAGATAAAATTATGTTTTGACAAATTGACTCTTTTGGCAACAGAAACTCGATGCGAGTTATAGGAGCAGCTGTGGGAAAACGGCTCAAGCTGTGAAGATTGTATTCAGTGCAGTGTCCAGATATCACTCAGGTCCTCGCAGATCTAATCAATTGTGGAAAATCCAGTAAAAGCCACAGCTTAGTGGAACTGTGAGCCTGACCTGGGAACATTTTCTTCTCATCAGAGATCTGATTATAAATCTCAGTAATGCATTAGAAATCCCATGTTTTTCTTTCGTTTTTCTGGAGCACCTTTTAGAATATGTTTTTGTGTATCTAGAATTTTCATTGGAAGTCAAATGCAACCTTGTTTTGTCAACTGCTATAAGATGGATGCTATTGTTTATATGTTTTGCTGTATTTGGCATGTGCTGGTGTTTTTAATAATTTTTTTTGCCAGCTGAAATAAGCTGACATTTAAGGTTTGATTCATTCTATTGCAGGGTCTGATGTGATGAGAGAAAACCTGAAAATCTGTCTCTTTCTCTTCTGTAAAGAATGGTTGAATAGGTTTATCAATATAAAGAGATCTTCCACATGAGCAGTTGTGTGAAGATTTTTTTCCCTTTTTAGCTGTGTTGGTAAGCTCAGCTTTATTCAAGTCAGACTGGTTTGTTAGTTTGATACTGTTGTCCTGGTCAAATCCATTTTTCTGCCTGCTAAGCTCCTTAGAAAGCTCTGTAAAGTATATAGTGTTACTATGACAACCAGTAACCATGATCTTTTGTTCTTTTTTTTTTTCTTTTTTTTAAGCACAAATCTAATATAATGGTTTTTCTTTTTAACAGAGCTCACATTTTGCTTTCCAAGCTGTTCCAGTATGCTATTAGAGATATTATTTCTGAAATGTAAATATTCTTGCCCAGTCAGATTTTCATTATTAGTCTCCAGCACTATCTTCTTGTGTTGCTCACTTGAAGTTTCGCTTTTTTTTTTTTTTTTTTTTTTTTTTTTTATAAACCAGTGGGTGATCTCATTGTGGCCACATCCAAATGTTATGATTATTCTTTATACATAAAAGCTCCACAGTTACAAAGTGCAATTTCTATAACGCAGAAAACTTCTTCCCTCAGAAAATGCAGCATTCCCTGAAAAAACTTGTTATCCAGCCTTTTCTTTTGGTACAAGCTGGCATCGCTATGTTTTGCATCCTAGTAGTGTGTGCATAATGGTTAGTTTTGCCTCCCTTCAACAAGGAATGAATCACGTTTTATACTTCTCAATTTTTGACCAAGCAGATGACCACCCAGACAGGGGCGCCCGCAGAAATTTTTTTCTTGGGGTGGCCACAGGGTGGCCAGAGAAAATAGCAGGGTGGCCAAGGGTTATTAAAGGATAACTTTTGTTTCTTTGAACCTGGACTTTATTTCTAGAATTTATAGAGTAACTGATGAGTAAATGCATGTGGGTAACATTTCTGGGTCACTCTGACTCCTTTGGACACTATTTAGGTTAGTCGTAGATCTGCGTATATCCATATAATGGCAGTGAAAGGGGCAGAATGAATGGGCCTCTGGCATTATCTGCAGCAAACTTCCTTAATTTCAACAATACATTGTAAAAACTCAAATCTTATCAATCTTAATCTAATTTCTAATCAAAATATCTCACCACACTCAAAATAAGACAAAACCACCTAAAAAGAAACATTTCAGTGAGATATAGGAACTTGTTTTAAGACAAATGCATCTTATTTCAAGAAATATTATAAGAAAATTTCACTTGGCAGAATTTTTTTTATACCTATTTTAAGAGTGGCTAGGACTTTTTTTCGCTTGTAATAAGCAGTTCAGTGTTTGTGTTGCAAACAAATGACTTCACAAAACTTCACTATGACGACCTCACTCACACTGAACACCAGAGCTGAAGACGCCTCAATTGTAATATGAACAAACTAAATGGGGGTAGAGTGGTGTCGGCCCATAGAGGGCGAGGTAAGTAGGTGCTAATGGGAGAGGGGCATTAGAAACTGGTTGGGGCAGTTCTGGGTGGCACCTTCCTGGATGAATTTGCATAAGAAAGGCTGAGTTGATTAGGCATAACAGACCTGGGGGGGACTACAGCAAAACACCGATGGCAGAAGGTGGTAGGTCTAGTGTAATATTTTTATTCATTTTATTTTTATTAGCCTATAAACATTTTGATAAATATAAGCAAAGCCTGCTGCACCATATTAATAGTACATAAAAATTGATGTAAATTAAAAAAGTATAATTTTTGCAGGGGTGGCCAGTGGGGTGGCCAGCTTTTTGTTCAGGGGGGCACTGGCCACCCCTGGCCACCCCTTGGGGGCGTCCCTGCACCCGGACTAGATTTAATATTTTTAGAAGTGAGTCTTCATGAGACAGGAGGAGCTCATCATTTCAGACTGAGGAGGACAAAAGCTGTAGCAATAACATACAAAAATGTAGAAAAATGTCTTGCAAGCTAAGCAAGATAGTGTTTCCTAGTAAACCTCAATGCTAAAATAAATGAATGTGTAAGTGAGCATAAAATGAGTTTTTAAGCATTATTAAATCATACCCATTTAAGGAACGACAGATTTTGTCAGTGGAAATACTGGAATTAAGCAGTGGAACTTTTGTGCTTTTGAGTTGTTATTGTGGTGTTTATATTTTTTTTTTATTCCAACTTCAAAATATGCATGTGACAATTCTTTTTTCCTGTGCTCTCAGCTTTGGAGAGGAAGATGTCACTGCGACAAAGCAGAGATGAACTCATCAAGAGAGGAGTGTTGAAGGAAATCTTTGAAAAAGGTGAGCTGATTTTTATGCAGTTGGAGTCTGATTAAGCAGAGCCGGAAACCGTCTTGGATTTAAGTAGAAGCTGCAAAAGGGATAGACAAAGTGTGCTAAATTAAAAACTCTCCAGTTCTTCATCTGCTCATTAATCGGCAGCCTCTGATGTTCAGTCCTCAAGATTTGACATGGAGCATATATATATCTAGAGATATGATCTTTCATTATAGGAATTTGTAGGATTTTCCATCTTTTTAAACCTTTTAATCTTAATTTGATGTGCTTTAGACATCCGATAATTCAAAGTTAGAGCAAAGCCTGAATTTGAGTCTGACGGCAAGCTCTTCTATGCCTCGGGACATGAAAACAAAGTTGGAGAAGCTGTAAAAGTCCACTAACTCTTGCCACGATGTAAAAGATGAAGACAGCGAAGATATTATTGTTATTAATTAGTAGGTTTAATTTATTATCAGACACGTACTATGTCACGGTGTAGCCTACCTGACAGGTTTTGACAGTAATGTCCCCCTTCATCAGAAGCCTCTGACGGTACAGAAGTTCCCGTCTAAACATGTCAGGTAGGCTGCACCGTGACATAGTGCATGTCTGATGATGAATTAATCCCACTAATTTGTTAGAAGTATAGACACTATGAATGTTATTTGATTGTTATTGTTATCATTTTTATTATTTTTTCTAAGTAATCAGGACAATTCTGCTACGGTAACTACAGTAAGCTACATATACATACAGTAACAGTTTCCTGAATTCAACATTCTTGGGTTAAAAAAGAAAGAAAATGACTCCCTGGAAGGGACGTTGTGGGTGCTTAAAAACCAAGACTAACTCTTAATCCAAATCTCAAGAGCATTTTTGTGATCTTTTCTGGAAAAAACTGCTCATTCATGATTAAGTTTGGGAAGAACAATATATTTTTTATGAACAGGTTCAAAATATGATCACTCAGAAAATGAGAAGTTGCTCAGAACTGTTGCAGAGAAGCGAAAGTTGTGTCAAGCTGGTTTTCTGTCACTGTTCCATAGTCTGGCATGAGCTGATAAAAAAGCTCTGGGGTTGTTGAACAGCCTTAACCCCTGCTGTTTTGAAAAAAAAACTCCATAAATCCAATTTCAAAACTTTGTTTGCACTGACTTTTAGGGGATGTTTGGTTCTGCAGTCATGCACATTTTTTTGGTACTGATGTTCACTTTCTCCTGTTTTAGCAACCGTTGAATTCCGGTCCTCAATGGATGGCAGCATCTGCACTCAGGAGCCCTCTATTAAGACGTCTATGGTCCTGCCCACCAAGAAATCTGTCACCTTTCCAGGCGACCTTCAGGATACCCCTGCCAAGCCACCACTTTACCACAAACAGCCTCCTGCTCTCCCTCCAAAACCTTTCTCAAGGATCCCAAATCATAGCACAGGTAAGCTGCAGGTTTGCGTGGATTCAATGGTGCTCGGCAGTGTTTCCCTGAGCTATCATTAAATACACTTTTTGCTTTTAAAAACAGTTAAGGTATGACTGACTGTTCTGTAAACTGCACCTGTGTTGCCACACATGTTCATAGGATTACAGTCGTCTCGTTAAACCCCCCCGTGGTTAGCTCTGCTGGGCTCTCTGTCATTGTCAATCTGTCAGCAGAAGGAAGTGGCATTACTCTGGCCTAATTCCCACCACTCTGCATTGACGTCTGATCATCAATGAGCTGTGTTTATCTCCCTGCACCAGCAAGCTGCAGTACAAGCTATTCAAGGCAGTAGAAATACAATCCTTCTTTATTTCTTTCTTTTAAGATTCTTGCCAGCCAATGAAGTTGCCCTGCATGCCTGGAGGAAAGCACTCTCCACCCTTGCCTCCCAAGAAAGTGATGATTTGTGTGCCTCCAGGGGGGCTGGACTCCTCCTCTCCGTCCCCTAACCCTCTCAGTACCCTCCCTTCAAAGTGTGCACCTCCACAGGGTGCGCCACTGTCCCACCACAGCACCCTGCTGCCCTCTCAGCTCGCTGGGCTATCTGGGCTCCACCAGAGCCACGGTCACCCGCTTCAGCTTCAGTATGGCAGCCTGCACGCCCCAAGCCGTATCATCGAGGAGCTCAATAAAACCCTGGCACTGTCCATGCAGAGGTTTGAAAGGTTAGTAGCCATCAGTGCTCATCGTTAAATCTGATTGTGTGAAGGCTTGGATGGATTATAGATTGGCCTCTATCAGCCTGTCTGTACATCACATGGTACATCCTGGTTGGATTTTAAGTGAACGTCACTAAATATGTACTTAGAAAATTACAAAGACGGATCTTATGTAACAGATCTCTATTTTGATGCAGACTTTTCGAAAGGCTTTGCTGGGGACATTTGCTGTTCAAAGAAGTATTTTCCATTTTGTGATGAGCCTCTGGTCATTATGATGACATGATTCTCTTGTTACCAAATACTGTTGGTTGCTGCAGCACTAATCAGACTGATTGCTGAAGAAAGACTTGGATTTCAGTGTAGCTCGGCCTGTTTGGAGCCACTGATGTTTGTGACAACTTACTTTAAAATTTATTTTGATATTATTGAGGTCGCATCCTGCCAGTTCTGTTGCACAGGTCGAAATCAGCACACTGCCTCACAGGGCAGCATGGCCTAATTTTTAAGTAAATGTGTGTATGTGTGGGCACAAGCGCATAGAGTAGGCGTCCCTCCAGCAGTTGGCCTGACATAACATGACCAGCTGCTCTTGACAAGAGCTGAGTTTCTTCGTGTTTTGAGAAAAGGGACACAGTAGCGGATTGGACATTATGTAAGCTCTTACATTAGGATCTCTTTTTCACCAAAGCTATTTGGGCAGAGATAAGGAAGTAATGCTCCTGACATAGCTCACAATTAGTCTGAAAGCTTGGACTCATTGCATAACAGTGGCTCATCATAAGAAGCTTCAGCCAGGATGCTTAATAATCAATCTGTCAAATATGTAACCGGTTAACCTGTGTTGATCCTGAAAGTGTAGTTTATTCTTTTCACCTTGTTTTGGGGATAAACTGACAGTATAATCTACTGCATTTCTCTTCCTGTTGTTCAGAGAATTGCATGACATTGCAGAGTACGGCGCAATTTAGGTTCTTTGTCTCATTCAGCTGGTTTTATACTGTATATCTCCCCCTCCCTTTATACCTGGATTAAAAGCCCACAAAGCTATCATTATGTGCTGTACCATAAGCCAGAAGCCCATTTATTGTGTTAAGCCACTTCCAGTCTTTGGGTCAAAAGGGTTTGCTATGGATGCTCTCAGTAATACTTTGTGGGGAAGAAAGTAAAAATTGGATGTACAAGCTTATCCCTTTTGAAAATGATACGGTCACATAAATATAAACTTTAACATTAATAGCCAGATTTGGGTCAAAACCTTCATCATATTTCTCATTTTCACTCCTTAGCTCTGCTTTGCATGGGGGTGTTCAGTGTGCCTCCCTGGACAGAAGAGAAGTGCCATCAGTGATTATCGACTACGAGGATGACAAGGAGAACATGCCTAACGAGTCTGACTACGAAGATCTGCCCAGTATGTACAAGGATGAGGAAGATGATGTGGATGAGGATGAGGATGATGATGAAGATGATGACTCTATATTTACAAGTAAGTCTCAGCTGACACTTTTACCATGTATCAAGTTTTTAACCATGTTAAAATGTCTGTAAGATGTACCTTATGTGAGACAAGACATGTCATGGTTGAATCTGCAGTGTCAGGCCGGTGAGGTCAGATAGTTTGGAGTGTGAGTCTTAACTCAAGCCATTTTAGGGCCATTAGAGGTTTTTCAGGAAGGAGGCCTTAAAAAGCCAAAGGTGAAACTGAGCGTTTTTGACAGAATTTGATAGAAGGTGCTGCAGCAGTGTACATTATGAGGAAAAATTGAACATTTCTTGAACATAGAAGCATGTAGATCTGTTCTAGTAAATCCCCAAAGTAAAATTATGAACTTGCAACATGGGCACAACATGGACTCTTTAACTTTGTGCCTGTTGCTCCTCATGTATTTGGTGTTTGGCTTTAGGTACCCTGGCTCAGAAGGTGCTAAGAAAAGATTCCCTGGCCATCAAGCTGAGTAACCGTCCATCCAAACGAGAGCTGGAGGAGAAAAACATCCTGCCCATGCAAACAGATGAGGAGAGACTGGAGTCAAGGCAGCAAATAGGCACCAAACTCACCAGGTGAGACACAAGGGTCTTCTCTAAAAGCTTGAATTCAAATTACAATGCATGTTTGATGGTTGAGCTGTGTATTTTCAGTGAACCAGACAGATTTTGCTGTAAGCATCCTAAAAACAGCTGATGGGCACCTGCAATGGCTCCTCTCAGCCAAATCAAACATTTTGGACTGATAGAACTGTGACTCACTCCAAAACAGATGTCTCCCCCCTTTTTTTTGCTCTTTTTTGGTTCTTTTTGTGTTTGTTATCCTTTCATTGTTTTCCTTTTCAACATGCGATAAGGATAAACCCTTTATCTCCTTAAAGAGTCTGAAAATGGAGCTGACCTAATTTCAGCAATGCACCCCCCCCCCCCACACACACACACACACATATGCACCCTCCCCTTCTTTTGCTTCTCTTGTCTTTTCTCCAGTGTGCTCTCACCATCACTATCTCTCTTCTTTCTTCCTCCTGCCTGACTTCCTCCCTCGCTCACTGAATCACCACGGTGATGCATGTGCCAAACTATCTCCACCTGACTCCTCCACACAGCAGCACCACGCAAGCTTTTTTGTACCAGCAGTCATGTACTCTCACACCCCATCGGTGCTGTATGTGCAAATCATTTGAATTTGAATGCACAACTTGAGGTTATAAATGAGAATTCTAATAGATGAGCAGATCAAACAACATAATATTTTCTCTACATGATTTCACTTTGTTCTTTAATCTTGACTTTCATAGCTAAATGAAAGCAATTTAATGATCTGCTGCAAGGAGATATGACTGCTAAGCATCAGGAAAAAATGAAAGTCATCATATAATAAGATATGAGATGTAAGGGACATATTATTATCAAGAGACACTGGAACGCAAGCCAGAATTCTGCACTGTGACTGGAACATAGTGCACGTTCCCAGAAGGCCTGCCTACTTAGTTGTCATGCTCCCAAAAAGCTTTGTGGCAGTGTCCTTAGCACAGTGTCATCTAATGCAAACGTTTCATTGTTACTTTTTTTTTTTTCCCTACCAGCGGCATTGTGTCCTTTAATGCGGTTGCTTGTGCCAGGGTAATCAGAATTGATTGTGATAATATTTGAGGACATGCTGACCTCAGCTCAGTGCTGTTGACCTGATTCTCTGGGAAACCCTGGGGAGTGAAGGAAGTGCTTCAGCTTTAGTCTTCGAGAAAGAAAGCAGATAAACACTAATCTGTCTTTGACCGGTTGTTTGGTTTTTCACTGACTTGTATACTTTGTGGTTGTATACAGTAACTGTTATTTACTTCCATGTAAATGCAGCACGCATTGTTAAATCAGTAATGATTAGAGGGCTTTCCTTTTGTCAATAAGTAACTGGATACTTAAAGAAAAATCCTGTTTATAGGGCTGTGCAATTTTATCTGTTAATGAGGGCTGCATTCAGCTTCCTCACCTATGCATGAGCATTACAAATACTGTAGAACATGCACAAACGCAGAACAACTTTTAATTGCAATGTAGCCCTCATGCACTCATTCTTGTCCCATTTCAGGTCAAAGGTATTTGTGTTTTGCAGTCATCGCTGGAGTATTGATGCCTCTCATATTGATGTTTCAGTAATGATAGCTTCACTTTATTGTGAAACCTAAAAGCATTCATTGTAGGTGTTTGTTTAAATATCTTTTAAGACTATTACTTATCAGAATAACTGAAATATTATACTCAGGTTTCATGAAGCTGTGTTTCTTTTAAAATATGGTTTAAATGAACTTAATGCAAACTTAGTTGTGAAAGGCCTTAGTTTGATTTGTTTACCACTCTCATGGATGTTTGATTTTTACTGACATGAATCTGATACTCAGACTTAGTTGAGAAGGGCAAAGCTACTGTATGGATACAATAAACTTAAAAGAAATGAATAACTGCACAAGATAAGAGAAGAGAATGATCTCTAGTACCATGCAGTAGTTTTTTGGGGCTGAGCAGCTCAGGTTTGGTGGTCATATATAATTACTGGTCTAGTGATGGGCCTGCTGTCTCTGGTTCCTGGCAAGATGCTGTAATTATTTTAACTAAAAGCATATTGATCAGCCTTTCAGTTTTTGCCTTGTATATCTTTTGTTCCACTTGAAAATAAAGGGAATTGAAGGGGATCTGCTCTGTGCATCTCTTTTAGCTGTTATATAAGACAAGAACATGATGTGTTGAGCTGTCCTCCTCAATGTGTCATTGTCTGCTGCTTAAATATGTACCTTAGATTTGTGTTGAAACCTTTCAGTTGGCCTTTAAAGGTTTCATATTCGCATTACTTTGCTCTCCTGTAATGCTGCACAAAGTCTTGAAGACTGTAGGGCTTTTGCAAGCTTTAATTACTGCAGTGCATCAGTGGCTTGTCACAGAGTGATTGATTTGGAATTGATCATACCAGAATGAGGATTTAAGTGTACCTGTCAGTCTGTCAGGAGGCAGGAGCTTGCATTTAATAAATTATAAGGGGAAAAGAGAGGAGATGATTAGTGTAAAACTTGGAATGTAACTAAATTGCACATATAACAAACATGGAACTTTTCTAATCTCCATTTAATTCAGTTTAAGACTGAACACTTTGTTTCAGTGTTACCAGTTGTATAAGTATTTGTTCTGTGAATCAAAATAAAACAAAGTTATCTTTCCTGAGTTTTAATGTCAAAGCATGAAAGTAAATGTTTAGCTAAATATGGGGAGGAAATAAATAAGTGTCCAGGTTTTACTTGAGTGCCCTGATAAAGGACTTGTCAACTTTTTATTCTCCATCTCAAAAGTGTTGTATTCAGACCTGTGAAGCCTGTATAGTTTATTATTCTTCTGTAACCAGAGAGAGATGTTTGGATTGTGACACGGGCACTATTATACTTTAAGTATCTATTACAAGATTGTTAAATAGTGGCTTTAAGGATGCAAATGATCAACAATAACATTCATATAGCTTGAAACATTTAAACAATGACTGATTGGTATTAAGTTTCTTTAAAGAAAAATTTCTGCACAACAAACAGCATCAATACCAGCAACAGTTTGCTTTGTTGACACAAGGCAGGTTGGATTCATGGATTCAGGCTATTCACTTCACATCCTGACTATATCATCTGCAGCCTCAGTGGAAGTTGAATTTTATCCAATAGCACTACATCTTTTTCGTTTTCAGCTGCCCGGTTTAGGCGAGTCTGTGCCCACTGCAGCCTCAGCTGTCTAATATTAGCTGACAGGAGTGGAACCCGACATGCTCCTCTGCCACTGCAGCCCATTCGCATGAAGGTTTCACATGTGCATTTTGAGATCTTTTACTGTGCACTTGTCAAGAATTGTTAACTGAGGACTATAAGCCTTTCTGTGAGGCTGACCCCGCCTGCCCAGTCTCCGCTGACCGCTCTTGTACAAGGTGGCATTTCTCTCTGCAAAGCTTGAGCTCACTGAACGCTCTCTCTCTCTTTTTCATGAAAGTAGTGCAAGAAATAATGAGTTGGAAAAAAATTTGTTCTTCAAATCAATCTGACTGGTCAAAAATAAAATTTGTCACTTCTTTTTACTTTCCTATATAAAATGCTAGATGTACATTTCTGTACTGAATCCTTTTTTTTGGATTTGTATTACTCTGCATGAAGATTCTTTTTAGAAAATTAGGATTAGTACAAGTATAGTAAAGAATGAGTGTATTTGCATTGAAATTCTTCTAGCTTGTATCTGTGTTGCCTTGCTAACATATTCTCTTTGATTATCTGCTGACAATGTATGTATGTTTCTCCTCAGGCGCTTGAGTCAGAGACCTACAGCAGAGGAACTAGAACAAAGGAACATCCTCAAACGTGAGTCCGTTAAATTCATGCATCTAAAATGAACTCAAAAGCTGCAAAACTCAACTGCAAGTGTGATTGATGTAACAAAAATATGACTTCGATGTTCTATTGTAGCATTTCACCAGTCCACATTTCTTGTGCACACTTGCTTTATGTGGTTCAACATGATGATATAGGAGACAAATTTATGCAAGTGGCACACATTCCTCCCTTTATTCCTCCTTGGTCTGCCCTTTCATGTGAAACAGGCAGGCAGCAGGGCTCCCCGAGGAGTCATGTCCAGGGAGACTGTTTTTTTAACTCAAACACATGCAGTATCAGAGAGAAGCAGTTCTGTTGCCTAGGACTCTGCAGCTCTCTCATCAAAGACTGACTTGCCAACAGTTCCTGCCTTCCCAGAGGCTTCTGTGTGATTGGCAGTGTGAAAGGGAAAAAAAAAGCACGGATGAGGGACAAGTCCATCACTCCTGCTTACAATACCAAGGTTAAACAATCAGGATTTTATTGTTTTAGAAAAGAACCCTCTGGAATACAAAACTACACATGGTAATAGCAAATCATGCTCAAGGACAAATGCAGTTTTTGTAGGAAAGCTTTTGTTAACTTAAAGGAGTACAATGCAAGTTCCAGGTTTTTCCAGAAGTTCGCCCCCTTTGGTGACAAGTGGAAATGACGCTAATGTCGTGCACACGCATGAGCTGCTTCCACTGCGTTGGTCTTTATTAGTTTAACCCACATTATACTCAGTCTGAGCCCAGAGTTAGTCACGATGTCTACTGAAGTAATTATGATAGAAATCTGCAAGTTGTTTATGGTTTGATCGTTGAGTAAACTGACGGACTGTATGCTAACCGTAACAACAGGCTAACGCTGGCTTGTAGTTCAAATATCCAAATTCAGAGGCTGAGACCATGATTACCTTATTAAATTACCGCATCAACTAAATTTAACAAGTGGCTAGAGTGTATCTCTTCCTTAGGAACAATCATATTGCTGTTATACTGCTGCATTTCCATGCTAAAAACTTAGCATTGCAATATTATACATCCTTATTTCTGTCATTCATCACATTTACCTTGTTAGCGAGAAGAAAGCCAACTGTGGGTCCCGTTTTATTCCCAGAGTGGATTGTAGCTCCGTCCAATTTAAAAAAGAAATAAAAAAAAAAAAAAAAAATCTGCTTAAAATCTGTTTACTTCCATCTTACTCTGGTGCTGGTGTTGTGCCAAAAGACGCCCCCCAGCCGTGGGGGGAGTTTTCCGGCACAACACCAGTCAGACTCCAGTTTGGTTCTCTTCGTCTCACAAGACAAAACTTTTATTCTTTGTCTTACTGGAGTCTGAGTTGGGATTTCAGAGACACTTGTTCTCCAAGTTTTAGCAACAGTCATCAGTGTTGTGTCAACAAGCGCACACCTGTGGTGGCGGAATGCACAACACCGTTGCAGCCAGACGAACGAGAGCGTGCGGCTCGTCTCCCCCACAAGCGCCCCCTAGAGACTTCGTACCCGAAACTCTCGCATTGAGCATGCAGAAACGGTACTATAGAGACAACTGCAGTGAATAAAGATCAGTTAATTCCACACATCAGGCAATTGTAAGAGCATGTGCAGGAAAGAAAATAATAGCATTTAACATTTAAACTTGCACAATGCAGCAGTATCCCAGTGTGGCCATTTTTGTTCTTTTCTCTCTCTTTGGCATGCTCCTCTGAGTTTGATGTTTTTGTCTTTGAAATGTAGATTAAATCTGTACTGGAGCACATGTATTAGCTAAATTTAGGAAGACAAATCCTTCATATACATGTTTTCCATTTAAAAGAAATACAAGTTTATTCTTAAATGGGTCAATCACTTGATTATAAACATGGACCGGAGTGCCGAGGGAGAACTTGAAAGGGACAAAGCAATCATTTTCTCCTCATACCCATTGCTAATAGCATTAAACAGCCATAATGGAAACTATTTTAGGCTGTGAGAAACGTATCCAGTTTAGTGTGAATCTAATGAGGCATATTATGCAAATAGTGTGTTTGTACCCCTTCAACATCTCATAAACATTCCACAGAGTCCACTGTGTGCCTGTACTCAAAGTATACCACTCTTATCCTTTGCAGCCCGCAATGAGCAGGAGGAAATGGAGGAGAAAAGGGAGATAAAACGAAGGCTGACACGAAAGGTGAGTCCAAAATAGCTCCAAAGGTGCAAAACCACACTTGTTCTTCCAGCACCTGGAGGGGGGTAAATTTTAGGCCAGGATAAACAAACACCATGGCAGTGACTCATCTGTAGTGAGAAGTGAAATCTAGTCTGTTACAGGGCTGGCATTGTACTTCTCAGGTTTCCCACAGGAGACGCTGATGTCCTTGTTGCCCTTGCTCCTTCAGCATGTTGGCTGCCAAATTTTTGACCCCACAGGGAGGTGTTGAGCATGTTCCCGTCACTGTCGATTTAAAGAGTAACACTTTCTGTTTACCTACAGAAACACTGTTCATCAGAAAAATTGCAGAGCTGTTAGTGGGCCCGCATGTGTGGAAAAAGTGACAACAAGGTGAAAATTAGAAGTGTTTATTACCAACAGACAACGGGCTGCTTGGTCAGATCAATAATCACATGTCAGAAACGTGCATCTCTGGAGAGGTGCCTTATAAAAGTATATATCGAAATTAAAACGGCACAAAACACAAAAGAGAGAAGAAACAAAGTTGGTGACGTGAGAATTGCATAAATATGCAAAAAGCGATAGAATAGACGAGGTGTAACATTTATATGCACTTATCTATGGCTGACTATAAAGTAGTACATTTTAAGACGGAAGCTGCAGACGGTACCCAGTCCGGCTGAGAGCCAAAGTCAATCCCTGGGCCAGATTTTGGACAGTTCTGAGCTAGATGATGGCTCAGCACCACCTGAGCCAGCAATAACTGTAGATTAGTTAAAGCGGAAAGGTTTTTGAAAGACTGATCTGATGAGGAAAGAGTGTCTGCCCACCTAACCCAAACTGGGAACTGGTTTACGGAAGAGAAGCCTGGTAACTAAAGACTGCCTCTCATTTTACTTTTAGAAACCTTAAATAAGCCTGCAGTTTGAAAGTGAAGTGCTCTGGTGGGATAATATGGTGCTATGAGGTCTTAAAGGTACAGCTCAGTCATTAAGGGGCTTAGTGTACTTGGAGGGGGGTTATCATTTATATTCCTGGCTTCACGGGGAGTCACTTAAAAGAGGCTAAAGAAGGAAATAATTGATTTCTATTTCCAATGCACGTTAATTCTTTTACTGCAGTGTTTGGGAATTATTTGGACATCAAGATAATAAAGATTTACAATTATGATGTTCCAGGTTAGAAGTAACACAAGTGCAAACTAGTCTTTAGCATCACTCTGGCATGCACAATAATGCAAAATTAGAAACATCTTCTCTCAAAGTAGATATTCTTAGAAAAATGTTCTTGTATGGGGGAAAGGTATATCCCAGTCAAAATTAATTTCCAGCTTACTCAAAGGAATACGTAAGGCCAGGTTAATGAATGGTAAACTATTTAAACCCCATGGCAAATTTTAAGTTACCGAAAAACTTTTACTTAAATAACTGGTTGATTATGGAAGAAAAAAAGTGACTTAATAGATGGCACAAGTGACAAAAAAAAGGTTAATATTTAAGTGAGAAGAAAGTTAAAGGTAGAGTCTGAAGTCCCCCCCCCACAGTTTCTGTTTATAAACAACAGTATTCAAACTAAGGCTGTGCAATTAATTAAAATTTGATCGTGATTTCAATTTTTGGATCAAACAATCATCAAATTCCTATTATAGAGTTGAAACGACTTATTTGTCATTTTTCTTTACACAATTTCTGAAGGTTTTTCTGAAATTAGAATTAATTTCAGTGGCTTCTCATCTGTGCAATTTCTTGGGTGTCATTAACAAACATGTTAGATTTGGAATCATGCAGCATTGCACTAAAGCTTAAAGCTTCAATTTATCTCCCTGGTTTTAGTTTATTTATTTTTGGATTTTTTTAAATGAATATATTTATTTTATTCTTCAAATATAGACAACAGCTAAACACAGTTTATTTTGGATACATTTATGTTTCTCTATACTTTATTTAATGTTCAGAGTATCTTCATTTTATTCATTTAATGTTTATACATTGCACAACAGCTGTAAGGTACACATTTGTTACCTAATTTTCAATTTGAACATTTTGCGTAAATTATCAATAAAGTGCTTTTGACAGAGAGAGATGCTGAATAAATGCATCATGTAACTAAAAAAATTGTTTGATTTCAATATTGACCAAAATAATCGTGATGATTTTTTTCCATAATCGCCTAGCATTAATTCCAAACTGAGCGCCCCCCCCTCATGGCGCCTCGTTCTTCAGCCTATTCAGCTTCAAGCCTCTACTTCAGAGCTCAGAAGCGGGTAAAAGCCAAATCAATATTTACTGTACCCTGGTTTTCCAATGTGCACTATCTAAAGCCCTTACCTTTTCTTCGGTGCATCCACCGTTTTTCTTTTTTTTTTTTTTTTTCTTCCAAAGTTTGAGTGACTGGCGTGTGCTCCAATCATGAGCTTATTCCCACACAGCGTCATGTCCTTAGTTCTGTCATTGGCTGGCGATATCAATAGAAATCTCCACCCAGAAACATCCTGACCAGACCATAACAAAGCGAAAGAGTGAATTACAGCCAGAGGGAGAGGGAGTTGCATTCAAACTCACCACGACTTGCAAGCAAGGGCACAAAGGCGCTGTTTGAGATGGATTCCACTTGAACAATTCTAATGTTTATTTCTGGGAGGAAACTTCAATTTCTACTTTTAAGCATCAGCCTTACCACAGAGCTCAGTAAAGCTCATTTTTCCAATATCATGGAAAGAATCTTTCTAGGAACATAGTGGTATTGCTAATAATCTGTTTTAATGCACATCTTCCCAAATTTGTATGTTTTGTACTCAAAAATCTTCTAACAAAACTTTTTTAAATTGTGAAGGACCAGGTACTGTAAGACCTTCATTTGTATTTTTAACATGGCTCGCCTTCCAAGCACTAAATTTCCACTTAGGTGATTATTTCACTATAGTAGCAGCAATTTGCTAAATGTACCACCATTTAGCTACAGTCTTCTGAATGATATCATTGAAAATATCATGGCAGACTACAATGAAACTACCAATGCCTTCAAGTTTTACCAAATCAAACCAAATTATGTGGTCAGTAAATTAATTGTTCTTTAAATTGCTTTACATTTAAACAAACAAAAAAAAGGACAAACGACAACAATAAAACCCAAAAAGCAGTGCTTTGTTTATGATGCTAAATTTTCTGGAAGAGATTCAGCATCCCAGTTATGTATTTAGTAAATATGTATTAAATAGATGGGCTTTCATCTTCTGCATTTCCATTAAGATGAGCAGAAATGTTTAGATTTTTAATCAGTGCTTCTGTCCAATGTGACACTGATTTCAGATCTGCAAGAGATGAACTCGAGTGTTACACCGTTACAGTGTGTTATTAACTATATTTAACAACAACCTTCTCCAATGAAGAGGTTGTTCAGGGACTTAAAAGCAGGGCACTTATTTAGATGTCCAGAATGCCAGAGCAGTGTGTTCTTGAGCTCTTCTGTTCACATACTCTCCCAAGTATTGGATGTTTGAGTCTTTCTTTGCTATATAAGAATTTAAGAGCTGCAAACCAGCATCTTGAATATATTAACCAACTTACCATCACTCTCTATTTCTTATGTTTCAGCTGAGCCAGAGGCCTACTGTCGAGGAGCTGAGACAGGCCAAAATTCTCATCAGGTTCAGTGATTATGTCGAGGTGTCAGATGCCCAGGACTATGACAGACGAGCAGATAAGCCCTGGACCCGACTCACAGCAGCTGATAAGGCCAGTATTACTTTGACTAATCTAGTTAAACTGAGGTAATCTTTTAATATTCTCAAGATCTCTCCTTGTCTGCTTTTAATTTTTTTCTAAACGCCATTAAGCTCCTCTTTTCCCTCATCTGTGGTTCATATGACGCAACCCGTAACCCAGCAGAGCTTTGGAAGGAGGTTGTGTTCCTCCTGTCTTATAGTGGAAAGTTCCACCTCAGCTGTTTGGTTTTATTTTGTGAGTAAACAGCCTTAAGCAGTCCTGCTGCTCAGTGTCCTGTGAGCTGTGCCTCGGATTTTTTTTAATGAGCGCTAGACCATTGCTGAACACATCTCCTGCCTTCTTTGCTTGGATGACGTGACTCCAAGCACTTCAGGTCACACCTGAGGATCATTCATGTGAAAATCGGAAGGATTCAGCATTTTCATTACGCAACAACCTGCCTTACATAACAGAGGAACTGGATAAGCCACGCCTCAGGACCCTTGACCACAGCACTGCTCTGCAGATGTTTTCTTTTCCTGTTTCTGCCATCCAGCACAGAATTTATTTATTTATTTATTTTTTTTGCTGCTGTCATCAGAGCATCTTCCCCGAGGCTAAAGATGTCCCTTTGAGTCATGCTAAATAATAAAAGGAGTGGCATCACCTGCCTGTGTTGCCGTCACACATGACATTTTAAATCAGAAGTCAGTTCCCTTGGCTTACAATTTTATGTCCTGAAGTCTACCACTGTTCCAGACAAAACCACAGGTTCTGATTCACTGGGAATCGTATCAGATACATATACAGTTTCATCTTTCATGGGAAACTGCTTTGGTTTGGGCTCAGAAATCTCCCTGGAAATGGGATTATTGGGAAAAATAGCAAAAGATGAGATGAGGCCTGTGTATAACCACAGTGTCCCCTACTGACACAATCAGAGCACTACAGGCTGTATTTCCAGTGTTTCTAAGATTTGTTTATGTTGAAAATGTGTACATTTTAATTCAAAGACTGTAATGCCCAAATAGAGCTTTTATCCTCTTAAAAACACTTTTAAACCCTTTACTAAAAAAGGTCATTATCAAAGTCCTGCATCCTGGGTGATTCCATCTCAAGGAGGATGTCAGATTACAAGTGACATTAAAACGTATCTCCCATACATCTCAAGTGAATAGTGAGTTTGGATCTAACCAAACAGACACAGATGTGACATCACCAAGCAGTTGTTTTTCAGAAAATGATGCACAATACATGTTTGTTTTCTGTAATAGACCTTTATGAGCAAATATCTGCTTAGTCTCTTCAGTTTTTGTTGTTTGTAAATGTTCTTATAAGTGTGTTGAAATGCTGACGTGGAGTTGAATCTAACATACAATATGTCTGGTCCTCAAAACATTAGCTAACAGTACTCAAGGGCCACCCATGAAATGAATCCAAATATTTGATGTCGTTTTCATATATATATATATATATATATACATTATATATATATATATATATATATATATATATATATATATATATATATATATATATATATATATATATACATATACATTTTCTCCCAAAGGACTGCTTATGAGGAGATAAGTCAGTTCAACTAGTGGGCTTTGAATGTAGTCCAGGAAGCATTTGCATTTATACTAATGGAACAAAATGTGGCCACATGCAGCCTGGAGCGTGTCTGGACTGTGTAAATAGATTTTCAGTATGTCCTGAGTTCATTCATACCTGTGCTCAGAGTTGGACAGCTGTGATTGGATCCTCAAAGTCGTGTGATATACTGTACAGCAATGTTTCCAAGAATATGCAAAAACTACCTAGCAGAACTTCAAGGCACCTGGAAAGAGGTGACACACTGGCAAAGGAAGAGCCTGCAAAAACATTGTATGAATCCAGATCACATTCTACAGATCGATTTTAGTACCAAAAATGGGGTTTCACGCTGTTCTTCAGTTTCTGTGTTCAAATCAGTGAAGTCTATAGCGTTGGCACTTCATTATGTTTAGAAACACAAGCTGTTGACCCAATTAGACTAACACCAGACTATTTATCATGTTGTAAGTTAAGCAACTTGTGTTGTAAGAAGAAAGCGGAGCAGAATCATTCATGGCCTTGAGATGATCATAAATAATGCATGAAGCACATGGAGAGGAGGTAGAGATGGGGCTTAGAGTCTGCAGCATGTGTGTTAAGCCATTGCAGCGTCTCTCAATCTTCTTATTTTTCCTCCGCAGGCAGCTATAAGGAAAGAACTCAATGATTTCAAGAGCAATGAGATGGAAGTGCACGAGTCAAGTCGCCATTTAACCAGGTAATGTGCAGAAGAATGAGCCTGCATGTGACTGCGCATGCATATGACAGAAGAATTTGATAAAATGTGATAAAATGTTTAAAACATAACTCTTTATGTTGGTGTTTTTAGGTTTCACAGACCATAGTAGACCACCACTGTCTCGAGCGGTGCCGGACCTGGCGCTCCGCTCCACTGAGAACCTTAAGTGCTGGACAGTAAAATGGTGCCCGTTTCTACAATAAGGCCATGTCTTCTGAAATGCCTTTTCAGGACCCACAAAACTGAGTCAGTACTACACCGCAAGATCCAATGCTCCATCCACTGTTGTAGCACAAAATGACTCTAGTTAATCAACATTGCCCCTGTGAGGAATTTGCTCAACTCTCATCTGAACCTCTGCTGAGCTCTCAGGCCAGCGCTCAGTTCTGTGGTGACTGGACAGTGGAAGAGTCTTTGTTTGCAATTGATTGACACTTTGATGAACCAAATCAACTTTGGTTAATCGATAACAACAGTGGACATGTCTCAGTTCCCTTCATTATCCTGTCACCTTGGACTCCTCGTCTTGTGGACAGCCATGTGCAAGGATGGAGAATTGTTCTGATCTCATTATATCAGCAGAAGATCCATCTTTAATACACATGCTGGGACTTTGGAAACGGCTTAGAGAGACAGGGCGGAGGGAGGCCTCTAACTTTAGAATCTTGTGCAATGTTTTTTTCATTTTTATTCTTCTGCTTTTCCAAGACTCTAGCACCCCCTGGAATTTCCTTTGTGTCATTACTTTGTAGTCCTGACTTCAGTCCTCATCTGTGCAATTCTGACTGTACCAGCAATGCTGACATCTAAATGCTAACTGTGAATTTAAGAGTTTGGGAAGTTCCTGCACTCTCAAAATGTACATTTTGTTTATACTGAAGATGAAAAGTTGCATCTAAAAAGAAAAAAAGATCACGCTAACCAAGTTTGAATCATTTCAGTCATATGCATTTAATGTAAAAACTACAGTACTCAGATATGCTCTGGTTTCAGAGAGCACAAAATCTTATGTTTCATATTAATCATTCGATTTTAATTGTTTTTAATTGAAGCATTTTTGCTCATAAACGATTAATTTACATGCCTTTACAGTCCAGCACTTTGAACCTTGTTACTTTAACAGAGAATATCAAGAGATGACCTACTACTTAATCTCTTAACTTTTTTTTTTTTTTTGAGTATTTTTTCCAGCGTTATGTTCAATGATCTTGGTGTTGAATTACACACTTTACTTTTATACACGTCACTTGGGCTTTTGACAAAGCAATACGCTTTGTCGAAAAAAAGGCTCAACTGCAGGTAAATTCCTATTTTTGTTTTTGTTTTCCATTTAGCTGTGCATATACACAATGCCTGCACTTCAGGGTTGTGACTTTAGAAAGGCTTCACTCCAGGGAACTTGTTTGGCATTTTTCCTCTTGACTGAGCCACCAAAAAATCTGCCTCTTCAACAGCTTTACCAACATATTCTTTTGTAATTTGATGAAACTACCATTGAATATGATGCTTTCAAAATTGAAAATGATGAGCGCATTTTTTCGTGTGTTCTTTGAGTTAGCTTTTCTGAATATTTGTACTGCTCAAATACTTTTGCACTGTTAAGCTTTTTTGTTTGTTTGTTTTTCTCAAATGTGTAAATTATTGTTGGATGTCTGAGATGTAATCCTCTGATCCCACATCAGTATTTTAAATGCTCATACTTTAAGCTTTGTGTGCACAGAATATTTTTTATTATTTTTTACTGTATTACTTTTAAAGTCGCAAATGAAATTCAGATGAAGAAATTTAGCTGAGGTAAAGGTAGATGCTGTTGGTCATCTACTGTAATCCATCTGTCTGCAATGGAGTGTATGTTCTCCCCTTATTTTCAAGGTACAGTATTTATCAGTGGTAGATTTGATGTTAGATGACCCAGTAAAATCAGGGAATAAACAACATAAAATAGGTTTGCGCTGCATGTTTTGTACGTGCTAAAAATATGGGTGTTGGTGTTTCAATTGGTTTCTCTTCAAAATCATTACACGAGTCGTTCTGTTACTCCTATTGGAAGAATGGCTCTAAATTTCATTGGGCCATCTAATCACAGATATTTGAAGACATGAGGTGTTTTGTGTTAAACAATCTGCTGCAGGATTCAGGTTTTTTTTTTTATCACAGGTTCTGGAAAATGGAGCCTAATGGGAATGAATTTATACAAATGCAATTAATTCAATTTTCAGCTTGTAAGTAAGAACCTGAGCCAGTAGACTGAGCATGACATTTTTCATTTTCATTTGTCTAAAATAACAGAACATTAACTCAATAATCTTTCCTTTCACATACTGGCAAAGCACCTCAAAGTGACACCCCCCACCCCATTTTCTGAAATGCAGAATAACCATGTAAGGGACATATGATTTCAAATAAAAACCATTTCTGAATGCATATAAAAATTGTTTGCACATTTTTCCTTTTGCACATTTTTCACACTTCAAGGCTACATCAAAATCATTGCAGCTAAACTTGAACTCATTTCCTAAAACTAACTTTATCTGTGTGTGCAGTAATTGAGGTAATGCTGGAGGGCTGTTGGGCTATTTTGTTTTCAGTAGACAGATGATGACTGCGTACTGAACCAACCTCCACTTCCTATTAAATGGGGTGTAGACGGTAAGGTGGAGGACGGGACAAGCTTAACTGCTGAATTGCCAGCCAGACGATTTGCTGCCTCTCTCCCTCTTTCTTTTTTTATCATATTTACACAAACTCTCCATAAAATTACCCCTGTGTACTGTGCAATGGAGGTAGCTTTGGAGGGGAAAAGCAGATGAGGTGGGTAGCACAATGAGTGTGGAGAGCATAAATCGTCCTGTGGAGGTTGGCTGCAGACACTTTATGGCCACTTTAAGCACCCAGCAGATGAAACTGATGAGAATCTGAGGACAGATGCTTTGGCAAGCTACCATATTGCTCTCTAAAGCTGCTCAACTAGCAACTTGTTATGACTCCAAAGAATGGACCCCAACTATGCTGCAGAATGGAAATTATGCACCAAGGATATCTCTACTTTAGCAGTGATGGATCCACTTCTTGGAGTGGTGTAGTGGATTCATCTTCCCCAGTCTTCATATGAAAAAATCCAGGGAAATAATGATTACCAGAAGAAACGGTACAATCAACTCCTGTTAGCTCAGACAAGCAATAATCTATAGATGATGACAAGTCAGGACCAAATGAATATACAAAATTATTGCATGTCACATGCAATATTAACATTAGTATTTTATACACTATTCAACACAATACTGGCATCAATAGAAAACATACTGGTTTGTTCTCCCTACCCAACCTAGAGTTGTAGAAACAGCATTAGAAATGTGCTGCGATCTGTTCCAGGGGTGTAAAAAGAGAATTTGTTGAACCTGAAAAGCAGTAATCGCACAATACTTACCTGGTAAAGATATATCTGTAATATTGCTTGTGGTGTTCTGGCATTGCTGCAGTGGCTGTTGTTATGAGGAATGATTGACATTCATTTTTCTGTGTGTTTCTACTGTTAAGGCAAGCCTGGAGCAAACCAGTGGCTCTGTTCTGTTGTGGGTCAGTCAGCCTTGGCATCGTGCAGACATGCGAGATAGATTTCATTTTGTGGTCCCTTTATAGCCCTGGACCATGGAGAGTGGTCAAAGAGTTGAAAGTAAAACTTTCTCATGATTGTTTTATTTTTTTTAAAACTACAAACCAATGTAATGGAATAAATGAAATAATAATTTCATTTTTCAAGTCTTTCACTCAGTGAACAAGCAAACTCACTGCCATCAATGGGAACCATTTCTTTTTGGACAAATGTGGACGTTTTTTTTTTTTTTTAAGTCTGAGAATTTACAGTAAAGAGTTGTTGGTCAGTCTTGGATCATGAGGGAGTTAAACACTGATTTAGAAAATACAATATGAGGCTAGGACATACTGTACAGTTGTCCTCAAAATTATTCATGCCCTCCAATTAAAGAAAAGGCTAGATTCACAATAGTAATTCAAATAGCAAGAAACTAAAGAAACTAATAAGTAAAAATTTACAAAATTATAATTTAGTGAAATAGGATATTGCTTTTGAATTGTGGTTGGAAATAGCACTTATAAAACAAACTATCCCAGACACATTAGACCACTTTTCCCATGAACAGTGGACCAAAATACCTGTCAACAGGTGTAGAGGTCTTATTGAACATTAGAGAAAACACCTGATTGCAGTAATTGTCTCAAAATGTTGCTCAACAAAATTTTAGCTTCAGAGCCCCATCATGCTTATTTACTTGTTTTATTTTTTGTATGTTTGTTTTTAATATTTCTTTGAACCACAATTTAAAATCAATGTCATTTTCATAGAGTTGTATTTATTATTACTTTTGTCAATTTCAATTTATTTCACTGGAAGCTGATTTTTTCTTTCTTCAATTGGAGGGTATGAATAGGACGACTGTAACAATGCACTTATTCCATTTCAAACCAAGAAAGTTGTGGTATTTTCTTAGCCAGCTGAACATAACATTGTAGCTAGTTATAATGGAAAAAAAATAATCATACTTTTTGTTGTGATTTAAAAGCTGAGCTGTTTCATTTTAATTTATCAGTCATTTCCAGACATGACCCACAACTGGCCAACATGTCTATCATATGGCCTGTACCTGGTACAAGTGCACCCATACAGTACACTACATCATGTGTTCATGGCCTACAACAGGACATGGATTTGCTGGTTTTACAGCTTCCTTTCAGAGTTCAAAGACATGGATGTTTGGTTATTTAGTGATTTAAACTGGCCTTGGATGAGATTGAGCATTCACAGTTGCCTCATATTTGTCCAGTTAAGGACAGCTTTCTTGATCAGATCACTATGGGAAAGGAGAGTTTGAATATCATTGGGGTTTCATCTTGATAAATAAAGTAAATGAAATCACTTATCTTCATCTTAAAAAGAAAAAAGGGAAAACTTATTGTGAACAGACTGAAAGGATGAAAAGCTACTTTGCTAATCTTCTAATACCAAAGTTAAATAACTTGTCTGTAAATCTTTAATAGCTTTAGTTTTGGTCTAAAATAACTTTGAAAGTCTTTTTCTTCGTTATCCTAGTGCTTATCTAATCAGGTTCGGATCTAACTTTATAATAAAATGCAAAAGTATGGCTGTAAGAAAATTATCCTTTTTTCTCTTTTTAATACAACTTTTTTCTTTAAAAGAACAAACAAAAAGAAAATGAGGCAAGGGCCTCTTACTTGGTCCTTAACAAGAAAAAAAAGTTTGACTCCACTAGATGGCAACAGAATACAACAGAATAGGAAACTGTTCAGTATGTGGCCTTACGAAATGGCGTCCTGATGAGATGGTGCTGAAGTTATTTCTCTCGCCGCCACTAGTCTTAAGTAATGACACATTCAGCCAAGTTTAAGTTAGTTCAATGAGTTTTCTATGAGAAAATAACCTCTCTGTTCTGAGTCAATTGTTTGCGGAATGCTAAATACTACAAAGTTTTCCCACATATTCAACAGCTGAGACTGCTAGCTCACTTTCAAATTCAGACCGTGGGAATCTCTTTATCTATTTATTTTAGCTTTATGATAGGCTCCCTCATTGATGCAGGTGTACGCTTCATATAACGAATTAAGGGAACCTTGGAGCACGAGAGTAGGACGTGCTACAGCTGTTGAACACCGAACATTTTATAGGAGCTATGTTTACGCCTCTCGTACATTCACCGCCTCACTTAACCGAAAGAGACGAAAGGCTTCTTGGGAAATGTATTTTTCATAGTGTCTTTCCAAAAGCAGCAGATGTAGGTCGCTTGCCAGTCCAAATACAATTCCCACAAGACATTGCGTTGTTGTTAGCGACCCCATCTTGAGTCCTCCTCATTAATATATATCAGCCAGTATTTGCGTAGGAGGTCGGCCGACGTTCATTTCATATTCTAGCACTGTATTTTGGTCCAAATGGGACGCACGATACAGCCATGTCTCCGCCCTGATCTGTCCTTTAGCGCCCTGCCTCTTCTCAGCGAATTTAATCAGTAAAATGTTTTTTTTTGGAGCAACGGAGGAGACTTCCACAGAGAAAGGAGGGCAAGAAGTGAATGACTACTAGAGGAATAACTCAGCAACACCGCCCAGTTGGCGGACATTTATCACAGTGGTCACGTTTTAAGGCTTTTAAATGTAGAGGTTTCAAGTATAACCTGGTGCGTTTCGTTATTTATTTTGAGTGGGGGACTTTTCATTGGCAGAGATGGAAAGTGTGCAGGCAGTCGCTGAGGATGGAGCGTCAGATGGAGGCGCGACCAAGTTAATGAAGAAGCCCAGCGGACTGTCTGTCGCCCGGGGAGCTCCAGCGGATGATGGCGGTGGACCGTTTGCACCCTCCCGCGTTGAGGCAAAGAACGGGAATAGTCTCTCACATTCCGCCTCCACGGCTGGGTCTGGTGCGTCAAACCGAGCGGTGGCGTCTAATGGCAGGAGTTCATCCAGCAACTCCAGCTCCCTCTTGTTGAGACGGCGGCGTTTGAAGAGGAACCTCTCCGCCGCAGCTGCAGCCACCGCCACCTCAGCTGTCACTGCCGCCTGCAGCGCGAAGATGAGCTCGGCCCTGTCCTCTGCCTCTCTACATACTCGGAGTCTGGATAGGAAGACTCTGCTGAAACACCGACAGAACATGCAGCTGCAGCCTGCAGATCGCGAGTGGGTAAGAGCTGATCTCCACCGGGGCTGCATACATGTACACGACAGACTGACGCCTTCATATGCCAGGCCGGTCCTTTGCACGATGGACACCACAGCCGGCGAGGTGGCGCTCCGACTGAGTAAACTCTGCAGCAAGTCCAGCTCTGTTATGCGCATTTTTTGTAAAGATAGCTCCAAGACTGACCAAAATGGCAACTGCAATATGAAGTATGAATATAATGATAATTCATGCAACGTACAAGAAGAATCAAGTGTAAAAGGCAACCACCTGTCTTCCTTGGAATCCACAGAATTAAGGGGTCATCCAAGTGACAGGTTAAGACTGCTGCTTATGGAAAACGCAGACAATAGGCAAAAGCAACAGGACATTGATGGGAAACTTTTCACCCCAGAATCAGAATCACAAGACAATATTACCTGTTCACTATCTGACTTAAATTCTAACATGGATACCCCAAATGATGATGATTTGGAGCACAGGAATGGCATGGACAGCTATGGACTGAACTCGGGCTCAGATGTAGAGAGCAGCGCGTTTGATGACCTGAGTTCTGGGGCCCGGCTTAGTGAACACAGGGACTCCCTTAGTGATGATATGATTCTTGGGACTGAGGCATCCATCCTCAGTCCCTCCTTTGATAGTGCCATAGAGGGCAACGACATGTACGGAAGCTCCTCAGATGAACTGGAGCTCGATTGTCCTGTGTCAAGTACAGGCATGGACCCCATTTCCCTGCACCACACCAATGGCATCACTGCTGTCACTGCCAGCTACCAGCAATGCAACATGGGACATTTGAATGATATGACAAACAATCTGGGACAAGAAAGCAGACTCAACTCACACAATGTCAGCGGCTTGCCACCCAGCAGTAGTGCCGGCTCATTGTCAAGAACCTGTTCTGCAGGTAATACACCTGATATCCAAGATCCGGACTATAGCCAAGGTGCTGTAAAATCAGAACTGACAGCACTCCACAATGGAGATTCCTGTGATTCCAGCCCCACACTTTATGTTCAGCTGCATGGTGAAGCTGTGAGGAGGCTAAGTCCAGACGAAAGGCCTTTGCAGATCCAGAATGACTTTCTCTTTAAGCTTGGATTTAAGGACCCTTGGAGAGTTCAAGAGGAAGGGCTTAACACGGAAATTGGCTCCTTATTACGTTTTTATGCAGGTAAAACAAAAGACACATGCATATAATGTGTGATTCATGTTTCTCCTCACTTTGCAACATGTTGAGGCCATTTCTTTTTTCTTTTTTTTGCACACACTGAGCCCAGATGCCTGATGTTGTAGTGCCTTAACAGGTTGTCAGCCTGTATTAGGATGAAATGGGTGCATCTATTCTGAACAGATGTATGATATGAAATCAAATTTTAATTGAGATCGACAACAAATTCTTTTAGTTTTTGCTAAGGCAGAATAATGGGGGATGAGCTTGTCTCTGCTGCACAAAACTGGTATTGTGATGTTAATTTAAAGGGTTATTATTTAAGTTTTGCTGGTCTAAGCTTTCTCACTGTTGAGAGCTACCATGTTCAAGTTTAACTGCAGTGGCATGACTGGGACCATGGTTTCAAGGCTGTAGGTAGTCCAACTGCACCTTGCATCATGTTCAACCTTTAATTGTTTCTCTTAACCCCCCCTTTCGTCCTCAACAGTTGTTGTTGGCTTGCAGCAGCACACCTTTCTCCCATGGACACGCATGACATTGCCACAAAGCCATCACCACAACTTATGGTGCTCAGACATGGGGGCCCTTTCCGGCTTTTGCCCCATTATCATCCAAATGAAAAGCCTGAATGCCTTTGTGGTTGGATGGAGAATAGGGGTGGGAGCAGTATGGCTGGGAGGACCATAAACCCTCTCTGTGGACTCACTGAATTCTAGTCATTGAGATGCTGCACAGTGTTTGTCCTATTGGCATCCAGCATGGCTACTGTCACACTAAATGGCTGCCAAGATGGACTAACATGCTCTTCCAATGCTCAGGAAGTTTCTTTCTTCACCATGCCACGGCCTCTAGTGCTGTTGCCGTTACTGTTGTGGGAAGTGAAATGGCAGGGTGGTGAAAATGCAGGTCTAGCGAAGATGTTTGAGAAGCAAATGTTGGATGTAAAGTATGGAAAAGAGACACGAGTATCCTGTCGCAAACTGGTATTGAACTTTCAACAGGAAGTTAGGGTGCATTCACAAAGCTTTTTTGATTCAAATCAGAGTCCATTTGCTCGGAAAGTCCGCTTCATTTGGGGGAGTTATGAATGGGCAAACAGACTCTGATCCAGTCCGATTCAAGTGGACTACAAATTGCATTGGCATTGTAGGCAAAACATTGTGGGTAAACACTACGACAACAAACGTGTGGGACTGCTGTAGCCTACTTATAAAGATGGCTCGTGGTCATATGTGGAGTGACAAGAAAGTAATAGCTTTAATTAGGGCTGTCAAAAAATTAATCCTAAATTAATCCTGTTGTCAAAAGATGTCCTTTTTAATAACTACTGCTATATGCAGAAAATACATTAACTTTTGTTTTACAACTTAAAGGCTAAAACCAAGCTACATATCTGGGAGTAGTCCAGGACTCAGACCTGAATTTCAGCTTTACATTAGAACAGTTGTGAAGTCAGCGTGTGTGGACGTATCAGCAACATTCTGGACTAAACTGCAGCTGTCTGAAGGACTTTAGGGAGACATGTAAGGACAGGGTTTCAGTAGTTTAGTCTACTAAAGATAAATGCAGAATTCCTGGTGAGACACCTTTTACCCTAAATGTGTTCTAAAAGTGAAAAAAGCAATGTAATTAATCAGGATTAATTTTTTGACAGCCCTAGCTTTAATCGATCTTTGGTCTGATGAAAGCATATCCCAGCACTTCGTATTTACGCACAAAAATAATGTCGTTTTGTGGCGGAAACAGAAGTTGTGAGAACCTTTTTGTTTGTTGTAAATATCTTGGTCTTCGCCTATGGTGAATCCAGCGCCACCTGAGATTGGGAGCATTCAAAAGGTTTAGCTTGGTTCGGCTGGGGGCAGGGGAGGTCTTCCAGTCCGAGATCGCATTTACGCTGCACGCGATCTTGGTCCGAAAAAACCACCCCCGCCCCCAGCCGAACCGAGTCCCCAAACAGACTGAGTCTTCCGGACAATGCTTTCTGAATGTACCCTTAGAAATGGCCTTGTGTGTTCACATTCACAATTACATGTGCTTCATGACCTTTCTTCCTCTATAAAGAGTTGTTTGCTTGAGGTATGCGATGATTTAAAACAGTTGGCATCAAATGGAAGGCTTCATACTGTGGACAGATTTGCATTTAGAGGGGAAATAAAACAAAACAAAACTAATGGACCCTATATGAGCCAGTGGAGTCAGCTGAGATGTTACAGCAGCAGCCGCTGAGGGCGAGCAAAAGAAGCCCTAACTGCCTTTATCCCATGTGAGACAGCTTAACTGTGGTCACCTGAGCTCTCTTCCAGCTCCCCCACAGCAGAGAGCACCACTCAACACCCAGGCTGCAATCTCTACAAGAGGCCTAATTCTCATTCAGCAACATGTAGAAGGACAGCGAACAGCACTTTGGTCCAAACAGGCACTGTACAGAGAAAGCAGGACTAATACCCTTGTGACACGTCTGGCCTGCTCCTCTGTTGTTTCCTTATGCGATGGAGGCATGTGAGGAATGTACGCTGGCTCCTCTAGAATGTCAGGCACGTTTGCTGAGAAGGAAGTGGAGGAAGGGGGTGTGGGGAGGCAGTGTGTATGTGGGGAGTCTGCTGACACATGTTGAGCTGACTTTGAATGGTTGTTCCCCTCAGATAGGGGAGATAGGACCAGCCTCAGCTGACTTAGTGGCTAGCTCTAAGGCACAGCTGCCACAGCTGTAGACCTCAGTAACTCTAAGGGCCTTTTTGCTTGCATGCCTGTGCATGCAAAGTGGCCTTTGATACAGGAACTCCACTATCCAAACAGTGTTTTATTGCATACAGTAGTTGCTCAATAATGGCACTGTGCAATTTTAGTGGTAACCTAGATATTAAGTTTGTCAGCAAGGCCAAATGTTGTATTGTATTTCTAATATGTATGACAGATGAGGTACTTAGCATGATTTGGCTAGCAGGAGAATGATGTTAAGAGGCTGTTAAATGAAGGAGTTGCCATGGTGCATCATGACTGATTCTCTAGACAATACAGAGACCATTTTGACTTTGAAGGGGTCAGGTCATGCTTTGAATGCACCGACTCTGCATTGGCCAGATGAGAAAACACACTTTGCCCAACTAGACACACAAACACATACACATGTACAGAAGGCCGCCTAGATCAAAGGGCTGCTGTCCTCTTTGGCAGGCTGATGAGTGATCCTTTCAGAGCTGTTCACACAGGAGCCTCTTGTAATTCCCAGCCAGCTTTATTAGAGTTTGAGTGGAAGGGAAAAGGATAAAAAACATACAGAATTCTTGAATCAATACAAGTGCATTCTGTTGCAGACAAGCCCAAAATGCCACAGCTATAAACAAAAGTCCACTTCCTCTGGGGACTTTGGGTTTTAGAGGTTTTTCTATCTGTACACTGAGTCACAGCCATGGTTTAATTGCCTATCTAGGTAAAAGTACAGGCAACAGGTCAATGTTGCTTTATAATAGCTTTTGCCCTGGTGTAAGGAAAAATTCACTTTACCAAGTAATGGAACTATCTGTGCTTTGATGATTATTTCTGGTAACAAGAAAGGCTCAGCTTTCTTTTGTGTATGTATTACTGAATTTACAAGAAGAGGAAATGGAATAATGAACAGTAAAACGCACTGGCAAAGCGTTTGCATATAGACAGTGGAGCTAGAGTTCTTAAAGATACTATTGGAGCACACTAAATTATTTAGATTCATTAGCCAACTCAGCTTTTCAAATGCACTCATCTATGTTCTTCAGCATATCAGCTACTTTTTGTGAGTTTTTTTTTTTTTTACCCGTTGAAGTTAAGATGTGGATCATTCAGCACTACTCTGACATATCTCTCAGGTCATGTCTTATTTACCTAAAAGAAATTTACGTTAAAATTCTACGAACTTCATGGAGTCTTGTCAAAATCCCAAAGTTCTTTTCCCAAATCATTTTTTAAAGAAAATAATTTTCTCAAGTTTGCAACTGTGAGCTTCACACAGTATTGTAAGTGTCCCTCCCTTATTTTTATAAGATCAGTGCCTTAAGAATTTGTATTTATTCCATTTGGATTAAGTCAAAGTTTGTACTGAATGTCACTGATATAAGGATAATTTTTTAACTAAACAAATATAGCTGAAAGCTATGGTTCACAAGCAGAAATATCACTTAAGTGCAACCAGGCTTTGCTTCTGTAATTTGTTTATATATATATATATATATTTATAATATTTAGAAGTTATTAAGTTTTTCAGTAGAAAATGACTGACACTGATCTTTGACTTCCAGTTTTTCTACCTACTTAACCTCTATGTGTAATATCACTGCCAGCTCAGTAGTGGATACACCTGTTATATTAAATAGACATCTATCTCAGAATTTTTTAAAATGTGTTATTTCAACGTAGCTTATTGGGAAGAGGCTAATTTAAAAAAAAAAAATCCTAGACAGCTGAAGAATTTAGCAAAGTTTCATAAACTTAATAGACAATTTAGCATAGATCACTTTCATAAAGCATCGTAGAACCTTGTCAAGGTATTAATTCCCTTTTAGCTCCCTGAAGGTTTATAGCTCAAACCACTTTACATCAGAGTCAGTGTTGCTGGCAGTATGTTATATTGAGAGCATGTTGCTCTCAATATTAATATAAATGCTATGTTGTCTGCCACCAAAGTTAACTTGAAGGAATTGTTTTCGAACTAATGTAACAGAATGATGCTCATAATGATTAGTTTTACAAAAACACTATCTTATCTGCACTAGAATGTTTGTCTTTTTACATTTATCTTATCATACACCTCTTATGTGACTTATTTCTTGTTGCAGTTTTCAAAACAAATCGCAATTTCATGCTCATTGGTTTACAGTTATTGAGGCGCTTACTTAAAAAATCCAGACAATAACTTTAGTTTATTGCTTTGGGATGATGCCACAAAAGCCCACATCCACCATGACCCTGAGTTTCTGGAGAATTTCCAAAGCATCTCTCAATGACACACTACCATATTTTAAGGAACAGCGTAGTCCTATTAAATCCTTTCAGTAAAAAGATGCTGTTCATCAGTAGAGCTGAATTCTTCTCCTTTACTATCTTTTTTGATGATATAACTGAAATTGTCAATAAATGGACAGCTATTCCCCTATATATAAGTAA
Source organism: Atherinomorus stipes (assembly GCA_023101725.1). Classification (NCBI taxonomy): domain Eukaryota; kingdom Metazoa; phylum Chordata; class Actinopteri; order Atheriniformes; family Atherinidae; genus Atherinomorus; species Atherinomorus stipes. The sequence continues at coordinate 1,198,627 of JALJCO010013034.1, read as the reverse complement.
CACTCGTTGACTTTTTTTTGGACAATACTCCATGCAAATTCAAGATGTTAACATTTTCAAAAGACTGATAGTGACATGATTACTACAAGCTTTGTAAAATTGTACTTAAGGACTATATCTTTGCAGTCTTACCTCGGTGACTCTCAGAGGAGGCAGCGGGCAGTGACGTGATGACTTAAAGGACTCTGCAGGGTTTAAAGGCTTAATGAAGCTCCCAGCTTTCTCCAGCAAGCTCTGTGGCAGCTATTAAGCAGAGAACCACTCACTCTGTCTTGTCTGTGCCACGTTGCTCCCTTCGTACAGTCATCACGCCAGATTGCTCCCACACACACACTCGTATTTCTATGAAAACAGTTTTCAAAGGCAGAACAGGCTGTGTAAATTTTTAGCTTTGTTTTGCTGCTTTCCTGAGCAGTCACTGATCACCCTGATAGCAGCATCCCTTCCAGTGGATTACTTTGAGCGAATTTTTTTTTAAGCAAATGATGTTTCACACTGCGAACATTATGAGATGCAATATTCAAGTGTCACTTTCACTTAAATCTACTAAAATTCACCAAAGCATTGCATCAACATGTTTTAAAGGCTCATGGAAGATATTTGGCTGCAGTGAGCCACTGTGCTGCTTTATCCATACTTACATCCATGTCAGCTAATGGTCTGTCTAAATAGCCGACTGTAGAGTCATTATATAATTGTGTAACCAGATTTCACACATTCCAGAGCTCAAATCCAATACACATGTGCCAGTGTGCACTGCTGATGGTTTTTTAATTGTGTTCCCAAGAGAAAAGCAAGGAATCAAACAACATTTATGTTTTTTGCATCTCTTCACATGCAAAGTTGGTCCTATATAAAATGTGACCACATCAGCCTCAGCATTTAGCGAGACATGTGTGCCTCTGAGGATTTGCACATGTGTCTACTGAGGCAGATGCTAAGAGGACGATGCTTTCAGCTTGTAGCAGTTAAAACCAAGGGGACTATTTTCTGTCTAATATAGATTGCCTTCTTGGCTGACATCCCTCCCCTTCTCTCCTCACACCAAATCTTCCTCCCTCTCTCAATTTCTCTCATCATCGATCTTCCACCGTCTCTTCTCGCTATCTTTTCTCACATCTCTTCCTCCCTCACACCATCTGACAGTTTCCCTTTATCTTCCCATATCTCTACAGTACCTTTTCCTTAGATTATTGCTTTTCATTCCCAGAATTACTAATCACTTTCATAATTGTGTTTAAAAGACAATAAAATTAGGAAAAAAAAACAAATCAAACAGCCATAGGCGCAGGGCACTACAGTATAAAGCACCTAATTTGTCGCAGCTTTTGTTATGAGTGGATATGCTTGCTTACATGCATGCTTGTTATTTGGGTTATAACCCTGGTGGAAGTTGGTTTAAAGAATAAGGAAGTTTACACTCAGAATTTTCATTGCTTTATGGTAAGCAACTGAATCTGGGCTGAGCAGTGTCAGTCTGCTATGTCACTGCTGTCTGCAAGTAGACATATCTTACAAAGGAAATTGGGAGAGGCAGTAGGGGAGGAGCAGTGGCTTCTTCTGCCTTATGGGAGAAGTCTAGTCTCTCAGCTGTCTGTCAAGCTGCCCTTGCCAAATGTTCCCCAGAAACCTCGCCGGGTTAGAGTTGATGCTGCCCACAAGCAAAGGCAATGAAAAAGGTTTTCCCTTCAACAGGGTCATGGAGTAGGCTGACTGTCCCAGAGCTGAGCACCAGTCCTGGCCCTGACCACATGCATGAGAGAGGATTAGAGACAAGCCAGCAGGGGCTCACTATCCGCAGCTTTGATCAGCAGCAGCACAGCCTAATACCAGACAACATCTGCAACTCTCAGCATTAAAGAGGCCCAAAAATTCCGATTAGGGAACACGAGGCCTGCTTGCCTGCTAGTGTACAGGACAGAACTGTGTCAATTCCTGGACGGAAGGTTTCTAAATACCACCACTTCAATGGTGCTTACACTGATTTATTTTACAAAGCCTGAGTCTCCTGAGAGGGAGTTTGGCTTTTTGTATCTAAGCATTTCATTTTCTTTAACAGTCGCTAAGTAAATGCAAAAGATAAGATCTGTTTAGTTTTGGGGCAGCTTTGTATTAAATATTTTGTTATCACAGACAGCAGTGTATCTTTGGGTTTGTCAGGAAAAAAAGGCCAAAGAGAATATGTATTTTCCAAACATCATTGTCGGTGGAATTAATCGAAGCTTTCCCCAAATCACTTTTTGTATCATCTGGATACAGCTAGATAACATTCGTCTGGCATGCGCTTTGGTTGTTCCTCCAATGGCAAGTTGGTGATATGAAATGACCTAGTTTAAAGTTCACCTCTCTCAAAAAATGCTTATGTGTAAGTGTGATACTTCCTCATTGGTAAGGGAGTGTCTGATAAAGGCTTAGAAATGAACAGCACTGCCACATCCCAGTACTGCAAGTTGGCATAGTTTTTGCAAGCTTCCCACTTAACACGATGGCGCAGATAATACATAGCATTTTATTTATAATATACGTTAACACAACAAAGTTGACCAAAGTGCTACAGTGTAAAAACACAAGGTAAAACAACATAATAAAATCAAATAAGTTAAATAGCATAAAAATGTTAGATTAAAACAGCTTTAAAATGGATCAAAGTGTTAACATCACATTTTGGGCAGAAGGTTGTGCCATCAGTTTTAAGAAGAAACTTAAAAACTGTAATAGAAGAGGCCCGATGGATGTGCAACGGCAACTCATTCCACATTTTAGGTGCTGCCACTGCAGATATGACCAAAAACACCACCAAAAGGAAATTAAATTCAAACTTGGAATCAATAGCTTGTCATGATAATATTACTCAGAATCTACATGCATAGTTTTTCTTACAGTCTGTTTAATTACTGCTAAGAAAATCATCTTTAAAGCAGAATTCTAAATATGTTTCCTTGAAAATTATCCCCTATGTGCTTATGAATGGGGTTCTCTTGCAAAGACATTTGTATTACCCCTGCCCCAAATTTCAACAGATTTCTTAAAAGCGACAACAGAAAAAAACAAGTTTGATAAAGATGAAAATTATAGTGGGGCTGTTGCTCTGTATAAAACCAAAGTTAACAGGTGTGTCCAATAAATTGCCAAGTCACTGTATGTAACATTGGTGTGTATGAGAGCTGTCAAGCTAAAAGCTCAGTTCTAACCCAGAGTGACTGAGGAGACATCACTCCTGCTGGTCTCAATCATTAACGTGACAGTTTGTTTGTCTCTTGCGCTTAGTTGTGCAGTTTGATAATTACCCAGATCCTGGAAAAAACGTGGAGCTGTCACCTGCTGCACCAGGAAGTTAGCTGTCACTTTCCCTCACCATGTGCTTTTCTTTTGGATTTAAGTCAACATACACATGCTGCTCTTGTGGGGCCAGCCCTATTCTGTTTGTGATGTTTTTCACATAAATGTTGCATTTTTTTTAACTCCCACTCCACCACCACTTACTTTTCTATCTTCCAGTGTTTCCCAGTCACTCTGTGTCTCTGGTTAAAGGCTTTCCATCTTTAGTTTTCTCACCATCGCTCCCTCTTACTGCCCTCCCACCCTTGCACCCCTTCACCCTCCTCCCTCTCCCTCAGTGCCACTGTGTTCACATGGCCCCTGCATGTGACACAAAGCTGAGCCAAAACACCCCGGATGCCCGTTTCAGCCCTCCGCTGTTCCAGACCTTGTTAAATTTTAAACAAAACAAAAGAAAAGGGAAGGAGGGAAACTGGGAAGAAAGAAAAGAGCGAGCACGTGGGGCCAGGGGAATGTGCAGCAACATCACAATCTCATTCATCCCCTGGTTCTGTCCCCCATGCATCATCAGGAGAGCAGCCTTTAATTCTTGCACTTGCGCTCTCTCTCTCTCTCTCTCTCTCTCTCTCTCTCTCTCTCTCTCTCTCTCTCTCTCTCTCTCTCTCTCTCTTTGCTTTTTTTTTGGTGTGAAAGTCCTACTCTTTTCCTTTTCCTCTTGTTCTGCTCTGAACTGAACTGATTGTTGCCTTAAACACAGATCTAGGGTCTGATTACTTAATGGCCAACGCTAGTGGTTTTAAAGGACAACTGCACATGGACTACTTCCTTTTCATTTACCCCAGATGCTTGATTATTGCAGGAATTAAAGGACAGCAGGATTAGAAATGATAACAAACACTTATTTTTTTTTTGCTCATGTTCTTCCCTTATATCACTATACTTAGTGTACTTTTTCACTATCAGAGGATTGTCACAACTTGGCAGTTTGTGAAGTATCCCAAACTATTTGCATGTCCAGAAACATCCCGTTGGATCTATCCATATTCAACTAAGCTTTAAGAATCATTCATAGATTCTAAGAATAAATGGTGTTAAAGATTGAGTACAAATGATATGCTTATCCGTGCCTCTGTGTTCGGCCCTGTGGGGAAATGTGAAACTGAAAGCAGGATGTGAATTAGAGGCTAATCAATCAGGGATAAAAATTGTCATTGTCACCATACACTACGCATGTATTGAGAGCTTCCTGGCATCATGCCTTATGCATTATGATGGATGAGATACCACATTTGTTGTCAAGCAGCAGCATGCATTGTCACAGAGTTGTTGCTTTGTATTATGAATATGATTTGCCTTGCTTGATCATGGTTGTATTGATATCTCTTACTGTTTCTCTTGCAGTTAATAGTCAAAAAATAGACTTGCATTCACAGTTACTTCCTAATCTCCTGATTAAAAGTATTTAAGCATAATATTTTGCTCAGTTGTTAGAATTATTTCTATTTATCGGTACAGGAATTAATCTTATGCACCTTTTTGCTGTGGTGTAATGGTGCTAACTTTTTTGTTTCTTAACTTGTTTTATGCGATAAAGAAGTGTGCCGATAAAATAAATGGCTCTTCACCATAAAGAATATGGAGGTTTTTAAACATAATGAAATTCAAGCTAAAGAATCAGCATATAATAAACAGAAAAACACAAATTATTTTTCATTTGTATGACTTAATTGTCTTCTCAAATTCAGATCGTGACTTCCTGGTTGAGAACACATCAGCTTGGTATGTTTCTTCTATTAAATGACAGAAACGCTTCATTCTTTTCTTTCATTTCCTTATTTTTGAGTAAAATCAGTCAAGACAAGAGCCTTAAGCATGCTGCTGTTTTCAGTCCGTCCAGCATTATATTCATCACCAGTCATACACGTTTTGTATGATTTTACAGTACAGTACACTGCTCTGGTATTCATCCAGTCTGTTGCTCACTCCACAGCTATTCTTGTACTGCATCTATGAAAATATTGCTGCCGCCTACTTGAATCTGCTTTTCCTCCACTCAGGAATCTGTATATACTGGTTGGTAGCACATGTTCACTGTACGCATTGTACACACCTGTTCTTGTAGCCCGTAATGCATCATTATGCACAGTTCAGAAACAGTACTTACACCCATTTCTATGTTTGAGCTGTAGACATGTATCCCTGCTGCTACTGCTGACTTACCCGTATTAAGGCCCCAGGTTTTGAACATTGAGTGATTTGCTGACATCTATACATACTTACATAATTGTTATTACAAGTAAAAACGAGGACACGTGGTTTTACTGTAAGCTAGAAATTTCATGCGTGGGAGTGATTTGTTGAGAGGGTTTTTTTGTGTGTATGGTTGTCTGTCCTGATGCTCCCATAATTAGGATTTTTATGATTACTGCCAGTAATTTTAGCTTTTCCTCTTGGATTCAGTGTTCCTAAATAAAAACATCCACTTTTGAGCAGCATTAGGCACACATCTACCAGCCCAAAACTGATTTAAGAAGGTTATTTATCCTGGTCATAAAATTAACAAATCTCATCAAAGTACAGAGTGGTGAAACAATCTGATTATCTGCTCCTTTTAATTTCCGTCCATTTCAGCCTTCAGGCTACTCTATCATTAGCTTGTTTAATTAGTAATATTTGTACAATCCTACCATGCTAATAGAGGGCCTTCCTGAAATATATAGGCAGACTCGGATAATAGATTTAGATAATTGTTTATAGATAAAAGTGTTAAATAAAAATATTTTTAAGAACCGATGAGCACTGAACATGAAATGCCCCATTTAATTTCTTGTAGTGACAGACATTATTAATGCAGTGGTACAAATGAACAGGAAAGCCCAGGGTGACAAACATGTGGGAGTTCCTGCAGGCTAATTAATCATTGACATAAACATGCACGCAAACGTGTGTGCACATGCATGAGCTCTCCTCCACAATCAACGCTAACCTTTTGTGGTACATCAAACCCTTCCTGGCTTACCAATTAGCAAACTCATCTAGCCTATTTAGCCTTGGTATCAGAGGGAGGTGTTGTCAGCCTACTTCTTATCACTACTCTCCCGTCATCCCTGGCTCTCACATTTCACCCTCCCCTGATGCTCTTCCCAGGGGCGTTGAATGCTAGGTGAGTAAGACTAAACCTCTGTGTCTGGAAGGCTGTTATTGTACTGGAGTTAGGATGATAATGCCTCAGTCCCCTCTCTTTTTCAAACGCTTTAAACTCCCTATATAGTTTGAAATGCTGCACCTTCTCAAAGCTGTATATAGAATGCTGCAGAGACAGCTTGCTGCTATATACGGGCTAATAGCAGCTGCCAAGTGACAGAATGCCGAGGCTGAAGTGATATAGTGATGCCGGAGATGAGCAGCCAGTGTCCCGTGTAAAAAGAAAAATTGTGTGTCTGGGGTACAATAAGATTTCAGTAAATATTCTAAACAATTTTTTTCTTCAGTCTAATCATTTATCTGATCACCATTCACTTTTTTGTGCTAATAGCTTAGGCTGTCAAATTATGCAAGAAGAATATTATTAGTATATTTGTTGAATTATTTAGTAAACACATTTATCCAAATGATCTTACAAGAGAGAGGAAAACCAAATAGACCACCGACCTTTCAACAGGACGACCTCTGTTCTTTCTGGTGGTATTACATTGATTTACCAAAATGGAGATCCAAAAATGTTATTTCTTTCATTTTCTTTATTTTTCTTTCTTTCTTTTTTTTCATGAAATGTGGTATTCAGTACTTTAAACAGCTGTACAGTGTCTTCCGTAGTCTAAAAAACCTTTGGGCAGTTCTGTGACAGAAAACTTGGAGGGGATAATGCTTGCATAGTTGTTTTGTCTTTGTAACTGTATTGATTTTGGCATTTAAGTAGATGCATGTTATATTAATTGTTATTCCTTATACTGGCCACAGATGTTGTGAATGGTCTTCTGTTAAAGTGACAGTATAAGATAGCAATCTGTCAAAGAAAGCTTTTCCTGCTCTAAAGTAGGTATTGATAAGGAATCGTTGAATGAATTTGCACTTTGGTTTGTTCACCTTAATGAATTTTACCATACTGTGTTTTGATGAAGAACTATGAGGCATGAGACACACTTTTAGTCCTTTTTGCATCTGTGCTCCTTATGGTCTGACCCCATAGGACATTCTGTAATGATGAAACAAGGTGCAATAGTTGAGATGTATGCCACAGTTCATACCTTGTTTCAGTTCGCCTCCATACAGACTCCATTAGATTATTTTTCTTTATCATTTACTGTCTTTTGAATTGATTTTTTTTTTTTTCACATCTACACCTAACACTCCAGCCTCATTTCCTTTGGAATACCTTGTCCCATGCCTAAACTTGATGATGTGTCCTCATGAGCAAGAGAGTTGTTAGACTAAAGGTGAATAATGTATCATTAATGAGCATGTGCCACCCTGTGCCTGGACTTCAGTGACCCATAGCTGTCAGCAGTGTATCCTTGAGCATGATGGCACAGGCTGTGGCGAGGACACACTGCAGGGCCCAATGGCATGTGGAGGTCTGTGGGTGGAGCCAGGGGTTGGCAGGGCCAATCTGGGCTGAGAGAGGAACCTGTTAATACAGAGGAGTGGAGAATTACCTTTCTTTTTCTTTGCAAATTCTCTCATTGCTTTTTTCTTACTTGAGGAGGTGAGAAGTCCCTGTTACACACAAAGACACTTGAGCTGGACAAGCTGACATATTTTACAAAGGGGCCGCAGCGTTGAGAGGCTGTGATGAAAAAAAGATTTGGAAGCAAGTAAGCTGGACTAGTAATGGTGACTGCATAAATGACCAAGGCATTAAGCCAGAAAAAAACTTAATATGTGCAGGAGAAAGTAAGGAGGGAGGAGAGAACAGACATGAGATGAGATGACAGCTCAATTCTCATCTATTCTAATGATTTGTTCTCCAGGGAATGTTTATGGAGAAAGATAAGTAGGGAATGATGGAAAAATGATGGAATTCGCTGCTGCTGAGATTATTCTTGCCCCCTGAAATGTTGAAATATGTACACACAGAGACACACACAGTTAAAACCTTTCCAGTCATAAGTTGTGTGAGTGTGTGAGCAAGTAAGTAAAACAGACACATTACATAACTGGACACCATGACTCTCCTGCCAGTTTACTACCACACAGCGGCAACTCAGTTTTCACGTGTGGAGGCCTGCTTCATCTTGTGTGTGAAAGTGAAACCTCCCGTTTGTTTCTCACATTCACATCCTGCTGGTAATTCATTATTTTCCCACGTACAGTAGCCATCCATCTTCCACACCAGTGATGAAGCTGATGTTGCATTTTAATCATATTACACAAAGAACTAGAGGGTTTGATGGAAAATACATCTGGCTTTTCTCTTACAAGATGCAACACTCATTGGAAGTGATGGTGGCTTCAACTAGGGGTGTGCCATATATTATCGCAATCATACTCATATTTTTTTTTCACATCACTAGAAAAGGAAATATTGTGACATCATGTGATCCTTGCATCACAGTGGAGCTCCACTGAACGAGTGAACAAGGGAACATGACAGATCAGTGCAGATCAGCGGATATCAGCTTCAGACTATCAACAAAAACAGTGTTTAGTAAAACAAAAAACAAACTAGAAAAGCGATTGAAATTTAAGTGGAATTTGCAGAGGCTTTATTTTACTGTATGTCTTTTGTCAATTGGGGCAAACAGAAAAATAATTTTTACTCTCCCTGTGACTTCTTGTGTGGCCATCAATATTGTCTCTGATTTTGTTATCACATTATTTATTAATTTTAAAATATTGTGATATCTTTTGGGGGATATCGCCTACCCCTGACTAACCTCTATAGTTTCTTCAGTACAGAGAACCTGTACAGTTTTCAGTACAGATACTTTAAAATTGGTGATTTTGAAAAACATTGTCTAAAATCGAGATCAGACAATATGAAAAAGCATATTGTGATTTTTTATTTATTTTTTGCCATATCCTTCAGCCTTTCTTTAAAACGTTGGTTCTGAGTTGATTGTAAAATAGAGAAAAAATGGGTGACCATTAATTCGCTTAACAATATGTTATTTAAGTTACAAAGAGCCTCCTTTATTTCTCTACATTTCTGTGCTTTTAAAAGGAAAAAGGTTAGGGGCACTTTTATTTAAATGAATCTGTTTGCTTACAGGACTGACAAACCTTCTTGCCTATTTTTTCTTTTCTTTTTTGTTTTTTACAGGATAATCCCAATGTTTTACAACATCGCATCAATCATATCATTTGCTTATTTTAGTTTTGGCCACCATTCGTGCCAGCAACATCAGTTATGTCATTATGTTAATTTAGGAGATTATCCAACAGCTCGTATTAAAGTGGCACGTTTATCTGTCACTGGGGACAGAAAACCAGGGATCCTCTACACACAAAACAACACATTACAAGCTGCAGTGATGGAATAAAATACACCATGTTTCAGGTCTTCTAAGTGTGCAGCTGACATATTCTAAACGTGCAGATGGAATTCATATTAAAACTTTATATCAGTAAATGTGACAGTGCTAAACTGAAAATTTAGAAAGTTCTTCCTCTGGAAAGACATGGTGTTTCCACTGGATACAATGTGAAAAAGAATTCAGTCAGAAATAAATTTTATTTGAAATATACCCCTGAATTAATAATACTTTGAATCTCCAAATATTCTCTCCAAAGGGAGGAAGGATCAGTGGCAAAATCACATGACACAAGTAAATGACTGTTGAGTGAGCCCTTGTTTTCCAGCACTGTCTGGGGGAAAATGCTGTTAATAAAAAGATATTAACAATTTGTGTTTTTTGGCAAATTTGAACACCATTTAGGAATCAGAGTAGAAACAGCGACAGCGTTTTAAATATCACATTAAAAAAACTAAAACGAAAAAATGTGCATTGAGCACTCATTGTGTGTCAAATTGATTTGAAAAAAACAAATGTCTATCTATGATCAATCACTGATTAAATTCTTACGTATTGGATGTGCAATGTAGCTGTTGTTTAAACAGTTTAAATATGTTATAAATCCAAAATGTTTGGAAAAAACCACAAAAATTCGAAGTCAGAATCAATTATGTGTTCACAACCATTATTACATAGGGTTGTCACCACGGTTGTCACGATACTAGAATTTAATTCTCGATACCAAAACTAAAGATTGTAGTCAATACTCAATACTATTTTCCATACTAAATGGTAGAACCCCTTTAGTATGGTATAGTATATCTTGCAGCATCCCTCTGCAAGATATCTCCCTATTTTTGATTTTTGGTGCCTGTCAAGTCCCTCTTCTGACCCATTTTCCCAAAGGACAGGAAGTTGCCTAATAATTATGTTTGCCTAATACACCTGATATAGGGTGTTGATGTCATTAGAGCGCACCCCTTCTCATTCCAGAGATGCACATCACCTGATATGCTTAATTGGTAGTAGGCTTTCGGCCTATACAGCTTGGAGTAAGACAACATGCATAAAGAGGATGATGTGGTCAAAATACTAATTTGCCTAATAATTCTGCACTGCCTGTAGGTATGTCTTACATTTACCCCACTGCTTAGGGGGCTTATCTTCGTTAGCTTCTGTTAGTTTCGAGTTAGCTCAATTAGCATTTAGCCCAGAGTACGTCAGCTGTCAATCATTTGCCCCGCAGCTTGGAGCGGCCTTACCTTTGCCCATTTTAGTATTTTCCAGGAATGACAACACATGTGACACGGCAAGATGGCGACGACAGGACACGCCCAACTGGCTTCATTTTAGCTCTTCAGAAACCAATGGGTCACGTGAGCGGAAGGTTCGTTCCTCTCTATTAGCAGTCTATGGTACTGAATAGAAGCACCCCTTTGAGCTAGTACAGCCATGAGTCTTCTTGGTAATGATGCAACATGTTTTTCACACCTGGATTTGGGGATCTTCTGCCATTCTTCCTTATAGATCCTCTCCAGTTCTGTCAGGTTGGATGGTGAACGTTGGTGGACCGCCTTTTTCAGGTTTCTCCAGAGGTGCTCTATTGGCTTTAAGTCAGGGCTCTGGGTGGGCCAGTCAAGAGTGGTCACAGAATTGTTCTGAAGCCACTCCTTTGTTATTTTAGCTGTGTGCTTAGTGTCATTGTCTTGTTGGAAGGTGAACCTTCGGCTCGGTTTGAGGTCCTGAGCACTCTGGAAGAGGTTTTCTTCCAGGATCTCTCTGTAATTGGCTGCATTCATCTTTCCTTCAATTGCAACCAGTTGTCTCCTCCCTGCAGCTGAAAAACACTCCCATAGCATGATGCTGCCACCACCATGTTTCACTGTTGGGATCATATTGGGCAGGTGATGAGCAGTGCTTGGTTTTCTCCACACATACTGCTTAAAATCAACTCCAAAAGTTCAATCTTGGTCTCATCAGACCAGAGAATCTTATTTCTCACAGTATGTTTTTTTTTGGGCAAAATCTATATGGGTTTTCATATGTCTTGCACTGAGGAGAGGCTTCCCTTAGGCCACTCTGCCATAAGCCCTGACTGGTGGAGGGCTACAGTGATAGTTGACTTTGTGGAACTTTCTCCCATCTCCCTACTGGATCTCTGGAGCTCAGCCACAGTGATCTTTGGGTTCTTCTTTACCTCTCTCACACAGGCTCTTCTCCCACAATTGCTCAGTTTGGCTGGACCGCCGGGTCTTTGAAGAGTTCTGGTCATCCCAAACGTCTTCCATTTAAGGACTATGGAGGCAAGGGTGCTCTGAGAAACCTTTAGTGCTGCAGAAATTATTTTGTAAGCTTGGCCGAATCTGTGCCTCGCCACAATTCTGTCTCTGAGCTCCTTGGATAGTTCCTTTGACCTCATGATTCTCATTTGCTCTGACATGTACTGTGAGCTGTAAGGTCTGATATAGACAGGTGTGTACCTTTTCTAATCAAGTCCAATCAGTTTGATTAAACACAGCTGGACTCCAATGAAGGAGTAGAACCATCTGAAGGAAGATCAGAAGAAATGGACAGCCTGTGAGTTAGATATGAGTGTCACTGCAACGGGTCTGAATACTTTTGACCATTTCAGTTTTTTTTTCTGTCAAGATGGGGTGCTGAGTGTACACTAATGAGATATAAAATGAACTTTTTTGATCTTAGCAAATGGCTGCAATGAAACAAAGGGTAAAAAGTTTAGGGGTCTGAAGACTTTCTGTACCCACTGTATACCATCATGCATGTAGTGCGTAATAGTAGCATCCCAAGAGGAAGCATTATTTTGTCTGCTTTGTGCCACTCAGTGATCAAGGGGAAAGCTGACTGTGATTAGCTCACATACTGTAGCCCTGTTTCACTTTTCCCTGATGAATATCTATATCTACCTGAGGTGACAGGCTGCTTGTAGTTAATTCTTCTTCTGTGTGATTATACATCTGATCTATTGATGTGTTGTTTTTATTCCTTATCTTTGTGTCAGCGATCTTATAACCTCATCTTTTCTTTTCTTTTTAACCTCCCAATGTACAGTATAAAAGATCGGTGTTAATTTTTCTAAACCAGCCTGCACTGCTCCCAATATTTATGCTGTTACTGCAGCATACTGCTGTGGAATCTCATTATTATTATTTTTATTTTGCTTTATTTATTTTATCTTCTCTCATACACATAAACATGCTAACTAATTCATTTTGGGGATGCTTCATATCTCAGCCTTGCAATCATACTCAAGTTTACTCCAATGTATTCAATTAAGTTGTAGCATATTCTTACACACACAGAATAAACAGCATTTGCATTCTCTTGCATGCAAACAAAGGGCTATAAAACAATCCCCAGAGCCCTTGTGTGTCTGTGTTTGAGTGTGTGAGCTCTAAGGTAGCTGATCAGTGGGCTCGTGTTTTCCAGTGCAAGGTTTCATAACACACTCTCATTACATAATACCAGCCAGGAACAGAGCTGGGGAGAGAAAGAAGGAAGGAAGAAGGGGGAATGCACATCAGTGTCCAGTACAGAAGGAATCCCTAGGAAAAATTACTCTTCTATCACATAACAAAACCAATGGATTAAAACCTAAGTACAGTAGCACAATTCTCTACTCTGTCCACAGCATTTGAATCTATTTTTATGGGATTTTGTTGCAGTAACACAGTGATGCATCATGTTAATGTGTGTAGCCGTGGATGTAATGGTGGTGCCAATGGGGGAGAAGGCTTTTATTTCTATTATTATTTAAGTTGGTCATTCTCAAATTCATAGCAGCACAGCATAATTTATCAAACATTTACAGAGCTTTTGTAGTTCCTCATTCCAGCTGTCAGATGTTATGACTTCTGACTGCACATACCTTGTTTGCATCTGCTTCAGTTTCAGCTGATAAACTCAAATTTGCATCAAGTTAACTGAATGTGTTATGGGCAGGTAAATTAGATTTCTGCAACTGTTCTTCATTTTTTGTTTGAAGTTAAATGCAGAGGGGTGAAGAAGAGTGCAGTCAGACCAGATGCAAGAAAAACAGATTAGAACAAAAATAAGTGATAATTCATTATTGTAAACACAAACAGCACAGCAGTACAGTACTCCATCAGGCAACCCCTCCGTCATTATTCTTACCACACTGCCCCTAGTGGTTGTTAGTGGTATTGTGGTGACCTGATAACTGAAACTGTACAATGCCTTTAATAGCAGTGGGCTGTTTAGTTTCTTTTTCCCTTGGGGCAGAGGGTAATAATGGTGCGATAGGGAAGATACTGCAGGCTGTGACCTCATTTGGATTCAGGGTGTGTTTCACTGGACTGAAAGAGGAAGTTTTGTATAGTGTCTGGTTGAATGTGCTTGTTTGTGTGTGACTGCGTCCTTCGTGGTGACATACTTAAAAGAGATGAGCCATCAGAATTTGATCATCCATTAAACTATTAATCGTTTGCCTCATTCACTCTCTGGGAAAAGACAAATGTCTCTAAGTTTTAGGCCTACAGGCAAAACATACTTTCACTGAGTCTCTTGTCTTCTTGGCTCTGCTGCTTACTACTGGAGGGTGGGGTGGGGTAACATTCTGGCTGTGCCAGTTAAGCTGAAGGATGTCCAGTATGGTGTAACAGAACTGTCTATTAAAACTTGTTTGCAGAAGTTCAGATAAGCTGTACATGAATAAAGAGAATATAAATTCTCCTATGTGTAAAATCACTCAAAATGTCATGTACTTTGTCTGTAAAAATAAACAGTCAAAAGTTACAACTTAAAAAAAATTAAGTTTCAGTCATGATTATGTTTTCTTCATTATGAATTTACAAACCAACAGCTGTGAGATAGCTTTCAAATTTACTTTACGGGGTCACAGACATTCAGTGAATACTGTAGAAGATTAGTCCTTTCAACAAACTGTGCATCTGAACTCCATTAAAAGTCATGGCACCAAGACAACTGCTCCAGGAAAGAGATTTTACTGAAACACACACTCTAAGAAAAGTCTGTTTGAAAAAAAAAAAGAGGGCCACATGTACCAAAAAGAAAAGAAAAAAAAAATCATCAAAGGAATTTCTATTTCAACTTTTCACAGTAGTTTTACTTGTATTATTTTTTTTTTTAATTTACGTGGAACAAGAACTCTTCTCAAACTTCTGAGATCAGTTTTCTACTCCTACTGTTCAACGATAAAGTTTGACATAGCTTTGGCATCCTAATGACAAGCACTTTTCTCCAGATTCATAGATTCCCAGTAGCAAGTGTTAAAGGGACTAGAGGCAGGAATTACGAAAGAATAAACAAGCATGTCCAGTTTTTTTAATACTTATGGGTGATGAAGCGTTAAAAACCAAAAAGAACGAGCCCACCCACATCTCTCTGTTGCTCTGAACAGGCTGTGTGCTGCAGAAAGCGCTGCAATTTGGTGGCCGAATTTCCCGCGCTGCCCTACGGACGTGATGTCAAATGACACCGCATCCGCACAATTTTTATACAGGAAGAAGACGGTCACGGAAAATTCAAACACTATAAGCAATGGTTACGGATTCTTCTGCCGTCAGCAAACGATCCAGATCAACTGAAAGACAAAAGGGGAACTACAAAGAAAAAGCTTAGTAAACAACATTATAGCTTTAGCATTATAGCTTTAGTTTGTGCACGCTCCCGTGACGGCTTGGCTTGTGGCTGCAGTTACCTGAAGCACCAGTCGCGGTAGTCGCAAGTTTCGCAAGTTTCATTTCTTAATCTTGCCTCATGGGAAATCCATAACAGATTTATTGTCTTTCTTTCTCGGAGGAAAGGATGCATTGCACATCAGTTGGGTTACTTGGTTACTTCATGACTTTGTGACAAATATAATAATTTTACTTCTAACTTGATGGGTGAGTTCTAAATCAAATAGTGCAAGAAGTGATAAACCTCATTGAATCTTCCAGTCTACATCATAAGGTAAACTGCAGAGGATAACAGCAAGCATGTAGGGATGTTTGTTTAACAGTGAAAGGCAGCAACACTGAATGAAATCAGGTCATGTGAAGCAATTCATGTATTTGTAAACAAGGTGGGTAGGTAGTAGTTTATTTAAATCATACAGGAAAGCGAAACCAAAGCTTTGTGAAGCACTGAATTTATCTGGCATGTCTGCTGTGAAATCAATCAACTCATTCCAGTACGTTCGGGGAGGTGAACATAGGTCATTATCTTCTCCATGGTTCCTTCGACTTTTTTTTATGGTTTCGTTTTCCGTGGAAAAGCATCACAGCAAATTAATCGATGCCAAATCGTCAAATGACCCATCATGATGCATCGTTTGATCAATGAATTTCAAGCAACACTCATTTTTACCTCCGCCAAGAAGGTAATGTTTTCGGTAGCGTTGGTTTGTCTGTCTGTCAGCAACTTTACAGAAAAAGTATGGGACAGATTGAAGTGAAATTTTCACCAGCCGTGTGCCTCGGCCCAAGGATGAACCCATTAAATTTTGGTGGTGATCTGGATCACCTTCTGGATCCAGGAATTTTTTGAAGGATTCTTTATCATTGCAAAAGCTGCTTGGTGGAGGTCTGCGCTCTCTGAGTGCTTTTCTAGTATTAGATGTTATTGTTTTTGTTGGGTTTGTTTGTTTTTTTTTTCTTTCTCTTTTATCTTGTTTTTTGTACAGTGACTGTAAGTGACCGGAAAGGTGCCTATAAATAAAATGCATAATTATTATTGTTGATGTATGTCTGACATAAGGCCTCAGTCACATGACTCAACGTGGTGAGGCAATATATTAAAACAGCACTTCTATACTTCAAACTCTAGATTTTCTCAAATGCTTTGCCATTTTTTCTTCAGTAAAGAGGGATTTAAAAAAGTGCTTGCAATAGTTGTGCTACACGAGGTTGATACAGAGTTGAGCAGACAGGCTTAGTCAGAGCATTAGTGAAATACAGTACAGTATACCCTAAGCTTCCTGAAAAGTTGGCTTTGTTAACCACCATAAAGGAAATTAAACATTCAGATGTGTACAAACAAAGTACATTTAGTGGTGTTGCAAATTAACTAGGTGAACTGACTGCAATACGCCCTGGATTTTAAAGTCATTATATAGACTTCAGACTTGTGCGGTTTGTAGAATCAATGTATCTTCTATTTTATGAATAATGTCTGTGACCCTGAGACATAGTATTTGTTTCACAGTTGTTAAGTCTTCAATTCACACAATGAAGAAACTGTAATCATTTACATTTTGAATTTGTAATCTTTTAAGTTGTAACTTTTTTAAAACAGATTCTTACACAAAAAATACACAACAAACAAGTCGTGTGATTTTATTGGTACTGATTGACAGTTCTCTTACTTTATGTAGTTGAATATCAGATGTCAGAGAGACGCACGAAAAGCGATTAGGTATTGCTTAAAGGATTTGATTAGGTACACCTTGCTAGTACTGGGTTGGACAACTGATTACAGCTAAAAGTGACTTAAAACCCAGTGAGCCATAACACTGAGGACTTGACTTGGACTGGGGGTGGGGGGATACTTGTGAACATCTCAGCATCATGCTTGCAGAAAATCATGTATGCATCGAGCAGCAAGAAAGTGCTATTACGTCACGATTTAAATCCTAGTCACACAAAAATAGCCCCTATTTTTGGCCAAATTCTCCAATGTAAAAGCAAATAAACTCTCTTGAAACAACGCCACTCTTACCCAGGAAAGTTCAGGCTCATGATTTTAATTTGCTTTAAGCCCTGATAGACAGGACTGAAAAATTCCTGCCAACCAGGTAGGATCTGAACCACTGGAGAGCAGTACCACGGATGCCAGCTAGTTTTTCCAGGCATGAGATAATCACACCGTGGTACACATAAATGTAGGAAGAATGGCAAAACCTCAACTATGGAAACCAACACAGGAAACTGCAACAGTGGATGTTTTTGAAAGGATTAGTTTTCTTAAAAAAAAAAAAAAATCATCATGAGTCACAAATTTGAATCAATAAATAAAGTGTATTTATCTGCCAGACCTACATAAACCTAATCTAGTATAGCTTTGAAATAGAATCCGTAACTCATAAATGAGGATTAGATGGAATCTTTGTGGTTTACCAACTCAGGACGCAGACATTGGCTTTTCACCAGACAAACGGCTAACGTCAAGGCATAATATCCATAGATTTGTTTCACTCTTGAATAAAACAATTTGGTTAGACTTTATTTAAAGGGGACAGTGTATATAAATGAACAGAATTTCTCTGTAAATATACCGGATTTAGCAAGATGCTACTTTCCATCTGTAGTCCCACCCCTCACCCCTCCAAAAAAAATAAAAAAATAAAAAAATAGATGAATATCTGACCAGAGCCTCGGACCAAACTGTAAGCATTTCATCTACCTCCTTGATACAAGATGAAGCCTTCCTAACACTCTTCAGTTTGTCCTTGTATAGTATTTTGACTGGTGAACATTTTGTTTAACTCAGCCTTCCTTGCAGTCAAAATATTAGAGCGTAAGCCTTGATATTTCTCTAATGTTAAGGCAGCATCGCATCCCTATTTGAGCTAAAGACACTCCAAAGTAAGAACACACAGGCACATTTATGTGCTTGTGCAAATGTGTCACACTGCGATAGGAACATCTTACTTATTTTCCATGCAAATGCACCTCATCTTCTTATCACTCTTACACAAAGTACAGCTTGATGCATTTCACAGATCAGCACATCCTCAGTCCCTGTAGGGAAGACAGCCCTCTCTAACGGCCCTGCGAGAGCTGTTTGTGTGAGAACATCTGGGAATTTTGTAAAGAGGGTTTGTAACATTAAGAAGCTACTAATTAAGTATAACTAATTTCAGAAACTGTGTAGTTTAAATAAGCTTGAACCTTCTGAAAATGATACATTTTGTGTTTCTCAGAGCTGTACATCCTCAGTTGGAAATGTGCACCTCAGAAAGGTGCAGCAAAATAAAAAGTAATGCATAGAAAAATGTGAAGTACTTAGGTGAGTGCAGCCAGCAGCCTGTCACCCATGGTGGTCTTTGCCACCTTCTAGCAAGGCTTGTGTGCCCGGGTAGTTGGCTTAACGTAGCCTGTCACTTTGGATCTGAGTATTCACTTTAAGTTATCCACAGAGACATCCATTGAGAAGTAGGACCGATGAAAAAATAGAAAAATGGCATGATTTATCAGATGATGGAAGCATGTCCTGATCTAGTAAATGCATTTTGACATTGTGTGCACATGCGTGTGTGCTGGTTATCAACCAGGACAGTGCAGCTATTTGTGTCCCACAGTTAACAGTGGACCTTATTAGGTTAAACACAGACACGCATGTGCGCATATATGTATATATTTTTTCTTTTTAAAAAAACAGCTTCCTTTAACTGTAGTTTGGTGTTCAAATTACAATTTTACCGATTTCCTTTAAATAACAACACCATTCATAATTAGTAGGGTAAATCTTCAGCATATCTTGTATCCAGGTTTAAAAGATGCTGTCTTTTTTCCTCAGTTGTCTTTCAATTACATTGCAAAAAGCACACCATACTGTAAAAGAAGGATGCTGCATATTCAAAAGTCCAGTGTGGGCCAAGAAGCATTTATAAGCCATTGAGTCTTACCATCCAGTGCAACACATCTGCTATCGCCTATAGAAAAACAATTGTGTGTCTATGCATGCTCATGCTCTGATGTGACTTATGTGGGTCATGGATGCCCTACGGTATAATGTGCACACTCCTGAAGTGTAGGTGTGCTAATGTCAGGTAGCATTTAGCAGGGCATCAGAATTATTAAGGGATGTGTTGTCATTATTAGTGAGATGGTCCAGAGGAAAAGAAGTGTTGATTTGTTAAATAAAAAAAATGAATGAGGCCTTCTTGGGTGCTGATTCCCAACAGCGAGGAATTAAAGGGGTGCACCAGCAGGGCATCTAGCTGCCAGTTTGTTAGTGTGTCTCTAATAATGCCAGCACAACAACACAAGAGCATGGAGTTGTTTCTTTAATGTTAGCACAGCTGTCTACAAATACAGATAAACAGCTGTTTTGCATACATGTTCATTTATCCCACTGTGACTCTTGACATTGAATGATATATTGGCCTAATTTTCTTTAGATACTTTGTATAGATGATTACGATGCACTGAAAAAAATATTTGATCCAACTTCATATTTCAGTTAGATCCCTCAACAGTTTAAAAATCAAATTTATAAACGTTATTAACAATTTGATGTTAACCTTAGTAACAGCAACATGATAATTTATTATTTATTGGGTAAATTCTATAAGCTGTTGTTACTTTAATTCTACTGTATGTAGTCCATTCTCAGTTTTATTTCATTGAATTACAAAAACTTCATTTTCTGGTTAAGATTCCAGCACCTAATTCAATTGGATGGAAATATAGCATCTAACGGAAATACGTAGACCTTAGTAGTTGGACCAATTTTTTTTTTCCAGTGTGGCTTGAAATTCACGTGGAAACTCAACATTTATTATACGCTGTCCTCTTCTTAGTGTAGATCACATTTGGTTGCTTTCTTTAAAGTTTAAGCTTTCTTTGTACTTTTTATAGTGATTTAATTTACCACTCTAGCTCTCCTCTCTTAGGCCTCTTATTCACCAAAGTTTGGTGAAGAAGCAGCTCTGCTGGGTTTCCTTGCATCACCAATGTCTCTACAAACAAAATAGCACTTAAACACACCATAAAGTCAACTTTCATCTGCCAGACAGGACATACAGTCTCCACCTGTGCAACAGATTAAAGCTCACAGAATAGAACAATAGGAAGTATAATATACATTATACAGTAAGCAGAAGAAAAAGGAAACATAGTTGCATGTGCTTTCTGATTTCAGTAAGGCCATACAGAGCAGAGGCCTCATTTATAAAGCTTACTTATGCACAAAACCGGGCTTGGAACTGCGCATGCAGCTTCTTACGCAAGAGTTGGGATTTATAAAAAAAAAGAAACTAGCGCAGGAATGTGCATAACTTTAATCAAACTACAGACCTTGCTTACGCAGATTTTGGAGACAACTGTGACAAGGTGAGAACGATTTGTCAATGGAAAGAGTGCATATGAATAGCCATGCAGTGGCAGCCGTGTGTAATCCGGCACAATGGATGCACTTGCTCTTCTTGAAGACCATGCTAATGGAGGGATCCGACTGGAGAGGGTGCTCCGAGAATGGGAAGATTTCCTGGCTTATTACTGGTTTGCGCACATGACTTTTAATCAGGAGACTGGGGATCAAGCCCTTTCCAAGCTCTCCTTGTGTCCTGTCGCTTTCAAACATTTAATTCCCCCTTCATATCAAATTATTATCATAGACTGACTTTATAGGATTCAAACCAGCAGGGTTATTTATGCTGCGCAGGTGAGCTGAAACTATAAGAGCCTTTTAAATAAATAAAAAGGTCCGTAAGCAAACTTATATGTTAAATCAACATTTCATCAAAGTTTTCTCACTATCATATTCCTCTACCCAATGATCATCAGGGTGATATGTTTACCACATTAATACAGATTCTGACAAGGTGCACGGCAACTAGACCGATTGATCTAAGCATAATAATACCGTGGGGACACGTGCGTAATGCTGCGCATGGATGCATCAGTGCTGCTGGAGGACCTACAGATGGGAAAATTAGAAGGGATTGCATTTTCAGGGATTCACCAGGATTTCCTGGCCCAATAATGATGACTGCCTAATAATCAGATTTACTTTTGTAGCGCTTTTGTCTATGAACTGGGCCCAGATAGACTGCGGCGCAGAAATCGTGCCCACCCCAACGCATCAGCAGCTGCGGACCACAGTGTGCTCCATCGTGGAGCCATCAGCCTCACCAGACCGACAGATATGTTTAGATGCAGGTTGGGGGACACATTGCTAACCTGATTTACATCATCTGGGTGCGTTCAACAAGTACACGCGGGGGCGTTCCCTTTCCTCACGCACTCCATCTGAGTAAGGCGACAGTTATAGGTGATTTCGTCTGGTTAGAGAATAATAGGAGCCAATCACTAATCGCGGGTGGGACTTTTGAAGGATGGGCGGCGTTTTGGCGTTATGTTGCCTTTTATCCGGAGGTTTTCTTTGCACATTCGACAAAAGTCGTTCACAGACTGTACACCGCTCGTACTAGCTGTCGCCGCCCCCCATTGTTTACTAAGCTTTTAGCTTAAACATGTTTTATAACTCATCCTCTATGCGTGGTGGCTCTGGTGTCGCTCTAGTGCGTCCGGGTGCGCTCGGTCAACGTGAGTGGCTAGAGCGTGTCAGTCAAGAGACGGACAGACTTCTATCCAATCACATCAAAGTTTAGAAAAAAAACAATTAAATGACATCGGGAACTCCCTCCCCAGATGTATTCAAAACCAGGGGCGGGAGCAGGTTAACACATTGCTGCAACACACCAAAAAGGTGCTCTGTGTTCTGCACTCAGTCGCACTGACACAGCGTTTCCTCCACAGTTCCACAGCGCGACTTCTGGAACAGACTTCTGTTACATCATTCACTGCCACAACAACTTGCTGCCACTCAGCAGACTTAAGTGTATCCACGTGATTCCACTGTAACACCCAAATTAAATGTTTTTGTGAGGCTCCAACTCACCAACAAGCACATCCACTTCAGTCTCCACAAAATTACATTTTATTACCTTTTCCATTGCCACATTAAGCTTTAAATGCCTCAGATCAGCTGGCTCATTTATATGCAGAAACATCCATGAGGTACTTTGCAATGCCCTTTTATGGTAGAATGTCTGTGTGTTGGGGGTGGAATATGAGCCAAATGGGCTATATGCACGGCTCCACTACTTCCTGAACTTCAGACAGCAACTTTGCTTCCTGTCTTCAATGACTGGACAAACTGATTACTCCAGGTGTGTCTGGCCAGTTACTGAGGTCAGACACACCTGGGTTAATCAGTTTGACCAGTCACAACAGACAGGAAGCAAAGGTGCTGTTCGAAGTTCAGGAAGTAGTGGAGCCGTGCATAGAGCCCATTCCCCTGCGCAAATTTCCAGAAAGAGTGTGATTTATAAAGGGGAAATTGCATATGTGCGTACTGTGCGTACACAAAGTTTTATAAATCTGAATATTTTTTGGCAAACGCAAACTTTTGGTTTTGGGCATACGTACACTTTTAGTAAGGATCCTACGCACATTTTTGTAAATGAGACTCCTGGTCTCTTTTGAGTCATGATTATTAGTTGATCTTTACTACCTGTTATTTACTTTGTGATATTGACCTATATGGTAACATTTGAGATATTTTATGTAAGATACTCTGTTTCTGTTTAGTTGTGGTGCGCAAAAATATATGTGTGCAAAGCACAGCCTATGTCTATGGGTGCCAAGTAGTAAGAAGTGTGCTACTTATACATTTGACATACAAGAGAAACAAAGCATAATTTAGTCTGTTTGCTTTTAGGCAGCAGCTTTGAACATCCAGGCCTGATAATATCTTAAAATTTATTCAAAACAGTATGTCTGTATGTTACTAAGAGATTTGGCAGCTCACAATCTGGCACAGTAGGGGAAAACTGCTCTGCAGGCTGGAGGTCAGCCTGTTTTGAGTTTCTGTGCATTATTGCCACATTCCACCACCTGTGTTGGCTGATATGAATACCACAAACTTCATAAAAACGTTATCATTGTAAATGTGTTTGGGAATCTCCCACAGTATAAATTCTACATTTGTGAAATTCTGTGAAATTAGGCAAGTTCCTGCAGTTCTCCACTGAAATAAGTTTAGTAAAGGCCTACAGTACATTGTTCATATTAGGATAGTGACATATAACAAGAGTGTCAATGTAGAAATGTGTATTAGACATTAATAAACTGTTTTGAATTTAGCTGATTGGCACTGAGTAAAGATGCTTATCTTTAATTTTGGAGGGCATCAGGTATCAGTCTTATTCCAACCATTTCGGAGACTCATATTTTCAGTCAAATGTCAATATCAGCTTTGCAAAGTATAGCCAATACATTGGTGTGCTCTCAGTGCCTTTATTTGACATTTACAGGCTTTTATGATTTTTTCTTTAAAGGAGTGATGACACAGCAGTAAGAACTAGTTCATGTTGTTGGCATTGCTGCATATGTCAAATCTCCAAAGAAGAAAAACTGCATTTTTTAAGGCGGGGTATTGTTTTGAAACGCCAGACCTCACTTCCTCAGTAAAACAGTTGAGTCCGGTTATGATATGGAGCTTTACCCGGAGACCAAGTTTACTTCACTTTGATTGGCTACACCTTATTTGGCTGTAACCTTATTTAGAGAAAGTAGGTCAAGTTACCCTAGCGGTTGGAGTTTGCTAAAGGCTAACTGCTAGCAACATGGGCACTTCAGACAGAGTTATGTTTATCAGACAAGACAGCATTCAGAAAATAAATAAACTTACAGGTAATGGCAAGGTTGTGGTCGCCTCCCTCAGTGTTGCTGCAGAAGTTTTCTTTTAAATCCATTTGTTTGTTAACCCAGACCTGACTGCTTAGCAGTCACTCTCCCACTCGCAGCTGAATCAGACAGGGAGGGGGAGGGAGGGAGCGAAGCGGACGGTGCATAGGCCATTAGGAGAGGGAGGGGGGGGGGTCAACAGTTGTTTTTAATTGTGCTATATAAATAAATTTGAATTGAACTGAATTGAATACAATGATAGAACTACGTAGAATGATAAGCTGCTGTCTGATGCAACCATTTCTGAACAAAGAGAAAAGCTGACAGACCATAAACAGGAACTTCGATACTCACTCTGGACATTCACATGGCCTCATCAGTGCACAACAGATCATATTATACCCCCAAAACCCCAGAAAAGTGAAATTTGAAGTCATGGCACCTTTAAACCATTTTTGTTAAAGTGCTTGGTAATGCATACTGTACCGTAGGCAAGCAAATCTTGACAAAAACTGTCTCTACAGTATGATTTTTAATGGCTGGTGTCCTCATTAATTCAATGTACATATCTTTGCAGGCCAGCTTACAATCTGAGTTTATGATCACTCAAATGTTTATGCTGCACAGGTTGTTAAAGACTTTGCAGGGATGGAATCTTTTGCAAACTATAAGAAGCCAAGTATGCAGTGTCCAAGAGCACCACCTCAAAAGTCACAGTACCACAATCACAAAGTGTGTAAGTGAACCATTCATCTGTTTTAGATTGGGGTGCACAATAACTATCGGTCCATTAATTATCGGTCTGATAACATCATTCTGATCAGTCCAATATCATGATGGCTTGCACCGAAACAGCTACTATAATGTAACTTCATCCTGAAATGAAGTGAAATAAACCACAGATTTTTTTCCTACACACACATACATATTTTTTGTTGATGGTTAATTGTTGTTATTGGCCTGTCATTTTATTGAGATATGGATTACTGATTGTGCTTTTTACTTTCAAAAGAAACTGATTACTAGTGGAGGATGTTCATTGATCCAATGAGTTTGTGTGTATATGTTTGTGTTAAAGCAGTAGGGGCGCACACATGGGTATTAGAGTCCAATGTGGATGGGAAACTGTTATTTCCTGAGCCTGGGGGACCGGAAGGAAGGAAACTATCTGTGGTTACAACACACAGACACACTCCCTGACACTGTAGTACTCCTGCTCCTTCATACAGTAGGTCTAGGAATAGACTGGCCTTTGTATATAAGCACACCCACCTTGCAGGCAATGGCTATTTTTAAATTCCCATCTTGTGCATTCCCTATAGATTATGGTATAACTGACCACCATGAGTAACATGGTCGCTGCTCAAAATTTTTTTGTGTAGGTGGCGTATGGTTTATGTGTTCAGAATATGGCAAATTTTTCTTAGAATCTTCTTTCCCTACTGTAGTTACCAGGAGATCCTGATTTTCTGTGGCCCTCTCCTGTAAACAGGATGCTCACGTTGGACTCCCACCCATCTTGTTGTTTCCTCCACTGTGCAGTCTCAGGGCTAGTATGAAAAGTGTGTTTCCATCCAGTCATCCCACTTCCATGTCAGATGGTCATATGTTCCCTGCATTCTTGCGGGAGCAGCTTACCGTTATCACAAAATCCACCTGAATAAGTTTCTATGTATTGTTCGCCCTAGGAAAAAAAATGTCTTGTCTTTTTTTTTCATTTTATTTCTTTTTTGAAGGTACAATTAGATGGATGTAAAGACAGTGAAATGCTGTTATCGTGACTGTGTATGAATGTAGACATTAGTTGAAGGGTGGTAAGAGGACTTGAGGTGTGTGTTTGTACATACAATATGCTTGCATGGGAGAGAGCACGCTCCAACAAAAGGCCTAAAAATAGTAAGAATATGCCCATGTGACATATTGAGGCTAAAAGCTTGTGAATAATTTGTCTAGAGCTACACATACTCTCTTCATAAGCTCACTTATGTATGCACATGTACTACTGCTGGTAACCTCTGCCAGCCTGCATGTTGGGAGGGACCAGGGGAACCAGCTTGCTCCATTACCCCAGTTGGGTTGTCTGTCTGTTTTGCAAGTTATCACATGGATTTGGGTGGCATTTGGTGGACAGATAGCTCTTGGCATAAAAGTAACTCCAGCAACAGTTTATGTTCAAAATATTCATGTAATTCATTATTGCATATCTTTTAGATCTGTTAAGTTATTTTTAAACTTAACTTCCTAATCTCATTTTCTTCGTTGCTCATTCATGTTTGTCATCTATTTTGAATGTAAATGGAAGATGGCACCTGTTATATTTGCTTATTGTCTTGCAAAGCTGTTTGTGTGTGTAGCAGTGGTCACAGTTGGTTGTAGCTGCTTCAGGAAGTAACTCCTCCAAGAGTCGTAGACATATGACATTCCAAATAATTGAATGCACTAATAAGAGTTTGATTTGTAATTGAGTGGTAATTATGGTACCTCATAATAATAATGAAGTTATGCATGAAGTATTATTACTATTACTCGGCAGCAATGGTTTAACCCAGATGATAAAATGGGTTGTAAAAATCAAGCCTTTCTTGCCAGTACCTCTACCAATGTGTACACATCATCATAATAACACAAATGCCCAGTCATTTAAAAGCTTTTCCTCTAGAGTGGATGGTGTTAATAAAGTCCCTTTAAAGAGTGATAAAATCCTGCAGTTTCATTTGCTCTTTGCACACTCCACTTGTTTCAGAAGTGCAATTAAATAAGTTTGAAGATTAACAGTAGAATGGAGGGGAACTGAAGGCTATACTGTACATATATCTTGATGTTTGGGTTAATTCACTAGTAATTTAATGCCAAATCTGATTTGATCTTTTTTCATGCATAAACTTGCATATGCAGCTGAGAAACAATGGCATAACAGATCTCTTCCATAACCTGACATTTCATTCATATTCATTCATATTTACCTCTATATTATGATTGCTGGCTTCCAACTGCTGCAGTGAAATTTAGGCTGACTGCCAAAACACAGAGACAAATTATGACAGAAAGATGTGCTTTTATGCTCCTTGGGTAATATGTTATAGCACACTACCATAAAAAATACATAATAGTGTTTCAGCTTTTTGTGCAGTGTAAATTATGAAGCCATATTTATATTGGCATTGCCAGAACAACCTACTTGAGGTATTTTTATTCACAATTTAATGTTTATGTTGCATCATCCTTACCTGATCTATCAAATGTAACCTCTGAGGTTTTCCATTTCATATTGGATGAATACCAGTGTTAAATTGCAGTGTTATGTAATGATGTATGACATGTGGCTAGCATATGTGGCTTTATGATCCACAGCCAATCAGTAAGAGGGCTGCATGTTTGCACATTATGCAGTGGTTGACATTTGCTATTTTGAGTTTCCTCTTTCAATGTTGAAAGTTTGCAACATTTACAACCAGTTTGGTTTTATTACATGTACTTTTTTCCTTTTCTTTTTTGTCAAATATCCTTTTAAAAACTAGTCTATTGATTAAGTTGTAAACACACAATTAGGTTGAACCATGGAAGAGTTCAAGACTCAGTTGCTGTTTATCTGTTAGCTGAACCAATTGCAGAACTAGAAACATTGAAAGGGCCCTTTCTGTGTCTCTTTGGGTCACCTGAGTCTGGGGAAAAAAAGAGAAGAGATGCCATTGGACACACTGCAATGTCTGCAGCGGTTCCAATTAGGGATGGGCGATATGGACTAAAAAATGTATCACGATAATTTCTCTTATTTATCACGGTAACGATAAAAACTATCAGCAAAATATTTTGTGATATAAATCTGTCACTAAATTCTGTCTTTAAAGCCCTACAAAATACTAGAAGCCACTAAACTATATCAATTAAGTTCAAGTAGTACACCTGTATTGCAAAATGTAGTGACACCAAGCAAACAAGTCTAAAATATGAGAGACCAAATTCCACATTTATTCAAACGATGCAAACAGCAAAACTAACTTGGCTTATTAAAAGAACCAAAGTAGTGCAACTGCAAACACAACCTGATAAATTGTCGTTTCACGATAAAAACGATAAATTCAAATTGTTATTGTGGGGAATTTCTTTGACGATATATCGCACACGATAAAATATCGCCCATCCCTAGTTCCAATACCGATACCAGTATCAGAAATGTGTCTGATAATGCTGGAAGCTGCGATAACTGGAGTTCAGGCACCTATCCAATACCATGTAATTTATTTGAATAGCAATCTATTTACTGATTAGCTAGGCTGGCTCTGACACAGTTCTTCTTTACCTCTCTTAAAACAGTTGCATTGTGCTGCTGTCTGCAACCTGCTGTTTCAGAGGGGTGAGGAGGAACTGATCACCAGACACCTGTTAGGCATGGAGCTGACTAGTAATCATGTCGGCAGTCTGGCAGTTATTTCACACTGAATTCTACCACCAGCAAGACTGTGTCTAAAAGAAATGGCTTCAATTTGCTGTATTCATTCAAGTTTTACAAAGGGTTTAACCTGAGTCAGGCCTTATTAGTGATAACCATATCACAGTCATGCAGGTGAAATATGATATTTTTTACAGCACAGTGATATCAGTACTCAACATCTGCCAATAACCACAGCAGAAGTATCAGAATCAGTACTGAGAGGAAGAAAAATGGTATCGGAACATCTCTAGCAATGACCAAGCTAATCTCCTAGCTAGGTCGCACCATAGATTTCACTAGATGCCGCCTCCGGCGCTGCTGTCCATTGGAGCAAAACGTCAGCTCGGCCACCGTCTTAGGCAGGGGGAAGCCGCGTCTCCTCATTGCATTAACCAATGTAAGCAGAGATCCATCCCCAATTAAAAACACCATAACTGACTAAATTTTCAACCGATTTTCAAGCCGTTTGGTTTATTATAGATATCTGACATTTATGACAAAGCATAGATTATTTCATTTACATATACACATGCACATGCGTACATAGTGATTTTATAGCCTGGTACACCAGCGTGACCAACTCCATGTGTGAGACGCATTACAAGTCTGACTTTGTCAAGTGTGTCACACATGAGGCTGGTCAGGCAGCTTTTTTTTTATATATTATTTGAAAAAAAACCTCTCTCTCTCTCTCTCTCTCTCTCTCTATCTATCTATCTATCTATCTATCTATCTATAGAGCACAAATATGAAGAAATAAGCTATATCAAAAACCAGAACAAAAGTCACAAATTGCCATAATAATAATAAAAAAGTAATAAATACCACCAAAACCAAACACATAAAATCTTTTTTCATTCATTTTCTGTTGTAGTAAAAACTACAAATTTGAACACATACAAAAATCAAGTTGAATGTACCATAACAACAGAATATTCCATGTGAATTTATTCATTCTCTTCATGCTCATCATCCAGTATTGCTTCAGGTAAATGTAAGCTGATTTTAGCTACCAGGTGTAATAATTTTGTTTTTCACAGGGCCTTTATCAGGTTTGTATTTCTGGTAAGTCTAGATAAATCAATAATATTTTACATTATTCAGGTACTTAAGAATAACTCATCCATGTGATGTTTAAAAAATGTCTTCTCAGAAAATTGCATTTTAACATCAAGGATACGACACTAATTAACCAAGTTTGAAATGTTTATACAAGGATGAATTCAAAAAGGAAAACTTTCTAACCGTTTCTTTTATAATTATTTAGTGAGCACTAAAATATTTTGATCATATGAGAAATTATCATGATACAAACTTTGCAAAAACGTCAGGAAAAGTAAAACAAGATGGTCACTCCTTTCAAACGAGTTGACTGGCTAGTTCTGTCCAAGTCTTCTGGTCTGAAATGACAGCTGCAGAAGGCTGAATCTTTCAGCATGAAGTCAAAGAAACGACACCTAACCATAGATATGGACCTAACTGCTCGTAAGAAACCCCTGCCCAAGATGGCAGCAGAGCCGATGTACACTACGGGTCCGAAGGCGGCATCTAGTGTTTATATCTATGAGGTCACACAATCTATGCTTGCTTAAAGCTAGGGTTGACAATGTTGGAAAAATGGTTTGAGTAAGCGACAGTTTTAAAAAAACACACCACCTGAAACCACACCTTCAGAGCGAAGGGACGTGTGCTGATGTTTTACGTGCAGGTTAACGATAACAGCCGAGTGGATAGCTCGTTAGCTTGATAGTAAGCAGCTGACAAACCACATTTTTAAAAGCTTTAATCCACTCACCTCCAACTCGTTCTGCAGTGTAAAGAGTCCCCACCGCAAACGTCAACGCCTCCAAGACTTAATCCTTACTGTATCTGTTGTTTTGTTTTTTTGGCGCAGCAGCAGTTAGCAATCCGTTAGCTATATTTGTTTACAGTGAGCGGCACACAGGGGGGGTCACGTGGGGGACAGAAAGAGGGGAGGGACAGAGACGAGACATAAAGGCATCGATTCGTTCTTTTTACAAGTTGCGAATTACCAATTCCTGCCTTTCAATGTGGATGGCAGGGGTTAGTCAGAGTTTTTACAGAAGTGCAGCTCTCACAGAGGTCTGACTTTTTTTCTAGTATTGCCCCATCTAGATTACCTCACGATTTGATTAGATTACGATTATGGGACCCACGATTTTTCAATAATGGCGATTTATAATGTGTCATTCGATTCGATTATTGAGACCATAATAATCACGATTATTTAAAATTTTTTATGCTTTTTTTGCATCTATTTTTTTTTCTTCATTTGATGCTACATTTCTAAATAAATTAGATTATTAATTTAAGGACACAGTACTTCCACTAAAGTTTTCCACTGCTGTTCCAACAACCAAGAAATGTGCACATCTTTCCAGATTTCCTCGATATTAATAAGAAAATAGCCAGAGTTTCATCTGTTCTAATTACACATGTACAGAAATGTCACCCTAAGCAACAATGGTCTTCTGACGGCGTGAAGTGACTATGTACACTACATTATACAGTATATTCTAAACAAAGTTAGGAAAATAACAATGGTGGCTCTGCTTTTTAATTACGTTCTGTACGTAGAGGTTCTGACACAGACCCTCTTAGTACAGAACACTTAACTACATAATGACAAGATATCAGAGACCTAACTTGCACAAACAAATAGCCAACAAATATTTACCCTCTCTTTAGCATCGTTGTAGATTTTTTTGGAACCTCCTTCATTGCAAAACAGGGGTGATGCAGGCATTTGTAACGTGGCTACGCGGCTCGCAGCATTTTATGGAAATCCTTGTTGTTCGTCACTGAATAAGGCTGCAAATCCGTGCCAATGAATCGGCCTATTGCATGCGTGATCCAACGGGCTTTCTCTGAATTCCTGGGAAGTTTAGTGATCGTATCAAAGATGGTACTCTGTTGTGCTGGGACAGGCGGCGGTGCATTCTCCGTCTCGGGATGGAATCGCTTGAGGTGCTGTAGCATGTTCGTTGTGTTACGAAGGTACTTAATTTTAATGTCTTGTCCCGAGTTTTGTTAGAGTTTTCTTAAAACCAAAACATGTGAGCCATACCCCGATGGCAAAACTATTGCAGGCTCTTTAGCTGGAGCACTGAGCTGGGGTAGCCTCTTGTTGTTGTGTGTCACTCGTTAAACTGTCTGGGCGGCAGGGGAACGCGTCATGGTTCCTTCTACTTTATTCATGGTTTCGTTTTCCGTGGAAAAGCATCACGGCAAATTAATCTATGCCAAATCGTCACATGACCCATCGTGATGCATCGCCGGATCGATGAATTGCAAACAACACTACTTTTTTTCCTTTTCTTTTTATGAATACATGATGTATTGACTACCGTCAGGATGGAAGGACCATTTCACCCAGTTTAACAAAAAGTGTTTCTGAGCAGGATTACCAACTCTGGCTTTAAGAAAACATAACTTTGTAGTTCAGAAGAGCGTAGTCTCTACATTATTCAAAAGGGGGAACTGGAAGACAGCACAGATAAAAGGTATAAACGAAGCAATGTTTGCATAAAGTCAGGTCTTAGTTTAGTTTTAGCATCCATCCTAGTTGCAGCTCATTTTGCTGTGTTTCGGTGTCTTTAGACTCATAAGCATGTGTATTAATTTAGACTAAATCATATGGAGTGCTTTGTATATCAATGCTTTCATTAAACATTTAGACTTCATGCTTTAGAAACTAGAGCAGTTAATATCAAATTGATGGAGAGTTTTTATTCACAGTCCTGAACATCCAATAAGAGGGATATCACTTATTGGTATGCCTGATGCTGATTCAGCAAGTTTAATTGGCTGATAAATGAAAAAAAAAAAAAAAAAAACGTTAAAATGTTGTAGGACCTCGGGTTTAACCACACATCAGCTCATGTAGAACCACTTCTGGACAGAAAAACCCTGCATGCTAGTGTGTTGGATTAAGGCAGTGCAAAGTACAGTACCATGCTACATTAGCCTTACAGTCAGCATGTGAAAGAGCTGAATTATTTAAAGCTATGAGAGCGTGAGCAAGTTCACACTTGCTTACCCTACTGACTCTTTCTTTACCAACCCCCCGCCTCCCATTCCCCTGCTTCGCTCTGTTTAGAGTGAAGTGAAATATGTGTGAGGGAGACAGTGCAACAGAGCAAACTGCAGGACACATGATGTTTCCTATGGCCATCTGTCGCTTAGAGTGAAAAACTTAATAAACCACAGCATGATTTTCTTGGTCAAATAAAACAGTGAGGTTAAATATATCCCAAACAAAATACAGAATAAAAATCTGAAGCTAGGCTGTCGGAAAGATAGAAAGAAAAAATATAGCAGAGGAGAACAGTGCGTGCCAGCCCAGAGAGGTTTTTGCGGAGGTGGAGGTAGACAGAAAGCAGGTGGATATTTAGACAGAATGATAACGCAGCCTGCCTGACAGAACGCCTGATAAGCAACCTGACTGTTTGGCAGGGTGGTTGTGAATTGAGGGGACCAGGCAAAGGGGAAAGACAGACAGATGGGTGAAAATGAATAAAGCAAGTCCAGTAATTGTAAGAGCATCATTTAGAAGAGGTTCACCTGGTATTGAATTTCTGTCTATTGATTTAGGCTGCACCACTATGAATGTACATCTGGACCATTCAATTCAATCTGCAAAAGTAGGACATCTAAGGCTGGCAACTGTACTGAATGTAAATCTTACATCATCCCACAGTTGTGATTGTGTGGTCCTAAGAGTCCTGCTGCTGTGATGCACTGCTCTTACCTTATTTTGACTTGATATATATATATATATATATATATATATATATATATATACTTTTTCTATAAACAGCAGATATGCAAATAAAAAATAATAGATATCTGAACCAAGACTAAATTGAAATTTGTGTGCTAGTCATTGTTTGAATGTTGATAAATTTGAACTAGTGGGCTCAAATCTGTTTGTTTAATACTGCTTACACCACAAAAGAACCACAAGCAACACTTTAACACTTCAGTGTTCATATTTATACTGTATGGAGATAGTGGATATGTTTATGGATACTAGCTTTTAAATTCTAACAACACAAAATGCCTTTCTTATTTACAGGTAAGCCCCAAAGTGTTGAGAGCTCAGAGCGGGTACAACTGTCAGGGACCTACAATGTTCGGAAAGGGAAGCTCCAGCTACCGGTCAACCGCTGGACCAGACGGCAGGTTATCCTGTGTGGCACCTGCCTCATCGTCTCCTCTGTCAAGGAGAGCCAGACAGGAAAGATGCACATCCTGCCGCTCATTGGAGGAAAAGTATGTTAAAGTCACACAGTAGAAGGAGTATTGCAGGGTCACACAGTCTTTTCTTTACCTTGTCATCCTCGTCTTTATTGGGCATGTTACATAATTGATGCTTTAGATCATAAAAATGAATGTCATATCATTGGAGAACGACCTGATAAAGTCAGTCTTTTTACCCTCTAGTAATGTCTCCTAGTGTAGAGACAACACGTCACTTTAAACAACTGTTTGTCCTTTAATGACATTCTGTAATGCGGCCTGTGTTCATTTTAGCTGGAGTTTAGGTCAAAATGAAATGGTATTAATCCAGGTAACACTAAGTATTTTCAGCATTTAGCAAAGATGGTTTGTTCATTTCTAATCTTGAGTCATGACACAGTTTAATGTTTTTTGTAATTGAGCACTATAAACTCAAGCTACCCTGATATCACTCTTGCTTTTTTGACCTTGGTCTGTTTATTGCTGTACCTTTATATCTGCAAAATAAGCTCTCTTCTGAAAACATTATCTACTTGTATTCCTGATACAAAGGACACTTCATACCCCACCACACCCAGTTTGTAAACATTTCACACACAACACGTGACTCCGCATGTGTTTGAATGGAGTGAATTTGTGTGTTTGCGTGCTAGTGTTCTATTCAAACCGGCCAGCTATTCATTCACAGAGAATATATGCCTAAGTGTGACTTAGTGCCTAAAACCCCTTATTTCATGCCATGACACATGTTTATTGTATACTTATGTGTGCCTTGCATGTCTTTTAAGCACACTGTTTGACTGATTCTATCCGTCTTGCAGGCAGTTAATGTCTTGTTTTGTTTCCTCAGATCCGTTTTCAAATACAAATTAATCTCGAGACTTCCATATGTCAGCTTTTCCTCTCTGTTCTGTTTACATCTATTTTCTGAATCCATAGGCATGAAATTGTCATTCATATTGTGTGTGGGGTCAGGGATGTCAGTATTTCAACTCGTGTCACTCTTGTGCCTTTGTGACTGCAGGTGGAGGAGGTAAAGAAGCACAATCACTGCTTGGCCTTCAGCTCAGCAGGGCCTCAGAGTCAAACCTACTACGTCAGCTTTGACAGCTTCACGGAGCACCTGCGGTGGCACAGACATGCTGCCAAGGTAGTGTATGTGTGTGTGTGTGTGCGCATTAGAGACTTACTTTAGGGAGAGAAAAGTAGAACAAAAGCATGTGGATCTTAGGTGCTACATAGAAAGGCAGCTTTTATCGCTTCCATTCTATATTAGTAGATGCTTAACAATGCTATACCCACTGCAATTCCCATGCCATGTAACCACAAATTCTGCACATGGCTGTGAAAATATTTGTGAACTCTTTAATGTTTATGAACTCATTCATATAGGCAACAATTTATATGAATATGAAGCCATAATTGACATGTTTTTAATTAACTAACTGGTGAATTTCATGTTTTTACTTAACTCTTGAAGCAGTTACTTAAAGCACAACAAAGCAAGCAGAAGAAAGTATGGGAGGCTTTGTGTGAACAACTTCCCAAAGAGCTACTGGGAGTCAGGTTTAATTAAGCACATGAGATTGGAAGTGTGTCTTGTAGAGGAGTCATTTTCTTTAAGTGGAGGCTTAAAGAGAATGACTCCTCTACTAATCCAGGTGATCACCAATTCACATTAAGGCAAACTGTTTACAAATGCAGGAGATTCTGACTTCTACTGTTCATAAAACATTGTGTCCAACAAGAGTACAACAGGCACTCCTGAATTAGATTTAAAAAATAACCCAAGAGTAAAGGCAATACATTTACAGAAATCTAATGTTCTCAATAGAGAGACAGCTGAATAAATAACTGAACAACAAATCTTCTCACAAACCAGTAGCATGGTAGAGGTAGTATGATTATGAGGGCTGTTTTTGTTTCTCTGTTACAAGAATGCTTACATTCATTTACGTAAGAAAGAACTTTGTCATTCAGCTTTACAGGACAGTGTCAGTGGAGGTTTGAGGGACACGACATCAAAAAGTAAAATCAAAAACTGTTGTAGAAAAGTAGAAGAAAGAAGAAGCCATTCTACTGGAAAGAGCTCAACCCCACTAAAATGTTGTACCAGTGGAGGATTCAAACAAATATCTTCTTGTGTGCTATGAGTTCAGTGATATTGTATTTGTTCATACAGTAGTTTTTACTTTAAGATCAGACCGCTTTTTTAGAACTCCTTGGTTAGCAAACTTATTTTTGTAATTGTGTGTTGCTCCTGTCCAATCTAAAATGTCTAACACCAAGTGTCTCCTGGTGCATTCACACACATAAACACCACTCGTGTCTCCTTCTTCTGTCTCCCATTTGAACTCAAGTAGGCCACAGCCAGAAAACCTCTTTTCTAAATATTAACAGGCACATGCATGTCACTGGCACCCAGAGGGCCACTCAGAATAGAAGCCTGGATAGAGGCAGCACGTGCTCCAGTGGTGACTGCTGAGCCTCAAGCTAACTCCTCTATTAACGGCCTGAGTTCACAGACAGGATTTCTCCTTTAAGATGGGACAGACGTATCCAGCATGCTGTCATTTAATGTTTCTGTGATCACCAAATGACCAACACAGCCTTACTACTCTTAGCACCTGTATTTAACGAGATTATGTAATAAAATGCACAATGTTGGGTCACTAACCTCATGGGCTTTGCTTCAACTTCTTCCGACTTTCTAAGCCTAAGAAGATTGACACTTAATGACATTTGACCCCAAGTGTCAAACCGCAAACACACCATAAAACGAGAGAGGTCTTGTGTGGTAGAGGTAATCCTATTTAACTCCATGTACCTGTTTCTCTCTGTCCACTCTTGTTCTTCTCCATGTAGATGGTGTCCCAGAGAATCAACTCAGTAGATTTGTCCTGCTGCAGTCTGGAACATCTTCCTTCCAATCTCTTCTATAGCCACGACCTCACCCACCTCAACCTTAAACACAACTTTCTGCCTGCTGACCAGCGCCTTCAACAGCTACAGAGGTACAATGCCATCATAAAACTACAGGAAACATATCTGACTTCAAAGGAGTGATTTATTAAGAAGGAAGGATTTGAGGATTCTTCCTAATGTACACATATTTAAGCTTCACTTCTCATTTAAAGGGGAATTCAATCAGTGTAAAATCCACTGCCAGACACAAGTGCCACATGAAAATTGTCCATGACCAGCCTACAAACTGTGAGGAGGGGGGCTTGTTGTAAATGGTTTGCAGGGAAGCGTAAGTGCAGCTAGAGAACAGAACCAAAGCTTAAATTTAACCGTCACAAAATGGTGTTTATTGGTTGATTTTGTTTTTCATTGACTACCTGCTAATTAATGAGAGACTGGGGTCATAGGTTGTGTGCAAGAAAAGCAGTCTTCTTTTTCATGTTAGAGTAAACTTAGCACGCAGTGACTCGCTATCCCAACTTGAGGTGAATATTGGCTACGTGCCAGTGTTTGCTACATGCTAACAGTAGATATTTCTGTTAAAGTTTACATAAAGGTCTTTGTATTAACATAATTGCTGTTGTT
Organism: Atherinomorus stipes; assembly: GCA_023101725.1. Classification (NCBI taxonomy): domain Eukaryota; kingdom Metazoa; phylum Chordata; class Actinopteri; order Atheriniformes; family Atherinidae; genus Atherinomorus; species Atherinomorus stipes. The sequence goes on along the minus strand of JALJCO010013034.1, from coordinate 1,161,254 downwards.
TCTGTCATGCTGGGAATCAGTTTAAATTTTTAGTTGTTGGCCAGGAATTTGACATCTGACTGACCAGAAGCTGGTCTTACCAGATAAATTTGTTTGAAATTTGTAACCAGCTTGACCTTTGTGAGCTATTTTATTGATAGGTGAGAGCTGGTTAACTAGCTGATCAGTGCAAGCAAGTTAATCTACCTACTAATTCCAGCCAAACAGAAGAATTTTGACTATATTAAGTTGTTTTTTGTATATTTTATATCCTGTTCACTAGCAAGGACCATGCAGCAACAATATGAGTGAGGATGATGATTTATTGAACAAATGAAAGAATGTGATCCGATGATGAGCCAGAGGAAGAGCTAGGGTGTAGTCTTTCGGTAGCGAGTCTGGCTTAACTTTTTACCTATTTTTTCTTTTCCCCCTCCTTTTCTCTGGGTGTGGTTTTTTATTTTTTTTTCTAATATTAATTTTTAAGGAACCCCTCTCAGATGGAACCTGAAAGAAGATGAGGAGGTGGACAAGTATCAAGTAAAGTAAGAATGATGAAGACTGTTGGATGATGGGAGAGAAAGAGGAGAGAAAGAAAGAAGGAGAAGAAATGGAGGGGGGGGGGGGCAAAGAGACTAGGAAGGAGCAGCAGAAGAAGGCCCAACAAAGCAGGCGGACGAGTAGAAAGGAAATGAGCAGAAAGGAAAGGAAGGCGTCGACATAACTACACAAACTGAGTTTGAGGAGGTGAGCAAGTATCAAAGGCTTGCTTGGTGATTAGTAAGATTGGAAGCAGGTGTGGTTGAGGTGTGGCCCTGCTCCAATTTAAGTTAATAAATTAATTTCATAAGAATATAAGTAGAGAGAAATGATGGATGAGGGAAAAAAATAAGAGACATTGTAAGTCAGTATTGTATTTCACATTGATTTTGATGGTCTGGTTTAGGGCAAGATTAAACTTGTGGCAAGAAAATATTTGGAAGGGCTTAGCATAACTTACTGTACCCATGACAAGACCTAGGATGACAGACAATACACTGTGACTGTGAGGCATTACTGGAAACAGAAGGCCATGGATGGTTGGTTTGGACAGATTTAGTTTTCGCCAGCAATTTGCAAGCAATCGACCTGAGCAGTCTAGGACTAGAGCCATTGGCACACAACAACCAAAGAAGCTAGCCAGGGCTGTACCAGGCTAGCCCAGAGGGATAGATGCGTCTGCAGGGAAGCTTTTAATGTGCCTGGCCTCCCTTACTCTTTTTCTCTGTGGGCACCATCTGCTGCATGCTTATCATGGTCCCAGATTAAAAGACCACAGGCAAGATACTGTATGTGTAGTTGTACATGTGTGTGTGTACTCATGTATACACCGATAAACCTGCATGCAAGTCAGAGCATCTGTTTTATGAAGATTATCGATCGAGGCATTTTACCACTTACACTAGGGAATTGTGTGAATCTGACGCCTGAATGTGTTAACTGTGCACAGATTGAGTGCATGTGAGAGGAAGAGATGCTGCAACTGAAACTGGCTGCAGGCTACTGATTTGGGGTCAGTGCTTTCAAAGTCTTGATACAGTATGTCATTTTTCTTCGCTTTTCTACCCCCTTTATTTTAAGATGGCCACATGACAGGAATCTGTGTTTGTGTGGCTGTGCATGTATAATCTTGCATGCTTCCGTGATGTCCTGATGAATGAGGTCAGGATGTTATGATTTTCTGCCACAGTCAGTTTATTTTGACTCATCTTTATTTTTTAATCCCCAGGATAATGACTGGTGTTAAAAAGAAAATGATGTAAGCAGAATGACTACTCTTTAAATCTGAATGAGTGTTGCACAGCTCCCCTGCTGGTCAAGGGAGATAGCATCTATTTAGCCTTGCCAAACCTAAGTAGGCTCATCCGCGTTTGACCCAGCATGACAGAAAATGAGGTCAGTAATGAGAAAGAGATGAATAGTTTAGCTTAAAATAGAAGGGTTTTGACAGAAACATGCAGCAGAGTTTCTTGAGTACTCACTTTCCCATGAGATGCTTTTGTCAAAAGAACTGCCATCAAGAACAATACTACTTTGTGTGCAGTCTCTGTGAATTTGGCGTTTGTGTTTTGATGTGGACTACTGTGTGAGAATTTGTTTTTATTTGAAAATGAACACTGGCTTTCTCTGTCATCTAACATGGGGGGTCACGGTGCTTTGTATTTTTCCAAGAGGACTGGAGCGTATGAACCTGCAGCATGCCTCACCCCTTCTCACCCTTTACTCTCTTGCCAAATACTAACTAGTGGGTGATTTGCCAATCTGATATGCATGATCAGTTGTCTGGGATACTAGCTCTTTCCTCTGGCATGGGGCTGTCCTCCCAGCATGCACCTCTCTCTGAGACAGAGGTCACCTCTCACAAGGGGAACGGCTGAAGTTCTATGAATGCATTTTAACCTTTGTCCTGTTTATTTACATTTGGATGATGATTTAGAGTTATGAGGAACACAAAGGTCATAGAAAGGGAAAGAAAGGAATACGTGGAGTGGATGAAACAAAATTCAGGCTACGAGGGGTCATGCTCAAGGCTAAGTGAAAGGAATTAAGTATTCATTGATTCTGTTACTATATTGTATTACTACAGTAAATTGCCATTTTGTCAATAAATCAATTATGTGTTATTTTTTTGTTTTGTTTTTGTTTTTTTTGGGGGGGTGGGGGGTTGTTTAACATTTAACTTGGAGTCATGGCATCAATGTGGGGTTAAATATTGGGTAACCTAATGAAGATTTGCTGTCCCTTTGGCCCTTACTTGCCTTTCACCAGTTTTTCAAGATGATGTGGGACTTTTTAGCTGCTAGATAATCTGCTGCGTTCACCATGTAACTGACTTTGTCTATGAGCTGTTTTGTTCTTGGCAGCGTCTGTACTATGGGTTTATCAGAGCTTAGCCAAAAGATAGCAGCTTCTCACAACTGCTTCAAATAAAGTTGATGACTGTGGAGTTCTTGGCTTCACCCTTCAAAAAAGAAGCTAAAAGACCTTTTCTTTAGGCATTTGAAGTTTACTGAACCTTATTATAACCTCAATACTGAAACTTTTTGGTGTATTGTGATTTCTTGCAACTTCTAAAAAAAACATCTGAATCTTATTGCCAACTAGATAATTTGGGCCTTTTCACATTCAGCAGAAAAATATTGATGATTTGTTGTTAGCGAACACAAGCAGTTGTACGTTGGGTTAATAAAGGGAATTGGTGGAAAGCAATGAGCAAAAATAAGTGAATTACACAATTAAGACATAGGCATAAACACACAGGTATTCAGGCCCTATACATAATACTTAGTTAAAAACAAAGCCATTCTTTTTGAGAATAATCCAGCAGACTTGCCCCACCTCTCCTTTGAAAGTTAATTTTAATCCCAGTGCACTGTCGTGTATGTTCTGGTGAGAAATACAGTAGCTTGTATGTGACCACCCTGAAGACCTGAGTTCTGAACTAACATAATAGTTCTTCAGTGGGGTTGTTTACCTGCCTATACAAGTCTGTTTGGGGTTTACTAACTTATTCTAGTTTAGGATAATGAAGCCTGCAGCACCTTTTGGTCATTTAAGATGCATTAATGCATGCATACTAAAGCACTAAAGTAAATGAGATATTTTCTTTCATGTTTGGTAAAAAAAAAAAATAACAGAAATTTTTACATTTCTTTTTTGCTTGGTCATTGTGGAGTATTCTGTGTTGATGAGGAAAAATGGTGGGTCTGGAGACTCTGGAATTGAACGAAATCTTGAAATGCTGCAAAAAACTTCCATCAGTGCTTTAATTTTTCTAGGTCATGACTATGAACTAAACACATTGCTTACAGGTGATCCACTAAATGAGTGGCCCTGCTTTAAACGCATAAGGAAGGGAGTACAGAGAAAAAAAAAATGACACAAGTCAGAATGACAAAGCATGACACAGATACGACAACAGTTTGAGGAGGTGGTATGAGCCTTACTCAGCTATTTGGAGAGGTTGATTTAATGGTGGGATGACATTTTCCCACATACTCTCCACCTGCTGCAGTAAAGAGTCACCCTCAGCTGGAATTGCTCAGCCATCCTAATCAATAGCCTTGACATCTCAGTAGCCTTTATCTCCATCATCGTGATCTACTGTGTGAATGTGTGTGTAATCCGTGAGTGTACATAGTGTGAAAAAGCAGTGCCAGCATAAGCAGCTGTTGCAGAGTGCATCACTAATATGGCATACTGCTCTCTCCATGATAGTTGATAGCATGACGTGTGCGTGTGTGTGTGTGTGTGTGTGTGCAGATGGATACATAATTTTGCCTGTTAGACTTTGTTTTTTCTTGGCTCCCTCTTCCCATAGAATCCAACTCTGGTGAAGGTCAGCAGTGTGCCATGGGAGGGCAGTATGAATGCCACTGCTCTCTGGTGTTTAAATGAACAACACAAATGCCCATGCTGCTCCTGTTTGCTCAACAATCAAATGCAAAGGTTTAGTCTTGCTAAGACAGCTTTGTCTCTGGGTGTGTTGGATCTGTATTTTTCACTTAAATAAATATATGTAAGCTACACTTTGCTTTAGTACATGAATATATTCATGAATATGTTATGAGCTTCTGTAATATTGATGTTTACAAGATACAGCTATGCTCTTCAATCTTCTCTTCTCTTCTCTTCTCTTCTCTTCTCTTCTCTTCTCTTCTCTTCTCTTCTCTTCTCTTCTCTTCTCTTCTCTTCTCTTCTCTTCTCTTCTCTTCTCTTCTCTTCTCCTCTCCTCATCTCTTCTCTTCTCTTCTCTTCTCCAGGTTTTCTCGTCTGCGGAGCCTCAACTTGTCCAACAACCACCTTGGTCAGTTTCCACTGGCCATCTGTGACATCCCCACCCTGACAGAGGTTAACCTCAGCTGTAACTACCTGGCCTCTGTCCCCAGCTCTGTGGGCGCCATGACCAAGTAAGCAACAACAGGAACTTTCCGCTGACAAAGAAATATTTGCAGATATATGCAGTGTACAAAAAGTCATTTGTCTTTTGTTGTTTGGTTTTGGTGTTTAACTTCCTTTCCCCTCTATTTGCTGCTTGAAATGCAGGCAGTTCCCAAACTTTCTCATAGAAGTTTACTGCTGACAGGGGTGTTTGCACTGATGCAGTTTCAGGGCTAGGCTACCAGTGAGCCTTCTCAAAAAACACCCTTTTTTTCTTTCTTTTTTTTTTTTTTTTTTTTTTTTTTTGTCTATATCATTGTCAAAGATTTACATGGCCAAATGTGGAAGCTACATAGTAATAACAATATATGAGTCGGCAACAGCTTGCATAGATCATATGTAGTGCTTGCTAGTGACTTTTTAACAGTCATAAAGTGCTTCTGTGTTTATTTTTTTCCCAGTGTGGATGTATTTTGTGATGCATTTTCAAAGTTTCCTTACTTTCCCAGTGAACCATTTAAATGTAGAAGAGAATTTAGATTTGCCCATCTTTTCCCATTTTGGTGCACATCTCAGCATTCCTTTGCCAGATTCAATCTTCTTTTAAAGACTGGATTTCTGGTCAGATAATTTGCTTTTTAGTAGACTGGTGAATAGCATTAGAAAAAAAATATAAACTTTTGCTTGGATCTTTTTGCTGACCAGTTATTTTAGGCTTCTTTATTATGTCAGAGTTACCACTCTAGCAAAACACACACAGACCCCCCCCCCCCCCAAAAAAAAAAAAAGAAAACAGTCTTCAATTTTGTTAAGTTTTCATTTATCCTTTGCTTGACCATGTAATCACAGGGCTATGGGCTGTTGTAGAAGATTATAAATCTCTTCAGTGCAGCTTGCTGACCTAGACAACAGAAGCACTGTTAACATCTAAACAATAAGAATCACATAAAATGTACATTTCTAGGTCAACACATTGCAAAGGATGCAGTGCAGCTGATTTTGTTGGCTGAATGTCTTTTTTTTTTTTTTTTCTTTTCGTCCTCATGGGAAAGCTCAGAATGTTCTAGGTTTTGGTTAAGCTCCAGTATCAGCCCCCTTGAATGTGAAAAAGCACAGCTACGTACTTGGTTTAAGTGTCTGAAAATATATACGACTTCTAATATATTTATTAAGTCATAGAAGACTTTAAAACTCCACTAACTTCCATATTTTATTTAGTCCTTATTTACTCCTTTGCAATATCAGGCCTCACAGGAGTCCTTTAGCAACAAGGTCAGTACAGGCATTTTGGATAGTGCATGTCCTTCAAACTCAGACCTCATTTGAAACCAAACATACTGGTATGCAGGGTTTACACTGGGCAAGATGAGAAGATAATCTGCAGGAATGATCTGGTATGCCTGTAAATTCCTGAAGTGGCCAGCAGGGCATTCATGCTTCTACTGCCATCTGCTGGACATCACTGATTTGATGCAAAAACTGTTGCAGTTTTGAGACAATATAACAGATACTGTGAGAATAAAGAAATAATTCCTTAGTAACGACTATTGTGTTTCTCTCAGTTTGCAGACGTTCCTGTTAGATGGAAACAGCTTAAGTGAACTGCCCTCTGAGTTGGGTTCCCTGCAGAGACTGAGTTATTTAGGCCTTTCCTTCAACCAGTTTGACCACGTGCCCCTAGTGCTTGAGCGGTTGGCCTCCATGGAGAAGCTGTGCATGGCTGGCAACCATCTGGAAACACTCACTCTGCAGAATTTCAGACTGCTTCATGTCAAACACATCGATCTAAGGTAAGGTGCAGGTAGATTATTACAAACTGATTTTAAAATGTGATAAGTATAAATTGCAACATTAGTCTAACATTTTTATCTGGAACATGAATCTCTAAATACCCAGTCATGTTTGTGTCAAGGAGTGTACTCAGGACACGTTTTAGTCCAGTAGTTACCGAAAGAAAAACACTCAGAGGAAGTCATCTTATGACCAGACAGCCGAACTGCACGGAATCAAGAAATCATTTGCCTGCAGTGGCTCCATCAGGTGTCCTCTCATTGTCTGGAAAAGTAGAGAGCTAGAGTGACTTGCACTATTTTACGGTTAATGCTTCACTGCATCTGACTTTGCTTGTAGCAGGTTTGTAAATTAGTTCTAGTTATTAGTTTTCTGTTCTCAGCTGTATGGACAAAGAACAGCTGGTATCTATGATTATTTTTTCCTTTTAACAAATCAACACTTTGAAAGGCTTTCTACTGTAGGTGTGTGTTGCTCTGCTCTACTTTATGTAATTTTCAATTTTTGTTGATTTTGAGCTGCTTTTCAATCTAAAAACTATTTCAAAAGTCATGTTGGTTAGAGCACTCTGTAATAGAGGAATTTGAAAAGAGAGTTTTTATACAAAGAAGGCAGAAACATTTATTTATGTTATTTTTTCATAGACTAGAATTGGGATTCTAGCATCCATAGTAGGTTATTGAAAATAATCAATTACAGTAGAACAAATTCACTTCAGCTAAACATAATGGTCTTGCTGTATCCATCAATGCTGCATATTGAACATCTGAGCTCTAAACAAATATAACTACACAATATATCAGCAGTTACCCAAGGCATGTTCTGTGCCATATAAGAAAGGCCACCGCCTGATCCAATTGGAGATGAACCTTTGCCTCCTTCCTGTCTCCTCTGTCAGGTTGAATAAGATCTCCATCATGGTGCCAGATGAGCCTGACCTGCTGAGGCATGTGACCCAGCTGGATGTGAGAGATAACAGACTGGCCGACCTGGATGCCTCGGTCTTTCCCAGGCTGGAGGTGCTTCACTGTGAGAGGAACCACATCACCAGTCTCAGAGTCAAGGGTTGCTTGCTCAAAGGCATCTATGCTTCTAACAATGGTGGGTTAAGCATATAGGAATTCATGGCCCCTGCATATACAGTTATGTTAGGAAAAAAAAAAAGACCCATTTTCATGTCATACTTGGTTAACACCAAAATATTTTTTATGAATATATATTTTCTTAAACTGTGGCACAGTAGATTTGTCTCAGGTGTCACTCCCATGCTCATCTTTTCATATGCCTCCATTTTTGTCATCAGCGCTGCCATCTAATTGTCTCTTTCCATCATTCCTCTCTAACTTGTCATCACCATACTCCCCCTCCTAAATGTTCCCTCCATTTTCCATTTACCTGGTTTCATATTAGTCTGTCCTTGCTGTAGGTTAATGTGTTTGGATTTCTCCCTACAGAGCTGCGACAGTTGGATGTCAATCCTGTGCCCTCCAATCTTGGTTATATGGATATCTCGAGGTGAGATTAATTCATAGTGCACGTGTGTAAAAAAAAAACCCAAAAAATAGGCAAATTACAAAAACTATAGATATGTAGCCTGTTCAAAGTACAGACTATATGGTGTACTAGAGCAATGACTGGTGTATGTGATCCTTTGAATATCATGTAGCTGCATGAGGAAAACTACATAGGAGAAGAATCTGTTCAAATATAAAGTTGGAAAGCTACAATTGTTTGAACATGTCATCCCTTACATCCCCTGTCACCTTTAAATGATGGGCTTTAGAGCTTAGAATTATTTTTGGTCAATTAAAAGGCCTGGTTTAAGTGCTGCACTTGATTTTCATAAGCTGAATTTATTTGAAGAGGTAAGTCTTAACTGAGTGACTTTGATACACTGAATATGATCTTTGAATATAAATGTCAACTTACTTTTCCTTTTTGTGAGGTCTTAGTTATATAAATCTGAATATTACATAACATAGGAAATAAGCCTGTTTTCACCCAAAAGTGAAGATGAATACTATTTCCGTACATTACATTCTAATGCAGATACTGCACATTGCTAACTGCACATAATTTATCATCATCATCACCTCTTCCCCTCCTACAGGAACCATATGGAGTCCTTGCCAGACTGGCTGTGTGAAGCAAAGAAACTGGAAGTGCTGGATGTGAGCCACAACCTCATCACTGAGCTCCCATCGAGGTGAGCCCCCCCACAGCAAATGTGCCTGTAAATGTAGAACAATGCTGTATTATTCTCCCTGCCCTTTGTCAGGCCAGTCAACTAGCCCCTATAGGGCCTCATAAATCACACAGATAGCTGTAACCTCTGCAGCCTTCGCTCATTCTTTTCCTCTTTATATAGCATTTTAGAAGGTCAGTTCAAATGCACCTCTTCCTCCTCTCCATGTCTTGCATTGACACTGTCAACCTTGTTCCCTTGGCTTCTTTCCTTTTCTCCTCTCTTTCTCTCTCATACCTCTGGTCCCCTTATTGTCTAGAGATTAATTTTTGCCCAGTAAGTGTCAGGATGATGAATTTCAGCAGCAGGCTCCACTAGAGGCGCTGCAACTCTAAAATCCCTCATCTGCACTCTATATTCTTTGTGTTTTATCCTCTCCATCCATCCATCCATCCATCCATCCATCCATCCATCCATCCACCCTCCCTCCCACCCACCCAGTTGTTCAGGTTGTTTTCTTGCATGTTCTGATGCTGATCCATCTTTCTGTATGTTCTTTGTGCTGCAGGTTGCTGTGCAGCAACAGTCTGAGGAAGCTCAGTGCAGGACATAACCAGTTGCAGAAGCTGCCTGAAAGAGTTGAGCGCCCTCTGCTGGAGGTTTTAGATGTTCAGCACAATCAACTAGTGGAGCTACCCTGCAACCTGTTCCTCAAATCTGACAGGTATCATTAATCATTTGCTGGAAGCATGGAAGCAATTCTTTTTTTTCATTGGGGGTTATGGAAGCTTATAAAAGTATTAAAATGTGTATGCTTTCGTAACTTTTCATGTCTATGTCAAAAAGAAGGTAAAACTGAGGGTTTATTTTTACTTTCAGCTTACGGTCCGTGAATGCTTCGGCTAATAAGCTGGAGCATCTACCACCATCCAGTTTATCAGAGGACAGCCACAGCATCCTCCAGGAGCTCTACCTGACAAATAACTGGCTCACAGACAAGTGTGTGCCTATGCTGACGGGCCACACACACCTACGAGTGTTGCACATGGCCTACAACCACCTCCAGACCTTCCCAGCCAGGTAAAGAACTCATTCTTAAACTAGAATTAATTGTACATTTTTTGTTTGTTTGTTTGTTTGTTTGTTTTTTTCTTTTAACTAACCAGTTTATTGGTAAATTAATCGATAAAACCTCAGGAAATATAAAAATTTGCAGTCTTATCTGTCCAACAGTCCAGAGCGATGAAGTTTTAAGTAATTTAAGGAATGAGAAAAGTACCTGGCCTGCACATTTAGACCGGTGGAAGTGCATGTCTGTCAGTTTTGTTCTTGTTGGTTTTTTTTCCTACCAATTGAGTGATTTGTCACAGGTTCATTGTCTCATTTTACTTTTTTTTTTTACCTCACATACAAGGTCATCGAAGTTACTATATTGTTATTTGTATTGAAATAAATGGAAAAACACTTCCATTCTCAATTCAATAATTCAATTCATATTCATTATTTTTATTTATTTTTATTCATAGTTTTCTTTTAGTCATTAGAACTGGTTAGTTATTTAGTACTGTATTGGAAATGTGAGGGTTACATTTTCTTCAATGATTCACAGTCAACAAATTTGCAATGAAGAAGTCACATGACTGAACATCTGCAATCTACATGTATTATGATGTTTTCTGTCCTTAATCTAACCAATTAATTGTTCCACACTTCAGCTCATCCATTGCTTTTCATGTCCTTCAGTAAAATGGCCAAGCTGGAGGAGCTGGAGGAAGTAGACCTGAGTGGAAACATGCTAAAGACCATCCCCACCACCATTATGAACTGCCGGAGAATGCACACGCTTATCGCCCACTCCAACGCCATTGAGGTCTTTCCTGAGGTCATGCAGCTGATGGAGATGAAAGTAAGTCAGCAACTGCAGCACATTTCTTTGAACCATTCAGGCTGTAGACTTCTCCATATTTGACATCTTGTTTTCTTCTGCCAGTGTGTGGATCTGAGCTGCAATGAATTGAGTGAGATCACTCTGCCAGAGAATTTGCCTCCAAAACTCCAAGAGCTGGACCTTACTGGAAATCCTCGTCTTAACTTGGACCATAAGACCCTTGAACAGCTTAAGTATGTTACTGATTTTCTGCTGTTTCTTTTTTTTTTTCTTTCTCTGTTAAAGCTGTATACTAGAGTATTATATTGAGTTTTTCATGTATACATACTGCCTGGCCAAAAAACAAACTAAAAACCATTGCCACCTGGATGGAGTAAGCAAATAGGTATAAGCCTCCTATTGGATCATTACTGCATGAGCGATTATTTTTCAACTGGTAACAAGTTATTTAACACCAACTGATGCAATAAACTTCTCAATTCAAAACAACCATGTCCAAAGACATATCCAGTGGTCGTGAAAAAGATGTTAGTCAGTTTAAGAAGGGTTAAGTTGCTAGCATGCATTAAGCCAAGAAAACGTTTAAGGAGATAGCAGAAACTGCTAGAATTAAGTTAAAAGTGTCCAACACAATAATAAAAACTGTAAGGATAGTGGGAACCATCATCCTCAAGGAAGAAATGTGGTCAGAAAAGCATCTTGAAAGATGGTAATTGGTGACTACTTAAACATTTGGTGAAATCAGATGATTAAAAAAACACCTGTAGAACCCAGGACTATGCTTGATAGTGAAAGTAAGAGCAATTTCCACTTGAACAATGCAAAGGGATCTCTAGGGACAGGGCCTGAACAGTGTGTAGCCATAAGAAAACCTCTCATCAGTGAGGCTAACTAGAGAAATCGGCTTCACTTTGCTAGGGAGCATAAAGACTGGAGTCTAGAGCAATGGGAGAAGGTCATGTGGTCTGGTGAGTCCAGATTTACCCTGTTCCAGAGTGATGGGTGCATCAGGATAAGAAGAGAGGCAGATGAAGTGATTCACCCATCATGCCTAGTGTCAACTGTACAAGCCTGAGGGGGGCAGTCTACGATCTGGGGTTCTGCAGTTAGTCATGTCAGTGTTCCCAGTCATTTTATACTGTATGTCCATGATGGAATACTCTCAATACTTATGCACTTTTGGTACTCAACACAATTTTAATTTGTTTCATGTTTTCTTGTCTTGCAGTAATATTCGCTGCTTCCGAATTGATCCACCGCCAACCTTTTCATCGAATGAGGCATCTGGTGGGCCTGCTGTGTGGAGTCATGGTTACACGGAATTCTCAGGTGTTAAGAACAAGTAAGTTCAATTCAGTCAACAATGAAAGAACAACCACTCTCAAGTTTTCACCACTGAAGCTTCACTAAGCTAATCCCTAAAGAATCTGCATTGTTAAAAGCTCATGAATCTCATAAAGAAAATATTGAAATAGTGCTTGATGACAACATGAATCATATAAATTCTAAAGGATCTCTGCAGAGCCAAACTGAGAGACTATCTGTGAGAGAAAATATTTAAGCATTTGCACACATCATGTCCACATTTTCACACATTTAGGGGATTCTCATTAGTAATCATAGCAAGTCTGCTAAGACGGAAGAGGTTCTGCTGTACAGTCAAATCAATCAGACAGCATTGTCATCTTTGTCAATAGTGTGAATTAACACAATCAATCAGTCTTTGAAGCCCTTATTGTTTCCTCACAAAGAGCCTTCCTCTTTCTTTTCAGGCTCTGTGTTGCAGCTCTTTCTGTGAACAGTTTCTGTGGAAGTCGTGAAGCTCTGTACGGTGTATTTGATGGAGACAGGAATGTGGAAGTGCCATACCTTCTGCAGTGCACAATGAATGATGTACTGGCTGAAGAACTGCACAAAACAAAGAGTGAAGAAGACTACATGACCAACACCTTCCTCGTCATGCAAAGGTACATGATAGGCTTCCAAGGCATGTTTTTGCTTTTTTTTCCTTTATTTGTTATGAGCTAGGTTTCCACACATGGGCATCATAGATTTCAATCAAATTTTCAGACACCTGCCACATAAAATGTAAAAATCCATCCAGTACTGGAGTTATTAAGTTAAGCCCTCATGTACATCAAATTTCAGATCCATATAAACAACTTCTTGCTGTATACGTTTGCTTTTTTCCCACAAAGGAAACTTGGAACTGCAGGACAAAAACTTGGTGGCTCTGCAGCTCTGTGTCACATTCGTCACGATCCAACCGACCCTAGCGGCTGCTTCACTCTCACAGCTGCTAATGTGGGAAAGTGCCAGGCCATCTTGTGCCGCGACGGAAAGCCGTTGTCCCTGTCACTGCTTCACAATGTGGGACTAGAAGATGAATACCGCAGGATCAGGCAGCACAAAGCTATTGTCACTGAGGTAAAGATCCTTGAAAAGCTAAAGGACAATGAAGACAATTTGAAGTAAATTAATGTAATTGTAAATGTAGATGTGCACTACATGATTGATTGATGTATTAATTTGTGTACTCCTGTAGGACAACAAGGTAAACGGGGTGACTGATTCGACACGGATTATGGGCTACTCCTTCCTTTACCCCTCCGTCATCCCTTGTCCGTATGTGCAGACTGTCACTCTCACACCTCAGGATGAATTCTTCATTCTGGGAAGCCGTGGCCTGTGGGATGCTGTGTCTCCCACCGAGGCTGTAGAGGCTGTTCGGAATGTCCCTGATGGCCTGGCTGCTGCTAAAAAGTTATGCACACTGGCGCAAGGCTATGGCTGCACCGACAGCCTTAGCGCTGTTGTGGTCCAACTAAGCGTAAGTGAAGACTGCTGCTCCTGCTGTTGTTCTGAGCCTCCTCAGCCTCCTCCTAGCCCCGGCTTGGGCCCGTATCCTCCATCATCCTCCGCCATCAAGGAGCGACCATCAGACGGTTCCCTCCCTGTACCCCCTTCATCCTGCAGTGAAATCAGCAGTGAGATCAGCACCAGTGAGATGAGCAGTGAGGTGGGCTCCACAGCCTCATCTGATGAGCCTCCACAGAGTTCCCTAGTTGTTCTGCAGGAGCAGCCCCACCACCCGCATCTCCACCTGCACCATCAGGCTCACTTGATGTCCCTACAGCACCAGCAGACCCACACCCCTACTCAGCCTTGCCAGTATCTACTCCCTGGTTCAGAGCTGCCTTCTTCCCGCAGCTGCTGCGCCCTCCACCCTGCCTGCTTAGCAGGCTCCTTTCAGAGGCAACTGTCCAGCGCCACATTCTCCAGCGCCCTGTCGGACAATGGACTGGACAGTGAAGACGAAGAGCCCATCGCTGGTGTTTTCTCTAATGGGAGCCGTGTAGAAGTGGAGGCAGATGTCCACTGTCTCAAAGCAGAGTTGTCCTTGTCCTCATCGCCCCAAACATCAGTATCCTCATCTTCAACCCAGGAACGCACCCTGCTTACTCTCCCCCCTCCACCTCCACCACCATGCACCCCAGAACCTCTAGAGGAAGGGTTGGATGTGAACCAGGGGGAGGCTGAGAATGGGCTTGAGAGGGATGAATCATGGCAAGGTGTCGGAGGTGGGGACATTGGAAAGTTGGCAGGCAAGAGGAGGGTTAATGGGTCAGTGGCACGGCAGGAAAAGAGTCACAACCTTATCGAGGTGGCAGCTGATGCTCCGTCTAAGAAGTCAGGCGGGTACTTCACCGCTCCAGCTCAGCCTGACCCAGATGACCAGTTCATCATCCCCCCTGAGCTGGAGGAGGAGGTAAAGGAAATCATGAAGCAGCATCAGCAGAAACAGCAGAAGCCGCCAGGGACAGATCAACCCACAGACTACTACGACACACCTCTCTGAAAAACAGCTCCATCAGCGACAGCCTCATCTCCTTTACAGCAACCTACATGTACACACACAAAAGGGGTTTTCTCTTAAAACTGTCAAAATGTACATGAGAGAGTTTCTTCCAGCTTTTCCCAGGCAGGTTCCCATGCTCTCCACAGCCTAATCATTGGAGAATCATGCTACTGCAACCTCTCATAGAGTTAAACAAGCAAACGAGCCCTTTAATGATAGTCAACCCACTTGAATAGCCGGTGGACACAGACTCAAGTGTCCATGGTCGTGCCCTTCTCACAGACTGTGTAACAATATTTTTACAGTAGACAACCAGCTGAGTATGTAATCAACACTAGTCTATTTGCAATAGCATTAGCTTGCCACAACACTTGTTAATATGGAGAACCATTCCACGGTTTGTTTGTTTTGTAAGAACTTACCATATCTTCTAATGTGAAAGCAGTGAAGTTGCTGACAGACTTTTTTGAAAATGGACACATAATCTTTTTATTACCCGTGAACTATGTTGAATGGTACACCGTTAATACCACACCTAACTGTTGTAGATAGGGCACTTAAAATACTGTATTTCTTCAGTAAATCATGGCTCTTAGCCTGTAAAATGACTTAGAAATTTTTGTAGAAATTTGCAATACTAACTCCTAGGAGTTGCATACTCTTTATGGTGACTCAGTCACTTTTACTAATCTTCTCTGAGAGAAATGGTGATTTTTTTTCCAATGATTGTAAATAAGAGAAATGTTGTATACTGATGCTTTTAAAGGACTGCATACCTGTATGTCGGTGAACGTTTTAGTGGTGGGGAGGATGTTTTGTTTGCTGTTATGGAGGTGTCACCCCCTTTTATCTTACAGTCTAGACCCACATATGGAACACACACACAAACACATATAAATGTAAATGTGCAATTGCAGGACAGAAACCAACATTCCGTACAATATAACTACACTAAGTTGCAATGGTTTGATCCACTTTCTTTAACTGTGATGTCCTGTATCATCACTATATCTACTGAACACTAAAAGATCTGTGCATGCACACATTCACACATACGGACAATACATGTACACAAAGACACACACGTGGACACTCACAGATAATAATAGTCCCACCTCCCTCCTACAACTGTTATCACCGGCATGACTGTGTCAAGTTCAGTAATACAATTATATCCACATTGAAAACAGAAAACACAAATGTTCCTGTCTTTGGTATAATAAATTTTAAATTTGTGAATATAAATTACACTGTCTGAGACTTGTTTTTCAACGGTATTCTGTTTTATATAAATAATCAGAAAACAATCAGTGAAATATTTTATTTAACACAGCAGAATCTTTTCACTGCTCCATGTTATAACATCAAATGACCAGCAGGAGGCAATCTAGGGTCATGTTGGATCCTGTTCGAGTGTAATTCTGAGCTTTGAAATCTGCCTCTCAGTCATGTTCTTCTGATTCTATAAATTTTAGAGCTTGATTGCAGAAGTACTCATGTTTCCCATGATCATGCTGTCATCAACCCGTTTCTTATACTTCCTCTTCACACAGAGAACACTAACTACTGTAATCACCAACATTGCCCCCAGTACAGACAGAGAGGATGCAAGTGCAAGAGTGGTTTTATCCTTGAGGGAGCCCTTGTGCTGGCAGCTGCTCCCATAGTACCACCAGTCTCCACCCACCACACACCTGGAGAGCACAGGAAGTAAGATAGACAAATCAGACCTGAAGGCTTTCTCAGAAATCATTTATATTATGCACAGATTGTTGTAAAAAAAAAAAAAATGTGAAGGAAGACAAAGAAAAGGAAAACTGTTTGACCCATATACCGTAACAGTTGTGAGGCTTCATCATTTTGCAAGTGTGGCTGATTAAATATTATTGAGTACTGAACAATGGAAAAGAAAAAAACTAGAATTTCTCATTCTGCAAAATCTAGAATAATAAAAGACGGATATCTTTGGAAATTACATTTATGTGCTGTCTGGCCATTTCAGACTGCATAAACCCCAAATATTTGCTATGTATTTTCTAGAAGTGCATGTCTTGATTAAAGAAACTGTAATAAGTTAAATTTTTAGCCCTTTATGTACTGGTCAAAAGAATACTAATAGAAGCTTAATCTGAATGGCTGCTGCCTTTAACAACAACACCACGCTAGATAAAGAGATCATGCCATCTTTTCATCTATTTCTTTAAAAACATTGCCACATAGTAATGATACTGTACAAAGTATGTGTTATTCTGAATAGCTCAGTCAGTGTGTCACAGATACAGTGTAATATAATTTCCAAACAGCAATCAGGAGACAGAGACAGATAAATTAAATTCGAATTTTAACAATCCAGCAAGCTGCTCTGTTTGAAAATTTTCTTGGTCTTCAAGACTTTAGTTTGACCTCACCCATTCTTATTAAATGCCTTTTCTTAACTGAAGTGTAACCTAAGAAAAATGTCAAAATGGATACACTTCGGCATCTCCTTATTGAGGGCATTAATTATTTTAATTCTGAGATCAGACAGCTGCTTTGGGCAACCCGTGACTGCTGATTGTTGGGACATGTGTGTGTGGGTGTATATACTGTATAATGTATGTATGTTTTTATATTTTTATATATATATATATATATATATATATATATATATCTGAAGAGTTAATTTGCAAAAACAGTTAACCACCATTTAGAAAAAACAGTTTACTGCTTCTAAACTCATTTACTTTTTGAATATTTTCAAATCACACTTTCATGAAGTATAGGGTTTTAATGATGTAAATGGAGATAGGAGGTTGTACCCGACAGTGACAAAAAGCTGTTAACTCCGTTTTTTCTAAATGGTGGTTAACTGTTTTTGCAAATTAACTCTTCATATATAAATATATGCAGCAGGGGGTGCCCAAGTCCAGTCCTCGAGAGCTACTTCCCTGCACATCTTGGTTGCATCCCTTCTCCAACACACCTGAATCAAATGAATGGCTCGTTAACAGGCCTCTGCAGCACTGAATGACATGTGCAAGAGGGAATTAGCCATTTGATTCAGGTGTGTTGGAGAGGGTATATTCTAAAAATTGCAGGATAGTAGCTCTTGAAAACCAGACTTGGGCACCCCTGAATACATGTATGTATCACTGCCCCCACTTACTCCAGTCAAAAGTTGCTCACCTGCAAGCAGCTTTGCCTTCATCTACGACACAGACTCCACCATTCTGACATTGCACATTAAGGCAGGCATTAGCAGGATCTGTGGTTGTGACATTAACAGGGTTTGTGGTTGCAGGTTGTGTGGTTGTGGTAGGCAGAGGCTGGGTCTCCGTCAAATGGGATACATCTGAAGAGGAAAAGCAAATAAGTGAGCAGTTAAGTCAAGTGGTATATCTAATTGATTAGGGCGGATAATTAGCTACTGTTTTATTTTGGCAAAAGGGTGTATAAATCAATATAAAAATGAATTACAACAAAACATAATTTTATGAATGCTGCCTGTATAATTAGAAGTAATGAGGAATACAACAGGATGGATGTGGATTTATGAAAACGCTGACAGGATTTTTTTTTTTTTTTTTTTCTATTGATCATGATGTCTATCTTGAATATTGTTGAAATTATTCTACAATTTGATGATTTTACCTTCCATGGTGAGAAGAAAGATGGCATCTCCTCCCTTGATGAAATCCCTGCTTTTGGCTCTCAACTGGGTGAGATACACTGCTGTACCAGCACCTGGTCCTCGGAAATACTTGGATCCATCTGTGTCTGTGACCTCAACACCAATCTTTCGAGGATCATCCCAGAAAAGATTATCAGTGCCTGTTCCAAGAATGTTGAAAGGTTGTCAAAATATTCTCCAAACTTTATAGATTAAAATAAAAGTCTTTGAATTTCAAAAAACTTGTAAAAACAGCTGCACCTGTTCCCTTCATGTTGGGGTCAGTAGTGACACTGCGCTGATTGGACATACGCTTTTGGATGTGTGGGTGCTGGTCCATTAGCATCATGGTTATCTGTTTCCAAGGGCAAGGCCATGCTTGCCCCGTGTCCCCTTCACGCGCCACCAGATGAGCAAAGGCAGACAACTCACCAGAGTAGTTATCTATACCATTGGGGTATAACTGCATCTGGAAGCTGTAACCCTCTTTAGAAGTGAATGGTGGGCTAAAAATAGATGTATTTGTTGGAGTGTTTTCCATAACTTGACTGAAGTTTTTCACTCGCCATATAAACTCAGGGCATGTTGTCTCAGAAAGGTTGATGTCATCCAAGGACAACCCCCTTCTGAAGGCCCAGAACCCCCCTTGGTCCCTTGAAAGACAACACGGAATTTTGTTTTGACGTCGAGGCTTACATGATGCAGTTGCCACAACTTTTGAGGGGGTCCTGTTACAGATCATAAAAAACAAATCATACAAAAAAAATTAGATCTATAAAGCAGCAAGTACATGATGGTCTCATCTTGTTTTACCAAAAAAGATCCAACAATAAGACTGTAATAGTCACCATCTATGGTTTTTATGAGGCGCATAGATCCACTGGGGTTGGCTTTGTCATACTCTCTGACATAGATCTTCAATGTGTCGCTTGGGCCAGCACTGTTGTAGTAGAAGAACTGCAGACACTGGAAACCTCTTTTGGGATAAAGGATTCTGCTCTCCAACACAGCTGAATCTCCATTGTTGACTGTCGCAGTGCTGAAATGCATGAAATATCCCGAGCCTAAAGATGTAAATGCCATGAATTAATAATGTCATTACCTACACGTTACTGCATAGTGGATGGTAGCGTGCAAGACTTCACTGCATGACAGAAATAACCAAAGAGCTGATGTCATGCTCATGCGTAGATTTGGGCCTTTAAAGGATGGGTCTGCTGGATTCTTAGCTAAAGTAACATTGACAGAACGTGAAAGGAAGAACTTGGAAAAGTGATGGTGAAACAGTCAGCCAGCAAGCTCATTGAGATCTGCATTGAGAGTTATATACAGAAACATGTAGACCTTAATAAAATTGAAATAAAACATTCTGACACCTGACTGCAGTTGTTGCCAAGCAAAGGGAAATCAAACAGAATCCCTGTCAAGGCTTCATCTTTTCTTGGAAGAAACAAATCAGTTTACAAACTAAATCACTACTTTTATTCCCAGCAATTTCTACATCCTGTATCTGTAGCCAAGATACAGTATCCTGTTTTCAAGAGGCTTTAATAACACAGTGATCTCCAAACTCTACAACAAAGCCAGAACAGAAATTATTGAACTTTAAAGAAAAAAAACAAACAAAAAAAACCCCAGGTAGAATACCTCTAAAATGCTGTGTCTTTTGTCACCAGAACTGAGCCTTTTATGACAGATTATAGTTTATACTGTGTTTCAGGTATAAGCAGTGTATAAGCGATGATACTGCTCTTTGCACAAAACTTCCTTCTCTGTTGGTCCTTTTTTATGCCGGGAAATATGTTTGCAAATGCAACCTTCCATATACTGTAACTACAACATCTCTTCAATTTGTTTGCTTTAATAAAGGAGAAGTAGTTTACACATTGTAACAAACACTTTGCTTTGAAAATGCCAAGTAATTTAATAGTGGGGGAAAAAAGAGGTATCTTGTACTGAGGCAGGAAAAAAAAGAATTAAATTGTGTCTCCAGTCATTTCATCATCTCACTGGAGTCGTCTTAATCATAATCTAATCATGTGATGCATTGACATTCTCACCCCTTATGAGCTCATAAAATCATATGAAACAGTAAATACTTTTAGAAAAGCAGACTACAAGCACAACAGTGTGTTTTAGGGAGTGCAGAAAGACAGTTTCCTATTGAACCTTTGATGTGGATTTGGGGTTCTTTGAAACCTTTTATATTAATGAGAAGTTATTCATGGTAACAAGGAGAGAACCCCTGAAAGGATATTTTTCCTCACCAAGCCCACATTTACTGACCTGGGAAAAAATAAAAAAAAGATTTCACTGCAAAAGATTATAGCTGGTACAGAATCCAGCGACCCCCGTGACCCTGAATGGGACTAAGCATGAATAAAGGATTATGAATAAATGCCTTTTTTAGAGGTTGATTTCTGTAAAAAATGCTTAAGTAAAATGCAGCCCATGCAATTTCTTCTTCATATCCACTACAAAGAGGGAAAATAAACATGGGGTCTTGACATATGACTTTTGTTTAAAGGCAGAATTGTGATATGTGAAAACATCAAAGACAAGTATGAGCACCATGTGTCATCATTTCAGGACTCCTCTCACCAGTGCATTTGCCCATATTGGAGTAGTCCATGTCAGGACCCCCAGCAGCTTTGGAAACCCTGACCCAGTCGGCAACATCCGCCTGCCCTTGGATCATCCCACAGATGTTCTCCCGTTCAAAGTCACATGAATCCAGGAAGGTGGATCCCTGAGCTAAAAGACATCTTGTAAACACAGGTGTAAAAGTACTTTGAACAGCAATCAACTGATTGACAGTGTTTTGCTATCTCTTTATGTCCTATCTCTTGATTTGCACATGGCAAAATCCAAGAGATAGTCCACTTCATTGACAACATGGTTCATTAGAATTAGCTGTACTCTTGTTTTGGTTCTCTATAAAGTTTATATTACAGCAAATATCACACAGCTGATTGTTGATTCTTACTGCAGTTATACAGGCGGTGCAGCTTGAGCAGGTCATTGTCACTAAACTCCATACGCTGGCCGATCACATCACTGAAGGCAGGAATCTTGGTGACAATGGTGGGCTCACTGCCATTGCGGAAGGCATTTTTACTGTAGTGCATCATGGAGCCATAGTCATAGGGTACTCCCAGAGCACTGGAGGTAGTGTCATTGTAGGTGTTAAAGTTGTGCTCTTTACCTGCATTTTAGACAAAAATAGAGGTTTCAGGGCAGTTTGATAATTTATCATAATATATTTTTTTCTTACATCTGAGTGTGGCCGTGGTTTACAGAGATACATTGGGCTCTTTTGTGAAGATAAGCTCTCAGTGCATGGGTCATTACAGTTAAGATGGCATAATGTGTTGATGATACAGTCATTTGCTTATCAGATTTTGTGGTCATGTTGGAGTACAACACCTGCACATCATGCAGTAAAATAATTACTGCAGAGCTGTCCTTCATGTTCTTTATCAATGCTCTATGGTACTCCTTAAAGGGACTTGATATTGTGTATAAAAGCTATTTCAACAACACATCAAACAAGAAATTATACTCATGCAAAAAGAAGCCATGGTTTTATAAAGGGAAAGATGAATGGGAAGTGAATTAATGGGCAGTGAAGAATGAGGGGATTCGGTACCTTCTGAGATGCGGTCCCACATGATTTTGACATAATCATCACGGTCTGCTCTCGACTGCTCATGCCAGAAACCCAAAGCATGAAGGAACTCATGTTCGATAGTGGCGATACGATCACAGTTTGTTCCTATTGACAATCTCTGCTTGCCAACTCGCCGATTACCAACAGAAGAGAAGCAGCTATTGGATGGAAAACAAGACTTTTATAAATATCACATAGAATTTACAATGACTTCTCAAAGTCAAAATCTTTCTTGGAAATAAGAGATTTATAATGCTTCAATCTTTGGGAAAGTATAGCTTGTCTTACCACCTGAACAAACTATAAAGGAATAAGTTCTTGCTTTACCCGTTCCCTTTAAAGATAGAAATGTAGTTTTCTTCCCCACTCCATGGCTTGAAGTCGATACAGGTCTTAAGGCGGTACTGCTCAAAGGCCTTAAGAATCACACCTTTTGCATTGATCTCTACAGAGAAGATGATAAATCAGGCCCATTAAAGATTAAAAAATATGTCTTTAGTATTCCCTTTTAAGAATGGCTGTAATATGGTGTAAATTCAAAAAAGGGCACTGATGAATTATTGAAGTTTCAAGGTTACATCAGCTCCAAAGTCTCACATGTTCGCTCACAGCATCAGCTGTTCATGGCCAGATATGAAACATATGGTGAAAATGCAGCATTATGTTGGAATTTCATGTTTTTATAAAACTCATTATTGTGCTAGAACATTGCAAGTCTCTTCATTGATTAAAGGAATATAATTTACTTAAATTGTTATAAGAATGGAGAAATTTTGAAAAACTCAATGCAATTTAGAGTTTGATGGCAATCTAGGAATATTGACTGAAAAATGTAGGTTAAGTTTCTAAAGGGAAAACTGTCTTTATGATCTCTGCCAGTCTAATGATTCATTCTGTTCTGCAATGAAAAGCAGGAAAGTGGAAGTGGCAATATATGGTTCATAGATCAAAGTACAGAGCTAAGAAAAAATATTTTCAAAAAGGAAATCACAAGGGATCACTGTCATACTTATTCCATGTCAAACATTTTAAAATATCATGGACTAATTGACAAATTGAATCTTGAGTTTTCAAGGGCAAGACACTGACAGGCTTCTTGCATTGCTGCCCTCCCACCCTGAGTGTGTTATCAGTCTGTGTGACTCACAGACAAATACAGCTTTGCAAACTTGTTAAGATAACAACATAGATAAATCAAAAATTGTTGCAATCTATATTTTGTAAACATAGCCCACTGACAATATTTTTATTTGTTCATAAAAGAAGTAGTCTACTGCCATGTAAAAATAGTTCCTCACAATTAATAGCCCTAAAGCTTTCAAATACTCTAAAAATATTACAACAAAATGCACTTAAAGATTAATAAAATTACTTTTATAATCTATCCCAGTATCATTTAACTATTATAATTCTTAACATCAAAATCCCTTCTGTTATTCTATTAACATGTTCTACATGATTCTTTTACTGTTATATATTATGTACAAACAGTATTGTAAATGTTGTCCAAAGCTTCTTCTGCACATCACTTTTATTGTTATACATAAAGCACTTTGAATCGTCAAGTACATGAAATGAACTATACAAATAAACTTTCCTTGCTCTGCCTTGTCTGTATCGTGTAATTGCTATGAAATTACTATGCAAAGACATTCTTCAATTTCAGGTGAACGAGACAGCTTCAGTGAACTTTGAGATTTTCTAACAAGCACTCTTACCTAAGTCATCTTCCATGTAATATGGGATTGTCTTTGGCCACCTGTATTCATCTCCTATGATGGAATTCCGAGTTTCCTTCTGCAGCAGGTGGTAAAAGCAATCACAATGAATAACATAATTAGTTAAGGCTGAACTCTCCACCGCAAAATTCAGCCACGCAGTAGAAAATTAAAAGCAGTTGAATCAACGAACCTCATCAAGCACAATATCCCCCTCCACCAGATTCAACCCGGCCTCTGGAGACAAAGAACACAAAGAAAATTGGTTTGTTAAGATTACTGAGTATAAGAAAAAAAGTTAAAAGAACAAAAGCCTAGGAAATTTGAGGAAGAAAACTATTCTTTCTACTCACCTTCATTTATGTCAAAAATATCAAGATCCCGTCCACCATCTACGTCATAGTCTGCAAGTGACATATAGGATATAAATACTGTATAGCAAAGAAGGTTCTGGCAAAAGCAACTAAAAAAGGAGTATAAGAAAAGTAGTGTGTGACTTGCTTTTAGAAACAACCTACCTGGTATCTTTGCAGTGGGCAACAATGTAAAATAAAAAGAAGCATTATTATATCACAGGTTTACAAGATCCAAGATTTATTATCAAAAGACAGTATCATAATGAAATAAACCAATCTCTCACCACACAAAGGGCAGCACCACAAAGAAGGCATAATATTTGAAGAACAACATAGCTAGGTTTTCTTCCTGTCATGTTTGAGTTCCCCCTGTACTTGGGAGTCTACTGATGGCAGGTAATGTGCTCTGACAAACACTCCAGAGGCAGGAATAGCAGAGCCTCATGTGAGTAATAAAGTACACATTTTTACAAGTCAATAACTGATAGAACCAGGGTCTGAGTTTTTACAACATAGAGTAAGGCTCTATAGGCTCTCATAAAACAACTTTAATCCCTTCTACTATCTGCTAACAAATCCTAACACATTTACAGGTGCAACAAAGCAGTCATGAAGAATTACTTATTTATCAGAGACATACTGTGCATTGTGTTTACACTATAATTACATTTTAAAAGAAAGTCCTCAGTTAGTGTTGGGTATTTATTAAGTTCAAAGTCCAAAACAAACGAGTGATTAGTTAATCTTTTAAAAAAGAACATTTTTACACTCATTAGTGCTGTGCTTTGCACCAGTTCCACCCTGATGGTCAAAGACTGTGATGTCTCTGTCTCCTAAAAAGCTTCCAGAAAAAAAAAAAAAGGAGAAGAAGAAGACAACATCTTGTTACTGTTGCTTTGTTGTAATGATTGCTAAATGGTGAAAAAAAATCGAAGGTTCTTGTGCACACAAGTTGTCAGAGAAACACAAAGGGTTTCATCAAAGCGCTCACCCTCATCACTGTACAGCCCCCAGAAGTCAACAACTGACAGTGACCCATTGTTACGGCCGCCTGGTTATTAACCCCTTGTCTTTCATTTTCACATGCAAATCTTCCTGCTCGATCCCTCTGTTCTCATTGGCCTGGCTCCCCACCACCATCATCTCCTCCCTCCTTACCTGCTGATTGCTGATCGGTCTCACCTGGAGCAGCTGGCATGCAGCTACAAAAGAACCCAGCAAACATCCATGGCAACTGTTTGGCCTGGCAATAGTTTGTAATATTTTTTGGTGGCCTTGGTTTGTTTCTTTAGTTTTTGATTTCCAGGTGTTTAAGTTTGGTTAATGGTTTTGTTGCTGGATTCCCTTTTCTTTGCACTGGTAGTTTGGTGTTGGGTACAAAACATTTAAAGTGTTTTGTATCTTCAGAAATTTTCTGAATGTTTGAACATCCTGAAAACTGGAAAAATTATATTGTTCATATCTAAAAGGGACATACAGTAGAGTGGAAAACAAATTCAATTTGAGTTTTGACAGATATACCATATTTGTTGCATCTGACTGTTGTTTTGGCAGAAAAATTACAGCCACTTTAAATTTTAAGAATTAACATATCTCAGCATAATACTGAAGAAAACATCTTTTCTAAAAGGTTGCAGAATCAAAATTTTGCCTGATCAATTTTCTGTTACCATTTCAGAATCTTGTTTGAATAAAAATAATTCCCCATACAATAACACCCTTGATACAGTCAAAGTTGGAGGTCATGTCTCTTTGTATTTGCACCACAAGATAGAATATAAGGAAAGACCTGATATTGAATATCTGGAGAAGCATTAATTCAAACTAATTGTAAAATTATAGACTGCATTTATTAACCTCAAGATTTAATAAGTCATCCCAGTAACACTTTCTATAGCGTCTCCTGAAAACAAGGAGGGCTTTATCCTAGGGGACTTTAATATCAATATTAAAAATTCTGATTCTGCTGTAAAAATTCACTCTTTTCCAGACACCTTATTCTCTTGTTTTAAACTGATGATTTATAATCCTACATCAAAACTAATCTTACAAAAACGCAGATTCTGCAACCTTGATTGACAAGCCAATGAACTTGATAAAAAAAGATTTTAGTGGAATTTATGCTCTGACATATCTGACATTTTCCCATTTTTTCATAACTTTTGCGCATGGAAGTGATAGATCTCCAATCAGAAAGTGTTTAACATAATAAACCAGCAAACAAACCTTAACATTTAAAGTTAAACTGCAACACATATGTTGGGATGCTGCTAAAAATTAATAGGCAAACACCATTTTTGTGACAGATCTTATCAACCAATATAACTTCATTTCCTGAAAAAACTGATCACTTTAAAAGAGAATCTTGTTGGAGGCCTTGGATAAGTTAAGGAATTATTAAATCAGAGGTTAGCAGAAGTGATCAAATGTAGTCCCTTGCCCTGATAAACAATTAAATAAGAAGTAAAATCTTCAAAGAAAAAGCAGTTTATCACTTATGATACAGTAAGCTGCCTTAATATTCCTGAGATTAGAGAGAAAAAAAAAAATTATGGCAATGTTGCCACCTGCATTTCAAGTACACAAACATTACCTGCATTTGTCATGCATCTGCAAATTTAACTTGATGGTGTGTCAAATCCATAAAGATCACATCTTTATGTCTGCCCAGTTTTGAATCATCTTATGTGCACTGTTCTGCACATGGCACTTGTGGCAGCTAAAACAATTTTCAACCAAGAAAAATGAAAAACACAAACTGCACTATAGACACATACATTGCTGTATATGTATGCTGTTTCTTTCTGCAAAGTTTGTGCTCATAAATCTGCCTTTTATATTGCCAAAGACGTACTGGAACTGGGACAAACAGGAGACGACCACACAACATTAGTGCATACTGTACTTTGTGTGCTTTGGTGGCATCACATTTTCAGCTTTGATGATTAACTATTGATATTTCCTTGCCTCTGCTTTATTTTACTCAAAAGATGAGTTCATGAGATAAATGGAACCAATGGAGCTGAACTGATGCAACTCAGGCCCTGGCATTATTTTTCCTGTGACTCACGAGCAGTTGCAAGATTTCTCTTTTCTCGACAGAAAATGCATGTGATGCCTACAGTAGCCCTTCTGTAAGCCATTCTTGCATGGTGGTATTTCTTCAGCACTATCAGGACAGTTTCCTGTAAAATTCCCCTGTTTGTGTTGAGCTGTCATATGGCAGAGCACAAATAAAACATAACATTTCTTTGAGTTTTGTCAAATTCCTGTCTTTTGGTTTTCTTTCATTAATTCTTTACCAAAACATAATTATCTTACTCAAAGCGTTTGCAGGGCCAAGTTAGTTATAACCCTTTGATCTGCTGTCTAACCACCAGTGAAAAAACCCTAGTAGGCCTGAAGATGGAGTAAATCATGACAGAAAGCTGGAGCCTTATTGGCAGAAAACCTCCTTTATATGTACTATATTCTTGCAGCATGTACATGTTCAGCATGCGTAGTTGAGTCAGCCCTAGTTTAAACAAACTGTAGGAATATGAATTTTAATTGAGCAGTGCTTTCTACTTCTCTGCATGGTATCTGTAAAACATTAATAGGATATATACCTAGAGGATGATTCCCTGCTGTAGTGTAGGTCCCTCTCTCTTTTATTATTCACAGTTCATATCTACAAGGGCATACTCATTTAAATAAATCAAAGCAAAACAAACTAACAAGAGTTTTCTGTACCTTAATGCAGAACGTATTACTTTTTAAAGTGGATAAATCTTTTCAAAACACACGCTGATGCTATTGCTGTTATTTATTTATGGGGTGAAATCTTTTGCTCTCACTTTACATGTAAGGAGGCATTCACTGTAAATATCTTATTTGTCCTTGAAGTCTTGTTCTTGCAACCAAGACTGCAACACAAGTCTAAAAGAAAAAAGCTGCAATTTCCATTGTTAAATGTAATCTTACCAAAATATTAGGATAAACAAAGACAGCTGAGTTTGCACATTTGGATTTAACACTTTTAGCTTTTAAAAGTGTGATGTGCAATGATTACATACACTAGTTATAGACAATGGCATATAATGATTTCAGGTATTTGGGGCAGATCAGTACTGTTGTAAACAGTTTGAGTGCAGTGAGGCATCAAGCTTCCCGACAAAGCAGTGATAACAAGCTCAAACTTTTAAGTGATCTCATGATCAGAGAACATATCAATGTGCATACCTTCTACTGTATACATTCATATTTTATAACTTATGCATTAAAACATGCCTTGCTAGCAGTACTGAGGATAAACAGTTTTAGTACTCACATTGGGGTTTCTGGGAGAAAATCTTGGAATTTCAATGGAAAAACTTTTAAACAGATAGTCATCCTACTGTATCAGATTACAGCTGTTCTTTTCAGGAGGCATCCATGAAAAAAACAACAACAACAAGAAACAAATATATTTTGAGGTTATACTGTAACAAGTGTTTTTATTTTTTTCTTCATGTGTGTCTGTTGTTGCTCTTCCACCCCTCATTACCAGTGTCCAGGCCATGTCCATGGTCCAGTCTGTCAATGCCATCCCAACAGAAGGTAGATCTAGGTGGAACTCCCTCTGCCAAGACTTTCTTGCTGTGCCTCATTGACCGTGCAGAAGATGCGTGATTATTGCCAACTCCCCTGTTGAATACAGCTCCTGATTTATTGGGTTAAAAATAATTCTATGTTAATTCATTATGTAGTATCAATAGGATTCAACTACGAATGGGGAAACCACAGAAACTTGCAGTCAAACCAAAATAATTCTAGTTTGTTTCCATACATTTTTCACATCTACATTATCCCACATCACAGGTTTATTATGGACAGCTCTGCTTTGAGTATTTAATGTACATAGTAATATATTTCAAGGAGGTCTGAGGATTAAATCTAATAACAGAATGCAAGAAATAACTCACAGTCATCCACTATCAACAAAAAAAAAGGGGGGGGGGGGGGGGGGGTATACAAAAAAAATCTGATAATAAAGCTTTAGAATAGCCAAGAGAATGAAATAATCTAATTGAGAGTTTGTGTGCATGAATTCTAAAGCTTAGGCTAAGGACTAAAACCAGAGGGGGGACAGCCACAGAGATGAAAGAAAAGATAAAAGAAAAAGCCCATAAAGCATCAGAACAAAGAGAATAATGAGGATAAGAGTTCTCTTCAAGTAAAGATAAAAAAGTGACTCATGTTTCTGTAGCCCAGCAAAATAAAGTGTGTAAAATAAGATGAAATAAAATTTAAACTATAAAACCTAGCTGTGGTTGCAGACGTAATGTGGCTTTTGTAATCCATGAGCAGCTGCATCCCAAAACGGACCACGAGCCAGCCTTTATTTTATTCAGTGCAGTTGTTGTTAAAATCAAACTACATTATCAAAACAAGCATGGGGACTCTCAGATCTCAAAATTCTTTAATAGCCTCTCAGTAGCTTGCCCCACTGTGCATCGTAAAAATGTCATTATTTTGATAGAACAAACAAGTTTAGTTAGTGGCTCAATGATTAAAGATCTGAGACGTAAAGCCATGACAAATGCCACAGCATCTGAAGTGTTGAGGATGAGTTGAGATGTTCAGTGATGTTACTGTTTTCTTCTATATTTTGTTGGTTTCTTTTTATCACTATTTTGTTTGCACGTTTTAAATTTCAACCACACCTCTTACTTTTTTATAACTGGATCTGCCAAGAAATAGATAGATCCTATATATATATATATATGTATACATACATACATATATATATATATATATATATATATATATATATATATATATATATATATATATTGTGACTACACATACACACACGTGTGTATGTATATATTTCTATATGAGATAAGTGTGTATAGGCATACATGAATGATTATTTTAATTTTTGAGATATCAACACTACCTTTATTCCGTTTTTTATTCTTATTTTTTTTATAACTTTTACTCTAGTGTACCTGATCTCCTTTTAAAAAAAAAAAAAAATTCTTAATGTTTCAATGTTATTAGTGTTCTTATTACTTTTATTTTTTTGTGTTGACTTGTCAAGGGACAAAGGATGGAAATTAGCTTTGCTATAATCCTGCATATTTACATTTTATGTTTATTAATATGCACCGTCCCTTATTAAATAAAAAAAAACTCAACTCAAACACAAGGTACACTTACACTTATTATTTTCATCATCTGCTGCCCACAAGAAAAGTTAAAACTGCTTACTGTATAACTAAAAAATTTGAAAAAAGAAATCTAAATTTGAGCATAACTTGGCAAGAGAACACTAATAATGGAACAAAAGATTCTGTGTGGAAGAGATAAACAGGTGGGGAAGCAACATGCGGATCATCTGATTTGAAACACTTTTCATAAAGCCTGTTATACTGTTGGCCAGCTTTTGTGGTCATTTTTCTAAACAAAAATATTTTTCAAAACTCAGACATCTATTACGGTAATATTTCACCACAAAGTTAATTAAAATATTCTTTCTACTTGTTTAAATGATTCATTATGGAATTGTTTTAATTTTCAGATTTTAGGAATGCAGTAATTCAGATTCTCCTTTGGCAGATCACATTGACATTTGGAGAGTATTAGACAATAATTTTGATCAATTAAAAGAAAAAAAAAGACATACACGCCATGAAAACAATACAATTTAACAGGAACATGAAACACAACGAAACAGGAACTATGTGTCCAAAAAAGGAACAAACATTTTTTTTTTAAGTCGAATTAACTGTCTTTCTTTTTCTCCGAAGTCCTAAGAAGGCTGAGACTTTCCCTCATGAGGTAAAGTTTGTGTTAAAAGCTTATTCTGACTACTTTGATGTTCATGCTGTGTTTTAATCTCATCATACTTTCTTTTTTTTTTTTTTTTTTTGCGACCCTCTGTGGCCATAACAATTAATTCTTTGACAACATAATTACACTTTAAATAGAGCTTTCATCTCAAGCTTTGGCTCAATCAGTTCCAGCTTCAATCTGTGTGCTGGTTTACCTTAGTGTGTGTGTGTGTGTATGACTGTATGAATTCCTGCATGTTAAAAGAGAGAGCAAGTAGCACATGAGGCAATATTTTCACAGTGTAATTCTTTTGATGATAATTCATCCCTGCTTTCAAGGTGTGACAAATGGAATTGTTTCCCTTTCTGCAGTTTCTGAGGAACACTCATTAATTTTGAAGAACCACCGTATATGCCTCTGACCCTGTGTGATTGATTTAAGTCATGTTCATGTGAAGAAGGGGTACACACAATATTGAGATCTAATTAAAAGCAGCATATTGCTTCTGCAGTGGGTAACTAATATTTCGAAAGGAATATTTATAGTGACAATGACGGAAATAAGCATGTGACTCAGGACACAGAGAATTTTTAACTTAAATACCAATAAAGATTGCAAATACTCCAATGTTAAATACAGTATGAAAAGCTGAATTATTGTGGAAAGTTGGACATGATTACTTCTGGGTATATAGACACTGCTCTGAAGAAATTTGGATATGAGAGGAAGTTGTGAGTATAAGGTTAAAGCATTGACTTTTATCTTTAATTAGAGATCATCCTCTTATACAGATCTGTCAGAGCATTTGGATTGTTGGTAACACTTTACAATAAGAGACACAAAATTTGCTTAACTACTCAGGGACTAATGAGGAACAAATAGGGGACTAATGATTCATTAATCATTACCTAAGCTTCTCATTCCTGTGATATGGGACAGATTAGCTAATAAATAGTAAATCATTGACTCATGGTTAGTTAATCTTAAAAGGACTAAAAACCCAATCAGGGACAAATGATTTGTTGATCGTTACTTACTGTGGCTTCTCATTCCTGTGACATTGAATAGATTTGGTAATGATTAGTGAATCATTAACATTAAATGAATCATCAGTGAATCATTAACTAATGGTTAGTTGATCAAAAAAAGGACTTAAAAACCCAACCAGGGACTAATGTTTTGTTAATCAATATCTAAGGTTTGGATTCCTGTGACATCGGTTAGACTAGCTAATGATAAATCAATCATTAACTAATAGTTAATTAATCGTAAAACGACGGAAACTCCATTCTGTCACATATTTGGCTTACAGCATGGTTTATTGTACGGATGATGTACATAGCCTTCATGGTGGCAGGTAAAACTTAAAGGGACTTGAGGCAGGAATTTGAAAAAAACCAAACATGAATGTCCCCTTTTTTCATACTAATGGGTGATGAAGCGCTAAATACCAAAAATAACGTTTCCACCCATGTTTCTCTCCGTTGCCTTGAACAGGCTGTGTGCTGCAAAATGCGCTGCAATTCGGCGTCCGAATTTCCCGCGCTGCCCTGCGGACGTGACGTCAAATGACGCTACATCCATAGTTTTGATGCAGGAAAAGACGGTCACGTTAAATAAAAACACTGTAAGCGATAGTTATGGATTATTCTGCCGTCAGAATACGATCTAGATCAACTGAAAGACCATTAAAAATTGTAACTACGAAGAAAAAGCTTAGTAAACAACATTATAGTTTTCCAGCTCTGTCATGCGGACGTGACATCACATGACGCTACATCCGCTGTTTTGATATAGGACGAAGCTGGTCGCGGTAAATTCAAACACTGTAAGCGATTGTTATGGATTATTCTGCCGTCAGCAAACGATCCAGATCAACTGAAAGACCACTACAAAGTATAACTACGGAGAGAAAGGTGAGTAAACAGCATCATAGCTTCAGTTTGTGCACGCTCCCGTGACGGCTTGGCTCGTGGCTGCAGTTACCTGAAGCGCCAATCGCGGCAGTCGCGAGTTTCTTGCCTCAAGTCCCTTTAAAGGGACTTGAGGCAAGATTAAGAAACGAAACTCGCGACTGCCGCGATTGGCGCTTCAGGTAACTGCAGCCACGAGCCAAGCCGTCACGGGAGCGTGCACAAACTGAAGCTATGATGTTGTTTACTCACCTTTTTCTCCGTAGTTACACTTTTTAGTGGTCTTTCAGTTGATCTGGATCGTTTGCTGACGGCAGAATAATCCATGATTATCGCTTACAGTGTTTGAATTTACCGCGACTGGCTTCGTCCTATATCAAAACAGCGGATGTAGCGTCATGTGACGTCACGTCCGCATGGCAGAGCTAGAAAGCTTGAATGTTGTTTACTAAGCTTTTTCTTCATAGTTACAATTTTGAGTGGTCTTTCAGTTGATCTAGATCGTATTCTGACGGCAGAGTAATCCATAACTATAGCTTACAGTGTTTTTATTTAACGTGACCGTCTTTTTCCTGCATCAAAACTGCGGAGGTCATTTGACGTCACGTCCGCAGGGCAGCGCGGGAAATTCGGACACCGAATTGCAAGGCATTTTGCAGCACACAGCCTGTTCAAGGCAACTGAGAGAAACATGTGTGGAAACGTTATTTTTGGTATTTAGCGCTTCATCACCCATTAGTATGAAAAAAAGGGACCTTCATGTTTGTTTTTTTTCAAATTCCTGCCTAAAGTCCCTTTAATTAGTTTAGGCTGCAGGATGCCGTGTACGTGATCCATAACGTGATTCCATTTCATGTTACATTAGTATCGCCAAGATTCATTAACTCTCAGCAGCAGCTTCTTGTCTCTTAGCCTGTTAGCACTAGCGTAATAACTTTATGTGGTGCGTAGGTGGGCGTCAGCATGGATACGTAAAATATTGTTTCACTCATTCACCAAAATTTACCGTATTTTTGTTGTTGGGAATAAAATCCAGTGTTTTCTTTTCTCTGTGACAGCATGTCATTCCTCCTCAGCTCTGCTCATCTGGTGGGCCACCACAATACGCACTCACTGACATCAGCGAACAGACGGCAGTAACCATTGTTCTCCTCAGTGTCTCACAGGTAGGCAGACTTTAGCAATGTTCTCATTCACTTTTTACCACAGTAAAGGTTTTCCACTGCTGTTCCAACAACCAAGAAATGTGCAAGTCCTTCCATGTTTCCTTAACATTGTTACGAAAATAGTCAGATTCTCATCTGTTCCAGTTAGTTAGATATTGTTCTTTATTACGAAAACAAATCTTCCAATATCCAATTTGTAAGGAACCTAATAATCCTGATTGCTAAATTTCATATCCATAAGGCTAAATTTTCAAAATCACTACCCTCCTTTATTAAATTCCATCTTGACCTAATCACATTTTTTAAGTCTAGAAATAATAAATGATAATAAAAATATAGATATGTGAATTTAATCAAGCTTCTTTTAAAGAATTGTAAGTGCCTTCTTGTGTGATGCATGAGTTATACTTATAGTTACCATTATATGTTTTTGTACTTTTAATTTATTTTATCATGTTGTATTCTGTTGGCTTTGTTTGTTCTTAATTCAAATCCATGTATGAAATTGTTATGATGCCTTGTTCCAGCTGATGAATGTTTCCATTCCATGTGGTACTACCCAAAAAATTAGAATATTTTGAAAAAGTTCATGTATTTCTATAATTCAACTTAACAGGTGCAATTTACATATTGTATAGACAAATAATATGCAAATCAATATATTTCAAGCTTTTATTTGTTTGAATGTTGCTGATTAGAAGTTGCAGCTTAAGAAAACCTCAAATTCTAAAACTCAAAAAATTAGAATATTGCATGAAATAATTTTTAAAAGGACTTTAAATACAAAAAAATCGGGCCTCCTACAGTAAAATCTTGCATCTGTACTTAGTACTTGGTTGGGGCCCCTTTTGCTTGAATGACTGCCTTAACCCCGCGTGGCATGGATGCAACTTCTAGCATATCTCAGGTGTTACGGAAGAAAAAACATGCTTCCATCACAGCCTTGAGCTCTTCTTTATTGTTTGGTCTTTTCCCGTTCAGCTTTCTCTTGACAATGCCCCACATGTTTTCGATGGGGTTCAGGTCAGGTGAGTTTGCGGGCCAATCAAGCATGATTGTTGAACCAAGATTTTGTACTTTTGGCAATGTGGGCAGCCGCCAAGTCTTGCTGGAAGATGAAGTCTGCATCCTCATACAGCTGGTCTGCTGAAGCAAGCATGAAGTGCTCCAAAATGTCCTGGTAGACGGCTGCATTTATGCTGGACTTGATGAAGCTCACAGGTCTGAAATTCCTCCACACTTTTGAAAGGCCCTTTCCTGACCATCTTCTCCAGGCTGCTGTCAGCCCTCTGGCTTGTACACTATTTTCTTCCACACTTCTTCCTTCCACTTAACGGTCCATTAATGTGCTTTGAGACAGCACTCAGTGAACAACCAGTTTCTTTTGCTATCACTTTTTGTGTCTTTACCACCTTGTGCAGGGAGTCAATGATGGTTTTCTGCACAACTGTCAGATCAGCAGTCTTCCCCATGATTGTGAATTCCTCTAAACCAAGACAGGGACTTTTTTTTAAAGGCTTGGGGCACTTATGGATAGGTTACCTGATTAGAATGCAACACTGAGCCTACAATACTGGAGGATAAGTGACTGTGTGTGAGCACATGATCCTTTAAGTGCAAGATTTGCTTATTTTTAGTGGTAAAGATGGGCATGAAATTTCTTCAAATAGCATGTACAGTTGTGAATGTGTCCATCAGTGGCCAAAATTCTTTCAAATGTTTTCATCCGCAAGAGGATCCAGTGGATTTTAGTGCAGCAATGATTGCACTACAGGTTACAACTTCAAAATTATGTACATGTGGACTAACTTTTTCAATATGCATCTTAAGGTGTTATTTATCTCAAATAGGACTGTATAGATGTTATCATTATTATTATTATTATTATTATTTTCACTGCATAGCTTTACTGTTGTATTTAAGTATTGTTGGTTATACTGTAGGTTTATAGATTTTATAAACACTACATATTATCGTTACTATATTGTTATAAATATTGTTATAAAATTGGATTTCTTATTTTTGAACTTTTAATTTTAATTTTCAAAAATTCAGTCAAAAAAGAAAGAAAAAGAAAAACTTAGTGCAGGAATCATAGTGATGGTGCATGCAGGTCAGTAATCAAGTCCAGTATATAAAATAATATGTAGCTTGGGAGCACTGGGTATTGGTAATGTGTGCGTGTGTCTGCTGCCCTGGTGCGGAGAGTATGTGTGTGTGTATGGGCGTGGTTGTCTGTGAGCGTGTGTGGGCAGTGCAAAGATTTCAAAGGTGCACACTCACCTGGGTGAGATAAGGGAGAGGCAGTTTGGGTATAGGGATCATCACCACCTCCACACACACACACACACACAGCCAAACACGCCCACACACACACACACACACACACACTAGTGACTCCTCTATATGTTTGTGCCATGACAGAAATGTGGCAGGCAACATGATGAAGATGTGCTGTTTTGCATTTCTTTTAAAAAAATCTCCATAAAACTTGCAGATGGCAAGTTGAGGTTAAGCCTCTTTGACCAGCCTGAACATTAGCTTCAGCCACTTGTTTATCCCAATGTTCAACAAACCTCATAGCCACAGGAATCTAATACAGCACAGTATGCACTTTTTTCCAGACAACAAACTACATGACAGCTAATGAGGCAAGAAAGATGATATAATACTCCCCTCGCTTGGTCAGCCCTGTCTGCAGGGTAGCCCACATGGGTGAGTGGAAAACTACTGAGGAACGATCACAGGAAAGAAATCTGCAAATAACGGTTAAAGCTTTTTCTTCAGTTCTAATAGGCAGATGGAGGTGCCTCAGTGGTTGGTAAAAGTCTTATTTTAATCATTCACTTTATTTTTAAGTGAGCGTTATTACTATAATCACTCATCCCTGCAGCAATATCACTGAAGATTAAAACATGCCGTTTACATTATGGGATGTCTTAGCATTAACACAAAAAGTAAAAGCTATTCATTCCTTTAAAGAAAAACTACCAAGGAAAAACTCATTTTATAAAACGGCTGTTTCTCATTCTTAAATGTGATTGGCTGAGCTGCGTTCCAAGCCCGTGGTAAAACAGACTGTAACCTACACGTAGATCCGGCAGACCGCAGCACAAAATATCCCTGCGCCAGCATAAACAGATGTTGCGTTGCTTAGCAACCAACTGCTCTGAGTTCAACCGATTCGTTGGATTACAGTATATTTGTTTTAAGACTTTTGTAGACTTTGTGGTGAATTTTGATATTTTGGGTGTCCTGAACCTGGATGAGGGGTGGAAGATGACAGCGCAGATTTCACCGCGGACATGTTGCCTCATTTGCAAAGCAGGCGTCACATCTGCACAAAAACAGCTGCCGCCAAACGCACACCACCGTTTCTCCAAACATTATTTTTACACCACTATTAATGGAAGTAACAACATTAACGAGGCCAGACAGCCTGAATTGATGAGAGCGAACGGCCAATGTGTAGCCGGATTTTTGTAAAACGAGCGTCTTCCCTCCTCCAACTAAGAAAATTTAAAAAAGAAAAAAAAATCGCATCCACCTTGTTTTTGGAATAAAAATCCTCATACCGAACTGCAGAAGTGCGTTAAGCACATTCACAGAGTTTAGCTGTTTCTGATGGTTCGCTCCTTTACCGTCGTCAGCCAGGCGATGGCCCGGAGAAGTGCTGCTTTATATCCACATTTTAATACTTATCAGCTGTATGGATAAATATTAATATGGATGGATAAATGAAACGGGGGAAAAAAAGAAGTGATGATTGGCGGGTAAGAGGAGTTTGCTGCTTAAATGGAGGGGAAAGCGTTTGCAGGCGGAAAGAGGGTTTAACAAAACAAATGAAGCATGGATCTTTGGGAGCAAAGTTAATAAAATAAAATAAAAATGGACTGAGCAGGCCATCGGATCTGAGCGGATCATCTGTCTGATCGCCGTTTTAAACAAGTGAAAACTCCGCTGACCCAGTTCACAGCTTGTTCGCCTGGAAAGCGATCCAGAGTAAACACAGGTAGCAAATGTGATCAGATCTTTTTTTTTTTTTTTTTTTTGTCACAGGCAGTGATGTTTCAAACCTTAAAACCCTGGTTATTAATGTCCACACGCAGTTGCATAAACGAGGTAAACTAAATCCTCACTTTAGTCGAAGTTTTTGAAATGAACTTTTCTTAATGCCCAAAAAAATAAATAAATAAGTAGATAAAAAAAAATACAAAGAAATAAAATCTGCGTTTACGTGTTAATGATGGGCCAAATCGTAGGAAATATCTTCGTTTTACGAGACCCTCCTACTTGTGAACAAGCTGAGTTGCTTAGCAACCATACTGTCCACTCAATCTTATGTGTTGGGAGAACAAATAGTTCTCTATTTCATTATTTCATTATACTCCGCTTCGCGTCGTGCCCCGCCGTTGTAAAACCGCTGTAACCCACGGCTTCTCGGGGCTTATTGCTTTATTCTACGTTATATGAGGGTTTTGTTTTTACCCCATTCCTTTGTTTCAATACAACTATATCAATACTATCATCTGTGTCAGATTAGTTTTAAGATTACTGTTACATATCATATTGGCACATGGGCATTTTTAAGTTACACACTTAAATCTCATACTCCAAAGTAAATTATTCAATTTCATACTCATAGTTGCATCAACATTAATGGGTTAATCCAAGCTACAATAGCCTACCTCCAAACCACTGTGTACTCTGTGAGGCGAAGGAAACTTGACAAAGAAAGGATTTCTTACACTTCTGAAATTTGTCTGTTGTAACGGGTTGTTGGCTCTGTTGTAGCCTGCTGTGATCTGTCTTGACCAAATCTGCCATGGCTCCAGGCTGCTGTGATCATAGACCACCTGCCTCGGTCACAACGACTTTTCACACATTGGCTAGTGAGTAGTGACTTTATAAGTTGCCTTTAATTATCTTCTTTTTTCTTTGAAAATGAATTCTTTGGAGATGGAGGAATGCTTAATGGAGCGATGCACCATGGGTTTCACTGCTCCCAGTGGAGACGTTCCCGCCCACATACGTCCAATTATCAAGTCAGCCGTAACCGACGTCATTAATTGATTGGAGCAGCCTGCAGTTTGGGGGCTTCTGACTCTCAGTAGGCTCATATCAGCGTGAAGCGCTCTCTCTCGTCCGCGGCTGGGAGGAGTGAACATCTAAGTCGCTATTTGGCGCCGCAGATGTTTGAAAGCTGAAAAAGTAATTTTGAAGACTGGGACTTTCACACAAGCATTAGAAGAAGCGGGCTGCGAGGCTGTTTGATTATTTTCTTCTCCCCCCATCTCTTTCTGTTTTTTCTAAGGTAAGACAGTTTTTGTTTGTGATGAGCTAATTAAGTTGCATTGTTTACAAAATATGTGGCAACACGTTACAATCGCATACAGCCTTAAGTTTGATTCAAGACTTGGGATTTTTTCAGTCTAAATATGACTATTTATGCATGGTGTAAGTCACATTTGGGTCAAAACGGAATATTTGAGAGACCGCGTTTGGATTATGTTAAAGTATACAAATATGTGCGATTATAAACATTATAAACACCTTTTCCAATGCTGCAACCTGGCCACGAAAAGATTTATCTAAAAAGTCGCAATTATTTGATATGACAACATTTTCTCCCTGTTTTCAGTCTCGTTCGGTCTATACAGACTGACTTAAGGAACGACTCTCTTACCTGTTTTGAAATGCTAAATAATACATCCAAGTGACCAACCCTTCTTGTCAAATTACCCATATTTTCTCTGTGCAATGTTGACGTAAATCATTCAGGCTGTCCTGTAGCTGAACATGTGTGTTAAAGGCGGTTTATTAAAATGCAAGTGCACATCGGGAGGTGTATCAGAAGTTGTCGTTTGTGTAATCTGCGTAGCAAGTCACCTACAAATTTTGCACTTAGAGAGATATTCTAGCTACAAAACTCCTTCTTCCAGATATCTCTGTGGACCACTTGCTGTGCACATGGGCAAGTAGACCCGTTCGTATTTAAACGTGACAGTTGTTTTCATGCTTTTGTTTGTTTTTGCTTAAGCCTATCTTTTTAATCTAAGTGTTAAATTAGGTATAGACTGTGGATGAAATACAGAGGGCAAACCAAAGTTAATAATAGTTATACCAGGCTGCTGTTAATGCAGGTATTGGCTTTAATCACACATAGTGGAGTCTTCAAGACAGAATATTTGATAATATAAATATATTCAATTATTATATATGTGTTCATTTTAAAGGGATGCCATTAATAATTTTTTTGTTTTTCTTTTTGTGTGTGTTTTCATATTGACTCATTGTGACTAGATTGAATAATGTTAGAACATATTCAATTGATTAAAAGCAAAACCTAGGCTTTATGTTCTCACAAAACAGGCTTTCTATTTAGTCTGCAGTGGGTTTTGTGTGTAAATTTGAAATTACTTCATCATAATTTAAATATAATAGTGTTTCATTTGTTTAGTTCCCTTCAGTTTAACAGAAAAAACTGCATTGAATGTTTTTTACACTGGATTGTTATACATTTGAAAGAAAAAAAACATGCAGGCAATTCATATCAGGTAAGTCAGGGTTTTAAGCGTGATTTGTGTCCTTGTGTGTGCTTGCGCACTATGTGTTTAGTTAACATGAACCTGAGGTGAAATCCTTTTGAAATATGTCTGATGGCCATAGACTCTAATGACACCAAGTCAATGTATTTTTCAACAAGTTATACAGTTGACAGACAAACAGATTCACTCTTTCTGTTTAATGTACTGTCTTTCTGAAAAAGGGTCAACTAAAAATATATCTTTCCTCAAAGGCATGTATTTTAAACATTACACATCCATCCTCTGATTGTGGTCACTTCCAGCTCTCTGTCAACATTACCAAGATGATAGTAACCAAATGCTGAACCTGAGGCATTAAAACACAAACCAGTTCACAAATCAGTGACCAACATCAAGATGACTTTAACTAACTCATCTTTACAGTCTATGTATATAACAGTCCAGAGGATCCTGTCTGTAGCTGATCTTAGAAGTAGCATATGTGTTCTCTGTGTTTTTCCCTGTTATCTAATGTTTATTGACCCTCATTCATTGATTATGCCTGTCGGTCACTGTTTGAATTTGGTTGCTGAGGCAGAATGGAAATGTGTAGACTGACTGCTGAAGATACAGGTAACTTACTTTGCATGTGAATGTGTTACTTCTCATGTTATGGAATAGAACAAGTCAATAGAATCATAAATAAACTTGGTGACATTACATTTACAATTACATTCACGTAGCAAATGCGTTTTTTGTTCTGTGACTGATTGGTGGACAGTGATGTGACCTATTATTTTGACCTAAGTTGTTGAAATATTTTCACGTGTAATATGAAATCCTAACATTGTGCATTGATTTTTTTTCTTCATATGAAGTTTATGACACGTGGCCAGAATTGTTTTAAGCATTTAGATATGTTTGAATAACAAGAACACAGAAAGCTTACCCTTTAAGGGACATCTAGGTATGCTCACAAAGCTTAGTCTCATATTACAACACAAAAGAGATTTCTTGCCCATTTTTGGAGCAATTAAAGAAACTGCCTTTTATAAACTTGATGTGACAAACAGTTGCTTACAATGCAACAAACATACATTCTTTCTTCCTTTTTAAGATGCACCAACTCAAAGAAGGAAAGAACCCTGACTTTAGTAAATGTAGCTACACCCCCCACAGAAAAATGCTCTGTTAGAATCAGTGATTAACTCATTAATCAACCATTTACTGTAAATAACGGAGCGATTATTTCATAGCTCCTGCGACAGATTGTATTACAAGGCCAGTAAACATAAAAGGAATGTTGAATACAAAGGCAGGAAATACTGTAACATTATTTAATTTGATTTGGTTTAATTTGATTTGATGCTTATTTAATGATAACTTTATTTGGAAATTATCATAGAAACAACTCCAAGAGAAATTTATATTTTTAAAAAAGATTATATTTTATTAGCTCCTTCAAATTTTTCTTAGAAAAAATTTTTAATTAAAGTAGCAGCGGCTGTCAAATAAAAATTATTAGAGTAGAATTTTTCCTGAATAGCAGTGGGGAAGAAATCCATGAAGAAATTTTTGTAGAGGTTTGATTTCGTATTACAAACAAATGTGTAAATGTAGCTTATTACATTTAATCATTTAATCAGTGGATCCAAAATTCCCACTGTGCTCACTGGGTCTGTAAGCTTTTTTAGTGCCGAACAAGTAGCCATAGTGATTTGTTTTAGTGTTTTTGACTTAAACTGCTTACTTGCTGTTAAAAAGCGTGTTGTAAAAGCTGCAAGAGTGAACCAAAATTTAGAAGTTCACATCAACAGTGTCAGATAAAGAATCAACTGAAAATTGCTATAAAGCTACATGAAGCTGAATAGAAATGCTGCCAATGTTCTGTTAACTGCTACGGCAACCTTTATCACTGTCAGACTACTATTATACGAATATTGAATATGGCCAGCTTAGAGCTATGTATGAAAACTACATGCTTAACAATTTCATGTCAACATGCAAGTTAAAGTTAGCACGCCTATTATCAGACAGAGCAATTTTTTAATAATGTTCTATATTAGTAATCGAGAACAATGACTAAACCCAGGGTTACTCAAGTCAGTCCTATATGAGAGCTGCAATCAAGCTGGTTTTCAAAATATCCCTGGTCAAACACACCTGACTCGAAATAAATGGATCCAACAGCCTGTGAAGTTCTGCACAATGACTCATTAATTTGAGTCAGGTTTTTTGGAGCAGGGATTCATTGAAAACCTGCAGGACTGTGGATAAAAATAAGCTTACAGATGTAAAACAAATCAGATATTATATGTCTAAATATCCACTGATTTTCATTAATTCTTGATTCATTTTTCTGATGAACTTGAGATATGTGTAGAGGATTTAAAATACCGGTAAACACACAAACTTAAAACTGACAAGTGCTACAGTGAACAAACAATTACCTGAACAAACAATGTGTTTACAGATGGGGCTGTTGGCTGAGGACATTGCATTCCACTCCAACATACCCGTGCCATTGGATATAACTGTGGCTGTGGTCTAC
The DNA here is from genome assembly GCA_023101725.1 of Atherinomorus stipes. NCBI lineage: Eukaryota > Metazoa > Chordata > Actinopteri > Atheriniformes > Atherinidae > Atherinomorus > Atherinomorus stipes. The sequence goes on along the minus strand of JALJCO010013034.1, from coordinate 1,118,284 downwards.
TCTGTTTTTGGTGAGTTTATATTTGAAAGCCATTTTTGTCTTTTTTTAAATTATTCACAAATACGCCAACAACTGAGTTTAGAAAGCTGTAAATGAGTTTCCTGCTCAAGCATAAATAAATCACAGCATGAAGGAAGACTGCACACAGTGAAGTTTTGCAAGTTTACTTTATTCACTAAGTGGTTTTCACCTCCTCCACATATAATGGGTGGAGTGGGTAGCCTAGTGGTCAATGCTGCGGGCTTTGACACGGTTGACCCAGGTGCACCCAGGTAAACCACCATGGGCCCTCGAGCACGGTACTTACAGATCTGGGCATGAAAAAGTTCCTCCTTTTTCTGCCAGAAGTGGTGCAGTAATAGTGCACTATTACTACACCACCACTGGCTGAACGATTTGTCCCGCGAATACGTCATCACGCACGGTGTCCAAACTTGGCGTGTGAAAACGTCCTTGTTCTGGGCGTTCATTTATGCTCTGAAATCGTTTCCCCTGGGCACACAGGCGTTTCTCTGTGCGATTGAATTAGCAGACAAGTGGCTGGTTAGTGGCAAGTGGCTGGCAGTCGGCAGAAAGGGGAACTTTTTCATGCCCGCATCTGTAACCCCCACAAACCACTCCCTGGGCGCTGTAATTGGCAGCCCGCTGCTCTCAGGTTAAACCTGAGATGGGTTAAATGGAAAGAATTGATTTCCTAATCAGGATTAATAAAGTATAAAAAATATATATATATATAATATGCTTCTGTATCATGTGTCCACCAGTTAGTTATTGTATGATATGCATGTATTTTACACCTGTATTTATGGGTATATCTTTGTTCACATACAGTTAGTTTCTATAACTTGTGCAAATTCATTTTTATCACATAAAAATGTGATTAAAGGAATCTGTGTAGTCAAAGACTACAGTACATATGCACATTGCTGAATATACTGTAGATGTATAGTTAATGTGAAAAAAAAACACCTAGAGTCATCCTCAAAATTATTCATACCCTCAAATTACAGAAAATGCTAAATTCCCAATAGTGATTCAAATAACAAGAAACTAAAGAAACGAGTAATAAATAAAAATTCACAAAATTATAATTTAGTGAAATGAAATATTGCTTTTCAATTGTAGTTGAAAATAATAATTAAAAAACTAACAAACAAAACTGTCTCTGACACATTAACTTTCCCATGAAGAGTGGACCAAAATAGCTGTCAACAGGTGTAGGAATTTTTTTTGAACAATAGAGAAAACACCTGATTGCAGTGATTGCCTCAAAGTGTTTCTCAACTAAATTTTAGCTTCGGAGCTCCATCATGTTTGTTTACTTGTTTTATTTTACCGTGCACATCTGGAGAGTCCTGTGCACACTATTCAGCAACTGGTTTGTGTAGCTTCACATAAGACTGGAAACAAGAAAAAACAGGCAAAAACAACAAATGCCACCTATATGTACCTCTAAAGCTCACTAAAAGCCTGTTTACTTGTCAAATATTAAAAAGTGCTGTTTTGTTTTTGCAGGATTATGTTCATTATTTGGCAACAGCACACTACTGTATGTCTCCTACAAGAAAAAGCACCTTCTGAAGCCTGCTGAGTTCTTCATCATCAACCTCGCTGTTAGTGACCTGGGCCTAACTCTGTCACTCTACCCCATGGCCATAACTTCGAGCTTTTCCCACAGGTACTGAACATAACACCTACTGCAGCACAGAAACAATAAAACAAAGCAAAGCAAAAGAAAGAGCGTAGTTTTCCTTACATATGGAGAATGGGATGCTTTCAGCTGAAACATGGCATGGTTTTTATAGGTACCACTTGTAAATCAGGATCACTTGCATATTTCATGGTTCGTTTAATCATATGGTTGGTTACCAGTATGATTGCCTGTGATTTCACAGATATGGAGTGTCATGTTCAAGCTGCTCTCTTCTCCTCCCTTCCTCACCTTCTCCCTCATTGATCTTTTCGCTTTCTTTGCCCTGCACTGTCCTCTTTCTCACACCCCCTTGCCCTCCCACGCAGGTGGCTGTATGGAAAAACAGTGTGCTCCATATACGCTTTTTGTGGCATGTTGTTTGGCCTCTGCAGTCTGACCACCCTAACCCTACTAAGCATGGTGTGCTTTGTGAAAGTATGTTATCCGCTCTATGGTAAGTCTTCAAAGAAGCTATGCTTGCTTACTGACATGACAGGATTAACCATCACATCCCTAAGTCACTGGAAGTTGATTTATCTATGGAGGGAAAAGAATAATCCCTCTGCGGTGCACTGCACATTAGCCTTTCTTTGATGACAGACAAGTGAAGGGGTTGCACTCAATAAGAATTACTTGTGATGGTTAATGCAGTGCAACTGGGCCTTCTGTTTGACCTCAAGAAAGCGTATTTCCAGTCAAGTCTCACTAAAGAGTCTCTTTATCTAACACTCAGTTGAACAGTAAGCCCTTAAACATAATTACTTGTAAAATATTTAACCAATAACCGCAAATCTTTAAACATGTGAACCTATATTATGATATGGTCTCTCCACAATGTTCATTTTTAATGATGGCTGCATAATTACAGAAGCACTCATATATTTATAAACTGTACTTCACTGTATGGTAACCTGACGTAACATCAGTCGTCATTCAGTCACCTCTTCACCCGTTACTGCAGGTTAATGACGCCTGCAGATGCCTCGTGCTTTATGCATTAGAGTAACTTCTCTTCATAATACCTCCATCTGAGCTTTATGATTATTAGTTCAGAAAATGACCTCATATTCAAAAACACGCCAGCAAAACGGTAGAAAGTGCTAATTTGCTTCTCATCATAGTTAAAAAAAGACATTTTCATACCAAATCTACAAAGGCCAAATTCTGTACCATCCAAATGTACCCTATAAAATCTTACAGTAGTTTGATTGAATGGTACAAATAGGGAATTTTACACCACATCACTTTTACATCAGCTTATTATTTACTTCAACAATATTATGTAAAAAAAAAAAAAAAAAAAAAAAAAAGGTTCACTGATGCAGCAACGTCTACTGTAATCAGCTGTAAATAAAATCGAGTCAAATCCCAAAATACACACTACAAGAGAATATAAAATAAGGTAAAAGCCTTAACAAGCTCAAAAGCTTGACTTTTTTTCAGTCTTTGCTAAAGTGATGCCCAGCAGTGAGCAGTTCAACAAGTTTGAAACTTCTTTCAATGGACTCTGCTGATCAGGATATGTTCTTTTTGGTTGATAGCTCTTGGCTTTCTGTTTGAATTCCTCCTTTCTTTTTACACCTATGTACACTGATGTTTGCAGGTGTGACACTGGCTGCTCATAAGTACGTCATGCATTATATGCAAAATATCCACCCATCAGACTATAGCTAACGTTTTTAGATTCTTTTTCAGCCGATGTGCAATGTCTCTTTGCACTCCCCATGGCTGTTTACCATAGGAAGAGCCACAGTCCACTCAACTGCGATACTTCTCAGAACATCCACAATAAAAACCCAGAAAGCTCCCAACAGCAAAAATTTTGCCCTTTGCCTATTGAGATTTGAAGAGTTCATTTGCAAAAACAGTTAACCACCATTTAGAAAAAAACTAAGTTAACTGCTTTTCGTCATTGTCGGGTACAAACCTCCTATCTTCATTTAACATCATTAAAAACTTCTACTTCATATGAGTGTGATTTGGTGAAAATATTCAAAAAGTAAATGAAGAGTTTATTTGCAGAAGCAGTTAACTCCGTTTTTTTAAAATGGTGGTTAACTATGTTTGCAAATGAACTCTTTATTTACATCTGAAATATGCCCCTCAGTTCACAATAGGGGAACACTGGTAGCTTGCAAAAGGCTCTCTTTTCAGTAGAGACACCTATTACCAACTGCTTTACAGCAGGGGAAACAACTCATTGTGGGAGAGGGAGATTAACCTGCCCCTAAACTAACCTATCTTCACCTTTATCGTTATTATCAGAGAGAATGTCCATTCTTGGAAGAGACTTATTCTGGCACCATGTTTACCACAGTTGGAAGGTATAGTGAAGCATGAATGGCATGCATGCTGTTCAAAAAGCCACTTCATACAACAGTGAATGCTAAAATTACACAAACACTCTTTTCCAGGAACTCTGTGATCATAATTCAGTAAGGAACTGCACAGCAGAAGTTTTGAGCTTCTAATGTTTGTGGTATAGTATATGACAAAGCACAGAACAGAAAGTGATGTCTCAAGGGCACTAAGGCAGCAACAACTTTTCTTCCTCTTTTTATTTTATTTATTTTACAGTTTTTTTCAATTGCTTACACACATTTTCAAAGCTCTTTATGTATTTCTCAAAACTTTACACACAAATCCAGTTATTGCTCACACAAAATGCAAAAAGCCCCCTATCTACTGCAAAATGAAACAGAATTCAAAATATTGTAAACACATGTCAAAAGCAAGCTTTTGTCTCACCTCACAAACACATTTCCCATTTGATCACATACTTGTGTATATCATTTACACACTGTTGCTCTAAATTCGACACACTGCAAAAACTCAAATCTTACCATGTATATTTTTCTAATTTCTAGTCAAAATATCTTATTACACTCAAAACAAGACAAAATTACTTAGTTTTTTAATTGCTAAAACACATTTTTCAAAACTTCACGTTTTTTTTCAAAACTTCACACACAAAACTCCAAACATTACACACAAATTGCTAAACCCTGGCATCTCTTTGCAAAAAAATCTCTGCCATCAAATCTCTTAACATGTTCACAAAATAGAACTTGTGTTTTCATTTGGTAAACAGCCATATTTTCACATGACACACACATACCATTCATTGAATAAACACAACTGCTTTTGGCTGAACATTACCAAGAATGTACAGAACATTGAAGAGCAAAACTGAAAACACAGTTATAGATATATAACACACTGAATCAATGGCAATGCCCACTTCTCTCGGAGAAAAACATAAAACATCACACAAATTTTCAAATTTTCAGACAAAACATTTTATTTAACCCCCCCCCCTCTCCCCAAGGATTATGGCAGTTTTCTAAAGTAGTGTCTGATATGATTGAAGGATTGCTGATAATGGGCACCGGCCAGTGCATTGCTTTTGATTCCCTATTCAACTGTTGGGTCGTCGGACCTGACAAGGGGAATCATCGCGATAGAATTCCCTACTCCTCTCCTTCTCTGACTGTTGTCTCTGTTCTCCATTGCTCATCAAACAAAACAGAGGGTCAAGCCTCCTTTTATGCTGCAGTGCTTGGTTGCAAATTGCTTGCCAGACCCGAAATGTTTAGAGATTTGAATATTTGTGTGTTGTGGATTGATGCTTTAAGATTTTATGTGAGAAGTGTGTGCAAACCTGAAAAATTGTGTGTTTTGACAACAGGGTGATGTGAAATTGTCATCAGAGTGTAAAGAAGGAAAGTCAGAGTTCTAATATGATAAGGAAATCTAAAGTAGTAACAATTCTCACTGGCTCACTCTCATCTACAAAACTCTCCTCGGCCTTTCACCTCCATATTTATGTCAGCTCCTGCACAGTGTCTCTCCAGCCAAATACAACACACGGTCCTCCCATAGAATCCTGCTACAAATCCCAAAAAACAACTCTCGCTTTGGACAAATCTCATTTTCTTTTGCAGCTTCAAATGATTGGAACACATTACAAAAATCTCTGAAACTTGATGCTTTTACCTCTGTCTCTGTTTTTAAACGCAATTTAAAGGTGATTTTTAATGAAAACTGTAAATGTTTTGTTACACTTTGACTCCTCTTATGATGTCTTAAATTGTTTTAATGTTTACTGATTTTATTTATTTTTTATTTGTGTTCCCCTCCCCCACTTGCCCTACAGGTGCCTATGGCACCTGCCAGGCCGGCATTGTAAATAAGAATCTTGTTCTTAATGTCATTGCCTGGTTAAATAAAGGTTAAATAAATAAATAAACGATTGGGAACAGAAGTAAAGGTTATGAAAATTGTGTCTAAGTTTTGCTTTTTGTGTTTTAGCAATCGAAAAAAACTGTAAAGAGAAACATTTCAGTGAGATATAAGGTCTTGTTTTCAGGCAATGCATCTTATTTCAAGAAATCTTATCAAAAAAATTTTGATTGATCCATTGGCAGAATTTTTTTGCAAATTACCAACAAAAGAAATCTTGGCCACTCTTACTGTAAAATAAGTGAAAGAAGATTTTTTTGCTTGTAATAAGCAAAAAAAATTCTGCCAATGCAACAAGCAAAATTTTCTTGATAAGATTTCCTGAAATAAGATGCATTGCCTTAAAACAAGCTCCTGTATCTCACTGAAATGTTTCTCTTTATGTAGGTAATTTTGTCTTATTTTGAGTGTAATGAGATATTTTGACTAGAAATGAGAAAAATATACTTGCTAAGATTTGAGTTTTTGCAGTGCACAAGCAATAAGAGAACCAAAGATATTTTATTTCCTGAATAGATCTGTTGCTGCTGTGGATGCAGTATTGTACAGTACTGCAATAGAAAAATCAACGCGAAGTACACTCATCTCACATGGAAGAGGCTAAGGCAAAGCTCTCCTAGCATTGTTGTTATCCATTGTTCAAGACAGATTGTTTGGCCTTTGACTTAGTAATAGGCCTATGTCAAGGAGTGATTGGTCTGTGTTCAGTAAAGCAATCATTGTTTACACCTGTGAGGAAGAGTGTAAGGCACTGATGAATAAGTGTGGCATTTTAAATGGTTTGGTTTTAAATGGGAAATCAAACTTACTTCCTTGCAGATTTTAGTGTGTTAGGTAGAGCATTGTGTCTATAATTGCAAAAAGTGAATAGCTCCATTGAAAACTGTGTCAAGACTGAGAATGTGTTTATGGTTTTGCTGATCTGAGGTGAAGTTTGAGTGAATAAGTCTAGAAATACAGTTGTGTGATATATAAAGGTTTTGTGTGTAAGCAACTGAAAAAAACTGTAAATTGAATATAATTTTCTGACCAGAAGGTACAATAGGGCCTTTGTGTTACACAAGCTTTTACATAGGTGGAATGACGTACATCTCCTTTCTTAGAGAAGGAAACATCTGTGTTTGAATCCCAAAGTCCATAGTTGCAGTAGTTGGGAAGACTTTTTAAAGCCTTCTGTAGAAGTTTTCTCGATTCTTCAAACTATTCAGCAGGAACATGTGTTTGACCTTGATGCATTGTACAACGTATGTGTCACATATTCATGATGTTGAAAGCTTTATCAGAGACATAATAGCCTGGTAAAACAACAGAAAGGGCATCTAACTGATGCTGACCAGGTGTAAGAGCATTACAACTTGAACATTAGGACTTACCTGTCAAACTAAAAATGTATGCAGCTACTTCCATTCCTTTCAGTCTGTTGAAATAAAGCAAACATGAAAAATCACTTACTTAAAGGTCTGCTCAAAAAGTCTGCTCCATTATCTCATTAATGATTAGCTCAATGGAAAATACTTCAGACTTCAAATGACTTTGTATGAGCGAGATGGTGATGTAAGAGCCCCTGTGTATCCCTGTGGAGGTACATTCACTATGTGAGCCCTCTCAATAATGCTGCTCAGAGAACCAGTTATTTCTTAGCTGGTATATTTTCATCATTTGTTTTGTGCATCATCGTAATAAGATCTTAGGGACAATTAGTTGTATTATAACTGTCTCAGAATTGTTTAATTACATGAAAAATGACATATTAACTCCATCTGTTTTCACAGGAAACAGGTTTAACTCTGTTCATGGCCGTCTGCTCATTGCCTGTGCTTGGGTCTACGCCTTGTTGTTTGCCTGCTCCCCACTGGTCCACTGGGGAGAGTACGGACCAGAGCCTTATGGCACCGCCTGCTGCATCGACTGGCGCCGGTCTAATCAGTACACCACGGCGCGCTCTTACACTGTGGCGCTGTTTATCTTTTGCTACATCCTTCCATGCTGCGTTATTGTTGCATCCTACACAGGCATTCTGGTCACTGTGCAGGGATCCCGGAAGACTATGGAGCAGCACACGTCAAGGCAGACACATATGAGCAGCATTCAGACAATTATTGTAAAGGTAAGACAAAATTTCCCAACTGATCCTGCTTTACCTACTCTCTGTGCATGCTGTGATTATCAGTGCAACGGTGAAATCTTTCCCCCAGTTTTCTCTTGACTGTGACTGAGAAATAAACCAGCATGTACAGTATCGCAAGACTGTGCAGACAGTGTAATAATGAAAAGCTACAAAGGTAAAGTGCTAAAGCACCATCATTTCTTGAAGAAATTTGCTATGACCTGACCTAAATAGATAACTTCTTATGACAGGTTCTGATTAAAAGGGATTGACTCTGGTTATTCTTTGATGAATGGGAAGTTACAGCTGCTTTTGCTGATTAATCATAATATACTACTCTCCAAAAGAAGGTTCACAAATTATAAGAATGATCACATAAACACTGAATCAGATCATCTATCTTCAAAGTCACTGATGTCATTTTGTTAACATTACCTTTAAAAGATTAAACTAGTAGTACTTGATTTTGTCATTATATCCTTGAAAATACTGAATCAATATTAAATGTGTTATTTTTGTTTAAAAATCTGCTAAAATCTTGCATTTTACCACTGTGCCATACATTATTACCATCCCAAGGCTACTTAAAACACATCAATGAGCCACACTGTGGTACAGTGTTCCTTTATGTTCAATTATAATAAAAATTGAACAGTGCCAAACATCTAAATAACATAAATAAATTTTGGTTTCCCTCCCTCTCTGCTGCGCTTCAGTTCTGTCTCTTACAACCATGACAACTTTAAAAGAATCAGTAATACAGTAGGCACCAGATAATTATTCCTTCTGTGTCTTCCTGGTCATTTTCATACAAGCATGATTTAGCTTGCAGTAACGTTTGACATGCAAGAGGGGCAAGAGGAACTATAGACTGTCAGGCTTGTGTGGTACTGTTGAGACATGCTGTAGTGATGGTTTTAGCAAACACCTTGACCAAATTTTGTTATAGCAAAGAAAAGAAAGAAGAAAAAAATGTAATGATCCATTTTCAAAAGTTTACATCTTTGGGGCTAAGTGATCTAGATGAGGTTAGGAATTTAACCAGAAACCTGTTAACCTATACTCATTTGTAAGATAAAACAACTGCAAAATCAGTTTGGGAAAGTGTGGTATTTTAAAGGAATCGACTTATGAATTATGTGCAAATTAGTTAACTAACACTTTTGTATTCTTTTCTTATTTTTTCTCCAAGCTAAGTGTTGCTGTCTGCATTGGTTTTTTTGCGGCATGGAGTCCATATGCCGTGGTTTCCATGTGGGCCGCCTTTGGACACATTGAAAACATCCCTCCTCTTGCATTTGCAATGCCTGCCATGTTTGCCAAGTCCTCCACCATCTACAACCCTATCATCTACTTAACGCTGAGACCAAACTTCCGACAGATTATGTGCAGAGACCTGGGCACGCTATGTCATACATGTCTGAAGGGCTGCCTCTGTCCCAAGGGTCCAGCAAAGTGCTGTTCAAAGCCAGACATCCGGGCCAGACTTGGTAAAGCTCACAGACAGACCAACCAGTTCCCTTCATCAATCTCCTCTGTTCAACCACCTATTGAAACTATAAAGGATCACAGCTGTCAGAGTTGTAAGGATAGCTTTGAGTGCTACAGACATTACCCTCAATTGTGTGGTGTCAGTAATCTATCTGCCAATGGAGTCTCATCAAATATTGAAGACGCTCCATTTTCCCAAACAAACAAGATGTCTGAGAGTGAGTGGCCAAAGAAGTCCCTGATGGCCAGAGTGAGGACTTCAGAAACAAGCAATCTTCATATTAATTTAGAGATGATTCCAAGGTACACAAAAGAGGCTTGGCCCTGATTATTTCTATCATTTAGAATATCTGTGAAAATATTCTGAAGTTCTACTCTTTCAAATGTGCAATTAATTAATTTATATTTTCAGGAAATCTTGTTCAGGAATTTATAATATATACCTTAAGTGTTTGTTAGGCAGCAATGTGCTATGTTCAAGCTGTTTATCATTTGTTGTCGATCTAAATCTAATTTTTCTGTATTCTTTGTCTTGGTAGGTCAGTTTCACTTTGGCTAATATGACAGAGACACAGTGTTATGTCTTTGCATTGTTCTCATGCAGTCCATCTATAAAATGTTATTCTTTTTGTCTCTGCTTTTGAGAAAATAACAATTGTGCCTGAGGCTTTAATAAAGAAGTTAGAAAAGTTTTCATAAAAACTGAATTAAATTCTAAATTAAATTTATTGATTTCAGATACATAACACACATTTACTCCCATAGCTGTATTTTTAGGCAGAATTCAGTTTCATTGCAACTTACAATTTTTAACAGAAACGTATTTTATTGTCTCGAGTACACACTACACACTGAGGTTTACACCAAGTTTATAAAGAAGTGATTTCCAATTTTTGACTTCTTAATTAAGCATTTCTACCTAATGTATGTATGGGTGCTGTGCAAAAACCTGATGGTTTTTATGAACTATTTCTATTAATTATGGCTATATTCAACCATTGGAAATCAAATTTGATGAGAAAATATGACAATTAACATGACTTCTATTGTATATCAGAGCCATATTTAATTTTTTTTGGTTATTTTCTTAATTACAAACTTGAGTCACACTGTTTTACATTTTGTTGTTAGAGGGTCGTAGCATTTTTTCCCTTTACTTGAATATGTATCACAGCAACAGAAGTTGTGTGCATGATACCCGAGCGTCATTTTATCTATAAATCTGAACATTGTCTTTACTATGCCACTTGGAGAATTGTTTACACTGGAAAACAGCAGGTATAAAACTGATGGTGTTTGATCAGTTACCAGCTGTGCAGAACACAACTCTTTTGCAGAATACCTTTATTAAGGCATGGTTTCATACTCTCTATGATACGAACTTCAAAGAAGGCATTATGTCACTGACTGTCTAACAATGTCATGCAAATCCATTTCACCGTGACAGGTTGAGGTGAAAACTAGTGAAGCAAATGAGTACAAGTCAAACGAAGCTCCCATAGTTAAATTAATTTATTGACCATGTTTCTAATAACTGCATGTAAATCCATTATGTAAAATTAATATGATGGAAAGAGACTTAGGAAAAAGTTAAGGAGCAAATCTGTGTTTGACTGGCTCACGCTTTTATTTCAAGCTGTGATCTGTTGAAATGTTTCTGTTGTATCAGCTGACAGCTGACTGTCATTTCTTTGAATCTGAATAAAATGTTTTACAAACTTGACAATGTTTCTTTTCCAGGTGTTTTGCTGCCAAGTCATGTTCTTTTGATGAATAAAAGTACTTTATGACAATAAGTCAGTTGACTCCCTCCTTAAATCAATAAGAAAAGGGTTTTAATCTCTCTGCAGTCTTTTACTTTAGTTGTATGCCAATTGTGACTGCCTGGCACTGAAAGCTGATTTGTAAAAGGATTTTTTAGTTTATGGGCACACAAGACCCTATCATATTACAGTATGTGTGTATATATACTACTCACAAAAAGTTAGGGATATTCAACTTTTGTTTTTTGGAGAACAGAATGATGCAGAATAAATATTTAACCATTGAACAATGTATCTGCATTAAAAAGTTTAGAGAGAGTTTAATTCAGTTCACTTGAAAAGGTTGTAGTGGATTTTAGATTCATTATGACATCATACAAATGCCAAATATCCTTAACCTTTTGTGAGTAGTTTATATATATATATATATACATATATATATATATACACACATATACATATAATTTTTTATATATATATATATATATATTATATATACACACACACAATGGGTGTACCCCGCCTCTCGCCTGATAATAGCTGGGATAGGCTCCAGCAACCCCCCGCAACCCTGAACTGGATAAGCGGTACAGAAAATGACTGACTGGAAAAAATGATGACTGACATTATTTATACATACATACATACATACACATACAGTATACAGTATATATATATATATATATATATATATATATATATATATTAGGGGTGTAACGATATGAAAATTCAATATCACGGTTATTGTGACCAAAATGATCACGGTTATCATTTTTATTGCGGTACTATAGAAATACCCCTCAGCATCTTTAAAAATATCCAAAATGGGTCTAAATGTCTACTTCGTCCTTTTTAAAGGGGGAAAAATCTCAAGAGCACCGTCCATGTGGGTGCCTTTGTTGCCTTCCGCCATGTTTTCATAAATTAAACATTGCAAACTATGACTGCTACTGCTTTTCCAGCCAATGAGCAGCATCACTGGGAGTTTTTTAAAGTGCAGTAATCAGTCACGGTTTTAACGATAATCAAAATTTGAAACGGTATTATTACACCCCTTATTATTACATCTCATGTGTATATATATATATATATATATATATATATATACACACACACACACACCAGACACTTTCTTAGGTACACCTTTACTTGTACCGGGATGGACTCCCTTTTGCCTTCAGACCTGCCTTAATCATTCATGGCATAGATCCAACAAGGTATTGAAAACATTCCTCTGAGATTTTGCTCCATATTGACATGACAGCATCACACAGTTGCTGCAGATTTATTGGCTGCATATCCATGATGAGAATCTCCTGTTCCCCTTCATCCCAAAGCTTCTCTGTTGGACTGAGATCTGGTGACTGTGGAGGCCATTGGAGTACAGTGAACTCATCGTCATGTTCAAGGAACCAGTCTGAGATGATTCACGCTTTGTGTGTGCATCATCCTGTTGGAAGTAGCCACCAGAAGATGCTACACTGTGGTCATAAAGGGATGGACATGGTCAGCAACAATACTCAGGTAGGCTGTGGTGGTTAAACCATGCCACATTGGTACTAAGGGGCCAAAAGTGTGCCAAGAGAATCTCCCCCACACCTGCTGCCTTCCTATCAACTCGAATCGGTCTGGCCAGACTCCTCTGACCTCTGGCATCAACGAGGCATTTGCACCCACAGAACTGCTGCTCACTGGATATTTTCTCTTCTTCAGACTATTCTCTGTAAACCTTAGAGATGGTTGTGCATGAAAATCCCAGTAGATCAGCAGTTTCTGAAATACTCAGACCAGCCTGTCTGGCACCAACAACCATGCCACGTTCAAAGTCACTTAAATCACCTTTCTTTCCCATTCTGATGCCCTGTTTGAATTGCAGCAGATGGACTTGACCATGTCTACATGCCGAAATGCACTGAGTTGCTGCTATGTGATTGGCTGATTAGAATTTTGCGTTTACGAGCAGTTGGACAGGTGCTCCTAATAAAGTGGCCAGTAAGTGTATGTCAGTGCTATGATATACTGTGTCAGGTGGTGATCTGTTGAACCTTTGTTGCTCCATTTTTCACAATGGAACACTGATAACATCTTTGTTAGGAAAACCTAAAACCTGTATCTGTGTCAATGGACCTGATCGTTAATCGCTCACAGTATAACGAGATTAATTTGAATCTTTTAAATGATGACAAATAAAAAAAAATTGGGGTGCAAAACCATGCACAAGTTAAATGCAATATAAATCTTTCAATGACAGAAAAGCAGAACATTTAGCTTCTTGTTTAAGCTTTTACACATCATACTTACTTTAAAAGAAATAATTATTTACAGACAGAACTCTTGTATGCAAAACTTCCATAAGTTTATATGACAGTTTCAGTTATTTTAGAGCCTCGTTTAATCAAGAAATAGAAAGTTAACTGATTGGGACTGACTGTCCCACATCTGTGGCGCATACCAGCTGCTTTTGAGTGAAATATGTTATTCTGTGACACTGCAAAATGATACAGAATGAATAAAGCAGAGGAAATCAATTACTTTAACTTTCAAAGAAACAGTATATCGATGGCAATAACTTGTTGCAGACGATAACGTAAAAGATTAGAAAGAGACGCTAGTAACAATATTCAGCATCACTTTCATATCCTTAGTGGAAAAAATACATTACACAGTGGTCATTCCAGAAACGCATGTAAACCATTTATTGCTAATGTGGTCTGGTATTCCAGAAGATCACAGATATTGTGCTCACACATTTCTGGATGAAGAAACAGTATTTGGCTGCATCTTAAATACTGTATTGTAGCACAGACAACCTCAAGACCAACATGGGTAAATTCAATAATGACTTTAAAAGGAAACAAGCACATTTTCAGGATGATAAAATTCTCAGCTGCTAAGAAAAGTAGCTCATAATCCAAAATGCTTGATATGGTATAGCAACAGCAGCTAATTAGACAGTAATGAGACATCGTTAGGCCCTGCAATGAACATCAAAACAAAAGTATAATAAGAAATACATAGATCATTTTTATTTCATTGTCCTTTGGGAAAATCATGGTAGTACAGTATATAATATGCAGCAACCCTCCCTCATGACTGTATTACAGTAATATTAAAGGAAAAATGTTCATACTGTAGTAGCTTTCATCTGATTATTTCTTATTTCACTAATGCTCGCAGCTTTTTTTTACGGCTTGCTGGCCTCCATATTTCTGTATCTGGGGTCAATGTTTGTGTTGGACTACAATAAGTATTTACCTCACATCTTTTGGTTTTTGTTCTGAATACATGTTCATTATTCTGTTAAAATGGAAGTAACTGTGGGCGTGATGGCTTTTCAATGCTATCACAGAATAAAATTTCCATACAAAAAGAAAAACAAAAGGACAAAATGCTTAATAAAAATATTTGTATAGCAAAATCCTGGTTTTTTGCAGTATGACGGTCATCAGTAAATCATAATTGCAAAGTGAGCTTACCATAAACTGATATAAAATGTATTATCATGGGGAAATTAAATTTCATCCCCAATGGGCTTCATGCACAACTCCACTATTTCCTGAATTTAAACCAGCTCCTTTGCCTCCTGTCTTTTATTACTGGAAAAACTAATTAATCCAGGTGTGTCTGGCCATTGTCATCATTGTTACTGAGGTCAGGCACACCTGAATTAATCAACTTGTCCGAGAAGGAAAAACAGGAGAAAAAAGCCCCGTTTCCACCCCGAGTCTGGGTCGGGTCCGGGTCAGGCTGGGCCGGGTGGGTTTTGGTACAGATATGTTGATTTACCTTGCCTGCCCGCAGCAAACTGCTACCCTGTGGTCACACTGGACGCCTTCATTTGCATACACGCCTAGATTTCAACGTGCGAATGCTGGATGTTTACTCGCTTTATTCAGGCGTTTTTTTCACGTGAATGGAGCGAATAATACGCGTGAATGAAGCATATGATGCCCCCGCAAATAAGATGCTTCATTCGCGCGTCAAGTTTAACTTTCTGGAGTGGGGGATGGTGGTTTTTCACTCGTCAGTCACTTCAGTCAGGTGAACATGGCAGAACCTGGTTATTATGAGTACTTTGAGAGAGTTGTGGCATTGTACCTGCTTTGGAAGTCGAAGAACTCAAGACGCCGGCGTGTTTGGGTCCACCAGATTCTCCAGAGGCGCTCGGAGCTCAGTGAAGTTAATCACCTAAACCAGGAGTTACATCTGGATGGCGGCCGCTTCCATGGGGGAGGATCGGTGCTGCATATCCCTCCAGGATACAAACTTCAGGTGCTGTATTCCGGCTGCTGAGTGTCTGTCCATCTGCCTTCAGTGAGTAAGCTAGCTGCAGCTAGTTAGCGCTTCCAGCAAAACTTCCAACAACTTCCAGCTTAACAACGTGGCTACTTTCGCTAGCTAGCTCAGTTTAACTAGTCTGTGTTGTCTGCACACCTCCACCTCTCAAAATTTAACCAGCTGATTAAAAGCAACTCGTAACTGGCCGCTTTCCTGCTGCTTTCATCCTTTGGATCACAACAAAGAGCAAGTGTTTGTCTACATCAGCTGAGGCTGAACTCCTGGTACTGTAGTGTCATCTTGTGACCAAACTGAATGCTACGCTAGTCTGAACACAGACTCATATTGAATTCTATTGACATTTTATAACAAACAACCTCAATCTATTTATGTGGCGAGGGCAGAGCTGCATATTCCTCCCGGAACGACAGGTTCTCTGTTCTAGCTGCAGAGTGTCGGCGTTGTGACATTTCATCCCTCAACATCGGCTGCAGAGACAAGCAGCTTTTGGTTAATGAGGTTTTGGCTGACCGGGTTTTTCAGTACTAAATTTATGGTATTATTACACCGCTTTTATGTGCAGCATTTGTGATTTTATCTAAGAAAAACAATTTCCCCTTCTTACTATTGAAAAGAGCATCGAGCTGCAGAGTGACAATCTGTTCACATCACGTCTAACTCATTTTCAATGACAGGGCGGGTATTGTTCGTGTGCATAAAACGCTCGAGTTCATTTTTTTAAACTCGAGTGAACAGGCGAAATACGCTCTATTTGCGTAAGTAGGACATCTCATACGTGCGAGTAAAACACTACATTCGCGCAAGTAAGACGCGTTTGGGGCTTGTCGCACTGCAAACATTGACTTAACACGTAATTCATTCGTGCGAATAATTTAATTCACGTCCGGTGTGAACACAGGGTTACTCTGGAGGCGGAGTACTAACCAGATAGCGCTGCTACGTGATAGCGTGACATCATTGCAGTACAACGCTTTTTAACCAAAGCACCGCACCACACGTGACAGAAACAAAGGAGTTTGTTTTTACGCCAGGTCACCCGGGAAGTGACAGATTTTTCAACAAATTGACGGGTTGCTGTGTAGGGCCGGATCGGTCCACGTTTTTTTGCGTCTCCACAGATAAAAACTGGGACGGGTACCCTTATATCCGACCCGACCCGGCCTACTTTTTTGGCACCCTTCGGTAGGGGTACTGATCTAACCGATCCGGACCAAAGAGGTGGAGCTAACACAAAGCAATACATTGATTTGTTGAAAAATCTCACTTCCCTTGTGACCAAGCGTAAAAACAAAGCCGGGGTGACTCCTTTTTAGCTCCACCTCTTTGGTCTGGATCAGTTAGATCAGTACCCCTCCCGAAGGGTACCAAAAAAAGTAGGTCGGGTCGGATATAAGGGTACCTGTCCCAGTTTTTTATCTGTGGAAACGCAAAAAAATGTGAACCGACCCGACCCAGACCCGCTGGTGGAAACGGGGCTATAGGAGCTGGCTTAAATTAGGAAGCAGTGGAGTTGTGCATAAAGCCCATTCAAACCATGTCTAAATAAATTTTTGGAGTTCTCTGTAGAGAAACATGAGGGTCATTTTTACCATGGTATTGTGCCATCAGCCCACTATTGCAAAGTCACTATTTTCAGTTTTTTTGTGAGTTTTGGTTGAGACGAATGTCTCAGGTTCAAGATCAGTTTGAAACCAACATGGCAGGTAAAAAGGCAATTGTACAGAGTTTTTTTTTTTCTTTTTCTTTTTTTAAAGTTTATGCCATGTGGGAAGAACTGCACATGTCCAGTATTTTCTGGATGACATCTACCTTTATGTTTCCTTCTAGGGCTTTACAAAGTTTCCCAATCGTACGCCCAATACAACCTTCCTTCATCTTCCAGCGCTCCAGCATCTGGTGCACCATCTCTGGCAGGCCGTCACGGTGGTAGTCGTGTTCTATGGTTTCTATTTCCACACTAGTCAAACCCAGGCCACGGGCACAGCGTTTCCATTTGTTACCAATGTTGTCCCTCAGCAGATCCAGGTGTGCCTCTGTAACAGCATGGTCCTCTACAGAAAACAGAAAGCAAAAATAAATAGGGTGGTACTGTAGAGTTAGTACATTATATGTTTTTTTTAACTACATCCATTAGCAGAGTGACTAAAAATACAATTCTGCAATGGCATGCCATACTAATATGTAAAAAAAAAAAAAAGCCAGCACTAAGTCACTTTTAGTCCTTTTTCGATGCAGAATTATTGCACACTTATTTCGATACCCTTGAGTAGTGCAGTGAACTAAGAACATCAACACAATACAGATTTTTGCAAGTGATTTGACAATAATTCACTGATGTAATCCCTCTTTTAAACAAAGACAAAATTATCTATAGTGTTGTAAATCAGCACAACTGTTGGTTTAACTGAAGACAGTGACTATATCTGTCCAGCAGAGGGAGCTCCAAATACCTCAGCTTCCTCTGCCTGAACTCTTGCAGCTGTTTTTAAGTTCAGCACTGGTTAAGACATGAAAACAAACAAAACAAAACAAAGAAGCGGGTCATTTTGACCTATAATTAACAAGCTTCTGAAAGTATTTACAAAACTACCTTTTTCACAGGCATCAACTGAGCATTGCAAAACAGTCTTTTTTAAAAAAAAAAAAAAAAACACATTTTCTTTACACTAGGCTTCATCTTAGCACAGACCTTGACTCATTTTCAGTCTTCCTTTATTACTTTTCAAATAGTTCTTCTTAGTCACAATGCAGTAATAAATGCAGATAAGACCGAGTAGTATTCTCCACTTCCACCAGTGACTCCAATTATCTGTTCCTTACAAATTTAAATGACTTAATTCTCTTGCTGTGCCTTCCCAATTGAAGAGAAACTTGGCTTGAGGGCAGACTCTCATTGCAGGTTCACATTCAGCATCTGGTCCAAATGTTTTTAAATTAAATCAGGCTTCTTGTAGGGAGCAAAAACGTTTTTGTAACATCATGCAGTGCCCCACAACACTAGCAGTTCCACTGTGTGTATCAAATCAAAATCAAATCAAATTTATTTATATAGCCCTTTACAGTACCCATTGGACACACAAAGTGCTTTACAGCAGGGTAACAGAAAAAGAGACAACAATGCAAAACATAAAAATGCAAACTTAAATACTAGGAAAAGTGAAGAACAAAAAAGAGTTAAGAGTGAAAACAACCAACAGAGAATCAGAACAGGCTACTCGGGGGAGTGCAGGGTGTACCTAAGAGAGAGTAAAAACCTTTAATAAATAAACTAGTTAGAATTAAAAGCTAGACTAAAAAAATATGTCTATAACTTAGATTTAAAAGAGCCCAGTTCAGTCGTGAGACGAATGTCGGGGGGCAGTGAGTTCCACAATCTGGGGTATCATTGTGCTTTACAGTTTATCACAAATCAAAGAAAACTTTAACTGTCATTATTATTCCGTCCTTAAAAAAGTTCGGCAACTGCTTACTACCCAGAAAATCAGCAAAGCAAGGGGCTGCTAGCCAGCAAACAAGATAGAAAAGAAGTGAGTAACACTTCAAGGGACTAGAGGCAGGAATTGTGAAAGAATAAACATGCATGTCCAGGTTTTTTAAGCCAATGGGTGATGAAGCGTTAAAAACTAAAAAGAACGAGCCAACCCACGTCTCTCTCCATTGCCTTGAACAGGCTGAGTTCTGCATAATGCGCTGCAATTCGGTCGCCAAATTTCCCACGCAGTCCTGCGGATGTGACGTCAATTGATGCTGCGCATACACGTCCTGACAGCCTAAATATTTTTGTGTTTAGACATTTGTGCAAATAACATGACAAATCTAACAATTTTCAACTATGATTAATTTTTCTTTTTTTTTAAAGCACACTGACACTTTAGTTGTATAAGATATACCATAGTTTACCATATTTAAGAATTCCTTCATGTATGGGGCCATTAGAAGATGGACATAATGAGCTAAGAGAGGTGTCACAACCTCTGATACTCATCGTATTGTTGTTTCCAATCTGGATGCCGCTGGCATTCTGGATGTAAAGAGACCCTGGAATAAAAATAGCACAGGAAAAGTGGAACAGTCATTAAATTAGTATGAGTCCAAGATAACACAAGAAGCTGCAAACATCTGGAATAAAATTGGTGAAAAGATATTTTTCCATGTACCTGGATCCTGGGATGAGGCACACTTTGAAGGGGTCAAATAACACGGAGAATTTAAATCAGGAGCAAAGGTATCAGACACTGGGTTGGCTGGCCAGGACTGCTGGCGGGGAATGTGGGTGTGTTGATGCTGGCTAAACTGTGGCAGAGAAGATGTGCTGGCAGACATCTGCAAATGGGATGGAGGGGGTGAAGAGCTCATGGAGTCATGCAGCCTTGAAGTGGGGCGATACAAATCGTCTTGGCTGGTGGACTGCACCGGTTCAGCTTTTGTCCAGGAATGGACCGAGGATCTGTCTTGTGTTGGCTGCCTCTGAGAATGATCTGAGGCACTGAAATGGTTTGGCCAGAAAGGACTTGAGGGGTTGTGATGATGGAAGTTGGCAGCCTCAAGTTGGCTGTTGCAATTATAGCTCCCATGTTTGTGGTACTGAAGTTCCCGTTCCAGTTTCTCCTCCAACTCTGAAGAATTTTCAGGAACCTTTGCATCTGTCTGAATCAATGGCTCAAACTGGGCATCATGCAGGTCCTCAATACTGGCTTCAACTGGCATAGAAACACTTCTATCTGAACTCACCAAAGGAGCTGGAGAATCTAAAAGATCAACAGAGGATAAAGTAATAAAGCTGCTCAAGATTGGACTTTTAGGGTTATATGAAGAACAGAATATCAAAGTGAAAGTGAGTGTGTGTGTTTATGTAGAAGAGTATTTCCAGGCCACCAAGATTACTAACCATGCTCATTTGTCGAAAAACATTCATGGGTCACTGACAATTGTTTCATCTTTTCAACAAGTTCATCTGGGCCTTCATATTTTTCCTGCAGAGAAAAAATAACAGAATGTCAAAATAAAATCTATTATCTGTTAGTATAATGTAATATTTACTGCTAAATGTCTTTTACTAATTGCATTAGAAGATTACACAATAAAATCCTAAATAAAACATATTCACCCTTAGATTGAATAAATCTTTTTCCAGGTGTGGTTCAAGTTTTTCTGAGTAGAAAGGCTGGAAGCAGTTGTAGGCCTCTGCAAGACAGGGAAAAATGGGGAAAACAAGGATAAGGAAAATATCTGTATAATTAAATGCAAATCCATTACATTTCTGAGCTTGAACTCGATGAAGAAACAATGCGAGCCTATATAACAGAAAACAAGATAAACAAATGGGAGTAAAAATAACAAGCTCTTGTCCTATAATGTCATGTCATGTCATGTCATTTTCTGTACCGCTTATCCAGTTCAGTTGCTGGAGCCTATCCCAGCTATTATAAGGCGAGAGGGTACACCCTGGACAGGTCGCCAGTCTGTCGCAGGGCCAACACAGAGAGACAGACAACCATTCACACTCACATTCATACCTAGGGGCAATTTAGAGTGACCTTATAATAAAAAAGAAAATGTTTCTGTATGCATCATAAAAATTGAAATAAGAGAAGACTGACGAAAAAACAGAATGAAAATCAGAGGCTAGAAATTGCTTTAAAAGACCTAGTTTGTCTTTTTAGCATGCTATGACTACAAGTATTAGGCACTTTGTAATGGCAATGTGAAACTTGCAAGCATTGAAATGTGCAGTTTACAAAAACGTTATGTCATTAAACTCATACGATTATATATATGTCATATATTCCATCAGCCAGATACATCATATGTCATTATTTATATATGTCATTATGTGGATTAGTTACTAAGTAACTACATGACAAGAAATAAAATTAGGACTGAACTGAACTTTAAGTGTTAAAAAATGTGAATGAATGTCTTTATCCATGTCTGGTTTCATCAGCCGTTTTGAAGATGCTCTGGAACACCTGATTCTATAAATTTAACCTCTGTGCTGTGTTGTTTTATATACAGTATATGCACAAAGAAGCAAACCTTTAAATGTTGGTCGTTGCTGAGGATCTTGATCCCAGCATGTCTTCATCAGCTGAATTATTTCTGCAGGTGTGTCCTCTGAAATGAGCTCCTCTGATGGTCGGTCACCGTTGCGAACACACTGGCTCATTTGGTCTTCACTCCTGGCATCTGGACAATAACATTCTTGGTTTTAATGTCAGTAGGACTGCAAAGCTGCCTTTGTTTCATTGTTTATCTTGTGAATGTTTAAGTTTTGTCTCATTTTGGGACTTCTGCATGCTCAGCGCGCCCAACTTACTTGCATATGGTTCTTGCCCAGTGAGAATGACCCAAACAACGATTGCAAAACTGTACACGTCAGACCTCTCTGAAGAGGGTGTATGGATACTCTCCAGGTGCTCTGGGGCCATGTAGCTTAGTGTGCCAGCACCTCTCATCCCAGCTGACTTCCCACTGCGACTCTTCCTGCGGGACTCCTCCTTTGTGAGTCTGCTCCATGTCTGGCAGGTGGCCAAACCAAGGTCTGCAATCTAAAAACCACAAAAGAATAAAAACTTACTTACAACTTACTGTGACTAAAAGTGCATGGTGGTAGCCAAGTCATAAATGTATCTTTGTACCTTGATATGAAAGTCCTTATCCACTAAAATGTTTTCTGGCTTGATGTCCTTGTGTATGACACGCCTCTCTGTGAGGTACACCATCCCTTCTAAAATTTCCAAGATGATTCTTCCCTTAACGGACATTGGGACGTTGACCTAGGAACAGACAAAATTTATTGCATTGGTATCCATGCAATAAATCATTTGAGCTGTGTAAAGTTACACCCTAGGGATGACAAGTAATGCTGCCGTGCACGTTACATACATCATAACTTTTCCTATTCAGTGTGAAAACAGACTTTAGATCTACTCACTCTCTCCAGCATGGCCAACAGATTGCCTCTGGGAAGGAGTTCCATAACAAGAGAGCAGTCTCTGTCCTCCATAATCACACCCAGCAACTTGACCACACGCTCATGGTTCAGGCTTGCCATAATATTCCCCTCCTCCAGCAGTGATCTTTTGCTGTCCCTGGAAAGTATACAGTAGTAGCAAAAGACACATCATGCTTCACACTGAACCTTTTTGTCTTTACGAACCTGTCATAATCTAAATACAGTTTATAAAAGTTTAATTAAAGCTGTGCATGTGTGAGGAGGTCAGTCACCAACAGACTGTCTATGAGCAAGTCTTTGTGACTTTGGGGTAATTGTGCGTTCCACTTGTCTCGAAACTCGTTTTTCTGAGGAAATGACGTAATGAACTTGCTTTTCTGAGATCCTATTTGCAGAGGACCCCAAGATTGTAGATTTAAAGATAGTTGTGTCCAGTACTACTGTTGTGTTCATTAAATTTCTATATAAGATCATTTCTGTTCATAAGTTTCAAGTGCAAACAGCACTTGAATTATACGGTCTCACTGCAGTCTTTTTTTTCTTTAAAACACAGCATGAGTATGTTTTGTTTATTAAACACACACACTGAAATTGGCTGTTGTTGCCATGGTAACATTGTTATGACGTCTGTATTATTTTTCTAGCTAAAAATGTGTTAATTTCTAGCTGTTCTAGCTCATAAATAGGCTGTTTTGGATATTTCTATTTTTTCCCTCAGTTGGCGCAACTGGAACACAAAATACATGGTAATGACGTCACTAATACGCGTCTGCTCGAAATCCCGAGACAACTGGAACACATCATAATTCTTGGTATTAAATTGCTCTGTGCAGTACTCCTAAAGCAAGACACTGTACCTCCTTATTTAAAAGAGTTCCTTTAACATCAATCCATTATGAACTATTTGTAGATTCAGGATGTTTTATAGCTCCTTAATAGTGCTTATATAACTGTTTAGATTAATATTATAGGAAGTAAAAGGCAGTGAAAAGTCCTCTAGTGGATGTAGATGTGTCCTCAACTTTGAAATCTAAGATTTTGATGATATATTTTTCTCTACACTGTAGAGCTATACGAGAGAACCCTTATTCACTATTGGAAGAAAAAAATATTTTTTGCATTTCGCTGCAGTCAGGCACAAATTTCCAATGTCCAAAACTGTTATTTTTCAGGAAGTTACAAAAAAAAAAAAAGAAGAAAAGAAAACAAAAACATAAAAAAAACATGTGGTTCTGTCTAAAACTGGACACAACATCATTAAACTTTGTATTGTGTCTTTTACAATATAGTGATTTATTTGATAATATTTATTCATTCTATTTAATTTAAAAATATATATATATTTTACCCAAATCAAGCTCACATGAAGTAGAGGGTTTTTGAGTGATGTAAAATGGAGATAGGAGGTTTGCCTGACAGTAGTGGGAGACACTGATTGTTAACAATGATTTGACAGGCAAAACAGGTGATTCAAATTCAAACTTCTGTTTATATTTCTTGTATAACTTTGATTTTTTTTTTTCTTTGTCTCCTCTTCTTGAGTTTTAGTCCCACCCACTAACAGAAAAAGCAGAGGGGAAAGAAGATTTTTATATCTCCATCTGAATGAAAGCATTTTTCAAAAATTCTGAATCACTTTAGAATTTAGGATTACAGATAAACAGGAGCCAGTGGAAGACAGTACCACCAGCAAGCATCCTCTGTTCTCCATCCTCTCTCATCTCGATGCATTTGAGAAGGTGGTAAACTCAACAAAAGTATTTAGCTGTGATTGAATTATGGGTGGAAAAAAGGCAGGACGATGAAGAAAATGAAAAGATGTGAAGCAACAAAAGGAACCAGAAATATAATGCAAATAAGAATCTAAAAAAATAACCATAAAAACAACAACAAGCCCTAACATATTAGTCATTCTATTAAAAGCTAATATTTTGTTCCAGTCATTGAGGTTGAAAGGCTTTTGTGTCCAGTTGTCACTTGTAGTTTTTAAGTTAGGTCTGCAAATATGGGTAATACTGTATGAAGATAGAGATTCTTCGTGCATGTGATTTCAACAACGGATGTGGGACAAATATCTACTTCCCAATCTGAAATACGGAAGTAAATGAAAAAAAAAAAAAATCATTGCATGCATTTCATTCAATTGGATAAAAATCTGATGACATGCATGGATGCTTGCACATCGGATAAGTATAAAACTGTGATTCTACGCTGTGCGTGTTCTTTTACAGTTGGCCACATTTGCCTTACTGCCTCAGTTCAGAGGCTCTGCAGTGTCGTGCTGGACACATGATTCAAATTACAAGTAAACGAAGGGGAATTCCCAGAACAGTTCACAGAGTAACAAATACAATGGATACTTACTCGCTGCGAAGAAGACCTGTATACATAGTCTTTAACACCACTTGGCCAAGGGTTACATGGTAGCACAAGTAAACCTCTCCAAATCCTCCATAGTCCAGGGGCTCCCTTATGATGAGATCAGTCGGTCTCATATGAAGTGAGGTTTGAGGCGCTGTGGCCATCCCAGCTTAAGTCACAAAAACATACAGGACACAAAAAAACTAAATAATTTTAGATACACTGAAACAACAAGTTTAATTGCTAAACACTGTTTAACATAAAGAAAAATGAGCGTATGGCACAAAGCGGAAAATAGCCCCGGCTAATCAACCATCCGTAACGCTCAAAACATTGACAGCCCCGAGAAGTAAGCTAACGCCTCACACATCCCAAAGTTTCGGCAACAAAGCAAACTTTACTTTTACGACAAGACTCGTTACACAAACAGTTTCGATGGCACTCTATTTTCACAGTCACTGACTGTCAAACAGAATTTGAATAGAAGTGTTACCATGAGCAGTTCAAAAATGACCGTAAAGACACTTTCTCAGATATTTCCGGGATTTCCTCGACCGTCCTATTTTAAAAAGCGAAACGAGAGCTAAAGACTACAACCAGTCGTACAAGCTGATAACAGACCACACCAACCAGGACGGTTAGTAGATTCAAGATTGTGACATTTGAGAAAACAAGGGGGAAAAATCGCTTAAAATCTTAGCCAAGAATGAAACTCAAATAAGATACGATTCCTGGCGTCACATTGCTCTACTTTTTCCTTATCAATATTTCATTTTCTCCATTATGCAGAATTCATCTGCATGTCTCAGCGCTTGACTCTGCTGCTACCTACTGGTTCAATTACTTATTGCAACTAATACAACGGTGAATTACCAATTACCCAGTATTACAGCATTACGTCCTGGTAATTGAGATTTGATGGTGATGTTGAGGTGTTGAGGTTCTAGCTTTCTCATTAGTTTGTATCCAAATATCATGTGCTATTAGCTAATGATGAAGCAAAATGTGAAAATTTGAATTGTTAGACAAACACCAACAAAACTATTCCCTGTAATTTCCATAATAATACAAAGATGTCACCATAACCCAGGTAAAAAGAAAAAAAATTCATTGATGAAACAAGCATTTATGTGAAAGTAGAGCAGGAAACCACCTTATTTGTAGCCTCTGGCTGTGTGGGCGATGTACGACATGTGAGCCTACATTTTGGGCAGCCTATCTGTGAACACCCACACAATAAATTCCTCCTTTTTACACACTGAACCCACAACAAAGTAGTATCTTTACCTGTCTCGTGTTGTGTCAGTTTGGTGGTTTACAAGTTTTTTTTTTTCCTTTTTCTGTTATTCACATTTATTGCTGACAATATGCAAATTATTCAGAAAACTTCCTAGCTTTTATTACAGTAAATGAGAAGTTACTGACAGTTAGACAAACAAAAAACCATCTCATTTACCGTACATGCCAACTGGATTCAACCCACCTTGGTAGTTATTTGTAGAATATGATGTCAAACATATAACTGGACACTTCTTTCATGAGATTTAGTGGTAATTAATCTTACAATTATTTATAAATAGGTCTACAGATAATTTTTAAAAAGGAAGATTGATTATACACCCTCTTAAAATTATTTTTTTTAAAAAGTTAGATGATTTATTTTATATAGTCATGAGCCAAACTCAGATTAGACAAATTTATTGTTAAACTATTTAAATGAAACTGAGAAATAAAATAGATAAAAAAAAAAAAATTCTGGTAAATAAACTGAGAAATTCAAATAAAACTGAAACAGATTAAGCCAGGAATAAAGAAATGTCACGGTTGGTCAATAACATGCTCACTTGCTGCAGGCACTTCCTCCCATTAAAGCTGTTTTCTGCTGGGCACAAGCACAGAACAAGAAATCACCAAGAAGTTAAACTCAATGTGGGACAGTCTGAAAAAATATTTAAGTTAATTGTTTTTTGTTCCTTTTGCTTATTTTTGCTTACATATATATTTTCTATTTTTATCTCGTTTATCTATTTTGCTATTTTTGTTTTTCATGTTTTGCTAAAAAAAAAAGACTATATTTCAATATTTTTGTATATTCAACTTGCAGATTTGTGTTTCACATGTGAAAAGGTTATGTGCCCCAGCTATGTTTGTGAATTTGTTCAATTTGTTCAATAAAGTTCTACAAAAAAGTAGGACAATGGGTAGAAGCACTTCCTGTTGATGTTATCTTGATATTAATCAGTTCAGAACTGCCAGGTGCAATACTTCCTCTATAACAGTGACACAGTTGCTGCCCAAATGCTTGTAATTTCCCTCTCAGTGACTGTGTCAGCATAGTTTTGTGTTCAGATTGTTTTTTTGCAAGCAATGCTGGAAAAAGAAGTGGTACCTGCCAGTCAGAGTAATGTAAGAGGCTAAAAAATGATAATACACTGTGTTAGAGACAATGATTCATTTCAACAGTTCCCCCGTTTCTTTCTTCTTTTTTATATTTTGCTTGTTGCTTAAGTCGGTTTGCACTGGCCTATGGTTTATTCATGGTTTATTCATTTATGGTTTATAGCATAAAAAGGACATTTAACTCCAAGGATCAGCTTGTATCTACACTCAGCTAAGAACCAATTTTATTGTATCTTTAGGCACTTTGTTCAAAGCAGCCTATTGCAAAGACACAATTTGTTCCCATCTTTTAATTACATCTATGAAAAAAAGGCCTAAGATAACACAGCTTGATGGACATGAATTAACATTTTTGCATTAACAAGGCAATTCCCATTGGCCAAAAGCTAAAGCTTATCTCAGCATGGTGTAGGCTAGTGTATCAAAGAAATTTGAGTGAATTGGGAAGTGACGGACAAAGGAGGAAGTAGAAGTTCTCACAGCTATTTACAGAAAGTGAACAGTGACATTCCTACAAATTAGGAGAAATCCCAGCGAAGACAATAAATTGTCTCCGCCGAAGGAACAAGGAGAAAAGACTGAGGTATGCCTAATGACACGAGGTCATTATGGAGTGATGGATCCTCCGCAAAGCAGTCTCTGCCAGAGCCCTGACTTCACATTACTGAAGCAGTGTGAGGTCACCTTGATAGAGAACAGAACAAAAAGCACCTCACCACAGGAGAAGAGCTTTCAGATGTTCTTCAAGAAGTCTGAAAAACTATCCCTACTTTAAAAAAGAAGGTTAATAAAGTTCATGCAGAGTTGAAAGTGGTCAACCAGATACTTTCAAACTAATTATAACTGTGTGTACTATTTCTGTTTTTCTCCATACCCTGTATTTCTGTTTCTGCTTGCTCATTTCTCATAAGATTGTTGGAAGCATTTCTTGTTTTTGTGGAAATATAGCAACTACAGGTGGCTCAAGACTTTTGCACAGTGCTGTAACCAAAGCATGTATAGGTCATTTTTGGTCTCATTTGAGGCCTACATGCACTCTAATGTAGGCTTGTCCAAAGAATTGTACCATTGGTACAATCAGTGGTTGCTGTGTGTTAGGACTATATCCCACGTTTATTCCCATTCACATTTAACTAGGTTTAGCCTAACCTGTAGAAGCGTGTTGGCTATCATTTTCCTCCGACCAGCAGACACTGTGCTGTATTTATAAAGTCTGAGTTATACCTATTTACGGTCGTCAAGCCAGAAAGTAAGATATTAATAGAGAAGATTAATATCCAGCAACATAACTATGCAGAAATGCAGGTCTACGGGACTCTTTCACATTAGTAAACTACAACTCCCAGGATTCAACACGAGAAGCTTGGGCAGCAATCCTCGACTGGATCAAACACGAGCTGCTGTCTCTAGAAACCCATCGAGACGATGATAAGCCGTTTTTATTAAAAACAAAAAACACGGAGAGATATTGTAGCACCTATGAGCTGTTGTTTTTCTGACCTATCAGCATGGGTAATGGAATCAATAAGGTAAGATTTTCATCTGTCCTCGGTCCTCTGTGTAGCCTGTGGATGTTCACATTTGAGTGGTGTGGTGCAAGGATCGCGCTCATTTTTTCGGGATGTTTAACATGATCAAAGTTTTTTGTTTCTTCAAGAGTTTCACAGTGTAAGATGAGATGCTGATGTTATTTTTGCTTCCGATCTCATCTCTATGTAATCACTATTTCTAATTATTGTATAAGATCTCAGCTCGTCTCAGTTCAGATCAGCTGTTGAAGGTTTCCCATGTGTTTTATGACCTCATTAATTTTGATGCTATTGACAAAAACTGCTGTTTTCTTTCTCTCTCTCCTGATAGGTCCTTCCGGATTTATACTTGGGAAATTTCAAAGGTGTGTCAAACTTTAATTTTCAACTTAACATATTTGCACATGATAACTGGTGTTTTTGTTGCATTATTTCAGATGCAAGAGATCGAGAGCAGCTTGCCAGAAACAACATTACACACATCCTAAGCATCCATGACAGTGCTGCTCCTATCCTGCAGGTGAGAAGCTCTTTCTGCTAACATCCCAGCTCTCAGATGGCTCCTACTAAAGGTGTGCATCTTAAGTTACTCTGGCAAAAGGAAGCAAAGAAGAAACTATTGGCTGTGACCAGACAAAGCCTGTAGACCAGTTTGGCAGGTTACTCAGGAAGAAGTAGTGTGCTTGTCATGAATTGTGTGTCTTCTTGAGCAGCAGATGCCATTCCTGAGGGAGTAAACACTTAGAAGGGGATCTACTCATGTGATTCTCACAGTCTCATGAAGAATGACAGTCAGCAGCAGAAAGTCAGTGTGCTGAGAGCTTGAGTGGGTGTTTGCGTAGGCGGTTGTTCTTGCTTCAGTCAGTGAGGACTGTGCAGTTTGTTTTCATTACTATTATTTTACACTCTGGATTTATATCAATCTGGAGTTACTTTTACAGGTGGAAGTATAAAATCAGAGAAATGCAAATACAAATTAGCTTAGAATTTTCCCACATCCCGACTTTGTTCATCCATTAGCAATGCTGCATACACTGAGGAGCCTGAAATATCTTTGTTTTGAGGATTTTTAAATACCTTCTGTTCACTGGTTTGAGCTTAACATGTCTGATTGCTGGCAGGTAACTGGTGTGCTTTGTCCACCAGGAGATGACCTATCTCTGCATTTCAGCTGCTGACCTGCCCACACAAAACCTGTAAGTATCAAAATGTGCAGCATAGCAACACAGCACACAACAATAAAAAGCTGAAGAAAGAATGAGAATCACATTCACCTGAGGCTGCACTGTGTGGGCATCCAAGGTTAATTTTTTTCAAGCTAAAGTGTAAATGGTGTGCTTTCACAAACTCATCATTTAACTGTTAACTATTTCTCTCACATATGCCGCAGGATCACAGCTGCATTCAGCTCTCTGTGAATGGTTGTTACCTTGTCACAATAAGTGCAAAGATTTCCTCTTGTTTTTGTGAGAAACAGAGAAAAAAAGGAAGGTGTGCACAATGTTAACCACCACCAACATCACACTTATGCAGCTTTTCAGCAGAAAAGATCTTGTTGTTTTGAAGTTCAGGCTGGATGATCTGCAGTAGTTTCTCCTTTTTAACAATGTCAATTGGTGTTGTGTCATATATATATATGTATATGTATATGTATATATATATATATATATGTATATGGGAAGCTTGATTAATCACTTTTACGTGGCTTAACATATAAGGTTCCTGTATATTTGGAATGATTAACACAGCTAATGGTGTGGGTAATGCCTCCAAAAAAGTGCCAAAATCCTTTGCAATATTCTCCTGTTGTTATTCACACTTGTTTTGAGATCCAAGTGCTGCCAGATGTATGACAGTCACAGGTGTATGACTGACACCAGCTTAGCACCTAATTGATCGTCAGACATATTGAAATGAGATTCTGAAGCCAGAGATGACCTCATATCTCTAGAATCTGGGACCTAACTGCATCCCTGGGAATGGGATGATGAGGGTTTCCATGATGATCAAGCTTTCCAATGATGTATGTATTAAAGTGGAGATATAATGGACCAAACACCCTCATTGACCCCAATTGTGTTATCACATTTTTGTAGAAAACACACCCTGATCATAGACTTTCCAAGATGAGGAAGAGGTTTTACAAGTTTGTAGTGGTATAATTATGCCTGAATGGTCTAAAAAGCACAAACTTCACTGTTAAGTGTTTAAATATGTGCATAGCCAGTTAGCTGCTAGATGCAGGTACTAACAAATAAAAAAAATAAATAATCGTGTATATGCAGTTTCTATTGCAGATATTTCAGTTGCATCATGTTTTCATTATCGTCCAATGTTGTCATGGTATATTATAACAAGAATTTTCTTATCCTCTGCAGGATTCAGCACTTTAAACAGAGCATAATGTTCATGCACGAGTCCCGCCTGAAAGGAGAAGGCTGCCTTGTTCACTGGTGAGAAAAAGATTGCTGTTGTGTTTACTGTAAACAAGAATCAAGGCTCATTCACACATGCTACCAAAACAGCAGGGCCTTTTTAAGTGACATAACTAGAAAGATTTCCTTTGTAGAATTATAAACATGAACATGCAGTTTATGTAGACTTAAACGAATGGAGATAACTGTATGAGTACACATGCACGTGAAGCCATGTGTAGCTGCTGCAAAGTTGAGATTAAATGGAAAAAGGAAGGCCTATTCTTGAACTTCCCAAAACAGAGTACAGTAACAAGTCTTACCACACTGTTTGTGTAGTGCAGTAGCTCACCATGTGTTCATGGTGTGAAGTTATATTTGGTTAGACAAAAGTCCTTCTCAGAAACACATACAGCTATTTTTAAAACCTGCTGTGACAAAAGTTTCTCTACTATACATGATAGTTCTTGTAAGACTCATTCCTAAAGTCTGAGTTGGATAAGCTATGTTGTTTACAGGGTGTGTTTTTATTTAAATTTACACATCACTTTGACTATTTCAGGATGTTGTCTTCATTTAATTTTCATGTGTCACTCCCTGAAATCTGAATTGTTTCATCTGTGACAAGTATTTAGTGGTTGTAGCCATAACTTGGAAACTTTGAGCTCAGGCAGGTTTTTTTTCTGATATTATTTCAAAATGAGGATGAGAAGTAATTGAGTATTTTTGTTGTCACCAAAGGAAGAATTTAACTTTGATTTTAGCATATTGCCTCTTGCATTATTATACATATTACTCAAAGCATTTACAGGCTGAAAATGGCATGCATGTTTCTCAAGCCTGGATAAAGTGTTGACATATGCAGAATATAGCTGCTGTTAACTGAGACAGCCATATCCATGTCCAGCTTGGTGCCATCCAACTACCAACAAGCATCTGTCATTACTGAAGCCACCTCTTTAAAACCCCTCTCACGGTTTTCATGAGGAAAATACACCGTAGCTAAACGGCTATCTCATCTTCAGAGCTCATATTGTCTATCAAAGCATTTAATGCATGTCTCGGAATAATCTTGTTGGACCATCATTTTTGGCTGCCATCCTCACTCAAAAAACATATGTTCATTCATTCCTTATTTGTACCGCTTATCCAGTTCAGGGCTGCTGGAGTCTATCCCAGCTATTATCAGGCGAGAGGCAGGGTACACCCTGGACAGGTCGCCAGTCTGCCGCAGGGTCAACACAGAGAGACAGACAACCATTCACGCTCACATTCATTCCTGGGGCCAATTTAAAGAGATCAACCTAACATGCATGTCTTTGGATGGTGGGAGGAAGCCAGAGTACCCGGAGAGAACCCACACATGCCCTGGGAGAACATGCAAACTCCACACAGGAAGGCCACTGTTGGAATTGTTTAAAACCCCTCCCCAGCCGGGACTCAAACTAGCAACCTTCTTACTGTGAGGCTGCGGTGCTAACCAACAACACTGTGCAGCCCTCAAAAAGCATATGTTTCCATTTAAAATTCATGTAACATCTGGGAGCATTACATGAATATTATAAATGTATTTATTTATTTACATTTAAGTCGGCGATTTGTTAAGTAATAACACTTCTTCAAATTTTAGATGAATAATTGAGAAATACATAAAGTTGCTCCAGTGTGCTTTTTTCCCCCTGTCTTTGCATTTATAATTTATAATAAAAGATACATCCATCTATTCTCTATACCTGCTTATGCAATTCAGGTTGGCAGTGGCTGGAACCTATCCCAGCGACTATAAGGTGAGAGGCAGAGTACACCCTGGACATGTCATCGGTGTATGACGGGGCCAGTACAGACAAACGAACACTTACTCATGCTCTCTCCCAGGGAAGATTTAGAAATGCTAATGAACCTTGCAAGCATGCTATTTGGACTCTGGGAGGAAGCCAGAGCACCCGGAGCAGAACCACACATGCACCGGGAAGCTGTGCAAACTCCACACAGAAAGGCCCCAACCGAGATTCAAGGATCCTTCTTGCTTTGAGGCAGCTGTGCTAACCACCATAACACTGTGAAGGTGAAGCCCATACAGAACAACAACAACAACTACCCCCCCCCCCCCCCCCTTCAAAGTTCCATTTGCTCTGGATTTAGATACATATTCTTAGCCATGCCATAATTTCTGTCTTCTCTCATTACTCGTTACTCTTCTGTCCCCAACAGCCTGTTAACCTTTATCCATTCTTCCTGTTGGAATTATTCTGAAGCTTTTGACAGATACTAAAGGCCATGTTGATTTACTTTCAGTTGAAATAGCTCTCAGCTTTATGTTTAATAATTGACATTTTACTGTAAATGGGCTTTATGCACAACTCCCCTATTTCCTAACTTAAGCCAGCTCCTTTATCTCCTATCTTTCATTATTGGATGATTTGATTAATCCAGGTGTGCCTGATCTCAGTAACCATGAGGACAATGGTCAGACAAACTTGGCTTAATCAGCTTGTCCAGTAATAATGAAAGACAGGAGGCAAAGGAGCTGGCTTAAGTTCAGGAAGTAATGGGGTTCTGCATAAAGCCCATTCTACACTAAAATTCTCTACACCTTGAAATACTGGGTTAAAAATAAGCATAAAATTTGCCTTTATTCTGTTTTTCTTAATGTTTTCTTTTATACAGTTGCTAAAGAAAAATCTGGAATTTTCTTTTCATCATAGTCTTTCCTTCTCTCTGTACAGTTTGGCGGGAGTGTCCCGTAGTGTCACCCTGGTGGTGGCTTACATCATGACGGTTACAGGGCTGGGCTGGCAGGAGGCACTGGCTGCTGTGAAGGTGGCCCGGCCCTGTGCTGGCCCCAACCTGGGCTTCCAGCGGCAGCTGCAAGAGTTTGAGGCAACACAAGCGAAACAGGTCAGTCATGCAAAATGGAAAGAATTCAGATTTGTTGCTGCATTGAGTAGACTTGAACAGTGCATCATTTGCATACTAGATATTGTAAAATAGTTAACATTGCCATAAATAGACCAAGTGTTCACTTTCCCCTCTAAGTTTAGAGAATGGCTACAAAAGAAATATAAGGAAAACCCCTTCAATGACGAGGCTGATATACAAGACTTGCTTGCCAGGGCACCCAAAATCAACAGTGAGGATGCAGAAAAACATGCCTCTACTCCACCTGGAGGAATATGATCAGGCCTGGTGA
Source organism: Atherinomorus stipes (assembly GCA_023101725.1). Classification (NCBI taxonomy): domain Eukaryota; kingdom Metazoa; phylum Chordata; class Actinopteri; order Atheriniformes; family Atherinidae; genus Atherinomorus; species Atherinomorus stipes. The sequence goes on along the minus strand of JALJCO010013034.1, from coordinate 1,083,840 downwards.
TGGGATCCTCTGCAACTCAGCCTAATGGATTGTGAAATGCTGACCTATTCTGGACCTGCGTGGAAGTCAAATGTGCTCCGGAGCGGGCCGATGTCTGGATGTTTGTAGCACACTGTAATAGTTTTCTAAATATCAAGGACATAAATGGTGGACAATATGACAGATATGTACAGTGCTTATACATTTTTAACATTTGCTGATAAATGTTTCAAGTGCTGTTGTTTTAACTTATGAATGCTTGTTTTTCACCGTGTCACTATATTTTCAAGCTACTAAATAAAAGGAGAAAACCCAAGTGCCTTGTGAGTGTTGGTCGGTGGGCTGTCATGTTGAAGGTGATAAGACACTCTGTGCTCAGTTTACTGCTGTGTTTCCTGGTTCTCTTCCTGTTTGTCTCGTACAAGGGAGGTCATGCATGGTGGCATGAAAAACATCAAGATGGTGTTCTTTTATCAATCTTTTGGGTAAACTGTCTTTGGAAGCTCTGAAACAAAACAACAAGAACAACTACAAAAAACAAAATTGCATAACAAGAAATTAAAAAGAAAAGTAATCAGGTTTACGTGTAGTGAAATGTCTCATGTAGTGGACCTGTCAGTACACTACAGATGGTTGGATGTGTGCAAAAGAACCACTGGAGGGCAGTATTATTAACAAATTACCTCAAAATAGGTATTTTGAACTCAAATATGTGCCTTTTTCTGACAAAATTGGACTTTCAAATACTTTCCCCCTCCTATTTTACAGATGTTTGCAGTGAGCAGGTGAAGTCAACAGTGGAATTCAGTTGGACTTGCAGGCTCCTTGAAAAATAACAAACATGTTGGGGGTTATTTCTGTGATGGCACAGGTAGTTGTTCCATTCTGTCCAGTTCTTTTGCTCAGGGTGTCACTAGAGGGATTCCCCATTGCAGTGCTGCGTGGGCGCCGAGTTTCACAGAAATGAATGCACGACCGCTGCGCATCTCCACTTGAACTTCTCAGAGCTCGAGAGGCTCCTCCCTGCAAAATCAAGATGTGATAACGTTTAAGAATAAGGACCCCGACAGGCTCGAAACAGATTGCAGTGGGGGACCTTGCACATGCAAAGGTAAGCAGCAGCAGCTCAGCTGAAACTTTTTACTTCATTAAACATCCGAATTTACTTTTTGAAAACTTTCTAAAGGAAACACAGAAACACTTTCTTTTCTTAAAATGCACCAGTAAGAAGTTTGGTGGGTGCACTTTTCAAATAAGCAAATCTGTCAATAGATATTTGTCAATTTGTTAAATAATAACATATCTTCTACCAAAACTTATAGTAATTGTGTTTAAATCTTGAATATCAATGACTTGTGTTTTTATTCATACATGCATTTCAAATGAGTCATATTTATTTTCTCTGAGAAAAGATAAACTGCCAAACCTGATGAACATAATTATTTACATCAGCCCCCAGTATATATTTACAGTGTAAAGGAGAATCCCCAATCGGGCTGAAATCATGGCTTGGTGTCTTGATCTTGCATCATAAAAACAAGCTGCAGGGGGGAAACTGCATGGTGTTTAAACATCTGATTAGCTCCGTTTTTCTTTTATCTATAAAGTATATTGCATTTGGAAAGGAGAAATGCAAAACAAGACTGGCCCTTACTGTAAAATTCTAAAACCCACATTTAACCATTTTTTTTGTTTGCAGAGATGAACCTGGAGGAGGAAAGTGGCCTGTCAGTTGGTTGCGGCAATGGCAAACTGAGACAGTGGCTAATAGATCAGATTGACAGCAGGCGATATCCTGGCCTAGTTTGGGAAAATAATGAAAAAACCATCTTTAGAATTCCCTGAAACATGCAGGAAAACAAGACTACAACAGAGAAGAGGATGCTGCACTCTTCAAGGTCAGACCATCCCTACTCTCTCCTCATTTTCCATCCACCTCATTAGATGGATGCAAATCTAAACTGAGCATCAGTTCTTTTGGAATTGTGAAAATCTAAATGAGTTGATTGCATTTAAAAAAAATTACTCTTTTTGTGAACTTTATCAACTTGGCAATTTTCTAACTTGGTAAGTCATGACTAAAGAGGAAGTTTTAAAAAAAATCTGTTCAATTATTGTTTCAGGCATGGGCAATGTTTAAGGGGAAACATAAGGAGGGTGTTGACAAACCAGATCCCCCCACATGGAAAACCAGACTACGCTGTGCCCTTAATAAAAGCAATGATTTTGATGAAATTGTGGAAAGAAGCCAACTGGACATTTCAGACCCTTACAAAGTTTATAGAATCATCCCAGAGGGAGCCAAAAAGGGTAAGCATTCATTTTTATCAATGCAAGACTCAGTAGAGTTGCATTAGTTTTAGATTAATGATATGTAATTATCTATGAGGTAAGCAAACAGGTTATGAGTTAAATGATTCATGACAAGTTTTAGATCACAAAAATAGCAAAGTGTGCTACAAAATTTTGCAGTTGCAATGAGTTACCTGCATTTCGCAAATACTGCTGCATTTCACACAGCTCCCTCACACCGTTTGTAGACAATTGGTGATTTTTTTTTTCACATACATTTGCACCACTGTTGTTGATTCTGATGAGGCAGGAAGCACAAAGGAAGCCAAAGCATGAACCAAAAGGCCGTAGTGCTTTTTTTAGAGGGCTTCGGTTACTAAGCGCAGAGTGCACATAACACAACCATACGACCTCAGCCTTGCATAACTAAGTTTCTGCCATCATACAACAGTTTGTTACACTAGAGCAGTTTTTGCTTTCTGGACTAACAATAGTCAAAACGAACAAGGTTTTAGATATGCTCAGATGTCTGTTGCACTTGCCTTGCAAGCTGCTCTCTAATTAGAATGGCACAAACTAATAAGTCAAATATTCACAGCATGAACTTTGAAGTGCAAGAGTTTAATTCCCAATGTACTGTATTTGCTAACTCACAGTCAACTGACTTACAATATAAAACAATATCACAAATTTTAAAAATCCTTGATTCCCTTTTTTGAGTAATTCTTTCTTAAAGCAACCTTTACCGATGTTGCATTCTTACACTATTTTTCTAACAGGGTAAAATGCTATGAATGAGGTAATGGAACTCTAAAATACAAGACAGACCCACCATTAATCAAAATAAAATATTATTCCAATCTCTAAATATTCAATGAAAACTCCAACCAATCCTTGAAGTGGGGTGCACCTCTAGGATTGTCCAACGGACCTGCCTGTCAGACCTTTGATTCTGCATTGGGAGGTGGAGGGAATGAAGGGGTGTGTCTTAGGAGTGAGGCGGGACTGTTTATATTCAAATAATCTTGCTGTGCTTTCTGAAATGCAAGATCGGTAAAGGTTGCTTTAAGAATGCATTGAGTATTGTCAAGAAATGATCCAACAGATGTCTTTCTGCTTTTGGACATTCATAGGAATAAAAATGAGCAGTATGGAGGAGACATCATCACAAGTCAGTGCCATTGGCTTTATTCCTCAATATACATCACTGCACAACCAGGTCAGCGGATTTTGAAGCTGCTGCATCATAAACTAAGCCTAAACCATAAATCATAAAGTGATATTTTTCTGGGTGACCATCGTTGTATTCCCTCCTCAGGTACCCAGCTTTGTGGTTTCTCAGGACAGAAGGGACTGGAGAGATTTCCACGTACCACCAGAGCAGCAGTCTCTTTCCACTACACATCACCATGGGCCACATGCAGAGCTGCAGTACAGTCAGTGCCACTACCCACCATCTATCAACCGAGCGTGGTCTGGGCCACACCTAGAAAATGGTAAGATCTTGCCATTTATAGTTTGTTAATACAGCACTGAGAATTTAGACAGGTGGTTACCTGTTTATTGACACTTTGAATGGTCAAGTAAATTAAAACAACAGCCATGATAATGCATCATCCTATGATCTTCAAATCTGAAGTAGATCATAAAACAATACACCAGGCTGTAGATTTTACGCAAATAAAAATGAAGCTCAGGAAAGTTTTTTTTTTTTAACAGAATTTCACACTATTTATTTAAAAAAGATCTTAGTTGCACAGATGGTGTTCTTCACAAAATGTATGCATTCTTTAGATTTCCTTTGAGAGAGAAATACATTTTTTAAAGACGAGAAACAAAATCCTTCCTCGTCTATACATGAAGGTAGTGTGATGTTTCAGGTTTCCATATTTTCACATATCTAATAAATGCGGTAATTTATCCCGATTTTTTTCACAGCAGGTTTTCAGCTCTCATTCCATACCTACCTTTCAGAGTCTCAATCGCCTTTATATTCAATGGATCACAACAATGTCATAACAGGTAAAAACGGTTCCTGGCACGGTAGCATAGATAAATCCTGCCTTGCAATAACATGAACTCTTTGGCTTCTTTTTAGATGTTGGCTATTTTGAATGATTTTGCATTTAAAGATAAGGAACTACAACAACCTCATACAACACCCACTTCCCCCTTCTGAAACCCAGGACATCAGCACATTACATTAGATAGTTTTGTTAATTTATCTCATGTATATAGATAGATAAAAAGGTTAAGCAGAGCTAGAATCATACAAGTAGAGAGAAATGCCAAAAACTCATGTTTTCTTTGACCTTCAAGCATTTTAAACTAACCAAGTGCAGTAATTCAGATTATAACCCCTGTTGTTTGTAGCTATCTGGCTACTAAATGCTTGTCTCTCTCTTCCAGATTTCAGCCTCCATGTGTCTCTATACTACAGAGAATCACTGGTGAAAGAAGTTACCATCACCAGTCCAGAAGGTTGTCGAATCACCTCCTCCACCACATCCTCTCCGTCCTCCTCCTGTTCTTCTCCTTGTTCAGAGGACAAGTTTCATAGTGGCGCAGAAGTTGTACTTTTCCCATTTCCGTACCCCGAGTCTCAGAGACAGGGTGCTGAGATGCTTCCTAACATACTGGAGAAGGGGGTGCTGCTGTGGATGACTGCTGATGGGCTGTACGCCAAACGTATGTGTCAGGGACGAGTATACTGGGAAGGGCCTCTGGCTCCATATATGGATAAACCCAACAAACTGGAGAAGGAGCAAACATGCAAAATGTTCGACACACATCAGTTCCTTATTGGTAAGAACTCATTTGTGAATGCATGATTCAAGGAATGACACAGTGGTTGATTGTACATTTAAACCAGTTGTCATCTGTGCATCCCAACACCAGAAATTGCAAGTTTGCTTGAAGGAGCTAAAAATGTGTATTATTCATCTCAAGTACAAGGGTATACTTTGCTTTACAGTACACAAATAAACACCTAAGTCTCTTAAGGTTGACATCAAGTAACTTGTGAAAGATTTAAATGTATTTATGCTGATTATAAATGCAAACATGAGGAGTTAAATAAAGTAATTCTCTATGTACTTAGGTGACTAAGTTTACCCAATTTGGACCTTTTTAAATCTACTGTAAAGAATCAAAAAGGAGTCTGAATCTGCAAAGACACTAGAGCAAAACATTCTGCCTGAAAATTTAGTTAGCTTATTCTTAATTGCAGTATTTTGTGGAAGGAAGTGAAGGCTAAAGCTATTTCAATTTGAAAACAAATGAATAAAAGCATACAAAGCTTGTTTTACACTCGAGATATTGATGAAAATTTTATTAATTTTGTTGTTTTCTTAAGAATACACTTTTCCACTTTCCAATTAAGCTTCAGTAAGCTGATTAACTGAAGGTCTAAAGGCATTAAAGTTTTTTGTTAAAACTAACATCTTTGCAGCTTTTCAAAAGAAATAAGAATAAATAAGAATGCAATAATGCTGTTTCAGTCGTTTACAGTAAGACAGTGGTTGTGATCATATTGATAGGCTAATGGCTGTGATAACAAGGTGATAATGATGAAAGGGATGCTGCAGGTGCTTTAGCTGGGCAAGTCCCTCTCTCAGAATTGAAGTGCCTCTAAGAAGACACTCATGTTCTCAGCAGGAGTTAGTGTGTGGAGTCCCCACCCACCTCCTGTGGTCCACCACACTGCGTGACAAGATTGCGTTTTCTGTCCCATTTCTTATTCAATTTCCACATCCTCCAGTAATTTCCAGAAAAGTCATCAAGACTGAGGAAAAGGCTGTGAGCAAATTAGTCCGTTTACTCGGCCTTTTCAATTGTGACATTCCTGTGCTTTAAAAAAACAATTATATAGAGTTCTGATAATAATGTATCTCTCTTTTCCCCCGTGCTGCTCTTCATTCCTCAGATCTGCAAGATTTTGCCCATAATGGTCGTCACCTACCACGACACCAGGTTGTGCTATGTTTTGGAGACGAGTACCCAGACCCACAGCGTCCGAAAAAGATGATCACAGCACAGGTAACCACAGACTACAAAACACCCTCTGGTAAATGAATGCAATATTTTTCAAAACTAACAAGTTTTTAAATTCTTAGGTGATGAGAAAATGTTAGTTAATCATATCTGCAATAAAAGCAATTGATTTATGAATACATTTAAGAAGATTCATTTTGCAATCGTCTCCATTTAGATCTAAATCCCTGGAGTTAAAAGGACAGGAGATGTTCGTAGATGCAAGCAATACAGAAAGCCAGAGCTAAATGTTTTTGATTTTTCTTCTTTTACATGTGTAACTGAAAAAATTTGAATATTTCTGAAAATTCAGGTTTAAAATGTTAATCCTTCCATGAATCAGTTATTCCTGCATTAATTTTTGGAGATAAATGTCTTAGCTCTAGGTAACTGGCATAACATTTCAGTAAAACCTGATTAATCTTATTGTTATAGAATAAATGAATTAAATCATGAATTCTTGTAATTCAGTTTCAGTGGGCATTCTACAGAAAAAAGACACAAAGATCTGAGCAATGTTCAAAGCAATTGTCATTTTCTTATACTGCTCACAGGGCATAGGAAAATGATCTGAAGTGCATTTTTTGTATATTTGACTATTAATTTATAATATTTGTGGAAAGAAACGGCTTGTAAAGTTGCAACAGTTAGTTTTATGTTGTCTTTGGTTATCTTTTATTTATTTTCATGTTATCTGCCTTTGTTGGACACAGAGGGATAAAGTAATGCAGCTTACATATTTCATACAAACACATAATTTCATTTTAGGTGGAACCAGTGTTTGCCAGGAAACTGGTGTACGTTTACCAGCAGAACACTGGTCACTACCTGCGGGCCTATGATCACATCCAGGAGCAAAACATCTCTCCAACAGTTGACTATGCTGCCCAGCGGCCTCTGCAGCATATTCAGGAGTAACAAGCTGGGGGTTATGAATGTGAATGTAAAGCTGTGACCTTTTTATAACACCCATTTACTGCAGTTCTGTGTACTGTAAATGATAGCATTGAGGTGTAGAGATGGGGAAGACCCGCATATTTTTTCATTGCACATCTACACATTCTAGTGTTTGTATAAATGGAATGAGGGGCCTTTTTTTTCTTTTTTTTTTTCTCTTCAAGTGTTATTGTGACAGTGTGAAGGATGCGGTTGGAGGGTGGGGGAGATGAGGGGAGCAGAGGGCAAACTGAGACAGGAAGTACTTGCACAGGTGCACAGGAAGAATGGCCCCTAAGACAAACACTGATAGTTAAAGAGATAAACCTGCCTGGATGAATATTTGTTTATTAACAGGTAGCAATTAATAGTGTAACTCTTGTACTCACACAGAAGAAAATCTACATTTTACCATTTTCATGCAGCTAATTATGTGGTTTGAACCATACATGTTCAATGTTCAATCTGTTTAGGACCCTCATTAGTCACTTGTTGATTTTTGAGTTTTTCCCTGTATATGCATTATTTTCTTACTGTGACTTTAAAAAAAAAAATTATCCAGGCCTTTAGTAAGTACTCTTTTTCAAAATCTTATTTGAAAACTCCTTATGATTAAAGTTTGAGGATGTAAAACTTGTGATTATGGTTTACAACCATTTGTGTTAAATACTAAGAATAAACAGAAAAAAAAATTGAAGTGGACAAGTGGCATGCAGCGTATAACCAAAGAGCAGTCTGTGGTTCAAGCACTGTGCGTAGCTGTTACAAACCTCAACGTAACTGGGCTGAGGCATGTTGACTGGAAAAATCACACTCATCCCGTAACTTACAGAGAAACGATACCTGTTCTTCTGAACAGACCTGAAACTAGTGGCCTCACAAGTGGGAAGGAAAACTACCTCTACGGTCAGCGTGCAGGTTAAGGCAGGGACGAGTTCTCTGGTTCCCATGCTTGAGATACTCATTGTAGAGGCTCACACTCTGGATACTAAGTTCAGCACAAGCTATCCAGATAGTTCCACCCTGTGTCATGCACAAAACCAGAAACACAGAAGGCTGAAATAACTATAGTTGAATTCCTCATGCTCCTGAAATCCTTAACACTGAAGTAGGAGTGATGCAGGTTTTGTTATTTTTTTCTCAGTGGTCCAGAGTTTCGATCTTTGCAGTGACTTCCTTCACACTTAAACCACATCACTTTCTCAGAGTCTTACCAAAATCACAGACAGGAATGAGTTTAGTCATTTTCTTTCTTTATAAACCAATAATCCTTTTTACCCTCATGTTCGTTCAGCTAACTCCTTGATTCTTTGATGATCTTGTTTTAAGATCATCAAAGTCTCAATCGAACATGTCTGGCCCCAAATCAGTCTGCTACATTACATTATACAGTAAATTATGCTGTTATGATATACACTGAATGAGTGTGTGTGTGTGTAGTGTGTGTAAAGTAACAGAAGCGTGCATGTGAGTGGGTGGATACAAAGTTGTGGTATTACTGTTATCAGGACCTGACATTTATGGGCTCAGGATAAAACATGTGACTCCCCCACCTACATTAGTGACTCAAACACAGACACACACCCATCTCACATCTCAATTTACAGTTACAGTGAAAAAAAAAAAAAAAAAAATATATATATATATATATATATATATATATATATATATATGTGTGTGTATACACACAGAGAAAATTCAAAAGTTATGCTTGCTTGTCCTTATAAATTATTCTAAAAGCCATGTGTTTAAAATGTGTAATATAAAAATGACATTTGAGAATTTCTTAAAATAAAAGTTATCTGATTTATACTGTGCTTATTTTGTCTTTGCAACATTTGCAAGCAAAGGGAGGAAGAATCAGAGAGTCATATTTGGTTAGAATTTTTTTTCTTTTTTCTTTTTTAAAGAGAAAAAAAGCATTCACACATTTGCCATGGTGCTTCCCCCTCTACAGGAAGCCACATCATTTGTACTCAGGCTTCAGTTTTTCCGCCTCTATGAGCCGTTAATGTAAGTGACATTGTCTTTGTCCTTAACTCGAAGCTCTGATGTAGACATTTCAGTCAACTGATACCCCTATAATGTGTCTAAATATGTGTTTACAGAAAAAAGGAACCACCAACATCATGTAAATTTTCTCTCTGAAAAAGGTGACTGTGTCGGTCTTGTGCTTACACAATGGCTGTTGATTTTGGGGCATTTGACTAGCTTGAGGTGAAATTCATTATACTTTCTGCCTTCTAGACTTTTCTCAATACAGATTTTTTTTACTTCAGGGTTCAATAAAATAGGAACGCTCAATGAAAAAAAGATTTACAAGAATAAACTATTCCAATACTGCTACCATTTCCCCCAAGAATGATCTTAATTTTGGATGGTTTCAACAGGAGCATTTATATTTGTTCCTTTTTGCTTATCAGTTTTCCAGTGACATCATGTACCAGGTTGTGTCAAGAACAGTTGTGATTTTTTTTTTTTTTCTTTTCACCATTTATTTCTTGTGACAAAATGCACTAAGGGATTAATGGGCTCTGTCAGGATAAAAACTTTGCTGACATCTGCTGGTTTATATTTCCTCAACATGAAGCTGTTACTTTAGCATGAGGTAGTTGATTCGAACACGATGGTTTTGGAGAAATCACTCAAGGATATCTCAAGTTTTTCCCCTTCAACAAAAAAATAGATTTTCTCTGCAAAATGAAGGATAAAAGGTGTTTGAAATTATCCTCTTTGTGAATTGCAGGTCAAAATGTGAATATGTGATTCTACATGGGTTGACTCTTCTATGAATCTTTAGGGTCAGACTCCAGTGATGACAGCGCTGTTTAACTCCTGGTTACTCTGTTGGATCCTGCAGACTGCTGAGATTAGGAAGATGTTTGACCCTTCCAAATGACCCTGAAAATCCACCAATCATCGCCCACCCACTAATCGCTGAAGCCGTGCTCTCAGGAAGTAGTTGCTGATGACCATAAATACTGCATGCTAATAAACTGTTGATAGATGATCATTTCAGCATCTATTACAGGCAAAAACACTGGAGTGACTCTAAAAACTGACATGGATGATGTGTGCTTTGATTAACTTTGGATCATCAAATGCAGCTTACCATTTAAAGATTAAAATGTTATGATCTTTTATGAAATTTAAATTAATCCTCTGCATAAGACTTCCAGGAAACGTGAACTGCATCCCTTACCAGGAAATAAAATCTTTCTCAGCACAATTATTCTGTCTAAATTGTTTGCAAATGTCTATGTTTATGCAAGTGTCTTCAGACAACAATACTCTTTTACCAATACATTACGATGGCAGGAAAGCAATAACAGTTGTCGGATAAGGAGCAGTGACGTAATGGAAAACAGTCATCAGATGACTTCAGACGACAGTGTAAACAGATAAGAATTGATAAGCAGGACAATATGGTGAATTACCTGGCAATGATGCAAGAGCTGCACTGACTATTTAGTTTGGCTGGCAACTTTCAGGGAGTTTAGAGACGAAGGATGTTGCACTAAGACATCAATACACAAAGAAGGAAATGCTGCCTTTTAACCTACTCTAGATTTTTCTTTAGATACACTGAATAAACAGTGAATGTCAAGAATTTAAAGCTTAGACAACGTTAAGTGACTGTGCATGGAGAAAAGTGTACTAAGAAGAATGACCAGCAGGGAGTGATCTACTATCAGTTTGTTGTGTGCTGTTGGTAGAACTGGAGAGAGTTGAGTTATGAACCATAAACAGCTGAAAATTAGCATGATTGGACTGGACGTCATGATTATTTAACTTTAAGCCCTTTGATCCAAGGAATACAATGCTATTAACACATCTAAGACAAACATCCATCTCAACATAATAATTAACACTATAATGTAACAGGATTCCTTCCACAACATTTCCTATCAAATGCAAGACTTTTAAGATTTTCTTAAAAGCATAGGTCCTTTATAATGTGTATTGAGTGACGTAGACTTGGCACTGACAGGGAGCAAGAAGTAGTCAGAGTGACAGCCCATTGGCCTTATTGCGTGAGAGTGAGTCCAGTTTTTCTCAGACTCTGTGTGGTCTGGGTGTGTGGTCTCCAGCTGATGGGCAGGGAAGAGTACGGCAGAGCTCTTTGAGTACATACATATATATGTAGTGTATGTTTACTTTAAATAAAGTCAGGTCTGGGCCTTCTGTAGTCATGACTTGACTAACTGTGCCTTCCACCACACAACAGATAAACACACACTGCCACCATTAAGACAAGGCTGATCCAAGGATTGTAGGTAAAACCTGTAAGTTTTCAAGCTAATGTGCAATTTCTGAAGCTGTTGCCTAAATACAATTGCTGTGCTTCTTAAGTTGTGTTAGAAAACTTAACTTTCATCTAATCAGCTTTACTTTATATCATCTTGTAAAGCACTGTTAGAAAAAGGGCTTTACAAATAATAACTTTCTTGTTCTTAGTCCAGGTTAAAGATCCACCTTAGTTTTTATTCAGAAGTTCAAATCTGAGCATGGAACTAGCATGGAACAGAAATAGATAATGATTTATGCTATACTGTCATATTATTTCTTCATTTTATATATATATATGTATACACACACACACATACACTATGGCTCTTTTACCCATTTGACAATTGTTTAGACAATTATCATTTTAAATATTTTAGACTATTGATTTTGACAACACAAATGGATCTAGCTGAAATAACATAAACAAACTGAAAAAGGTCATACGACAGAGGTTTTACAAGAACACTTTAATACAACGTTGTATAGGTGCATAGTGAAGAACCTCAATCAATCTTGCTACACACTTGCAGCACACACAAACACACACACACACACACACACACACACACAAAGAGCCACTGCTCTATGACTACACTCTTCTCCCTCTTACTCTCCCACAGTGATCTCAGGGGAAAGCTTTGTAATGCAGCACTGCTGAGAACGCGCCATGAAAATATAAATACAACCTCACTGCATTTCAACCATGTAAATAAACAAGGCCACCCAAATTTCCAATTAGAGCCTGTGTTGAAGGCAGGAAATGGGGTAGACGAGAAGAGACCACACCTTCTTCTCAATCCTCCGCTCCCAAAAGGAGTCCGGGTCCAGGACCAGGTCAGAGACATGGGACAGTGGCAGTATAGAGCAGGAAAGACAACACTCTGCACTCCACTTGTGGCTGATTTTGCAAATCTAATTCCACTGTGCTCAACCTTTGTTATCTGAAAAACAGAACTCTCAAGCTTCCACAAATTTTAGTTAAGACATGTTGTAAATGTCTATAAACTCACTATCTTGGTAATACAGGAAAAAATTTTATATGACTCATGTCTCTATCATTTCTTGCAGTTCAGTTTGAGAAATAAAGCTTAACGCCAGCCTTTGCTTTATCTGTACCATCAAGGTTATGAGGTGATTACGATCCGTCTGAAATGAGGCATTCTCACTGTATTCCACAACTTCTTGGAACAGTAAGGCACCAGTGTTACACAGCTAAGCCCCGAGACCACCCGGAAGATGCGGTCCAGTTGAGAAAGGCGGACACAAGGTCCTTATTGTGATAAGAAAACCAAGCCCTTTCTAAGGAGAGATGGTGCTTCGATAGTGTCCTGAGGTTTGTCTGAGATCTGCCAATCCAAATTTGCCCAAATCAGGCTAACATGCCTTCTGGTCAATGCTTCAGCTCTGGTCAGCCTACAAATATCATGGGGCCTATTAGTCAACATAAACATACAACTTAGTGTAATTACCCTAGAGAGTCAAAGAACTGTGTCATGAAAGTCACTTTCACTCCAAGATATGCGTAAGGGAGATCACATTTCTTAATGACTATAATTCAACCGGAAAGGGCAGAACTCATTTAGATAAAGTATAAGGGAGCCATGCTGAGGTAATGATTTATCTCACACATGTATTTATGCTAAGCAGTTTATTAGCCTTTGCATTGCGTCACGTTGAGCAGTCCTGGATGGCACCAATGGTATACAACAAAACTTTGGAGCAAATCCTCTTCCGTCCATCCCTCATTGTTCAGTGTTTATGTTTGATTGGTCTCTCGCTGCGGTGCCTCTTCCCTTGCAGACTCCCGAGCAGCCACACAGGAAACAGGCAGCATAAACATAGGGATAAGCAGATCCTCTCCTGCCCTGGCTCTGAGCTGTAGAAGCCAAATGTAAACACACAGAGACACCAACTCGTCATTTTGAAAATGCTTGTAAAACTATAAGCCATCACTCAGAAAGAAATTTGACTAATGTCCCAAGAGAGGCAGGCAGATTTAGTTTCTGGAGACAGTACTGCTTTCTGTTTTTTCTGCTTATTTAGACAAGATGCATTTCACAAACATGTCCTGTATGTTTTTAATATTTTCATGTTCTGCAGGAAAAGTTTACTTAACTAATTAACTGATGTGCATTTGCATGTCAACATCTGTCAGTTAGGTGTTAATATCTGTCAAGAAATTTACTTCAAAACCCTAATTAATTTCACGACAGTGCCTCATTCTGATGTGAATTGCCATTTGCATCACTAGCTGTAATATTAGTCTTTTTTGAACCACAATTTGTAAAAAGACTAAGAAAAGTTGAAGTTTAAATGTTTAATTGTGTTGAGAATATGTGTTTGGTGGGGAAATGGAGATTATTTTTAGTGAACAAATTCCATGAATCTTAAATGATTCCAAAAATGTTCCATCTTTGTCAGTTGTTTTCACTGCAGCTACACCGTTATTTAAAACAATTTTTTAAAAAGCTGAAATAAAACAGGGTCTTCTAATTTAGTCTTAGCCATGAAAATAATCTTGCACTTATCTATCATCTCTGAATTTCACAAAGTAGATGACAGTTCAACAATTTAAAAGTTGTAAGCAGAATCTTGGAGTCCATGAGACCTTCGAATCCTGATTGTTGTGTTGAACAGTTCAGGATCCAGACCGCCCAGCTGGATGCAGATGGGAAAACACAAAAATGGCAACATCAATTAAGTGCACTGCCCGATTACTCTCTTCAAGGTGCAAAAACACAAAGGACACACTGCTAACTTAACACTAATATTGACCTTCCATTAAATGAGACTTAAAGCCTTCTGTCCTGCTTTAACATTAAGACCGCTGCATGCCCTTGGGGGGAATGTATTCTTAGCAGCAGCTTGGTGGTTTCAACAACCTGGGTTACATCAACACACTCACTGACTAGTACAGCAGGGAAACACCCTGGTGTTGGATTAAACACCCTGCTGAACATCAGGGAGAACAACATCAAGGTGTATTTAGCTTGGGAATATTCATTTGGTATGTGATAATAAAGATTAGTGACAAGCTGGTCTGTCAATACAATATGAATAGAGCCTTTGTATGGTAGGCTTGAGTTTTATTGTTGTTTGAGTCAATCTTGTCTGAATTGGAGATTAAATTATTGCAGCTGCTGGTGCACTGTGACAACATGCAAAAACTTGTCTTGATCAATTTACTCTAAACAGAATTTAGGGATATTAAAAGCAGTAGCCTACAAATATATACAGCTTAACATTCTCTTTAGATGTAAGACAGATTTTATTACTTTGAACTAGTCTTTCATTATCTTTCGGAGTGAAATATACTTTTTAAAGATTAAGAAATACATGAGCTGCACAGAGTACTTAAAAAAATCTGAAGATGTAATCACAAAGATTATGTAAATAGTCATACAATTATCTATTTTTATGTGACTAATGTGTGGAAGGGAAAAGGTGGATTGATAAACTTAATTTATATTTATACAATAAATAACATTTTAAAATTATCAAAAAATTACATCAGTTGGTATTCTGTGGTTATATGTTTTTTGTTTGCTTTTCATGAATAATCCTATCTTATATATATATAAAGCTGCAAAGAATGATAAAATACAAAATAACTGACAAAAATGTTTTAGTATGGGTCTGTTTTAGTTATACCATTAAAAGTCCAAAACACTATCAAAAATTGTAATACAGGATTCAGTCTTGCAATTTACTCAAATGTGAGTCACTGGCAGCCACAGAACGAACTCCAGTTTAGTATAGCAAAACCTTTTCTGACACTTCTGAGCTACATTGATTTACCAGAGACCATGAAGGCCTATTTTACTTCTGTCCATAAAACCTACAGCTAATCCTGCAATGGGTCTTTCATTTATCTACTTTAAAAAAAAAAAAGTTATCAATATCAGTTGTACTGTAAATGAGAAATATTAAGTAATAAAAAGTATGTAAAGTATGTTCTCTGCTGAGTAGATTTTTGTTGTTTTTTCACTGAATAAAAATGGGGCTGAGCTTTCATCACACAGAATTGTGAGTGAATCCATTTCCTCATACAGGCATAGTATTTGTAGTATGACAACATTATAACCTTAGATACAAGACAATTACTGATTTTTTAATTGTATTAGTCAGTTAATAATAATAATGCTTTTTATTTTAAAGCTCCTTATCAAAATACCCACGGTCACTATGAAATACAAAATACAGTTAGGTTAATTCAACAGTTATATATATTTTCTTATCATAAAAAAGGAGATAAGTAAGAACCATAGAAATTTATTAAAACTAGATCATAAACTTGAAAAATCACCAGCTTTGTTTGGAAAGCTGTCATAATGTTAAATATGTATAGTATCAACCAATACATGAATATAGATAGATAAGTGGAAAGTTAGACAGGATTTGTAATCACACATATTCTGAACCACCATTTCTTGGCCAGCAGAGGGCATATTTGAACACTTACTGTATGACAAGTTTAACATATGAAATACAGTGCAGATTCATCAAAAAAAAGATTAACCTATGTATTTTTCTATTGTACTATTTAGAAAATTTCTTTATTGAACTAATTTATAAAACAACTTTATCCAATATACTTATAAAGCAAATTTAGAGCAGACAGCAATGTAACAAAGTCCTGTGCAATTATATAAAAAAATATAGGAGTAAACAACAAAAGATAAGATGCTAAAAATAAAACCCACTGTAAGGATGTACGAACATCAAATGCATATATGAATACTTACACATCTGCGCATATAGACAAAGTACAGTCAACGGCCACTTTATTAGTTACACAAGTATGGGGTTGGACACCCTTTTGCCTTCAGAAGTGCCTTAATCCTTCATGGTATAGATCCAACAAGGTACTGGAAACATTCCTCTGAGATTTTGCTCCATATTGACAAGATAGCACCATGCAGTTGCTGCAGATTTATCAGCTGCACATCCATGATGAGAATCTCCTGTTCCACAATAGTCAGCAACAATACTGAGGTAGGCTGTGGTGGTTAAACCATGCCATGCTGGTACTAAGGGGCCCAAAGTGGGCAAAGAAAATCTCCCCCACACCTGTTGCCTTCCTATCACCTCAAATCAGTCTGGCCATTTTCCTCTGACCTCTGGCATCAACAAGGCATTTGTGCCCACAGAACTGCTGCTCACCAGATATTTTCTCTTCTTCAGACCATTCTCTGTAAACCCTAGAGATGGTTGTGCAGGAAAATCCCAGTAGATCCGCAGTTTCTGAAATACTCAGACCAGCCTGTCTGGCACCAACAACCATGCCACGTTCAAAGTCACTTAAATCACCGTTCTTCCCCATTCTGATGCCCAGTTTGAACTGCAGCAGATGGTCTTGACCATGTCTACATGCCCAAATGCATTGAGTTGCTGCTATGTGGTTGGCTGATTAGAATATTGCGTTAATGAGCTGTTGGACAGGTGTACCTAATAAAGTGTCCGGTGTGTGTAGAATCACCTAACATTCAAGTTGTTGCATAAAAAAGCCAGTGAGAATAGGAGTGCATTTGAATGATATTTAAAAATAAATTGGCAGTGAAGATCAAGTATGATGTAGATTAAAGTATAGTCTTGTATGCCCAATAGAGCAGATAGTGGAATAACATAAATTTGAAGATGTACACTTTAAATGACTCAAAGTGACTGACTCTGTGAAGAGTTTTAATGCATATTTACATGTATACTGTATTTAAGAAAGAGCGAGGCAGACTACTGTGCCATTTCACACTGTAAACATTGAGACCTTTGATCTTGCTACTGCATCTCCCTGCCTTGGTCTTCAAAGTTTGTCTATACACTGCTGTATAGTCACACCCTAATATACTGAACAGTCTATGGTCACACCTCTTTCTTTGCTACTTATATCTAATTTACATGGATTGGCTCTCCAGAGTTGGTCTTGCAGGCACATTTGCATAGTTTCTCTGTTTTCTAAATAGGTATACTTTCTCCAACACTGGGTCATTATTTGAGTCATTATTTGAATTTCCTTCTCAAATTTCTCCACCCTACTCAATTTAGATGTTTGGAAATAGCTTTCAAACATGCATTGTGCATGCATCGCACACGCAAACACAGGTTCATCCATGACACTTGTTTAGAGCAAGGTTTCTTTTATGGAAATTTGGTTTTCACGGGAAGAATGCATACTGTATCTTTAGTTCAGCTGATATCAACCTTTATGCAAAGTGAAAACAGTGGTGTATTAAAGTTTGTATGGTCTTTTCAAGATTGTCAATAATTGTGCATAAATGTGACCTTTTGTACATCATGACCAGTCTTTTTTATGTAAACAGATGAAAGAGAAGAAGACATATTTTTGTCTTTGATGTACCAAGTAAAATAACTCAATATTATCCTTTTTCTACAAAACCAATACCAAAAAAGTTGGTATGCTGTTATATGAAAACACACACACACACACACACACACACACCCGCAAAAACAATAATGCAATGATTTTTAGATCATGAATTTCAAGTCTGTAAACTTTATTCACATTTTCTTCAAAAACAAATGAAATGTTGATATTGAGACATTTTACCATTTCATTAAGAAGATTTGCTTGCCTTTGCAGTGTTAATTTGAGGAAAATGTTGAATAGTATTCAAAGAACAGGGATCTATCAAAGTATGATCTTCTGGAAGTGAATGTGGAAATGAATCATGAATCATTGCATAATTAAGGAAGCATTTAAAGAGTCTGCAGTCCAAGACTCCAAACTCAAACTGATTTTTTACAGATAAAGGAAACTCAAGAGTGTTATTTTCTCCAGAAGGTCAACTAACAAGTATCATCTTATAAGCAAGCACTTGCAAGAATCATAGAGAAACATGGGATAATTTCTCAGCTGTCATTATGAGCAGTCCACTAGATAAAGACATTTAAGAAGAATGGTGTGTAGGGCCGACAGAGTTGCTGCCCCTTAACAGAGAATATTGCTGCTTGCCTGCAATTCAAACCATGTAAACAAGTGACAAGACTCTTAGGAATTAAAAAAAAAAAACTAGACTAGATAGTATTTCCTTTTTAAAAAAAATGTAAGTTCACTTAATCCAGGTATTAAAACTTGTTGGCTTAACATAAATGTCAAGCTTACAATAAATATTACACCACCTTAAACAAGAGTTTTTAATCTATATTTTTTTAGCCATAAAATTGCTTCCACATGGACATCATTTGTTCTCCTCCTTTAACTGAAATGAGTTGATCCTGCATCTTGGCTCGATATTCTGAAAAGATAATTGTAAATACAAGACATTTTCTCCTGTTTCCTGCTTAAATAAAGGCTAAATAAAATAATGATAAAGTTTTGTATCAAACAAAATCAGTTTTTGTGTCAGTCAACTCAACACATTTGTTAGAGTAAAGGTAAATTTTACGGGTTGAATTCAGATTTACAGTGACTGCTGACTTTACAAGATTTTGAGAATTCATATTTAGAGCTGATAATGGCTCAGATGTCCTAAAGGTAGAGTCCGAAGTTCCCCTCCTTAAAATAAACGTTAGGCTTGTGAAATCCATCTCAATCCGCGCCTTTGGGCCTCTACTCACATGCAGTGGTGCGTTTGAATGCATCTTTCTCTCCCCCTGCCTGTAAGTCGCTCTTTCGTTTTGTTTTGGTGTGTTCGGGACATTTCTGGGTGGAGAGTTTTGCTTGTATCACCAGCCAATGACAGAGCTAAGGGCATGACGCTGTGTAGAAATAAGCTCATGATTGGAGCAGACGCCAGTCACTCAAACTCTCGAAGAAAAAAAAGAAAGAAAGCAAAAACGGTGCATACACCGAAGAAAAGGTAAGAGCTTTAGATAATGCAAGTTGGAAAACCAGGGTTAATATTGGGTTGGCTTTTACCCGCTTCTGAGCTCTGAAGGAGACGCTTGAAGCTGAATAGGCTGAAGAACGAGGCGGCCATTAACTGGAAGGGGCGCTCGGTTTGAATACCGTTGTTTGCAAACAGAAACGCTGCGGGGACTTTGGACTCTACCTTTAATCAAACTTCAGGATAGCCTTTTCCGCTCTGTTCACATTCTCCCTTCTGTTGTGGGGGGCTGTAGCTCAGTGACTGTAGCTCAAGTGGAAGAGCAATCATCTATCAACCGGACGGTTGGTGGATTGATCCAGGCTTCCCCAGGCTACATGCTGAAGTGTCCTTGGGCAAGAACGCTATTTTGCTTGTCAGGATGTGAATGTGACAGTGGGTGGGTCTCTCTAGTTCTGTACTAAACTGATTCAAAACATACTTGGAGAACAGGAAGTACTTTGTGTCAGTAGGTAATTTTACATATGAGCGGACAAAAATGACCTGTGGAGTTCCCCAGGGCTCTATCCTGGGGCCTCTTCTGTTTAACATCTACATACTACCACTGGCCCGGGTTATAAAAAACAACAATATTAGTTACCACAGCTACGCAGATGACACACAGCTATATATTACAGTGTCACCAGGAGACCGGGGCCCTGTACAGGCTCTTGGTAAATGTATTTAGGAGATTAATGACTGGATGTGCCTCAACTTTCTTCAGCTGAACAAAAACAAAACTGAGGTGATTGTTTTTGGAGCCAAAGAGAAATGACAGCAGGTTGTCACAGAACTTCAGTCCATACACCTAAAAACCACCAATCAGGCCAGAAATCTGGGTGTAGTAATGGACTCAGACCTAAACTTTGAAAAACAAATCAAGGCGATCACTAAACCAGCCTACTATCACCTGAAGAACATCTCAAGGATAAAAGATCTGATGTCTCAGGAAAATCTGGAAAAACTAGTCCATGCATTCATCTTAAGTCAGCTTGACTACTGTAACAGTGTCTTAACTGGTCTACCTAAAGAATTAGTGAAACAGCTGCAGCTCATTCAGAACTCTGCTGCCCGAGTTCTCACTAAGACCAGAAAAGTGGACCACATCAGTCCAGTTCTGAGGTCTTTA
This sequence comes from Atherinomorus stipes, assembly GCA_023101725.1. Lineage (NCBI taxonomy): Eukaryota > Metazoa > Chordata > Actinopteri > Atheriniformes > Atherinidae > Atherinomorus > Atherinomorus stipes. Next base: position 1,063,359 of record JALJCO010013034.1, on the reverse strand, counting down.
CACTGGCTGCCGGTCTGTCAGAGAATAGACTTTAAAGTCCTGTTGCTGGTCTATAAAGCTCTGAATGGTTTAGGCCCAAAATACATCAGGGACCTCTTGACCCAGTATGAACCTACTAGACCCCTCAGGTCATCTGGATCTGGTATTTTATCAGTTCCCAGAGTCAGAACCAGACATGGAGAAGCTGTGTTCAGCTTCTGTGCTCCACATGTCTGGAACAAACTCCCAGAAAGGCTCAGATCAGCTGAAACACTTAGTTTATTTAAATCCAGGTTGAAGGCCCACCTGTTCTCAGCTGCAATTATGTAGATTTTATTCAAAAGTTAAAATCTGCACGTCTCTATATTTTCTCTTTTTAAATCTTAAATGTTTTTAATGTTTTTAATTTTGCTTCTAATTTTTTATTCTTAATTCCGCCCCCCCCCCCCCCCCCTTGCACCCCACTGTAATGCTTTTAATGTTTCATGTGAAGCACTATGAATTGTCCTGTACATGAAATGTGCTATACAGTTAAACTTGCCTTGCCTTGCCTATAAAGTGCTTTGAGTAGTCAATATGATTGGAAAAGTGCTATATAACAGTCCATTTACCATTCCTCCATTCTGGTCTAGGATTTATTTTGCAATAAGTAAATAGATCATTAATATAATGAAGAATAAAATTTAAGATTCAAGGGAAGCCTCCTACAAGGTTCCACTTCGCACATCAAATTTGTCCTGCACAGCATGGCAGCCAGACAGTCATTCTGTTGTCGTTATGCTGCGGATCAGTTAAATTTTTTAAATGGATAGATGGACAGATAGATACAGTAGATCTATTACTTACACATAAGCATTTTTCAGTACCAGACTGTGTTTTTTGCAGCTCTCTGTTATCAACTTCTCAATATCGTGATAAATGGTCACCAACCCCTTTCTGTAAATGATGTTCATATGTTGCAGAAAAGAATGTTGTTAAAGGAATAGTAGACCCACAGAATGATGTGCCTTCATTTCTTACTCACCCTTATGCTGAGCAAGACTCTGAAGCACTTTTTTAATATCTCAAATGCAGCAGGAGGTCGGAGGGCTTTTCGTTATCGGCTGACTGTCATGTAATGGAGTTCACGGGCGCTCAACACAAAAAGGTCCACAAAAGTCCACAAAAACTTGGCAATATTCCTCCATCATCCAATGTAATCCAAGTGTCCTGAGTGGGTAGCGCCCATAATTTACTCGAAACAACATCATTTAATATATTTTTATAGCCTAAACCAGTGTTTTTCAATCTTGGTCCTCAGGGACCCCTGCCCTGCTGGGTTTCAAGATATTCCTTCTTCAACACACCTGACTCAGATGAAAGGCTCGTTAGCAGGCTTGCAAAGAACTTGATGAGCAGTTGAGTTGATCTGAATCAGGTGTGGTGGAGTTGGAAACCTGGAATGCATGCAGGGCAGGAGTCCCTGAGGACCAGGATTGAGAAACCCTGGCCTAAACAGTACTACATTTTACCTCCGCGATGCGAGTTCACGATAATATGGAAGCCGCAGCAGACGAGATCACGCCTCAGCATGAGGGTGAGTCGAAAATGAAGGCACATCATTCTGTGGGTGTACTATTCCTTTCAGAAGTGTGTTTGCCTCTGATATTAAATAATTGCCTGGGTCTAGTTTTCTCTGCATCTTTCTCTCATCTCTTTATATTGTAGTGGAAACAACGATACTCTTCTGAGAAAAGGTCCATCACAAAATCCCAATTATTTTACTTGTTCATTCTACATGCTTGTAGTGTGATACAGGAAGATGATAATATTTTACAGTCAGGCTGTAAAGACCTTCAGTGGGTTGAAATGGCCATAGAGACATTTGGCACACATTTGTTGACTATTAAGCTTAATTTTAAGCAACTCTGTCCTCATGCAGAGGAAATTTCTAAGGGGAATCATAGCTAGCACTGCAGATTGTGACAAGCCATCCAAGAAAATTAAAAAGATTGTGTCGCCAGAAATATTGTTTAATTACAGTGAGCATTACATATCTTTTTTTTTTTTTTAACTTACAGCTGTCCCACTCTATGACTTATGGAGTGTCTTTTCTAGGTACGCAATCACACACCAAAGAGCAAACTTGGAAAAAAAAAAGTGGAGTTAAGTGTCTTGCCTATGACATTTTGACTTGTGGGCCAAGGAAACCAGGAATTAAACATTCAACCTTCCAACTGTTGGATAGCCACTTATGTGCAAACCTTTGTCTAGTTTTGCGGCCTTTTAACCAAAGTCCCGGAGAAAGTCGCACGAGCACCTCTAGCGTTCAAGTCAATATTGCACCACCCGCACGCAGCACATTACCTCGCGTCAACGCGGGCGACCTACGTGCCGTAGGTACGTTGGAAACGCGTGGGCGCCACGATGCGTACACGGGCGCGTTGCCAGCAGCAAGTATATTCCAGCCCTAACAATCACAGACACAGTGGGATTTGTTGTTGGACCATGTGACTTTTACCGGTTGATAAATAAGCCCTGCTCATGTGAAAGATTACTCTACCAGAGTTACTCAAAGTTGCAATAGACAATGAGAGAAATTACTGATGAAATGTGAATGAGAGTGCATTATAATTATAATCATTGTCCACAACATCTTAATCAATTGTTGAAACAGCAACACAATTGATGCATCACAGCAACTAGCATAATAACAGACAGTTTAATACATTTACCTCCCCAAATAATGTATCACTTTTAACACAAAACATTCTTTAAAAAAAGTTTGGTTTCACATATTTTTGTCGTTTTTGATCAGAATGGAAATTATCCTCCCCCTCTCCTTCATTGAACCAGTCTCTCTCTGGACCTGCCGGGACATTCCTGTATGAGGAAGTTTGGGCATGTAAGTCTTGGGCGGAGCCAGACACAGGTTTGTTTATGTCCTTAATCCCACATCGCGTGCCAGACAGCAGTCACCCATGTCAACACCAATCCCAGAGCATAGAATTCCCTTCCATAGAGACATTAGTCATCACTGTTTACTATTGGCACTGTTTGTGTCATTACTTTGTGCCTTACTCATCAGTTAGCTTATTAAGTAAGCTTTAAAATCCCCAGAAGAATAACACTGAGGAATTTTAGGGCTGTCTGTATATATGTGCCTCATCACTTCTCATCAGATTGTTTAGATTTGGGCCTCACCCAAACTGACAGCCTTCATTCAAGCATGTATGCAGCTTTTGTTATTAAACAGTCTCTCTGTCACCACTGAAATCATGTCTGTACTCAGGTTGGGTTTTCCTGAATACCATACAAAGTTCATTCCTACATTCCTACAAGTGCTCAGATAGGCTCTTAATGAACTTAATATAGTTTTTAAAGTTAGTAACCATGCACACCAAATATAGCCTGTTATAAACCTTCTGTTTAGTACAAGCAGCCTTTGCCAAAATCATAATGAGGTGTTTGCAACTACAGATGACTTAATGCCTTTTTGTGCAACTAAGAGCAGTTGCTTAGCAGCATGTGTTTAGCTGTGTCTGAACTTAAAAGCAGAGATGCAACATAATTTAGTGCTTATGCAATGCAGTTGTTAAAGTTTCCAAAGAGCTTTTATAACAGTGACACTGGTTTTGGGTAATTACAAGCATGTTTATGTTGAAAATAAAAATCACCTGCTGTACTGTAAATATTTTGTCTAAAGGCATTACTTTGTGTTCATGAACACCTGTTCTGGGGAAATAAAAAAAAAAAAAAAAGAACAAAACAAACACAAAGAGTTGATGACTCTTTATCTTACTCTTGAGCTGTGATATATGAGGGACGACAAAATGACAAAACAAAAAATAAATATATAAATACACATATAAATAAATGAATAAATGCACATATAAATGTATAAATAAATACACAAAGGTAGAAATGCATAAATCAATAAATAAATATATTTTGGTCATAAAAAAATGCCAATTTTATATTTTTTTACTTGTATTTGTCTATTTATGTATTTATTCATGCATTTTCTCCTTTTTGTGCATTTATACATTTAAGTTTTTATTTTTTACATTTATTTAGTTCTACATTTATTTATTTACACATTTACTTATTTATACTTTTATTTATTTATTCCTTTATTTATTTCTGTATTTCTACATTTCCACATTTATTTATTTCTGCATTTTTTGCCTCCATATGCTCATTAGGTGGGTGGTTCTAACATTTGTCTTCAGCACAATTGGTTAGAGTGGTGCATATGATCCTATCTACTGCTACTGCCTTGACCTAAGGCCTAGACTTGAGTACATGAGTTGCTATGGTACATCATTTGCCCGATGGAAAGTTCTTTGACAGCCATCGCCAACAAGCCTCGTTTCCTCTGACTTCGAGCGGATGGCAAGTTGGCGGGCAACTTCCTCCAGACTGTCCAATACAGCCGAGTCAACCTCCACATCCATCTCAGCTTGGAGCTGAAATAAATCCTTCATGACCCATGCCAAACGAAACTGGAGGTAGTCATTGGGTTCGTTTCTGTCGACATAATTCGCCAATGACCTTAAATCGTTGGCGATTTAAGGCCAATGATTTAAGGTCATTGGAGGAGAGCCACGTACTGATGTTCGGTACAGACTGATGCTCACCCACTGGTGAGTGGATGTCACCGGCGGTAATATTAAAACACTCAAAGCAGCTGCAGGCTTTTGTCTGCGGACCTCTACAGTAGCTTACCAGACTCCAAGTCCCCTGATCATTTTCCTAATTTTCTCCAGAAAATTCTCACCTCATGATCTGGAGTCAGGGAGGTTCCCTTTTCAGAGCCGCCAGCAGCAGCAGGACCGGATTCTGGTTCAGCTGGAGGTTGTTAACTGTCCTGTCTTCAGCTTAAACTTTGAAAAACTTGCTTTTAGACCAGGAGGAATACAGTAGTGGTTCCCCTTTTGTATTTTCTTCTCCTTTGGCTCACCACTCTCTGTCATTCAGCTGCTATCTTTATAATTGTGGACTGGACCGCAGGACTAACCAACCCGGTGACGTCAGAGCTTAGAGTACTGCAAGATGACGGCGTCCTTGTCCTAAAAACGTCAAACTTCGCAATATTTTTCTTTTATATGCCAAGCATATATGCTAAGCGTCCTTGATATGCTAATATTTTCCATGTTTGGTATATAATTATTGATAAGATTTAAATAAAGTTTGGTTGGTTGAGCATTGCATTTCCACTTTAAATGCCACAAGTGTTGTTTACACGAGTTCTCTGCCGTAGAGTGACATCGGAGACAGCATCGAGAGAGGGCAAGAAAACAATCTGTTTTCATCGCTAAGCCATTTAAAGGAGAACTCAGTAACTTTTTCACCTCAATAAATGCTTTTCGGAATCCCTGTGGGGCTAAACAAAGTGTTTACGGAGCGATTCAATGTTTCCCCCCTTCCTCCCGGTGTCTCTGGCCTGTGAACAGCACTTGCAAGTCTGCCTGAGTCGACCCGACACGGAACTTGCGACAACAGAAACCGCTGTGCAGCACTCAGGTCCTCTATCTACCGAGCTGCTTCCAGTGCTGATTTGAACCAGACTACCAGTGCTGATTCGAAGAAAACATTTCTTTAGCTTCCCACTACCTAAACACCGGCTCCTGGCTCTCAAAACCAACTCTTTGCTGGACCAGAGTGAAGAACCGATTCACGTAGGTTGCTCTGCCTGGGCACCGGGTGAAGCATCACTACTTTTGGGTCAATAATCACCTGTCATGTCCGGAAAAGTTAATAAAAGTTTGTATTCTTACCTGCTGCCCGCCAACATCAGAGAAAAATATATTCCGTGGCATATTTACCCGCAAAACGCGGGTAAAACATTCCACTGCAGGAGAGACAGGACTCTGCTTTGAGCAGAGGGAGACAAGCTGCTGCTACCAATGTAGCAAAGTAGCATTAACAAGCTAGTAAAAGCTTAGAAATATATCCAGGGATCAAAATAGAGGAAAGACAGGTAGAGAAGCTGTCTGTGTGCTGTGGGGGTGTAGGGAGGGTACAAACTTTACGACAGTGAAAGGATGCCACTAGGGTGAGCCCTGAGCTGAAGTTACTGAGTTTTGCTTTAACTTCACCAAGGACCTGCTGGGGAAGAAGCGCAATGGGAAACTCATGGCCTCGCCGGAAGACATTAACCATCATGTGGAACAGACATACATCATATACACCAACATCCTCTACACTGACCAACTTCCCTTTATCTGCTGTCAAACTCACCTACTATCCCTCTTTCAGGGGGAAGGGCCGAACTTTATAATAAAACAACGTAGCACGTTTGTTTGTAGCCGGTGCGGCGTAACACCGGCACTTCACAGCTAGCGTTAGCATGCTAGCATTAGCAGGCTAGCGTTAGCTGACGTGCCTAACTTTGTGCATCTTAAAACACACAAACATCTGAAAATCGGGTCTATACCCTCCTGTTTCCAGTGGAACAACTGGGGACTGACAAGAAAGGAGACGTTTTTAGATGCTTGTGTGTCACAAAGTTAGGCACGTCATCAAGCTGGCTAATGCTAGCCTGCTAACTCCAGCTGTGTAGTCTGCTGGCTACAAACAAACGTGCTGCATTGTTTTATTAATTATAAAGTTCGGCCCTTCACCGCGGCAAATCGATCGCTTTGATCCACTTCTTCCTTAGCATCACTTCAGTCAGGAATCAATGAAAACTTAAGTATGGTTGGCGTTTATCCGATTTACAAAGCGTGACAGAGCAGGGACGGCTATTGTTAAAATGGCCCGGAAGAGGAGATGCCTAGATTCTGGAAAGTTCCGGAAAGCGTGATAATCCCCTATACAGCATGAATAAGTTTCCTAATAACTTATTTATGCAGGCACGCTTGTTTCTGTTAAATAGATCATCATGAAGAACATTTTGGTCTATAAAACAGGGCAAAAAAATGTCAAAAGCGTGCCGTCAGCATACAGTATATTATTTAACAATATTTTAAACACAGTGTCTTAAAGAGTAAAATACCACAATGTGCAGCATGTGCAGGCAGTTAATACTACCTGCAGTCATTTGACAGTTTCTAAAAAAATGTTTCTATTCTGAGAATACGTTTTCACAGCTCTCATTGTTCTGGTGTCCTCATACATCTCAAAACAACACCCTTCCCTGTTATATCTGAAGGGTATGTTTATGAAGGAAAGCCACTGAAAAATGTTTTTGTGAAGTTGACCTAATGTGTCATGATGAGTCATACTGTGTTTATGGGTTTCTAAAAGGCCATTATTGGCTCCTACAGTCAGGGAGAGCTCATGGTTTTCCAGCTGTAGTCATTTAGGACAAAATCCCAACATCTTTACTCTATACTCACCAAAAGCATATAAACTAACATACCCAATGTGCTGTACTTGGCTAGCTTATATTTCTTATGGACTAGCATATTTTGAAGGATCCATAAAGACAGAAGAACCTTGTGGATTTTGTACTTTTAGTTATTTTAGTGTTAGCTAAAGTAGTTCACGTGTGCTGAATGGCGTTTCAGCCACTCAAAGTCTTGCTTTCTAGTGCTCTTGTGACTTGAAAAACTGTATTTACTGTTCTTTAGTATGAGGAACAACATTTTTGTGTTCCTAAAGACATCAGATCTTTTTTTTGTCTTCAGATAAAATTCTAGTCTTACAGGTACTATCACCTTCTACTCAACTCAACTGTTTACAAACTGAATAAACCTAGTCTGTACTGAAATAATTAATGAAAACTTAAGGTGTGTCCTGCTCCAAAAGAAAACAAAATGCCAGTTTCTAGTTTCTCTTTCTATACTTACAATGGCATTGTGTTATGGTCTTCCCTTGACTATTTTTGTGCCCTTTTGCTTGGAGTGTTTTTTGTTGGTAGAGGCTGTTTGATGCTAAATGAGGATCAGATTACAAAGGCTTTGTTTCGAACTCCCTCAATAACACCAAAGGCTAGGAATGACAAGAGGTCAATGGCTGGGAAATCCTTTCATCATGTCTGACTCTTTGATTCTGGTCCTACTTTGTGCTTATGTATTTCACACTGTCATGTTCCCACATCTACAGTATATGAGGTTGTGAGTTCTGTATCATAAACATCTTTACTTGTTCCATTTTGTTAAGTTATTTACTCAGTGATCATCATAAAAAAATAAAAAAAAACGTATTTTTATGACAAATATTGATGGCATCACAGGGACTCGATATCCTTTCTTCTCCTTGCAGCGTGATTGAATTTTGTTCCTCTATTTAAAAAAAAAAAAAAAGTGTTAAAGTCAAGAAACCAACCACAGACCTCCAAAGGTTAGATATTTGTGTCGCTCTGTTAAGACTGAATTAGAAATTCCAATTCACCCAACATCTCCTTTAACATCATCATAACACATCTTCCCTCCCCTGGCCTAACAAACACTGAATGCAGCAAAAGAAAACATCCTTTCCCAAGGTATTCTTTTGCCAGTTTCCTTAGAAGGTATAGTCCCTTGCAGAGTGTCTTAGAACATAAACTCCACTCTACATGAACTAGAACAAGAGAGAGAGAAAGAGAAATGTTACATATCAGAAATGTGTGGAGCATGTTACCCTATATATGAATGCCTAAAATGCACTTTTAAACACATTTTGAAAATTAAGCAGTATTCCTAATGCAAATTGTATTGTAAATAAAAGCACATTCAATCTACTGCGCTCAGGAGGGTAGATCATGCAAGTTCTGATTTGCTTGACTGATTATAGCTGAAATGATTTCAAATGAGATTTGGTGTCAATTCTCTTACCATTTAGATTCCAGATTACAAGCAGGTGAAGTTCAGCTCATTCTGTTCTCGTGTTTCAGCCTTGCCCTAATGAATCATGTACAGACTTGGCTCATTTTCAATCAATCATATCTACCCTGCTAGTCATAATCAGGTATGTTTATATAGGCAACTGATTTATATTGTTTTATCTGACGTTACTGATAAGTTAGATGAGGAATGATTTATGAAAAGGGTTGGAACAGACACTGTCACGCAACTTAATGGACTTGGCTGATGGGATGAAAGGCAAGTTTTTCCTATAAACAATTTTTTAAAACCATGGTGAGATGGTGCGGTGAGTCGTCTTTGGATGCTTTGCAAATCAACTGTAGGAAAAACAAACAAAAAACATGAGCCATTACCATGTTGTCAGGTACACAATAACTTAAGAAATAACTAATAAGCTGTAGCGTACATAAAAAGAATAGATTTTACACACCAGCTTCAGTCACAATGAGTGCTGCCTCAATGTCTCTAATTTGTAAACCTGAAAAACTGTGAGTAAGGATCATGTTTCAGCTAGGTTTACATTCTCTTCATTGTAGACATACCACTAACTGAAAGACACACTTCCCCTGAAAAGGGAAAATATCTGCTCTATCAGGCCATGGTGAGACAAGCAGATGGTTTTAACGGTTACTCCCTACCTCTACCCTGAAATGCACATATTATGTTGTGAACAATAACTCTTATGAAATATTGCACTAATTCTTCTGAAAACGTTAACACAAGTGTGTTTATAAAGGCAAAAAATTGCATAATTGTAAAAAACTTACTTATATAGACATGTGGTGTAGACCTGTTTATACGGGTTAATTTTTTTCGTCTCAACATGTAAGGCAGATCTCCTCCAGTGACAAAAAGAAGCAATGAATAATTGCTATGCAGAATTACATTGAAGTCATTGATTTATCAGGATATTACTTTACTTTGTACAGACGCTAATGACTTGTCTAAATGGCCAACTGTCATCATGTAAATAATCAGTAATCAGCAAAGTACTGCTACAAATGAATGGTTTAAAGTACAAGTGTGTAAATCCCACTGACAGTATTGCTAGAGGTACTGTTTCTGCAGTTATGTTCGTGTTAAACATTTTACATGTGTTTTCATTAAAAATGATAGTCTCAAACTTGTAGGAATTTGTTAAAACAGACCAATGAATCTATGCAAACATAATGTTTTTTTTTTTGTATTATTGACACCTTGCTGGCAATTAGTCTTGTATCTCAAACAGTAAACACAACTTATAAATTGCAGAAGATCACTTTTAAGGACAATTAGGGTGTAGTACCTGCACATTTCAAGTTTGACATTTTTGTTCATGCTAAGAGGTAATCTGAAACATAAAGCTGGCCATGTACAATTTAGCAAGCAATCATATAGCCTTTTTGAATAGGAAAAGTCATGGTTACTGGAAAACCAGAGCTGCCCTCACAATCTGGAATAAGTTGACTATTTAGGAACAAGAGATGAATGTTTTTGTGTGTTTTTACTATTATTATTATTATTCATTATTAAATGTTCACATTTACCATTATGTGTTTTAAATGATGTATTTGTTATGGGAGAGGGGCAGAGTGAAAGTAAGTTGCTGATGTCGCTAGACTGGGGTGGAGACGGGAAGGTGGATTGTTTGGGATGGATGCATTTGCATGAGGGTGCTTTGTAAAAAGGTGGGGGTAGTTGGGGGAGGGGGCTGTGGAGGTGAGCAGATGCTGGAGGAGGGATTCGCTATGTTATGGTGGGTGAGGAGGTTGTGGGATGGGGTTGAGTTTTGGGTGGACTGTCTGTACTATGCGTGTGTGGAGGGTGAGGTGGATGGTCATTGGTGGGAACAGGGGTTGTGTTTGGACAGGAGATGTGTGTGATATGTGTGGACTTTGACATGATTTTAAATCCCTATTGTAGTTTTGTGAGCGAAGGTTGTAAAGGGGCAGCTGGGCTTGGCTCAGCAGGGGACAGACGATGGAAATTAGGCTATTATCCTGCAACATTGTACTTGTACAAATTTAATGTATACGTGCCTAAAAATGAATTGCATTAAATAAATAAATATAAAAACAAAAACAAAACAATGGTGTGGTGGTTAGCACCGCAGCCTTGCAGTAAGAAGGTCAATTCCCGGCTGGGGAGGGGTTTGAACAATTAAAACAGTGGCTTCCTGTGTGGAGTTTGCATGTTCTCTCAGTGTATGCGTGGGTTCTCTTCGGGTACTTTGGCTTCCTCTCACCGTCCAAAGTCGTGCATGTTAAGTTGTTTGGTCACTCTCAATTGTCCCTAGGTACGAATGTGAGCATGAATGGTTGTCTGTCTCTCTGTGTTGGCCCTGCGACAGACTGTCGACCTGTCCAGGGTGTACCCTGCCTCTGGCCTGATAATAGCTGGGATGGGCTCCAGCAACCCCCGCAACCTTAAACTGGATAAGCGGTACAGAAAATGACTGACTGACAAAAACAGCCCAAAAAACTGGACAAATTTCTAATGGTGCAGTAAGTATTTGACTCATAATGTTTACGCTAATATGAATTAAGATTTACGCTATATCACCTTGCTTTGAGACAAGTCTCTGGTCTTTATGTTTTGAAAAGCACAAATACACCTTATGTCTGTTTCATCCAGTGAAATCATTTTCACTGAGTCCAAGTAATTCCGTTTATATACTGTAGTGTAGTTCAATCAGAAAGTATACAGTTAGTATACAGTTTTTTTATATAACAGTTTAATAGGGGAACTTCTAAAACCTCAGAAGTATTGATGATACCTGATGCAACTGGGTGTTAAAAACCATGACATGGTGCAATGTGTTTTTGACTTAACAAATGATTGCAGAGTTCAGTTATGAAATATTGAATAACAATAACCCAAACAAGAAGTTTAAACAAACACAAGTTTAAAATACCAACACACCCGCAGATTATACTGTATGCACTGACGCAAACTATGATTGCCTTAGTTTTAATTATAGTTCCAGTATCTGTTCTTAGAAAAGATCATAAAATGCTGTATGGCCGTGAGGAAACTGTGCTGTACACCTTGTACCAGGTTGACAAATGCAGGCCATCTTTGAAAGTTTTGTCAATGAGCCTTTTTTTTTTTTAGGATTTAATCTCAGTGGAAAATTTCAAGTTAAAATGGCATGTATATGTTTCCACTTGAAATATTAAATTCTGATTATTACAAAAAGGCTAAAAAACAAACAAACAAACTGTTTCAGTCATGTTCTGAGTAATATCGCTGTAATGACTAATAGAGTGGATTCAAAACATCCATCCTGAATTGGTTCACACAGTAAGGGTACAGGGGCAAAAGCTCCCTTTTCTTTTTTTTTTCCTTTTTTTTTTTTTTTTGGGTTTTTTTTTTTTAAGTAAAGCTTTTAAATTTTTATGAATCAGGCTGCCCCGTCAAACCCCCGAGACTGGATCTGATCTTGAGCTAACACTGAACTGAGTGCTGACATGCTGTAGCTCTGTGGTGGGGCCAAAGGAACAGTAATATGTGGACTATATCCGAGGTGTTTAATCTTCATGGGATGGCAGGTAGGAGCAGGCTAATTCACCTTCAGGATAGTTTGTGTATCCAAACTGCCATAAAAGATCTATTACTGCTGTCAACATGAGTGCAGTAACAGAAGGAGTCAGTACACACACCAACTACAATGCATGCCCGCACACATGCATCATCACACACTCATCAAACATGCTGTAAACATTCCCATTCACAGACATCACGGGTAAACTCTCACCAGGTTTTAAGCATTGAGCTGAGCTGAATCCAGTCGAAAGAACGGATCTAGAACAGGTCTGGATGTGTATTGCTTGGAAATAAATATCATTAAACTTTCTTGTCAGATCACATTTGACTATGCTGAGCATGCCGCCATCCATAAGATCTTGGCTGTCCTCCACATAAGTGTTGGTTTTCTGTCTTTCCTCCCTCTTAAACACACACATGCACTTTAACACGCTATAACTGCAATTCACAGAAACAAACACAAGCACACACTTTTATACACTCTGAGACCACCTGGGAGATATGTTTATGGAACCCAACAGAAACCACACGAGAAGCAGACATCACTTTTATTCCACTTTATCCACAAAAGTTCCAAATGACCTCATTCATTTCTAGCTAAAACTCAGTTTTATAGTTTGGGAACAAGGATTATGAGTAATGCTGTTTTCACTAACATGGACCTGCTTTTGTAAACAAGAACAGAAACACACCATTATGAAGTAACTAATCTGTGGCTTATTTTATGTTGGTATGAAGTTGGTATTTTATAGAGACAGGGTGATTAAATAAGTAAAGATATAGCCCTAGTAACAAGGGCAACAAACACAGCATCTTGCAAGCAAACACTAAAAATAAATGTGATGATAAAGATTATGATCACCTTGGATTCATTTAACATTAAATCATGTTGACAGGTTGGCATTTGCCCTCCAATTGACTCCTGTCTGAGTAGGTGTAAATAAGGTGTGTTACTAGATCTGTGTCGGTTTCGTGCAAAGCCAACAATTTCCAGGCACTCACCTAAAAGGAGTTCCTCCTCCCATTTGCACGCAGAGCTCTTTGTTGTCTGTGATATAAGCCTTTTTTTCCCCCTCCTGTCTTCTTTTCTCTCATTTGAATGTAACCCAAACAAGTTCTGTAGACGTAGTAACTGTGATATTATCTGAGCACACTTTATTTGAAGGGGATCCCAACACGCAAGTTGTTTTTTTTGTGTGTTTTGTTTTTTTTGCCTGTCTTCAAAAATACGACTTGGATGCCTGAAGGCAGCCAAAACAGGTTGAGCACTCTTGGGGCAGGCTAAGTCCTGCTAACAACTTCCAGACTGTTTTTTTTTTTTTTTTAAATTTTCAACAGTTGCTGAGATTTCACCTGTTGGATAAACATAAGGTGACAGGAACTTCTATTTGGTGTATGTTACACAAGCATCAAGTAAAGCCAAGGAAAACATACAAACTTCAACAATTCTGTGTTGAAATCTGATCTTGAAATTACCAAATCCAAATTTTGTACCAGTTTCAGCTTAAGATGATGTAGCAGTGTTTGACATGGTTGTGTTCAACTGTAAAAAGAAAGAATTCAAATACAGTATGACAGAAATGTTGATGGTATCCTCACTCCTATCAAGATCCCGCATGTTGATTTACAAAAGCTGCCTTAAATGTTTAGGTACAGGGCAGCAGAGCATGGCCTCACGCAACCATTGTCCTTGTAGATGAACATTGTTGATTTCTCGTCAGTGGTCATACTGGTATTCTGACTTGTTGAATGAGAAAAAATTACTTTTATACCTACCTTATTCAACTCTCAGAAAGCAATTGTTTTCATGTTGTTTGTATGTCTGTCTGCATGTTTGTGCACATGACATTTAGCAGGATTGCACAAATTTTGGTTCATTGATTTTTCATTACACTTGGTAGATAGGGTGACGATGGGCAGAGCAAAAACTTCTTAGGGGGCATTCAGAAAGCATAGTCTGCTCGTTTCAAACCGATTGGGGACTCAGCTCTTGGCGGGGGTGGTCTTCCCGACTGAGGTCGCGTTCACGTTGCACCATAGTCAAACGAGCAAAACCTTCTGAATAATGTTCCCAATCTCTCAAGAGGTGGCGCTGCATTCGGATTCACCGTAGGCGAATACAAAACATACAACGAACAAGAAGGTTCTTACAACTTCTGTTTCCTCCATATGCACGCACAACATATGACATTATTTTTGTACGTACTTACAAGGAGCTGGGATATACTTTCATCCGACCAAATATCGATTAAAGCTTTTACTTCCTTGTCACTCCACCACTGACCACGAGCCATATTTAGAAGTACTACAGTCCTACACGTGTTTGTTGTTGTAGCGTTTACCCACAATGCCCAACGTTTTACCCACAATGACATGCTACATCAAATGCAGGAAGCAGCAGTTTGTAGTCCTCTTCCTGTATTTGGTCCACTTGAAGCGGACCGAGTGCGGTTGTTTGTTCCGGATCAGAGTCCATTTGTGCATTCACAACTCCCCTAGAAGCAGACTTTCCGAGCAAACAAACTCTGATTCGAATCAAAAAAGCTTTGTGAATGCGCCCTTAAATTTTGGTGTCGTGCCATTTATACGATATGTCACATTTTAGGGTTAGAGTTTTTGACTCATCATCTGATTTTATATAATATATTAACTCATTGACTGCCAGACCTTTTCCGAGCAGAGCGCTCCATATTGCCAGGATTTTTAAGCATTTTCACTGATTTTGGGAGATCCACAGAATATTGTGTATTATGCCAATACAAACACTTCATGTACCAAAGGAACGCTTAGACTCTCTTCTTTTATCAGAAAAAAAACATTTGTTTCTAGCTTTTTCCATTCTTTAGTAATCTGCAGTGGAACATGGGTTTGTTGCAGCGAAAATGCCTGTTTCTGACCAAAAAGCTAAGAAAACTAGCTTTGAATGCTGAGGTCCGCTTCAAGTGGAAAAGTGTCTTTAATGCCAATATTTTTTTACTTTAGTAACACCTTCATCATCTGAACAGCTGTTTATGTCTATGAAACAACAAATACAACACTGAGAAAAGAGTTTTGGTGGCAAAATAATTATTTACTAGCTAAATAAGCCACAACAAGTTTGTTTCACAACATAACATTTGGCAGAAACATAGAGCAGAAACCAGCTTTCTTGATCAGCTTGTTTAGTTTCTTCAAGTCTCAGGCCCTGATGCTGCTGCCCCAGCAGATGGCTGCAAAGCTGATTGCACTTTCACAACAGATTTATAGAAGATCTGCAACATCTTGATGCAGACGTTGAATGATCTCAGCTTCCTTAAGAAGTAGAGTCTGCTCTGACCTCTCTCATAGATGTAGTCAGTGTTGCATTTCCAGTCTTGTCTGTTGACCAGTTGAACCCCAAGGTATTTTATTTCTCCACCACCTCTTCTCCTAGGATGCAGACAGGGCTGCTGCTTACTCTTGCTCCTCCTGAAGTCAACAATCATCTCTTTAGTCTTGCTGGTATTTAAGATGAGGTGATTGCTACCACAACATTTCATGAACTGACTGACCAGTTCTCTGTACTTGGGTTTTTGTCCATCACTTATACACCCCTCAACTGCAGAGTCATCAGAGTATTTCTGCAGATGACAGGACCCAGAGATGTACTGGAGGTCTGAGTTGTACAGTGTGAAGAGGAATGGTGAGAGTACAATCCCTTGTGGTGCTCCAGTGCTGCTGACCACCATCTTAGACACACAACCTTTCAGTCTCAGCAACTGTGGTCTGTTTGTTAGGTAGTCATAAATCCAGGTGGTTGTGGAGGGATCCACCTGGAAGTTATGGAGCTTCTCACACAGCAAAGCAGGCTAGGCACTTGAGAAATCAAACAACATGAACCTCAAAGTGCTGCCTGACTGGTCCATATGAGAGTGGGCTCTCTGAAGCAGGAAGACACCAAACCCATTATATGCAAACTGTAATGAATCCTGAAAGGTGTTGACTTGCTTGTTGAGGTGAGCCAGTAAGAGTCTCTCCAGGACTTTCATGATGTGAGATGTCAGGGCAACTGGTCTGTAGTCGTTTGGTTCGGCTGGTTGTGGTTTTTTAGGCACTGAAAGAAGACAGGATGTTTTCCACAGCACTGAAACTCTGTTCTGTCTCAGGCTGGTGTTAAAAAGGTGCTGGAGAATCAGACATTATTGTTCTGAGCAGGTCTTGAGAACTCTGGGACTGACACCATCTGGACCTGCAGCCTTGTTCCAGTTCAGTTTCTCTAGTTGTTTCTTGACCTGGTTGCAGGGGACAGTCAAGTTGGAGGTAGAGGCAGAGGAGGTCTCAGAATCTCCTTTTGTGGAGGGAGATGATGCTGTGTTCAGGTCCATGACTGAGCTGCAGGGTGACCAGAGTGGAGGTGGGACAGGAAAGCTGTGGGCTCATGGAGGGTGTCTAATGTGTTGGTTTGGCAGCAGGGGGGGGGGGGGACTGAACCTGTTGAACAACAGGTTCAGTTCTTTAGCTCTGTCTGGACCTCCATCAGTCCATCAGCCCTTTAACTTAGGGCGCATTCAGAAAGCATAGTCCATGAGTCTCGGTCCGTTTGGGGACTCTGTTCGGTTGGGGGCGGTCTTCCGGACTGAGATTGCGTTCATGTTGCACTGTTGCCAAACGAGACAAACGGGTCAAGAATTAGAATCTCAGGTGGCGCTGCTCTCGGATTCACTGTAGGTGAGGACAAGACGCATGTACAAGAAGGTTCTCACAACTTCTGTTTCCTCCACAAAGCGACATTATTTTGTACGAGGAGCTGGATATGCTTTCATCAGATCAAATATTGATTAAAGCTTTTACTTCCTCGTAACTCCATGTTTCACCATGGGCCATCTTTATAAGCACTGCAGTCCCTCGCGTGTGTTTGTAGCATTTACCCACGTTGTCCAACGTTTGACTTACAATGCCATTGCAATTTGTAGTCCACTTCCTGTTTTTGGTTCATTTGAATCGGACCGAGACCTACGTTTGCAGGCGGACCGAGTCCAGTTGTTTGTTCCGGATCAGAGTCCATTTGCGCATTCACAACTCCCCTAAATGAAGCAGACTTTCCGAGCAAAAAACTCTGATTCGAATGCGCCCTTTGTCAATGCGTCCCTACAGCCTGTGATCTTTTTCATTCCAGACCACACATCACTCAAGTTGGTCTGCTGGAGCTGGCTCTCCAACTTTTTTCTGTAGTCCTCCTTACACTTCTTAATTTGTGTTTTCAGTTCTTTTTGTGTGGTCTTCAATAACTCCCTGTCTCCATCCCTGAAAGCTTTCTTTTTTATGTTCAGCAGCTTTTTCAGGTCACTGGTGATCCAGGGTTTGTTATTGGGAAACACCTCTCTGTTCTTGTTGGAATGATGCTGTCCACACAGAGGTTTATATAATCTGTCGCACACTCAGTCATGGTGTTGTCATCTCCACGAGGTTCACAGAGGACATTCCAGTCTGTAGCCTCAAAGCACTGTCTCAGAGCATCTTTAGCCTCAGTAGACCAGGTTTTAATAGTACTCCTATGTCCTCCTCTTTTTTTATTTATTTATTTATTTTTTTAAAGAGAACAAATTAAAGCTTGTTACATACTTTGCAAGAAGCAAGAGCTTTCTTCTTATTTTCGAGGCCAAGAGAACAAAATGACATAATTTTTTTTTCTCAGGGACCGGGTTGAGGATGTCTTGCAACTTGTTCTCGACATTTCGGCTGAGTAGAACTTTCTTCTTGTTGTGCTCTGAAAAGTATTGTGTGATTGGTCAGACATTTGAGGTGGGGAGGGTTAATATGGAGACACTTGAAACATAGTTGCTACTTCTGCATTTCCACAGATGCAAAGTTGAACAGATAGATGGATAGCTTTCACACACCCCCACCACGCACAGTCGCAGGCAAAGCTTCTTGTGGAGTATATAATGACTGGATAAATACAACATTTTTTTTTGTTTTTGCAGCCTCCAGAACAAAGTTCTCGCTTCTTGCAGAGTATGTAACAAGCTTAATAGTTACTATATATAATTATAAATATTCTGTTTCAGCTTATTGACTCAGCAAAAGGATCAGCCTACTTATCTTAAAGGTTCAGTTTTTTAGTTCAATCATCATAGAAACTGACTTCAATCATTTGTGGTTTCAAATAGTTTTAGCTCCCTGTCTGAACCTTTGCACTTTATGTTATTAATTTGACTTAAGTTACTTGTTGCTAAGGCAACATTATTGCATGCATAAGAGGAAACTGGAACAACTTGCCTGTGCATGTTTGCAGGTACAAATGGTTTCTGATTCAGTGAGAACATGCTCAGGAAATTTATTTTACATGGAAATGGGACTGAGATGAGACTTTCCAGTTTCTCTGTAGTCATGGTGGACATTGCAAATAGAAAATTATAGTTTACTGGTGACATCAGTTTGACAACAAATTTGATAACAAATTTATTTATTTTTTCTTTTTTTTGTTTGTTTTTGCTTTAATATAATTATCTATCTCCTTTAGTAAATATGTAGTGTATGCTTGAAGACATATAATTACATAGTGTAAAGCTGGGGTAAGTTTAGCCAAATGGAAAACAATGTGGAAGCCAGCAAAATCAGTGAAACTGTAAACGTTGCTCATCTGTAAAGATTAAAACCTGTACTGCAGTTATATCCTTGCACATATCCTTTTCAATGTTCTTCTGAGGAAGACTGACTCTGTAAACTGAGATCAGGAGCGATGATTAGTGTTCAACAGCTGCTCAGTTAATCTGTGGTTAACATTTATGGAACATAAATGGCATAATCCATCATTGAGATGGAGTATGCTGTAATATATACTTTTCATTGTGTGAAGACAGACATTAAGACTTCATTAAAGACACTCAATAGCAGCATTGACCACATAATTTTATAAACTTGATTGTTAGCAATGGTGGTAAAAGTAGGGAGCTCTCAAAAAAAAAAAAAAAAAAGACTTTACAACGATGCAACTTGTGTCAAACTGTAGAAACAAAGCCACTTACCACTACGTTACTTAAATGCCTGCATTGCACAGTCACACAGTCACCTGGCACCTTGTAATGATGTTAACAGGTTTATAGCTCTGCAGCTTGTCAGTAACAGCTCATAACACTTTATGCATATACACTGGGATTCAACAAAGGGCTCACCATACACACAACCCCAGAGAGAATGGTTTAGCCTTGTTTTGCAATACTTTCACTATCATCACTCCCTGTTTCAACATTATATCTCAATTTAGTCAGTGTTTCAGTAGTGCTTCCCCATCTGTGAGGAAAATTGCATCTCTATATCATTTCACACTGTGTGCTGCATTCTTGGAAGTTTCCCGTTCTTGTAAAAGACAAGTGAAAGTTAAGTTTTCTTTAAGATGGATGCTCAATCAGAGGGTCCAAAAGAAGTGGACATCTCTGCCTTTTCAACAAGTTCCTGTCCCCTAAACCCATAAACCATGATAAGATGTATTTTAGTCTAAATTAATCTCTTGCAAATATGAAAATAAAACGGAACTTTACTGTTTTTAAAAAACTTTACTATCTATCATTCATACAGTGTACTTGGCTAGTAGTTTTTTTTATTGATGATTTACAGTAATTTTCAAATAATGTCCAATAATGTCTTCAATTTCATTATTTCATATATTCATATCTTTATATATTCATTAATCATTGTAGTTTGTTTTTAATAAAACAAACTTTAAGGAGCAGACCCAGAACGGCCGCCAGTGGACCCCCAACTGTTAAGGAGCAGCTTAGACCTGCGCAAGCAGGCCAAGACCTTCACTGGTTTGACACAAATTCAGGAGTAATGATGGAGAAGCATTCGATCCCTGCGGTAGCCATGGCAGCTAGCCCATGGCTAACAGCCCGTGGTTAACAGTAGCCTGTGGCTAACTTGCAGCGAAAGCCTTTAAAAATGAGCTGTAAAGATTCCCCTGCTGATGTCTTGTCCTATTGTGACAAGCAGCACCACGGTCAATGTGCTGAAACACTGCTGTGTTTCTTTATAACTCATTTATGCAGGCATGCTTGTATCACATAGATCATTATGAATAACATTTCAGTCTATAAAACATGGCAAAAAATGTCAAAATCGTGTCACCAGAACTTTAAATCTCATACTGCTAGTTGTCAGCAGTTTTTACCTCCTCTGCTCCAAGAGAACAACAAGATCATGAGATCTGGTCGTACCTAGCTATTTCATTCTAATTTAGCTTTGCTCACTAATGGCTCAGCAAATAGAGGTGCTTTGACATGCAGTGCTTGGACACTGAGGGCCACTGAATTGTATGCAACTCTTACAACACATTCCTTAAAAGGACTTGAAGCAAGATTAAGAAACGAAACTCGCGACTGCCGCGAGTGGCAGTGGTCTTTCAGTTGATCTGGATCGTTTGCTGACGGCAGAAAAATCCATAACTATCACTTACAGTGTTTGAATTTACCGCAACCGGCTTCTTCCTATATCAAAACAGTGGATGTAGCGTCATGTGACGTCACGTCCGCATGGCAGAGCTGGAAAGCTATAATGTTGTTTACTAAGCTTTTTCTTCATAGTTACAATTTTTAGTGGTCTTTCAGTTGATCTAGATCGTATTCTGACGGCAGAATAATCCATAACTATCGCTTACAGTGTTTTTATTTAACGTGACCATCTTTTTACTGCATCAAAACTGTGGATGTGGGTCATTTGACGTCACGTCCGCAGGGCAGCGCGGGAAATTCGGACACCGAATTGCAGTGCATTTTGCAGCACACAGCCTGTTCAAGGCAACGGAGAGAAACGTGGGTGGAAACATTCTTTTAGGTATTTAACGCTTCATCATCCATTAGTATTAAAAAAATGGACATGCAGGTTTTTTTTTTTTAATTTCTGCCTCTAGTCCCTTTAACAGGGGGGGCAATCACTTTTTCACACAGGGCCATGGAGGTATTTAGCGCTTCATCACCCATTAGTATGAAAAAAGGGACATTCATGTTTGGTTTTTTTCAAATTCCTGCCTCAAGTCCCTTTAACTGACAAGTGGAACCTTCAGTGACTTTTATTACAAACCAGAGTCAAGCATGACAGTCATGTGGGAACACTTTGCAGCATTACTTAAGAGGCAGTGACTGCATGAGGATTAAGCACCAGCCACCCCCTTTGTTGTTACTGATAATGCATCAACCATGGCTGTCTTAGCAAGACAATGCAGACATGAAAAACATACAATGTTTTGATTTTCAATGTTTTGAGTTTGAATTTCACCCCAAAGAAAGCACTGATAATACAGTCAGTGGTGTGACTTCTCAGCAGAATCAGACAAGTGACTATTTATTTTTCAAGCATATATAAAATCCAGCATCTGAGAATGCTAGTATTCTTATTAAGTCATATTGTAGTGAGTGATACACATCATATCGCCAGATTTTTGCCAACACTCAACCCCAGTTTTTGATATTTCACAAAACTTCCCCTTTTTCCATGAAATTAATTGTGCATTCTGTCTTTTCAAACCTCTTCATAACTTGCTTTTATCTACTTAAGAAAAGAATCTTTCCATTTGTATGACTGCATATTCACTTTCTCTCCATAGCAATTAGACCAAAATAGAAACCTCACAAACCAACAGGCAAGGGCTTGCCTTCATTCCTTCTTTGATGGCTACTTCTCATGTCAGAACACATGAGAATAAGAAAAAACAGGAGATAACATGATTTTTGTTTACTGTCATGTGTTTTGAAGGCGCCTACTGTTATTTTTCAGAAGTGAAGACATAGACTGAACTTGTAAGGAGAAACACTGACAAGAACTTTCATAGAGACACTGAATGTTTAATTCAATGGGGTGGGATGAGACATGCATGAAAAACGTGCATGAAGGAAGTATCTATAGGCTGTCCAGTAATGACTAAGACCATGCACATGTTTGTGCTAAACATGTATGATCTTAGTTAAAAGTTCAGAAACTGAAACTGAGTTTCATAAGAGAGCTGTCAAAATGCTTTTATTAGTGACTGGCAACATAGGACAGGTATGTTGGATAATAGCCTTCATAAATAGCATGAGGGAAACCCAAGAATCAGCATGAATTCTAATGATACTTTTAAACAGTAAATACAATCCCAACCCTGATGTTACCCAGAACTTCAGTAGTGTTAATCTAGTTTGAGTTTGGCTTTAACATTAAGTTTAAGTTTATTTACACAAATGAATACATACATCAAATACACAGTGAAAATACATTGCAGGAAGAGGCAAAAAGACAGTCTGGCTTGTCTGAATCCTCCACCAAAAACAGTTAAATCATGTGAATAATAACATTACATACAATGATGGTAATAAAACAATAAAAAATGGACAGAAAAAGAATACACATACACACATACGTCTACATACTATGTACCCATACATACAAACATGCATACATATCAGTAACATCCATGTAATGTCCCACCCTTCATTAAATGAATTTTTACAAGGCATTTAAAATTTTCTACCGTTGAACATTGGGTTCCTAAATGAGAAAAACTGTTCCATCCCTGAATCAGATAAAGAACTGGCCTCAATGGGTACGATATTTGAGAGGATGGAGATCCTTTGACTGGCATGTGTTATGTAAATGAACAGATTAATTTGCTGTCAAGTAAACATTAAACTGTTAGAGAATTTTTCCTTGTTCTCACAAACACTCTAGGTGCAACTTTGACTCATCATCAGTGTTGTATCCTTGGTTCATTGGGTGTTTCGTGTCTTACAACAGACACCCTCGCCCAGGTGACCCAACTGGGGTTGATCCGGCACCGGCTTTAAGTAGCCTGTGTAGCCCACGGACCCCCTGCTTGATCCACAGCCATCTTGACGCTTTTTCTGCTGCATCAGAGATGTTTCTAAAAGCTTTCCTGTTCTGCAGCCCTTTCACTCCCAACAACTTGAGTGCCCTGACAAGAGACTGGCAGACAAAGCCTCTGCACCCAACCTCGATGGGGTTAAATTGGGTCCTTCTCCCCACCCCAGCCCTAACAAAGGTGATGGACTGCCTTGTTGGTTGTATGTGCTTGCTGTTGGAGATCCCTGTTCTGATGATCTCAGCAATGACCCATCGTACTGGGTCATGGCGCCAGTGGTAGTGCCCGTCTCCAAGTGCCCAGGGGCAGCAGCTCAGGATGTGCTCCAGTGGTCCAGCTTTCTGGCAGAGAGGGCATAGTGGAGTCTCAGCCAGCCCCAGCGGAAGAGGTTGGACGGGCTTGGGAATACATCATACACCGACTGTATGAGGAACTTGATCCAATGTGGCTCAGATCTCCATAGTTCTGTCCACAAGATCTTCCGGTCAGCTGCCTCTTCCTATCGGGTCCATACACCCTGCTGTGACATCATCCCCACTATCCTACTGCAGTGGGCTTCCTCCACCCCTGCTCGGACCTTCTCCTGGATCAGCTTTCGCCTTTCCTTTCCCTGGGCCTTGCTGTGGAGAGGTCTTGGATTTCCCCCCAAGACCTGCCCGTCCAGCTCGCTGTGTCGCAGCCGTGCCTCAGCCTGGCTGACCGCTTCGTGCGCCCTCCACCTCCTGCCAGTTCTTACTTCTACGCCTGCCGAAGAGACTTTGTTGGTGCTGGAGTCCCTATACAGCAGCACCTCTCTAGCTTGGGTAACCATAAACTCCACCAAAAGGCAACTGAAGGGCAATTTTAGTTTGTTGTTCCGCCTGTACAAGGCAATACTGCTGAGGCTTCGTGGTAGGCCCAGCCACTTCCCGAGGAAAGAGCTTACCTTTCTCTCGAAGCACTCGACAGTGGTCAATGGCATGTCATAGACCAGCAGAGGCCAGAGGAGTCGTGACAAGATGCCATGCTGGTAGATCCAGGCTTTATACTTGCCTGGAAGCCCTGACTTATCTACTGCTGTCAGCCAGGTTCCCAACTTCTGTGATGTTGATTGGAGTGCTGCGGCATCCTTCAAGGTGCAGTCATAGATCTAGCCCAGGCTCTTGACTGGCTTTTCTGTCACAGATGGGATCCGGATGCCTCCTATCGTGAAGGGAAACTGGTCTGTCACCTTACCCTTCCTCTAGGGACCTGGACTTGGATAGCTTGAAGTCCATTCATGCCCAGCTGATGAGACACTCAAGGCCTTGCAAGATGTATGGGGACTGATGTATGTAAGATCTTATAAATTAAAACACATATTTGAAAAATACTTATTTCAAAAATTGTGTTTAACTTTTTAAAGCATTTCTGGATAAGTGAAATCCTGTATAGAGTAGCATGGAAAGTACTACCCCAAACTATGTTGCAGCACGTAAGATAAGGATACACAACACTGTAATACAAAGTGAGAAGACACTTTGAAGTAACAAGATCACCAACTCTTCTTATTAAAAAGCCCATATTTCACCACCTACTGTACCATTATGAAGAAATTCCAATTACTGAGCTTTGATAGCTACCAATTTTTTTTTTAGATGTCTGTCTTATTTTTAAGGTTTTTAATGGACTAGACCTTCCACCATTACAGGAATTCATAAAGAAAAAATCTTCACGAGTAAACACAAGAGCACTGGCAAAAGGGGACTGTGAAGTGAAATGGTGTAGAACTAAATTTAGCCAAATGGTGGTGTACATTAGAGGAACAAAGTTCTGAAATACATTGCCAGTTCATGTCAAACTGTGTGACAACATCAACACCTTCAAAATGACCCTTAAACAGTGGCTGAAAACAAGCCAGACCTGCTCCCATTAATGATCTTAATCTCAAGTGTATAGTGTTAACATGGTTTTACTTTTATATGTATTTTGTGTTTGTGATGTATGGGTATAATGTCTGCATGTTTTGTCATGTTGTATTGCTCATTTAATTGTTGTTTGTTTTATGATACCTACCTTAGGACAACGGATAAAATTTAGGAACTATGCTTACGGCATATTTATATTGATGTTTGTTTTTTTTTTTTACTGATGTATTGATTAATGTGCATTGTCCTAATCAAATAAATGGAATGAAATGAAATGAAATTATAACAATGGATTTGTTGATCTTCTTACTAACACAACCAACCTGCTCTCTACAACTAAAACTGTCATCAGTGACAACTCACTGGAATTTTCAGCTTGGGTACCTGCATGGAGTAACTCAGCAGATTTGATTTTGAATAGAGTTAAGTCTTTATTGTATGACTTTTTGCCACTAAAGATAATAAAATGATATTTTTTAATATTTAAAGATAATTCATTTAATTTAAACCGTACGGCATAGTCAGCTAGAATTTGCTTTCTTAATCACTGTATTAAAGTTAGAGTGTGACAGAGCTAGGGTTGTGCCATCTGCAAATATAATTAGTGGAAGCAAATTTGTAACATTAGATAAGTAATTTAAATGAGACAACGGTGGTCCAAGAATGGACCCCAGTAGGACTTCGCAGTGTAATTTAGCTATGTTTGAAAAGCACCCCTTAATAGAAACAAACTGAGATCTATTGAGAACATATTTTGAGAACTATTTATAAGTGACATTTCAGAAACCATATTTGTGTGATCAAGCTAATATCAATGTGTCTCGAATTCAGTACAGAAAACATGGAGAGTTCTTGAAGATAAGTTCCATGAAATTCATGGTTGCAAAACAGGCATGTGCTGTCTTTAGAAACACACACTGTAAATTCTTTTAACTTAAAAATATGAGTTAAAGGGCTGCCTTAAAATTTTGAGTTGAATGGAATGTTTTTGTGTGTTGAAGATGTGCTTGACTGAATATTCTGATTCATAAAAACAACATACCAGAGGCTTGTTAATTTGACATAAAATAATACATTGGGACAATAAAAATGGCAAAATGCAGTTTACGGTGTAGGTTTTATTGCACTCTGTGTACGCCAAAAATAGCAACATTTACATGGACAAATAATTCATATATCCGATTGAAATCTTTCTGATCAGAGACTCCAGCTGACCTGTTCACATGGACACTGGAAAATGTGATCAAATTGGTTGTATTTACATACTTGATGAACGGATAGATATGTTCGTAATGCTTTTGAGATGTACATTGCCTCCTAGTTTGGAAGAAGAAAGGTTTTGGTTTTTTTCTTAAATTCATAATCTTTGACTGTCGGAATGCTAAAAAATCCGTCAGTTTCTAACCAAAATGTTGCATCCGCCACAATCCCATTCTGTTTTGTTTCCGCCGTCCCTCCTAAATCTGCTAAGTCACGTAACCCAGGCGTGATTCAAGCATGCACAAAGACAACATTCTGCAGAAACGATCGGAATGAGTGTTTACATGGTCATTTTATTCTGCTGATCTGATCGTAAAAAGGTTTAAACCACCCCTATCGATCGGAATGAAAATTATTTTCGATCATTGTCGATCAGACTGGCTGACTGCATGATCCATTTTTATTCTGAATGGCCTTCGATTGAATCAAAACTGCTCCATGTAAACATAGCTAATGTAGCTTATTGACTCATGTTCATGTGGACCCTGATAATTCTTTGTGTGAAGTAGCATGTGGTGTTGAACCTTCTCAGTGTTTTTAAAAGTGTGTTTTGAGCGAGCCAGCAAAAGTGCCCTTTGCTAATACAACAACAGCCAATGGGATGATTACGCAAAAATGCTACGTATAGCTCTGCCAGGTAGAGAGCAAGGTTTTTTTTTTCCTGTTGACTGAATTTTTGACACATCAATGCAGAAATACAGCCTACGATCGATTACTGCCGGTGTATCAAATTAAATGTCTCTTACTGAAGTGTCCTGTAAATCCTATGGAGATCTGTGGTAATTCATCACAATAGATTGCAAAATGTCATAGTAAATTGTGTAAGTACAGTAAGACCTATATTATACCCTCAGACATGTCTAAACTCAGAAAGTGAGTCTGTTTCTGTGGACTCCACGTCTAAGATATTAACTTTTTTCAGTGGACAGTTTGGATTTCTTTTCTGCTGGCAAGGTTTTCTTTTGCCTTTTGGAAATGCTGTTAAAATAACTCCCAAAACAAACAAACTCTTTCTCCATTTTGCATGGACAATGGCTGCATGTGTTTGCAACCATTCAATCAATGCATTTTTTAAAGCCCTAGTGTGTGAAAGTTTCTCTCATGTAGTTGCTGATCACTCCTTTTCAGCAAAAGTTATATGTTTTGCGTGTACATGCAAGAAAATAAAAATGCTTTTATATAGAATACTAGAAAAGCACTTTGAGAGTGCAGACCTCCGCCAAGCAGCTTGACTCCCTTATTTATGTGTGTTCTGGATCATAGTATCCAGAATTTTCTCTGGATCGAGATCAACTTTCAAAACATTATAGAACTCATTGAGATCCTTTCTTGTAATTTTTTTTTTACCAAACAGTGGGGCCAATTGTATGGAGTCATATGGAAAAACTTTAAAAATTTGGCCAATTAGGGTGGTGTTCATGTAAAACTGTTTAAGTTTTGGTAAGGAGGTTTGATGTTCACCATGGGGTGTCAGTCAGAACACACAGGACTCGCTTGTACAGTTAACTGTCTTTACTGGTCACTCTTAATCATAACAGCACAGTAATGCAACAAACAACAGGCTTACAGGTGAGGAATTCCAGGGTTAGTTAAAGGTAGAGTCCGACGTGTCCCCCCTGAAAATAAACGTTAGACTTGTGCAAGTGGAAATCCGTCTCAATCTGCGCCTTTGGGCCTCTACTCGCAGGTGTTCGGGACGTTTCTGGGTGGAGATTTCTGCTTATATCACCAGCCAATGACAGAACTAAGGACATGACGCTGTGTGGGAATAAGCTCACGATTGGAGCAGACGCCAGTCACTCGAACTCTTGAAGGAAAAAGAAGGAAAGGAAGGAAGGAACGAAGGAAGGAACGAAGCAAGAAAGCAAGCAAGCAAGCAAGCAAGCAAGCAAGCAAGCAAGAAAGCAAGAAAGCAAGAAAGCAAGAAAGCAAGAAAGAAAGAAAGAGAAAGAAAGAAAGGCGGATACACCAAAGAGAAGAGTTTTAGATAATGCAAGTTGGAAAACAAGGGCTAACATTAGTTTGGCTTTTATCTGCTTCTGAGCTCTAAAGGAAAGGCTTGAAGCTGAATAGTTTGAAGAACGAGGCGGCCATTAGCCTGAGAGGGAGGGGCGCTAAGTTTGAATGCTGCTGTTTGCAAACAGAAATGGTGGAGGGACTTCGGACTCTACCTTTAAGATGAATGCCTGATGGAAATGAATGTGGTCTATAAACAGAAATACAACGCCATGAGGAACACTCGTTCGGCAAATAAACACATTCAAGGTATTGATTATTACTAATAAATCCCTTACAGTTAGGACTAAACATGCATGTGTTTGAGGCTAACAATTACAGTAACTGGCATGTAACAGGTCAGCTAGCATAATAGCATAAAAAGGCACATGGTGAATGGAGGAACACTTCTGAATAAGCAAATCAGCACATTTAGTGCTAAATGAACATCCTGTGCAGGCGGAAACTAGTTACTTACAGATTCTCCACAGATGCACACACTTCACGATATTCAACTGGCTAGAAGTCTGTCCAACAGTCTTCTCTTCTCATGCTCACTGCTGCTCATAAGTTTCATATCTGCATCCTGGTGATCATGTGCTCAGTAGCGCAGCTACACACTTCTGCCACAAGGGGGCACTCACACCTCTTTAACAGCCTCTCCAACATGGCCTATCTCACAATGATAAAGAATCCTTCAAAACATTCCTGGATCCAGAAGGTGATCCAGATCACCGCTAAAATGTAATGGGTTCATCGTTGGGCTGAGGCACACAGCTGGTGAAAATTTCAGGTCAATCCCTCCAGTACTTTTTCCATAAAGTAGCTGACAGACAGACAGACAGACAGACAGACAGACAAACCAGCGCTACTGAAAACACTACCTCCTTGTCAGGGGAAATGAAACAGAGATTGTTGTCCAAATGCATGAATCAGTCTCATGTTAATTTTGTTTTGATGGTATTTACTGTCAGAACCTGAGTGATCTGTCTCTTTCCTATAGTTTATTTGGATTGGTTTAAATTTGACTGATATACTTTTGTTTGACTTACACAGTTCAAGTTTGGATATTAACAGCAAATACTGAAGAACAAGCTACATATAGCTTTGTATATTCAGGTTGATGAGTTTTGCTTGAAAAAGTAATTTGTAGTTTGTACATACTGTCTTTTTGGGGGGCTGGGGGGTTGTTTGGTTATGTCTGTGCAATCAGTTGTGCATGGAAGGAAATAACTGCAGCACATTGTAGTTATAAACCTGGGTATGTGGTTTATTGCTTTGGCATTAGTTTGAGGTTCTTGAATGTTGATGAATCAAGCACAGCGCCAGCGCATTGCTAAGTTTTATTAGGAGTGTGATCGTTAGTCACTGGAGTTTGTACATCCTTGTGTTCCTCATTCCAAAGCTTTGAACTTATGTCATAGCTACAGCAGTGATGCACTGCACTCAAACCTGTATATCTTAAATCTACTATTGTGCAGATTTGACAAAACCCTCTTCACACTACAGAGGTTTTCCATAACTTTGAATGTTATGTGTGCTCTGAAAATTGAGTTCATATAAAATTGAAAGATATCATCTGATCAAATCTCAGAAATATGGCATTGATTATTTGGTCTCTGAAGATTAATCCTTAGAGACATCTGTAAGGATTAATCTTGAGATGATGTAAAAAATTGTAGATAATGGGATCTTTGTGAATCTTTGTAATTTTATGTTAAAATAAAAATTGAAATTGTTACACAATTTTAAGACTCAGCCTGCAGGCCGGTGAACTTCTGCCCATCTTTACATCTGACAAGCTCTGCCTCTCTAAAATTCTTGTTTTATATCCAGTCGTGTGAAATGTGTTTTATTTTCTTTTATTGGTACCAAATATTTTTCCAAGCATTTGTTGGCCCTGCTTAAACATTTTTTAAAAAAATGTGTTGCTATCTTCAAATTAAAAATGAGCTAAAATTTTCCTCAAAATGGTAAAATGTCATCTGTGTCATCTGATATGCGGTTTGTTTTCTATACAGAATAGAGTATGGGATTATGACACTTGCAAATCATTGCATTCATTTTTATACATTTTACAGTGTCCCAGATTCTTTGGAATTGGGTTTGGTGATGCGTTTTAGACTATAATTGTTATAACTGTATTCAAATAACAGGTAAAACATTATAAACACTGAATAGGTAAGTTTTTTTTCTTTCTTATATATCTTATCTTTTGGGTACTGTATATAACCAAAAATATTAGAAGTAAAAAGAAAAGACTAGAATGAAGTAGAATACAATAAAATATTAAATTAATAACAAAGACAAATAAGAAATAAACATCAAAACAGATGCATGAATATATGTGAATATAAGTAAATTAATTAAATATAATTGGATAAAAAGAAATTAATGTTAGAAATGCCTTGATGCAAACTTGCTAAAGCAGGCGTAAAGGGACTAATGTTACCCTACTTGTCAAAAGCACACAAACGTGATGCAATGTATGGCGCTGATTTGTGATATTGTTTTAGATTTAGGCTTACAACCACAACATGCAGTTCAGAAATTATAATATGTACTACTTGATGGACACAGATCCCACAAAATGGGATATACACATATATATATTTCATTTTATTTTATTTATTTTTTCCCAACCGGGCATTTATGATTACACACCATAAGTTATTATTAACCAGATCACATTGTATACAAGATGATGGCCTCACAAGCTGCAGTGAGGCTAATGAATACATGGGATCTTGTCCCATGTTCAAATTACTGACTTCAGCACAGATTTGGTGTCACACGCAACACAAACAGATTATTACCTGACAATCAAAACATTCACGCCAGCACAAGAAAGTGTAGGCTACACTTTGAACATCTACGTTACATCAACAAAAGTCAATAATATGCAAATTGTGGGTAGAAATTCCATTTCAGTGCTGAGGGTGACAAAGAAACCCTCAAGGGCAAATACTGTAGGGAATAATGTTACTGACACGAGGAGTTATTGTTTTAACAATGACTGTTGCATAAACTGGCTGCCTGACAAACATGAACAGAAATACACACATTACACAACTGTATAGATTAGGTCACATTAATTTTATTAATTTTTTTTTTTTTTTTTTGTTATACTTGTATGATCCCCGAGGGAAATTAGGGCTCTGCATTTCACCCATCTCTGTACTGAGTATCAGAGAGCAGTGGGCTGCTACTTAAGGTGCCCGGGGAGCAGTTGGAGGGTTAAGGACCTTGCTCAGGGATCCACAGTGTTTAACCTGGGGGTCGTGTCGGGGACTCGAGCCCGGGTCCTCCGCGCCAAAGCCCACGACGCTACCACCAGGCCACCCACTCCCCCAATTATTATTGGTTATTATTGATTATTATTATTAATAATAATAATAATAATTATTATTAATTATTATAATTCTTTCTTTCTTTCTTTCTTTCTTGCTTTTTTTCTTTCTTTTATTAATTTTATTCCACCATGTGATATAACAGGCTTCATGATGTGGTGTTGCCTCACAGCTAAAAGGTTTCTGGTTTGATCCTCAGCTGGGGGCTCTTTAGTTTGCAAGCTCTCCCTGTGTGTGTGTGTGTGTGTGTGTGTGTGTGTGTGTGTGTGTGTGTGTGTGTGTGTGTGTGTGTGTGTGTGTGTGTGGGGGGGGGGGGGGGGGGGGGGGGGTTCTCATTAAGCACCACGGTGCAAGAGCATGCATGTCATGTACAGTTAACTGGTTATTCTAAATTAACTTTAGGTTTGAATGTGTATGTATTGTATGTGTTTTTTTGTTTGTTTGTTTTTTTGAGGGGGTGATTAACTGTCCCTACTCTGCCTCTCACCTGAAGGCAGCGATTGGCTCCAGCTTACCTTTTCCTGTAACAGTAAGTAGGCATGAAAGGTATGTGTAGCCCAATATAAGTAGTCAGGTTTAGAGTCCTCTATTGGTGATATTGTTTCAGACAATTTGTTTCAGGTACAAAAATGTATCATTTTGTTGTTTTTGTACAAGGTCGTTTTCTAGTTAATCATTGTTGAATCTCAAGCATTACATTGGTGATATCTGAGAGATGACTGACAAAAAGATAACTTTAAGTGTTCAGTGTAACTCCCAGGTGATTCAAATGCAAGGGATATGGGAGATTTGGAACATTGGAATGAAACTCAACCGTTTGCTATCATAAGCAAAATATCGACTTCAGGCTTCATGGTTCAAAGTTGGGGTTATTTCATTTGGTGGTCTTAGTCATAACTGCCCAGCAACTTCCTTGGAATCACAAGTGGCTCCCCCACTGCTCAAGTCTTTCAAAACCTCAGGCTATTCACTTAGAAAGAAAAATAAATCACAAGTAATTTGTTATAGATTAAATCACAGTCTTAGCACAGAACAATATAAAGAGCAGGACCCTCCATGAGCAAGAGATATTGTGTGGCATCAATGTGTGAAGTTCACAGCAGAGTTTTGATGTGTGAAACCTTCAGAGCTCTTGAATAGTTCTTATACTCTAGTTTAGAAAACTGATATTGTTTCAGACAATTTGTTTTAGGTGCAAAAATGTACTCTCTAAAGAAAAGGGCTGTACTATCTGTTTACAGTGCTGTCTGAACATGGAGACATACGCCACCTGGTTGTCTCAGGTGAAACAGTCAGGTTATATTTCACAGGTGAAGAAGGTGACGCTACACTGGATGGAGCATTAAGTTAAAAAAATAAAAATCCCCAACATCTCATAGTCTTGTATCTTGAAGTAATGAAGATTGATGAATTGGGATTTCTGTTTTATTATAGATACTCATACTCTTATTGAGATGCTTTGTGATCTTCTAAATCTAAATCTAGTCCCGCCTTTTTGGGTTGGTCCTTAGGTGAGCCGAATATAAACTGCTGCTGACACAAACTATAGGTGAGTCGAGCTTTAGGTCTTTGGAGGGTACAAAGACTCGCTTCTTTGGGATCTTTCAAGGCACTACGCGTACTGACGCACAAAGGGCTTCACGCAAAGAGCTCTTCTGAGTTTAAGACTGAACTGCGTTACTGATTACCGCAGAAAGGATGAAACTGGAAGTGTTGTGTGGAAGCCAGTATGACATGAAACAATTCGAGGTATCCAGTGATGCAGAGGGGACTGTGCGGTCCCCCCTTACAGCTGAGGAGGAGCTAGGGTCGGATGGAGACTACGTGACCCACAGCCCTTCACCTGTCACTTCGTGTGGGAGCAACAAATCCAAGCCGTACACACGGAGACCAAAGCCTCCGCTGTCATACATCGCTCTCATCGCCATGGCCATTCGGGATGCTCCGTCTGGACGTCTGACACTGGCGGAAATAAACGACTATCTGATGAAGAAGTTTCCTTTCTTCAGGGGTAGTTACACCGGCTGGCGGAACTCGGTACGACATAACCTTTCTCTAAACGATTGTTTTCTCAAAGTGCTTCGGGACCCGTCTAGACCTTGGGGAAAGGACAATTACTGGATGCTTAATCCTCAGAGCGAGTACACTTTCGCTGATGGGGTGTTCCGGCGCAGAAGAAAACGCATTAACAAAAAGTTTATCCAGGGGAAAGGGGTGTCGGAGAACGTGGAGGAATCACAGTATCCGGCACCAGCCCCCAAGACTGATTCCTGTCCCAAGTTTACCAGCTCATTTGCTATTGAAAGCATCCTCAGAGAGCCATTCAAGGAAGACTTAAACAAAGAGCATTTCTCTTTCGTCCCAGCCTTAAACTGGTCATGCTACACTGAACGTATGATACACCATTCAAAGACACCTGTGTCATTTCCATGGATTAAGACATCCTGGCATTTGGACCCACGCGTATCAAACGCCTATGACGCGGGGCTGCTTTTATAGGCAAACAGTTACCAAAAATAATTAAAATTACGAACTCGTTTGCACTATTTGTGGATACAGAGGAAGCAGACCAAACACTAAAGAAAAATAAGTTTTGACATGAGACTTGAATTTGACATTACTGTGGTGGAGAGAAGTCTATGGTTCTGCGCTTCTGGTTGTTTCCACACTATCTGTATTTAATGTTATAACAACTTGCTGGAAATGTCACAGAATAGATTATTAACAATGTTTTTTGTTCAAGAAACGAGTTAAATGCACTTTGAATGTTTTTTTGTCTCATTGTTTCAAATTTGTTCAATAAAATAAAGACAACTCTTTGTGATAGTGTGTTTTGTGAGTTCGTTTTTTTTTCCATTTCAGTCATGATGACGTCGCAAAAGGACTGACACCTGCTACCTGAAACGTGCAAATTCCTTCGAGACCATAATTAATAAAGTTTACAAATATGCTATAGGCTAAAGAAATTTTACTTAAGTAAAAAAATGAAGTTGAAAGAAATTATTTCTTTATTCTCAAAAGAAAAAAAAAGAGTTATAAGACGAGAATTTAACTTCCACTACTGCTGAGAGTGATCCGATATTTATGTTTTGTGTCTGGCGCTGCAAAAGCTGTCGCCTCTGTCACCACACATGCGCAGGAAAATTCAACAGAATTTCATTCCACAAAAGGAGGAAATGTCAAGTTGCATCATTCTCCAGAGAATTTTCCTTCCAAACAGCTGTACATCATGAAGGAGTTTAAGGGTTTTGTGTTGCTGATGTGAATTTGGCTTTGACGCTGATGGGAAGTTGTTGGATCGTAACTGTTAATAAAGTCCTCTAAACGTAGGCAATTCTTGAATATGCCTGTCGAAATGATTTGAGTCTATTGTTAAGTTTTCTAGTTCTCCAGGGATGTAACCCAGGGCCCGGGAGGTAAACTGACACTTGTGCGCTGTGTGTGGTATGTTGGCATGCTCTGATGGAAAAAGCATGCTTCCCCCTCATGTCAGAATATCCTTGAGCAGATCCCAAACAAATGAAGACTCTTCTCTTGTGCCTAAAGCAACAACATCTTCGTTAAAAGGGAATTGTGTTTAACTTAATCTGACTCTTTAATTTTCTTGTTTGCGGCAAATATTGACTGTCAATTGTGGTATTAGAAAGTGAGTGGTGGGGGGAGATTTGTCTTACTCTACAGCGCTGCGTCCGGCTTCCAGTCTGGATTTTGGCCAAATGGGGAGGGAGCAGTTCCTGGCGATTTCGTTGAGGGTTTGGAGGGGAGAGGGTGGAGGGGCAGAGAGCGATTTGAGAACTGATAGGTGGTCGAGTTATGTTTGGCCGGGTGGATATGCGCAAGAAATGTAGAGGAACTTTATC
Organism: Atherinomorus stipes; assembly: GCA_023101725.1. Lineage (NCBI taxonomy): Eukaryota > Metazoa > Chordata > Actinopteri > Atheriniformes > Atherinidae > Atherinomorus > Atherinomorus stipes. Next base: position 1,027,923 of record JALJCO010013034.1, on the reverse strand, counting down.
TCCCCTTTCTTGTGGGATATGTGCCAGCAATGAACGGAGAGAGGAAGGAGGAACAGCGGCTGGTTTCTCGGTTGTGACGGTTATAACTTGCAGAAACTCGCAAAGGAACTTTTAAAATGCTGCATTAGGAACCCTTGAATGATTCATGAAAGGTGGATAACAGAGACCCTGCGCAGTGCTGGAAGCCAACAAGAAGCGGAAGCATGACGAGCGAGATCCTCCAGCAACACTTGGATGCCCCTCACCCTGTGCGCTCGAGTCCAGCAGCCGGTGCTGTGAGTGCAGCCCTTCTCAGTGCACAGTCAATGATGGAGAGCGCGCACAACGCAGCTAAAGGAAAAAAGGGAAATTCAGGATTAAGGCGCCCTGAAAAGCCCCCTTACTCATATATTGCCTTGATTGTGATGGCAATACAAAGTTCACCGACTAAAAAGCTTACTTTAAGTGAGATTTATCAGTTCTTGCAGGCCCGATTCCCTTTCTTCAGGGGAACATATCAGGGTTGGAAAAATTCTGTCAGACACAACCTGTCTCTTAACGAGTGTTTTATAAAGCTGCCCAAAGGTCTGGGAAGACCTGGAAAGGGACACTACTGGACAATTGACCCCGGTAGTGAGTTTATGTTTGAGGAAGGCTCCTTTCGTCGCAGACCACGAGGGTTCCGTAGAAAATGCCAAGCTTTAAAACCGATGTACAGGATGATGAACAGTATCGGATTTGGCGCGTCCATGCTGCCGCAGAACTTTGATTTTCAATCACCTCCGGGTTCAATAGCATGCCATAACAGCTACAACTTAGACTTGATGAGTAATACAGTTCCAGGGGGGTTCGAGGGATACGGAGGCGGACATAATGTCCCGCACATGTCATCGAGCTCTGGCTCATCGTATATGGCTGCATGTCAGGCCGTCTCTAACGCAGACTATTGCCCGGACAGCAGCAGCAGCCCCCTGCAGTCATCCACAGCGATGGTAGGCACTTTGGACTGTCAGTCTCCCTATGCAAACACAGCTTCTCACTGGAGTGCATCTTCATACATCAAACAGCAGTCTCTGGCATCAAGCAGTCCCAGCTCCTCTGCTGTGCACACGGGAGTGACATCTTATTCTCTGGATCAGGGCTATCTGCATCATAATGCACGAGATTCCTCTGACATTTCAGGTAGAGATTCACTTATATATGATATATGTTTATTCATTTTATTTCTAACTGAATTTTGTCCAAGCTTATCTGAAAACATCACGGCTCTTTGGATAAAATGCATACAGCCTATCTTGTATAAAACGTAAAAAGATAATAGGACAGCAAAAATAAATAAATGAATGAATGAATAAATAAATAATGATTTATTGATTATTTCTTTATATTTGATAGGGATATGTTAAGTATTTAGCTTTTTGTAAAAGAAGAATAGCTACAAGCAATACAGTAGCCTAGATGAACACAAAATCTCTTCTCGTAAATAAAAAATAAAAATGAATGATATAGTAGTTTTTCCATTTTTAATTTTTTTAAATTTTTAAATTTTTTTTTTAACAAGCAGATTGTGTACCATGCAAGTTTTTGTATAAAACCTGCTGTCTGCAGTTTGGTCAATCTTTAAAATATCTCTTTTAGGCCTCTTTGCAACAGATTGTATTGAAAGAGTACAAAACATATAACAAATCATAACATACGTGTAATTTATCTAACATTGAAGGCATTCTCCTTTTAAATAGGCCTAACATTACAGTTTCTTTTATTCACAGTAGGCTAAATGAATTGATGTCCTCTGTAATGAAAATGAAGAAAGATACCCGCTAGAAAATCAAGGGTACCACATAATTTCCTTAACAGTTCAACTGGTCACTGATCATCTTCCCCCAAATATATTTGGTTTACCAATTCCCTTTTCATTAATTTGGAAAAGTTAAATCTTTTCCCACCTATAATAAAGAAATATTAATTCATTGCTCAATAAAATGGGGGAAAACCACCATTATGTTAAATATCATTAATATGCTGAGATTTGCACCAGGTATACATGCGAAAAATATAACCAAACTTGGTATTTTCCTGTATAGAATCAAATCTTTAATATTTAAAAAGAATGCTGAATGCTTTTTCAAATCCCTTTATGAAAAATATTTCAAAGGGGAATCCACCAGTTAAGCCAAACATAAATAAATAAATCGATAAATAAATAACTGAATAAAAAGAATCTGAAAAAAGACAATCTAAAATAATAATAATCTGATTTACAGCCAGACAGAAATTAAGATAACGGCTTTTCTTTGCTGTTTTCAGTGGGATTGTCTCGATATTCCAGTCACTCAGCGGCTCCTGTTCGCGACAGGAAGGAATTTCTTTTAAACCTGAACGGCATTTCTTCTCTGCATCCCAGCACCGGAGGATCTTACTATCATCAGCTTCACCAGCATCACCAAAGCGCCTATCAGGATGTAAAGCCATGTGTAATGTGACAAAAAAGGGATGCTTTTTTCATTTAAATTCAGCCCTTGAAGGTTTTTATTTTCATGTTGTTTCATTTGTTCTTCTTTGATCAAACTTTTTCCTTGAAGGGCTAGCAAAGACAAACTTTTACATTCAAAGAAGTTCATTTTCGCATAATGGTTGTGTGAAAATGGTAACTTGTGGCACTTGATATTCTCATAACGTGACTAACTTTGATCATATAATAAACCATATACGAAAAAACAAAACAAAACATATTCAAGTTCCTGGATCAGGCTCCTTGTGCACTTCATCTTTTATTTCTTTTAATTGCTGATTTTGTGCATCGACTGTAAATTAACACACTGTAAAATGTTTAACTTAAAAATATGGGTTAAAGGGCTGCCTTAAAATTTTGAGTTGAATAGAATGTTTCTTGTGTGTTTTAATATGTGTTTGACTAAGTATTTTAATTTATAATAGCAGCACACCAGAAGCTTTTTAATTTGACATGAAATAATACATTGTGACAACAAAAATGCCAAAATGCAATTTACAGTGCAGAGATTAATTCTTAAAGGATCATTCTTAACTTTTTGGTGTTCAAAGAAATAAATTTCATACTAAAATATATTTCTTTAAATCGGTAGCTCACTCTCTTTTATTCTTTTATTTATTTATTTTAATCACACACAATTATATCTGTTGTGCATATAGCAAGAAAATGCATAATATCCGTGTCAAAGAAAGCATTTTCAAAACAGTGCGCAGTTTGTGAATGATTTTTGTTACATTCTATCATTTCTCTTTATTATAATCCATCAAAAGGTTATAGATACTTGTCTGGTTTGCGAGAGGTCAGTGGTATGAAGAAGAAAAATCAGATAGGTCAAGTGTCTTTTAACTCAACAGAATGACTGCAATTTTCTGTGAGCATTAGAAGGGGATTTCAGTAGTGTCATCAACTATGCTCTTGGGGAATGCACGCACCACAGAATAAATGAATACCGGTCATTTTACATATTTATCACATTCTATATAATGAGAAAGAAAACTTTAAATTATTATTCCTCTCTACGCTCTTTCATGCAGCTCAGATTTATTGTTAGTTGTATTTTCTGAATTGATCAATGAAAACTGGAATGGTACCTTGAGGTCCTTCGCAGCCCCACCGTCAGCCTGACTTGCATCGCCATCTGGTGGTATCTCGAACTTGAGGCACGTCAAGCAGTTGAGATCGTTGCGACTTCAGTTTTAGGACAGCCTGTTGGTTGTGAAGTCATATGAAAATACGGAATATCAACAAAGTTGATGTACCCTGTCCACTTTCCCCGTGACATGAATAGACAAAACAGTTAAGTGAAATCTAATCGATCGTCTAACTTCTGTCTCTTACTGTAGGAAGTTGACGTAGTAATTTAGATCTAAGTATGAAGCCATTATGGCTTTAGAAGAGGCCTACTGTGTGAGAATGATAAACTTGGCAGAAAAGAAGGGAAATTTGTATTTGATTGATTATTTCGACCCATTAATGATATCAATTGGTTTTGTAATACATCGCTGTAAAGCACCTGTCACCTGGTAGCTTAAAACTTATGAGGGTGTGGCTTCTGTGGAATGAGGAGCACAGCTTGTACTGTAGTAGCCCTAGTGTCCAAGCTGATCCCACGAGTGTTCTGCTGGGTTGAAATCTGGACGCCTAGCAGGCCATTCCGTCCTCTCCACTCCCAAATTTTAGATGCGCGAGCCTTGCAAGTTATAATCAGATGCGCCGTTTGCCAACAAGAAGCTAAAAAAAAGAAAAAAAAAGTGAGAGCGGGGCGAGTTTCCCATAGCCTAAAGAGAGGTTTTGGGCACAACTTAGACAAAGAAAGATGGAGACAGGAGGGGAAAAAAGAGATCGTGATACAGAAACTACTTTAGCTCAGAACAGCTTTCTGTTCTGCTCCTGTTGAGTTCCTGGGTGTCAAGAAAATAAAAACCGATCATTTGGACAACAGACATCTTTAGTTATCATAAAAAAGTTGTCTCCATTTAAACTAATCTGTTTGGCCAATTCTAAATTATAGCATTTATTACTCTTTACACAATGTAAAGAGTATGGATCTACTTCATATTAGTTAGATGAATTGGTGTTTCCGAATGGTTGTTTCTCTGGGATGTCCCTTGCTGCAGCCCCTGGATGGAAGTTTGTGAACTGACTAGTGTTGTTGTAATGCAACACTGGCTTATTCTGCATGGATAATACAATAGTCAGCCTTAGATGTTGTGTTAATTGTATGAAGAAAGCAAAGATCACAGATGTTGCACAAATCAGAGTTTAGTCAAACAGCTGATGATTAACTGTCATAAAAGGCCATCGCATGACAGTCACACCAGTATAAAGGTTGATGTTATGTTTACAGATAAAAATGGCAGAAATGTGAATAAAGATCGTAGGTTAATGTAATTAAATTCAAATTGAATTAATTAAATATCAATAATATTGTATTCAGTGATATTAATCTTTTTTTTTTTACTTGTCCAGTCTGGTATCTTGAACTAATTCTTAATTTAAACATGTATTTATCAATGAACACTGTCATTATGAAAGTCTTTGGTTGCTCTACATGCTAAAGAAAAGAAAAAAGCAAATAACTCATAGAAGAAGCTCTAAACAACTCTGTATAATGAGCTTGCCCAGTCGTCTCTTCATCGATTCCAGCTTGCTTTAAGCGCAGCTCGTATGCAGGAGACGGTCACATCACAACATCCTTGCTGATTGGCTCCAAATCGGGTTTGGATCCAGTTCAAATTTGTATTATTTAGTTTTAAAGCACTAAATGGCATCGCTCCTTTAGATTTATCTGAGCTAGTTAATAAACACGTTCCAATCAAAGCACCGAGACATTTAGCTGCCCCTGAGAAGGTTCTCTCATTTCCAGAGTTGACAGGTTTCTCTGTTCTGCCTCCAAATTGTGGAACGATCTGCCACTACAGAGCTGCCCAGTCACTCTCTGGTTTTAATGCCCTGCTCTGAAGACTTTTTCTTCAATCTAGCTTTTAAACAAAGCTGAGCCTTTCTTTTTTCCTGTTGTATTGCCATGGTTTTATTAGTTGTAGGATTTTTCTCATTGTATCTATTACGCTATTCTTATTTTCCCTTGATGATGAATTGATGAATTGTGCATCATTTTGAGAACCCATGTTGTCGTAAATGTGCTTAATAAATAACTTGACCTCGATGACTAGTGCGCCACTTTACCACCAAGAGATCACAGCGAAGTCCAGAAAGTCACTGTAATGTCTGCCTGTTCCATGTTTTTAATGAATGAAAAACTTTTTTTTTTTTTTTTACTTACTGACATTCATCATACCACAGTAGGCCTAAATTTCACCAGTACTTTTCACATACAGTATAATTCATAATAGGCGACGTAAGCAACAGTTTTCCCCATCTGATTGTGCTTGGTTATCCAGTTCATAACTGTAGTACTAAACGGGATCATGAGATGGCAGCACACTCTAATAAATGCTCTTGAACCGTTTTGTTTGATTCTCAGGATAATCATGTAGGAACGTGTAGGAAGAATACAATGAAATCAAGTTGAGTCCGAGAAATGATCAAAACATTTTAAACAGTTTTTTCGAAATATGTAGGAAATATATATATATATATATATATATATATATATATATATATATATATATATATATATATATATATATATATATATATATATAAAGAGTTTATTTGCAAAAGCAGTTAACTCCGTTTCTTCTAATATACAAGGTAGTAGGCTACTTAAAATTATTCATACCCTCCTAAAAAGGAAGGAAAAAAATATCAGTCAATTAAACAAGTTAAAATCGACAAACGTAATAATAAGAATAGAAAATAAATAAATAAATGGATATTATGACATTGATTTTGAATCGTGGTTCAACAAAAATATTAAAAACAAACACACAAAAAATGAAACAAGTAATCACGCATTATGGGGCTTCGAAGGTAACACTTTGTTGAGCAACACTTTGAGACAATCACTGCAGTCAGGTGTTTTCTGTAATGTTAAAAAAGATGGGCAAGGTGCTCTGATGTGTCTGAGAAATAGTTTTGTTTGTTGATTTTTTTTAAATGATTATTTTTTTAACTACAATTAAAAAAATATATATTTCACTAAATTAAAAAATATCTATTTTTTTTATTTATTGGGGTCTTCGTTTCTCTATATTTCCGTTATCTGAATAAGTATTGTAAATTTAACCTTTCCTTTCATAGGGCGGTATGAATTATTTACAGGACGACAACTGTAGTAGTACTATTTCTGACCACCAGAGAGAGCCAAGTTCATAAATATTGTAAGTCGCCTTTTTTCTTTCTTTCTTTCTTTCTTTCTTTCTTTCTTTCTTTTTTAAAGTTAACTTTATCAGTGTCAGGGCTGTGACTCTTCCTTTATTTGGAATAAGACTAGGCTATTTACTTTGTTCTGGGTTGGAAGATTATTAATAAATATAATTTAATGTATAGTTTTTCAATCAAATTCCAGGTAGCCAACTATTACTTCTGTAAAGATTCTTAGATATAAATAGGTTTTGTCAATAATTCATTTGTCTGGTTCATTGGTTTGATTCGGGGAACTGATTTCGGGAGAAGCGTTTCCAATGTAGAGTAAATAAAGAATCAAATACTAAGATAAAGACCAAAGTGGATTTTAATCATCTCAAATTTTAGACCAAATGTCATTTGGTATGTGTGGACAACTCGCTAATGCATGACCGTATTTATTCTTTAATAAAGTTAACATTATTATTTATGTCTAAAGAGGCAAACAAACAAACAAACAAACAAAACTGCATTCATAAATAGGTACTGTATCTGTTATTTTGTACAATAATTGAATATTTTGTTGCTTTTCATTGTGTTTCAATCGTGAATATTTTAAATAATGAAGAGTTAAGAAAGACTGGGTGGGCAGACTGTGGTATTAAGTAAAAGGCCCATCGTGAGTTGTGTAAACAGCTCAGGGCGGTGGAAAAAGTTCATGCCCGGGTCCATGTAAGGAGAAACCGGCGCAGCACTGCAGGCCACTGCACGGACATTTAATTAAGACGACCTGCGGAGGATTACAGCGATATTGGGCCTGTAACTTTGTCTCACAATGATCATTAACAATTTTATGCGTCATAGCTCTTGACAGCGGGGCGGCATGAAGGCCTTCTGGGTCGGTTTCTTTTCTTTAAACTTTTTTTGTTTAAAAAAATGTCTGGTGTGTCTTCCAGAGTTCAGCCTCATTTCGTTTTGGTAGCAGTTACATTGATTTTTTAGAAATATATTTTAAAATGGCAAGATATGTCTCTGAGAAAACAAACAAAAATATAAATATCTGCTATAGCATCCTTCATTCAGTCTCTCGATGGGCCTCAACATCCAGCACAAAAGATATTCAAGCGTTTTGATGTAGCCTAAGCACACATCCTGCGTGGTGCTGGTCCCATTTGCTTCATTACATGTGTCCTATGCGCTGCTTGAAAAAACTCACACATTAAGCCCTAATTGTATTTAATTCCCACCTTATTGAGATCACACCCAGGCCCCCACTGCTAGTGATGTGAGGTCTGTTCCTGCTTTGATCTCACACCGATACGCTGCTGGTGTTACCCCTCCCTCTCCCAAATACTTGAAAAATATTCAAGCGCAAGTAAATCACGCCATTTGGTTTACCTGTGAAATGATCTTCACACAATTAGACACAAATCTAGCAGATAATTTAATTATCTACATCAGCCAAGGCCATTTGAAATAAAATCTGTTAATGGATAAATGATCATTTAAGAGATTCAGTGACGTTATATCCATTGAAATTGTAAATGTGAAAAATTCCCTCTGTCTATGTCTATGTTCCATTTAAACAATTACAGGTTTAGAGGATGCAGAGTACTGGGATATGCATCCATGATCTGATTGTGTACATGCGAGTCCGTTCCTCTGTCACGTCTGAAGGTTTTGGCAGAAGTGGGCAGGGAGTTACCGACACCTCCTATTTTTTTTTTTTTTCTAAAAGCCAAGAGTGTGGCCAGCAGCTCTCTGTTCTCGTTGCACGGCCCGACTTCCCATTGGATGACCCGTGCAGTTTAGGGGCGGAGCTTCCCTGGCAGCAAAAAGGACGAAAGAATTTAACTGCGCAAAAGTCCTGTGTGGTGACGGATGTCCAAAGTTCAGAACTTTTTCAGTGTGCGTTTCATATGGTCTCAAGGATGGGGACAGCTTAAGCAGCTACAGCAAACTGCACCGCGTTGAAGACTTTTCCCTCTTTTTTTTCTCTCTGTTTGGGTTACAAGCGAGGAACAGTGTTTTGCGCACCTCAGCCTTTAGGAGGGAGGAGTGGAGCTCACTCTGCGTATTTTGGAGTTTTATTTTTTGCCGGATCAAAGTGAAGACATGCAGGCTCGCTACTCCGTCTCTAGCCCCAACTCACTGGGCGTCGTGCCGTACATCAGCAGTGACCCAAGCTACTACCGGGCCGCAGCTGGTGGAGGATACACAGGGATGCCAGCACCTATGAACATGTACTCTCACGCGGCTCATGACCAGTACCCTGCCAGCATGGCACGGGCGTACGGACCGTACACCCCCCAACCTCAGCCCAAGGATATGGTCAAACCCCCCTATAGTTACATTGCGCTTATCACCATGGCTATCCAGAATTCGCCTGACAAGAAGGTGACCCTGAATGGGATTTACCAGTTTATCATGGAGAGGTTTCCATTTTATCGAGACAACAAGCAGGGCTGGCAGAACAGCATCAGGCACAATCTGTCTCTGAATGAGTGTTTTGTCAAAGTGCCCAGAGATGATAAAAAACCCGGTAAAGGCAGCTACTGGACCTTGGACCCGGACTCTTACAACATGTTTGAAAACGGGAGCTTCCTGAGAAGGAGGCGGCGATTCAAAAAGAAGGACGCGCTGAAAGAGAAAGAAGAGCGGTTGCAGAAGGATCTGCCGCCGAGGCAGCAGGGCCGGGAGCAGGAGCAGCCAGTGCAGGGCTCCCAGCCTGTGAGGATCCAGGATATTAAGACTGAGAACGGGACAGTCACGCCGCCGCAGGCCGATTCGCCCACTTTGAACACCGTTCCAAAAATCGAGAGCCCAGACAGCAGCAGCATGTCCAGCGGGAGCCCTCACAGCATCCCTTCCAGTAGGTCCATCGGTATGGACAACTCCGAACACCACCAGCATCACGGCCAGGCCTCAACACAAGGTTTCAGCGTAGACAACATCATGACCTCCCTCCGGGGGTCTCCACAGGGGGCCACCGAGCTCACCTCCAGCCTCACCGCTTCCAGCAGGACAGGTATAACGCCATCTTTGTCCTTAAACTATTCTCCAAGTCAGACATCTGTCTATAGTTCACCCTGTAACCAAAACTCCATCTCCACTACCTCCAATGCGACCTATCATTGTAACATGCAAGCCATGAGCCTTTACGCTGGGGATAGATCCAGCCACTTGGCACCGAGTACCACCGTGGACGAAACGTTGCCAGATTACTCTGTCACAACCACCTCATCTTCCCTGACCCACGGTAATCTAAACTCTGGGCAGGAGGGCCATCATCCTCACCAGGGGAGGCTGACCTCATGGTACCTCAACCAGGCCGGAGACCTGGGCCATCTGGGCACAACTTACCCAGCACAGCAGCAGAACTTCCATTCAGTCCGAGAGATGTTTGAATCCCAAAGAATTGGCTTGAATAATTCACCGGTGAATGGGAATAACAGCTGTCAGATGTCATTCCCCCCGAGCCAATCCATCTATCGCACTTCGGGAGCTTTCGTATATGACTGCAGCAAGTTCTGACCAACAAGAAAAGCTCAATCTTTCCCCCACGGTGTTTGAACTTTGCAATTAAAGTGTTCCCTGACCTACCTGTCCACACCACATGGACTAATATGAGACAAAAAAAAAAAAAAAAAAAAAACAGAAAAGACTTGATCTTGGTTTTTCTAAAGAACAGTGTTACTGCAAATAACACGTAAGTCTCTTTCTGCTTCTGTTGCTTTATGTGATATGCTAAAGATGTGTCACTTTTTCTTGGACGTGTAAATTGCATATAGTAATTTATTTCTAAACTGTAGCCGGATGTTATGGACCAAACACCAAAAAAGTGTTTCTAAATTGAATTGCCTTAATTGTCCAAAAAATGTTCCATTATCAAAGTAAAAAAAGAAGAAAAAAAAGAAAAAAGGGAACGTGTATATCGCCGTACTATTTTAAAGATTCTTCATTTGTTGAAAAGTATTGAAGGATTTGCTTGTTTGTTTAATAAATTGTCATCCTATGTGAGTTAAATTTACGCCTCATTTCTTACAAACTTCACTACAGGCTAGAAAAAAATTTACACTCAGTGTGGTCTGTGATCGTTTAGGTTGTAAATTTTCATCTCTCGTTATTATTTTGATTCAGCCATCCAGCCAGGCTTTAATTTGGTGAGTTTATCCAAATATTAATAAGAGAAAAGGAGAAAAACGTTTATTTTGACAGCAACTTGCTGCTTATATTTGAGAACATAATGCAGCATTTGATCTATTTTTTAATTACTTTTATCCTCGACTAGAACAAAGCAAACTAATTATTTTCTTTTCTGTCTCCTTTTTAAAAAAGACGTTATTAATAAGTCATACAGTCGTTATTTAAATCTAGCTTTTATTTCCATCTTTTTAACACATTACATGAAATCAGCCTGACCCTGAGGTATCGAGCTGGGAAGCACACACACACACACTCTCTCTCTCTCTCTCTCACACACACACACACACGCACACACACACACACAGGCACACAGCACTTTGTTTTGGACTGCGTTGTGTGTTTACTGGCGCATACCATCGCTTACTTAATATCATACCACACATGCCAAAGATATTCCCCTTGTCACTTCAGTTTTGATGTTTTAAATCTCGCCGTCTGACATGATTCTGACCTGGATGGAAATAATATGACCGTCACGTTTTACTCTATAAGGCCGCTTTTATTATGGTGATCATATTTAAAGTTAGCAGAGATTTAGCTGGGAGGAAGAGTAGATATTAAGTTTGCATCATTGTGATCAAATTAAGATTTATTGTCATTTTAAATGGCAAATTTTATTTGGACACATTTCAAGTTTTTATTAGTTTCATTCAAACTAACTTGCAAATTATCTTTGAAACAACTTGAAAACAACTTATGAATAACCAAATACACTATAAGTATTAAGTGTAATTTTTATCAACTTATGTTAGTAAAAGAAACACACATCTGTAATTGTTTTGAAATGATAGCCCCTTTTTAATTAGGCCTATATCGGTTTAATATTAAATCTTATTTTAGAGATGGAAAATTATATATATATATATATATATATATATATATATATATATATATATGCACAGTAGTATATACAGTAGTTGCAATTGGATAGACTTAATAATCGTAAGCTAATACAAAATGACAATCCTTAAAAATATACAATAACAACAACAGTAAAATCAATATTCGTCACTATTTTTTGGTAGAATTATTAAGTAACCGTAATTATAACACTAATTATTTGAACAGAAAACAAAGATAAAAATAGAATTAGATTAATATATTGAATTTGTATTTGCGCTTTATAACCTGGACAACAACCTTACTATTAGATTTATTTGTAGTAGGCTACACTGTACATTAATGATAGTACATGTTTATGATTTGAACTCATTTTAAAATTTTGTGATCCGCTTTATAATGGAGTCATTTACACACCAATAATTCTAAAAGTTATAAATCAGAAGCCACGAAGTGGTAAAATGCACCATGATAAGGCAAATAGACTCAGATCAACATCTGCAATATCACATGTCATAAAACTGTAAAACAGTTTTGATAGTTTGTGATTAACAATACAACAATATAACAATATCTTATACGACGATGAAAGTTCGTGTTTTTTTTTGTTTTAACATTCTGTGATCTTAAAGAATGATCAACTCTGTTATTTTCCTCTCTTAGCAAGAAAGAAAAAACCGTCCGTGCAGCATTAAATCTCGTGCGCATCGTCCAAATCTCCGATTGCACCACAATCAGGCTTATAAAAGCCATTAAAAACTTTCCCAAGTGTAGCCCTAATAAACAAACGTCGTGTTAGTCCAAAGATTGATGGCGCTCTTACAGAATGGACCAGGTCAGGAAGGAATAAAATTCAATCAGAGTGCTGGAATCGTTTTTCATGAGACGGAAAAGGCAGAGGGAGACGGGGGTCAATGAGGAGGATGTCGGCCGCCAGAGCACTATCAACAATACAACAGGACGAAACACACACAAAGACAGGGAGAGGGGGACCATGAGAGTAGAGCTCACGAGATACAATTTCATATCTTACAGCAAACAAGGTTAAGAGAAAGTTTCTGGAACGATCTGAATGTACAAAACTGGGGCCTAAAAGCTTTCTATTGGAGGACCTGTTGCTCTGAAACTATTAGCTGCGGGCCGATAGTTCCTCTGTGGGGTTCAATCCACCCGAGGGTTGCCACAAAAATAAAGTACAAATTTAATTTCACTTTAATTTCCCCTTTCGGAGGACGGTAAGAATGACTGGAGTTTACTTTCTTGTTTACGCTTACAGCTATGTCTCCACCTACAGCAGAGATGGAAAAGATAGCTCTTTCTCACAACAAGACACACTAATCAGATGCAGCTCGGGGCTAATTGTCATTAAACACCGGCCCAAGTCTTTCACGGGGCTTCTTAATGTGCAGACTTTTGTAGACCACTGTTTGAGTGTGTAGAGACCTCTCTCTGCATCTTCCTGAGACGTTCTGCTACATTCCTGAAAAAGCACAACTTCCTTCACATGCTTGGGTCAAATAGCAAAGACAAAAGCCACTGTGTAGGCCGCATCTTTCTTATTCAAATGTTTAACTCAATTCAAATGTTCAATTAACTGATTATTTAACTTTCATTTGTTAAGGGTGCAGATAAAATGTGTCATATTTAATCATTTAAGTACTTTTTTTTTATTGGGGTTTTGTTTCTTTTGAGGGTGGGGGTCGGGGTTGAAGAATTTTATTTTAATTAGCTACAGAGGTTCTCACCTGTAGGCGCCTATAGGAGAAGCACAGCTTCCACAGAACTGAAATTGACGCGACGTGATCGCAAATTAGAGGCAATGTGGCAAATGCAGATGTTATAGGTCAGGCCAAAGTTCAAGAAATGATTAAATAAATTGTCAACTCGTGACAACATCATCATTTAATGATATCATGATGATACAGTCACAACAATTCAAAATTTGCTTGAACTTATTAACAGTGGTTTCTAAAGAATTAAAAACGCTTAAAGATTAAAGCTTCGCTTTTTCGTTTCATTCTTGAAGTCCTACTATTTTAAATGCTTCACATGTCCATAGATAGATAGATAGATAGATAGATAGATAGATAGATAGATAGATAGATAGATAGATAGATAGATAGATAGATAGATAGATATAGGCCTACAATCCCGAATCCCACTCAGTTTTTAGTTATCATACAGTGGTCTTGGATGTAAAAGGTGAAGGTAGTTTCTCCAAAGCTTTCTCCCTCCTTGCAAACAAAGTTGTACTAATGCATAACTTTGGCTACGCGTATTTAAGTAATCCCATCCCGCTGGGCTTACGGAGGGAGGGCAGAGAAATGAGTGCATAAATGAAGTAAAGAATCAGTGAGCCCCTACAGACTGTGTGCACCTGTATGGCTGACTGACCGCAGCTCACTATGGAAAATGCTGTGTTTTAGCTCTCAGTTTCTAAAGCGCCATCTGTTTCTAATTAGGAACTCATAGACGCAGATTCTGTCTGCTCTGCTGTGGCCAAACGAGTGAAAGGTTGGAGGTCCACGACTTGTCTCTCACAGAGAAAAATAACCACCGCATGCAGTTTCTCCTACTGACTATTCTCATATATATATATATATATATATATATATATATATATATATATATATATATATATATATATATATATATATATATATGTGTGTGTGTGTGTGTGTGTGTGTGTGTGTAAGATTAATTCGGTTTTGTCATAAACCACTGGAACTAGGCGTGACCTATATGCTTCTGAATTAAACTATAATTTTCAAATCGATTAAAAAAGAAAAAGTACAAAGTCATGCAGTCAGACCTCTTAACCACAAGGACGGAGGAAGAATGGGCTACTGTGAATTCAGACCAAGGGGAAATGGTCGACCTGTGTGTAACCCAGCAGCCTTGGCGAGATACCTCCAAAAGGAACAGAGATGCCTTCAAGTTACACAAAACCTGCTTTTCTGCAGCTCAGGCCCGCGGTTTCTAAATATAGCACATTTTAAGTCCAAACCGTGTACATGAATGTTCCAGTTATATAGCATAAGATGAAGTATTTTATTGTCCAAAGTTAAAATTTCGGTACTGTATAACTCAAAATTGTCGTTAACCTTTTTGATTCGAAAGAAGTAAATCTCCTTGCGTGGATGCACTTAGGTTTGCTCATTTAATCATAATTTTATATGACCTATTTGAAAACATAAATAATAATGATGTATCCTATTAATTCATATAGCTATACCTCGATGCTCGCATGATAAAAATGTTTTTAGCAGATATTATTCAGGGAGGGGGTGTGCTGTTGGACCGAAGTAAGCTGAACAAACTTGAACTCTGTGCCACTTCAAAGCTGTCCAGCTACTGCTATTTGAGCCACAGTAGCAGTTGTCTGTGTCTTTCGCGGGTCTCATCTCATTTATAGCGCCAGTCGGCCAGTGGGCCACGGAAACGTCTACAGCAAACTACTGTGAGACCTCGACAAAAACTGTCTTAATGGGAAAGTGTATTTAACAAAACCTTCAAGAGAGTTATCTTCTCATCAAAATGATGTTTAATCACTGCGCTAAACCGGGGACAAACATTTTTTGTCATTAAAGATGAATGGCAATAGATTATGAATTAAACTTTAGCTAATGATTATGATAACGATAAGATTTATCGGATCAAAAGCTACATTTTGTTTCTGTTTTTTTAAACACTCAAATAAATAGAAATTAAAAAAGAAAAGAAATACTAAAATATCAGAAAAAGTCTGACATTAACACATACAATAAAAACGGTGCTACTTCATGGGACTTTGATGAACATTTGTTTAGAATAACTACTTTCTTCAAAACTTCACAGAAAACAAACCGCTTTTCTGGGAAAATAAGATTTTTTGGCCAAATTCTGAGATCTAAAAGTGAAGAAAATGTTCTATGCAAACACACATACAGAAGAAAATGGGAGTGGATGGCAGTGACCCCCATCAGTTCAGTCCCTCTGTAGAGGAAAAAAAAAAAGGTGTCACACACCAACCAAAGAGACAGTGATGAATTGGGCTGCGGGGTAGATGCCACCTCTCCTTTAAATGGAAATAAAAGGTGGAGGTGGATGGCTGAGAAAAACAACTAAAGTTTGATGTCATAGAGTAGCTTGTGTGTATCTGAAGAAACCAAATAACATATTGTGAGAAACCACTCGCAAATTGTTTGGCCGAGGCATCGTTTTGCTGCTTGTAGTATTAAGACACTGTTTTAAAAGTCTTTTAGTATCTTAAAAAATGTCTTACAAGTAAAAATGCGTGGTGAAAGAGCTCCTCTTTAGTTATTTAGCACTTTCATTGAAGTGTCATCACAAAGAAGGCAATGCTTGCGAAAGCATTGTGCTCCCAGGGCTATAAAGATTAAACTAATCCAATATACTGCAGCTGATTTATTAAAAACATCTGCAGAACAATACAAAGCTGAAAATATCTGATAAAATCAGCTCTGTCAATCATACATTGCTGTCAGTAGGTCAAGAAACCATCTGATTAAAACAGCGTTGCTAAGCGAAAGTGAATTGCAGTGGCAAAAAACAAAACATAACAACAACAAAAATTTTTTTAGAGAAAATGTTCTTTCCTTCGCTGCAGTCTTTTCTGCATTTTACAGTAATGTTCCTAGTTTGGGTGTGATTTTCTTTTCTTTTTTTTTTTGTAAAATGAAGTTAAATGGGATCATCAGAAGGTTCATTTTCCGACTTCAACATTCACAAACATTATCACTCACTAGAAACTCATGACTTCACACAATATATCTTGAAACTTGATCAAACAATTAATATTTATTTGTCTACTCAGCTGGCACTCGTGCAATTGTTTTACAACTCACTGCAGCAGAAAGGCTGACAGTAAAATGACTAATTCTTGTGTGTGTGTGTGTGGGGGGGGGTGTGCGTGTGTGTGTTAGTCGGAAATGTCTCTCTTCAAGTGGCAGTCCTGTGCCCATGCATGCTCTCTATTTTACGCAGATTGTGATCAGTCCCCGCAGCCAGAAAAGCAGGAAGCCGAAATTTACCTGCGGCCCCTCCCAACCAAAAACACCCCTTTTCCACACGTAATATGCAGCGGAGGAGAATTACGTTGCAGAAAAAGGTGTGAGGTGAAACACAGGCAAGGAAAAACAAACTAGCTAAAAGAATAACACTGACCTCAGCCTCAAATGTCGCACATTTTCACGGTTTCTGTGGACTTTCAGTTTATTTAAAGCAGAACTGCAGATGGAGCAGCACACAGTTACCACATAGATCCGACTGGCAACATCAATCATGACTCGACATGCAATCTGCGACCTGAAACAGCATTAACATGCAATAAAAGCTTGATGAATTCCTGAAATATGAAACATCCTGCATTTGAAAAGCACAACACAGTTCTTTGCAGGGATTCAGCGTGTAGTGCAAATGTCAGCTGTCTGAGGTTGTGTCAATGGACAAACTCACCCTCTGACCTCTGAGGGGAAAACCCCTTCCTCCTGGAGATCTTTTTCAACACCCAGTTGTTTACTCTTCACCCAGTTAACTAATTTCTTTAAGTCGTCCTTGCCATGTTTTCATGCTCGCTACATTGAGAAGAGAACTTGAAAATGAATCACAGAAGTCAGGAAAGGTATAAAAACACAAAAGGAAAATTTTATTGTTATAGCTACAGTCTTGTTATAAAAAAAAAATAAAGTAAACAATTTAAAGTCATGAGCTTTTCAACTGCTGGGAAAGAATCAAACACTATCTGGTCCTCCCTGACTCTGAGGTGTGCAGGTGTGACTGTCTGTGTGTGTCGCAAAGCAGCCAGATGGTGTTTGTGTGTGATGGCAAGCGGCAGCGATACAGCAGTGGTTCCTTTCACAGATCAGCACTCATATCTCTGTTCCATCTCCAGGCTCTCTGCTCATATAAACATCCCCAGTACATGGGCCTCTGATGTTTCTGCCTTTGTGTTTACAGTGAGAAGTCAGGCAAATACGTGAACTTTCGGACAAAGAGAACAAGGATGAACAATAGAACGAGAGGCTAACTGGTTGAGTTAGTTCCAAAGAAACATTATACATATTTTTTCTACATCATAAAGCATCAATGATTTTTTTTAATCAAAGCAAAGAATAGTGTTTAAATATTCAGTTCTTAATTAAACATTAGAAGATACTGACCATATTAACTATTGACTCCTTTCCTATTATTGCCTAACCTGTGGCAACATTCAATCCAACAAAAGTTTCATGCACTCATAATGATCCTTCTGGTCTGCACACCGGTATAAAGCATGTTCAATTGCACTGATTCAGCATAGACATGGACTGACCCAGGGAAAAAAAGTCAGCACTCGATCTGTGGCAACTCAAATGAACAGCTCAGGAAAAGTGAAGTACAAACAACCCCCCTCACACACATATTTATGCAAGAGTCTGCCAGAAGGGTAAATTGTCTTTGCAATGAAGCAAATGAGATGTAGCATTCACTTTTGAAAATGGAGCTTTGTCTGAAAATTATTGCGGTAAAAAATAATCATGCACGTTTCCAATCAAACCCAAACCCCATGCAAGGCGGTGACTTTGACATCAAAGCACACTCACAGCAATTGTCTCCCCCTGCTCCTTTTAAACTGCCCGTTTTTCAACTTTGGAAAGAAGAAAAATCCCCTGCACATCAAAGACGGAGACAGAGAAAGTAATTTACCCTTATCTTAATTGAGCTGCAATTTTAATAATGATCTTACACATTGGGACTGAGTAGGAGAGGAGGAGCTGCAAGTGGAGAGACCAGTTCCAGTGCTTCACTACTCTATTCTGGTTGTCTAATCTCAGTTCCAGACATGTCATTGTTCTGTGATTTATGATGACCTAATGTTTTGTTTACTTCATGCTCATAAGAGGAGGGCAGATTGCATAGGGCATGCAGTATGGGGAAACATGAAAGCACTGGAGCTGCATGCAGGACTGCAATCCCCAGCAGTTCACAGAAATAAACAGCTCTGTGCTTCAAGCACCTGGCACAGCACCTCCTTCCAGTTGAGTACCAAGACTTCTGGCCACTCAGAAGCTTGCACAAGTCCTAGACTATGAATTCCATCACTGCTATGACACTGTTAGAATGTGGAGGCTATCCACTTGATTTAACCTCTGAAAAACACACCACCCCCCTTCTGTTTTCCAATAATTGACTTGCTTCTGCCATATGAGAGGGCAAACAAATGGGGTCTGAAAACTGCTTGACAGTAAGGTCAAGAGTCCAGTAAGTAAGTCCACTAGGATTCAGCTTCTGTTAGTGGTTGTCTGGTATTTAGCAAAGCAATCAAGAAGGATTCAAACAGTGGACGCTAAATAGAGGAAGCGCTGTTACTGCTAAGGAAAAAGGACACAATAGAAGCTTTGTGTGAGTGATTTACATGTCATGATAATGTGAGTGCGTCATAATAGTTTCCTTTATTAGTAAGAAGTATGTTGCTGTTACAAAAATCTGCTTGTTCATGTAAACTTATGCGTGCGTTTCTTCCACAAGGCTCATCCTGCATATCTGACCAGAACACACAAGTGAATTTTCTCTGAAAGATTGGGAAATACTGTATACAGTATGTGGGCTGGTGCATGTTAGCGGGCAGTGCGGCCAGAGACAAGGGCCATATCTTCACCTGCTAAGAGGATATGCACTGGTTTCACCTTTCTGATACGGGCAGTTAAAAGCTGACAGCTACATATGTTTTTCTTCCAGCTAGTTGATGGTTCCCCCTAAAATCTTTATAAAGGAGCCTCTTATACTCATTCACATCAGTCATTAAACATGTTGGTGATGCTTTAAGAGTTTCACACACAGTTAAAATAGATGCTCATCTTTTATAGAATGATGTTAACTTTTGTTTCCTTTTATCTGAATTATGAGCACTATTTCTTCTAAAAAAAAAAAAGTTTATGACCACATAACTACATCATCCACACAGGCCCACAGAAGACTTTGTCATCATGCTTGGTAATACACTATTATGCTTGAGCTTTTCTGAAAATGGGTCTAAAGTTGATCTTTTTATAGTACTTGTTTTAGAGGAAGGTAAACTGTTCATAAAAAAACAAAACATACCAGCATAAAGTATGCAGATTTGAGAGACTGGTTAGAGTTGAGTTTACAATTAGACTTGTAATGTAGATTATCTATAGTGTCAGTTAATAGCAATTAAAACTCTTGGGTCATTACAAATATGTGTGGTATTTTAATTAAAATGCAACATTTCAAAACATGACATTTTTGGTTTGTAATGTTCAAATGGTATTTGGTATGTTAAGTTTGCACAAAGTCCAGCCTTTCAGGGTACTGAATGTACTTTTCATGACCTAAGAGACTTAAATTTCCTGCCTGGGTGTATTTTGTGCAGGTGAAGAGACAGGACTTACAGAATAGAACCAAAACACTTAATTAAAACAGTTTTCTTTCACCCTGGTTGAGTTAAGAAAAAAAAAATGCTCTGTCTTCTGTCTTGCTTTAAAGGGACTTGAGGCAAGATTAAGAACCGAAACTCGCGACTGGCGCTTCAGGTAACTGCAACCACGAGCCAAGCCGTCACGGGAGCGTGCACAAACTGAAGCTATAATGTTGTTTACTAAGCTTTTTCTTCGTAGTTACACTTTTTAGTGTCATTTAGTTGATCTGGATCGTTTGCTGACGGCAGAATAATCCATAACTATCGCTTACAGTGTTTGAATTTACCGCGACCGTCTTCTTATCAAAACTGCGGATGCAGCGTCATTCGACGTCACGTCCGCAGGGCAGCGCGGGAATTCGGATACCGAATGGCAGTGCATTTTGCAGCACACAGCCTGTTCATGGCAACGAACAGAAACGTGGGTGGAAACGTTCTTTTTGGTATTTAGCGCTTCATCACCCATTAGTATTAGAAAAAAATTGGCATGCATGTTTGTTTGTTTTTTTTCAATTCCTGCCTCTAGTCCCTTTAAGTTTCCTGTTTACTCACTGTATATTTCTGGTTTTACTCACTGGTTGGATCTGGTTAAGGTATCACATCATCTTGGTTAGGTTTAGGAACCAAAAGTACTTGATGAGGTTCAGGACGGAAAATGGTTGGATTATTACAAACAATTTCAAAATGTTAATCTGGTACACTGGAAACACACTGTATCCTTATGTTTACCAGGTGCAGTGAAAACTGATGCTAATGGTTTGTAGAGCGTAAGTAAGTAGCACCTGGTATTTTGTTGAGGCTGTTGTCCCCTTAACCATCTACAAAACAAAACAAAGCGTGGTGTAGATTTTAAATAAAACCTACAAATTTTGACCACAAATTAAATACATTTTGTAATTATTTTGCAAACTTGGGCTTATCATTCACATAAACAATTATTCCCACACTGAATTTTACCCAATCCTCTGAGCTTTAGATATTTAACATTACGAGGCCACTACTACAAGACAGTGGGGCGGAGATGCCACTTCTGTAAATATTTTTCTCCGTCCATTCTGGCCATTCAAAATTTCAATTTGAAAATCCCATCAGATAGGAATTTCCTTCTTCTGCACCAGTAACCCCACAACTGCTATATTCTTATCTTATCAGCAGCAAAAATCTTGCATGACAGGGACAAACTGACTTGTAATGAAAGTGGTATTCTAGCTAAAAGCTCCTTCACAAATATTACACATTCTGCAACAAGAGCTTGTTTGGCCATTAACTCAGCCCGGATGAAGATTATTTGTCCAGCAAAGGAGAACAATAGAAAAATCTTCTTTTTCTCTTAATATTCTCTCAGCTTCCCCTCCACTTTTACTCTCTCCGGGCATGGTGACATGCATGGCAAGGCCACTGAAGCAAACTGAGCTGTGTCTAAGTCTGTACAGGAAGCACAGGCGAATCAGAAGTGTTGCCCATTAACGACAGCAATGCTGCCGTCGGAGTCGAGAACAATGGACACAGGCTCCTTCTTGCATTGGGAAAAACTTAGTCAGCCTGCAATTTTGTTTGCACTGACAGAGGAGATAACGTTAAGAGGTAAACGAAAGAAAGTGATCAAGATGTTTCATTTACTCACATGCATGTAGACATTTTAAGTGTCTGTGCCTTGGTTGAAAAGCAATGGTGTGACCAGCTCAAACTTATATTTACCCTACTTTGCATGGCTGTCCTCTGCAGCACATCAGTGAACCATACACATTCTTGGCATGGCTTTCTTTACACAGCAGGAAACCTAACTCGGGTTGCCCCAATGCAAAGCAAAGGCTAGATACACTACAAAAACAAACAAATCATGGAGACTTGTTAATGTAATGCCACAGCATACATTATTGTGGTGGAGGCATTTTTCACTGCCAACATAAATACATTCCATTCTCACACTGCACATGCAGGGAATAAAATGCAATCAATAATGTAGTAACAAGTGTAAATAATGTCCCCTGGAGTAGCTGTAATGATGATAGATCCAATTGCTTCTGTATAGAAATGTGCTCAGGCTTCCAGTACCTACAAAGAGGGGGACCATGTAGGTTAAAAGTGGCTGGAATCCCCAAAGACTTTTTATAGAGATGGAAAATATGGAAACACAAAGCCACACATACACATACAGTACATGCCCTGCTGAAGGGGAAGCTGGTCCTTGAGGTTGTTGGATGACATCAGCACAGCAAAAGTGACACCATTTATCACTGACCCCTGTGCATTGAGACATTCATAACATCCTGACAGGAAAATCTTGTGGAAAATAATTACTTGGTCTTTGATAACAACTTTTCTCCTCCCTTTGGTTGTTGTTTGGAAAGTCTCCTGTTCTAATGTACCAGTTTTATCTGTTACTTTCATTCACATGTCATGCATTGAAGGATTGCCACTGTATTCATTTATGTCTGCATGGTTTTGAATAAAAACATGCTTATTCAAATAAAAACTGCTTCCCTGGTTGATTTTTTTGGTTTAGTTGTTCAAATTAAAAGTGTGCACTTCATTAGATGACAAAATTATTTCATATCCTGTGGAAAGACCAAGGCCATAATTGTGATCCATTGATTAGCAACAAAAAGAGAAGATGAGAAAATCTTTCCAGAACCCACTCACTGGGTCCGAAGGTTAGTCAGCCCTTTCCAGTTCAAGCAAAGCACAGCGTCTCCAGCAGCTATTTGTAAGTGACCTGCTCTCACTTTTGGTCTCCTTTGTACCGAGCTGAGAGTGAAGCGTTTGTCAGAGGAGCATGGACTCCAGCCAAGCCTGTCTGTGGGTCTTCCTATTTTGACACCACAAAGCACCTGCCCTCAGTGAAGCATGGCAGGGAGCATAGAGAGAACAATAGAGAGAGGGCCTCTTTCCAGCCACTCCTCCCTGGCTGATCCAGTGCTGACTGCCTGTCACTCAAAGCCATTAAAGGTCAGTGTTGCTTACTACTCTCCAACCCTTAGGAGGATGCTTCCTAATGGATCCTGCCAGTTCGACACTCACTTTTTCCTCTCCACCATCTTTCCTTTTACTATCGAAGGTCATAATAGGGGGATATCCCAAAAGGAAATGCCTGAGGTTTGAAGGAGGTGGCTGTTCTTTCAATCTTCCCCGTAACTTTTGACATCGTCCTGAGTGTTATCACTCTTATGTAATGGTGTTCTAGGTGCTGATAACAGTATTTCATAAGACACCATGCTGCATGCTATTTCCACTCAATTACTTCCAAAATTCTTTCAGTAAGAACTGCGAGTAAATAACTGACTATCTTACAGTGAAAGTGTCTGACACGTGGCAAATGGTTTAACTGTGATACCAGAAGAGATACTGAAAGGATTGAGAATTTGGTCAAAGTCAGCTATTATGGAGCATTATCAGTCAGAACAAATAAAACAGTAAGGTTAACCTCACCAGGCTTGTTCAATTTGAATCTTTTTACATGACACAAATGCTTACGTGTGTCATGTCCATCAGGAAACCTGAACTTGTAGCTAGACAGTAAATCATGATACATTTATAATGATGAGGTGGAAAATGACTTTTGGGATTAACCCTTTGTCTCAATTGTACACTTGATTTAATCTCACAGAATTATACACAGAATTTCATTCGCTCTTATTATCCATGCCTGTTTTTTCAATTTACAGTAGTGTTGGTGTATCTGTGTGTGTTTAGGGTCAATTCAGACTCACCAATCAATCTTGCACCGTGGGAGCAGAAAGATTCAGACATCACACGTAGAGACCCCAAATGAGGCACGAACGGTGCAACAACAGTGCTAACTACCTAGCCACACTGAATGTGTAAACATATATGTGTATATATATGTGTATATAAATATATATATATATATATATATATATATAGCTGTGGGAAAATGTTTTTGCCCCCTTCCTGATTTCTTACTTTTTTTAATGTTAGTCACACTTAAATGTTTCAGTTCATCAAACAAATTTAAATGTGAGACAAAGACAACACAAGTAAACAGAAAATGCAGTTTTTAAATGAAGATCTTTATTAGTAAGGGGAAAAAAAAATCCAAACTTAAATGGCTCTAGGTGAAAAAGTGATTGCCCCCTAAACCTAATAACTGATTTGGCCACCCTTAACTGCAATCAAACATTTATGATAACTGGCAATGAGTCTTCTACAGCACTGTGGAGGAATTTGACCCACTCATCTTTGCAGAATTGTTGTACTTCAGCCACATTGGAGGGTTTTCCAGCATGAACCGCTTTTATAAGGTCATGCCATCTCAATGGGATTCAGGAGGGGACTTTGACTAGGCCACTCCAAAGTCTTAATTTTGTTTGTCTTAAGCCATTCAGAATTGCTGGTGTGTTTTGGATCATTGTCCTGCTGCAGAACCGAAGTACGCTTCAGCTTGAGGTCATGAACAGATGGCCGGACATTCTTCTTCAGGATTTTTTGGTTGACAGCAGAATTCATGGTTCCATTTACCACAGCAAATCCTCCAGGTCCTGAAGCAGCAAAACAGCCCCAGACCATCACACTACCACCACCATATTTTACTTTTGATATGTTCCTTTTTTGAAATGCCGTGTTACTTTTATGTCAGATGTAATGGGACCTACACCTTCCAAAAAGTTCAACTTTTGTCTCGTCAGTCCACAGAGTATTTATCCAAAAGTCTTGGGGATCATCAAGATGCTTTCTGGCTAAACTGAGACGAGCCTTTATGTTCTCTTTGCTCAGCAGTGATTTTGGTCTTGGAACTCTGTCATGCAGGCCATTTTTGCCCAGTCTCTTTCTTATGGTGGAGTCATGAACACTGATCTTTATTGAGGCAAGTGAGGCCTACAGTTCTTGGATGTTGTTCTGGGGTCTTTTGTGACCTCTTGGGTGAGTCGGCGCTGTGCTCTTGGGGTAATTTTGGTCGGTCGGCCACTCCCGGGAAGGTTCACCACTGTTCCATGTTTTCACCATTTGTGGATAATGGCTCTCACTGTGGTTCGCTGGAGTCCCAAAGCTTAAGAAATGGCTTTGTAACCTTTTCCAGACTCATAGATCTCAATTACTTTGTTTCCCATTTTTTCCTAAATTTTTTTTGGATCGCAACATGATGTCTAGCTGTTGAGGATCTTTTTGGTCTACTAAACTTCATCAAGCAGGTCCTATTTAGGTGATTTCTTGATTGAGAACAGGTATCCAGTAATCCAGCCTTAGTGTGGCTAGAGAAATTGAACTCAGCTTTCCAAAGATGTGATAAACCACAGTTAATTTATGTTTTAAAGGGACTTGAGGCAAGATTAAGAAAAGAAACTTGCGACTGGCGCTTCAGGTAACTGCAGCCACGAGCCAAGCCGTCATGGGAGCGTGCACAAACTTTAGCTATAATGTTGTTTACTACACTTTTTCTTCGTAGTTACATTTTTTAGTGGTCTTTCAGTTGATCTGGATCGTTTGCTGACGGCAGAAGAATCCATAACTATCGCTTACAGTGTTTGAATTTACCGCCACCGTCTTCTTCCTGTATCAAAACTGCAGATGTAGCGTAATTTGACGTCATGTCCGCAGGGCAGCGCGGGAATTCAGACACTGAATTGCAGCGTATTTTGCAGCACACAGCCTGTTCAAGGCAACGGAGAGAAACGTGGGTGGAAACGTTCTTTTTGGTATTTAGTGCTTCATCATCCATTAGTATGAAAGAAAATGGACATGCAGGTTTTTTTTTTTTTTTTTTTAATTTCTGCCTCTAGTCCCTTTAACAGGGGGGGGCAATCACTTTTTCACACAGGGCCATAGAGGTTTGGATCCTCCTCCCCCTCCACTAATAAAAATCTTCATTAAAAAACTGCATTTTCTGTTTACTTGTGTTATCTTTGACTCACATTAAAACTTGTTTGTGGATCTGAAACATGTAAGTGTGACAAACATGAAAAAAAGTAAGAAATCAGGAAGGGGGCAAAAACATTTTCACACAGTTGTATATATGTGTATATACACTGCCCGGCCAAAAAAAAGGTTGCCAACAAAAAAAAGGCCAAACATTTAACATTTCGTTGGACCGCCTTTAGCTTTGATTGCGGCAGCATTCGCTGTGTTTCCAGAAGCTTCTGCAATGTCACCAGATTTATTTGCATCCTGTTGCATCAATTTTTTACCAAGATCTTGATGATGATTGTAGAGTCTGACCACAGCACATCCCAAAGATTCTCATTATATATATATATATATATATATATATATATATAAATAAACTAACATTGGTGAAGTTAGCTAAAATAAATTTAAAAAAGATCTTACACAATAATAACTACTACAACAGCAAAACTTACCCATAAGCAGGGACGCAAGCAATGTGTTTTCATCCAGATCAGCCGTGGCATTCCAACCCGTAGCTTTGCTGCAAGAAATGATTTAAGTCTCTCCCTCTTGATAAATGCATGCCTTCAATGGAGTAAAATGAGGGGGTTCAGAGAAGGAAATATGAGGCACCTGAAGCATTGAAACAAAGTAGACAGGTCGTCATGGTGATATTTACACAGCACCTCGTTTGTCTCTGATGCTGTGAAGACAGATAAATCTCTTTTTTTATGGCAATTCCATCATCAAGTGCAGGAGATAGAGCACCAACTGCCATAGTGATGATGACTCACCCCTATCACTGCAGCTCACAGGCCAAGTATAGGGAGATACGTATGACTGCCAGCCTACTTTACCCATCAAGACCAGATATGAAAGGCCCTTTTTTTTGTATCATTCTTTTGGTTGAAATGGAGTGTTACCCTGTGGGTTGCTGGTGACACATGTATAACATATGCAAATGTTTTAAAAAAAATGTAAAACCGTTCAACAGTAATATACATGGGATCAATTTGATACTAAATGAACAAGTTCAATAGGAAGGCAAAGTAATAAAACTTCAAAGGGATTTGATAACAATGATTTACTTAAAAAAAAAAGAAAAAAAGAAAGGAAAAAAGGACAGAGACCGAATAATATCCCCGAAGGGAAAGAGCAAAACACAGTCGTGTTTGGATCTGTCTGACAGACATGTGAGATACATGACATTAAGACACAATAAAGCAGACAATTTGTTGGCAGGAAAATAAGTGAATGAATGAATGAATGAATGAATGAATGAATGAATGAATGAATGAATGAATATTCTGCAAAAAGAAAACTATAACTGCAAAATACATGCATAGAATAATCACACAATTCTTTTTATAGGACTACATAACATACGATGATGGGATAAACATAAACTGTTTCTAAGTACATTGGGACAACTGTAACTAAAAACATAAAGAACATAATGACATATGAAATTATGCAAGACTGCACCATGTTAAATGTGAAATTCTTACTGACTGTTTGAAGAAACACACAAGCCCAAATTCAATGTGAATGCTCAGAATGGGGGATCGAATCAAAGATATGAGAGATGCAATTTGTTTGTTACTGAGCAAGGCAACCTTTTTTTTTCTTTTATAAATTTGCTTATTTATACACAGTTATTCTGAATTGGACTAATATGGATCATGTAATGAATTTGTTTTATTTGGATTATAGTTGGAGTAAAATGAACTGACACCATTGATCATTCTATTCTGTGTGATAAACTGGAGAAGTATGGGATAAGGGGTAAGGCATTAGACTGGGTTCGGAGTTATTAATTGAAAAGAAAACAATATGTTGAAATTGGGGATAGTTGTTCCTCGAGGTTAGAGATTTCCTGCGGGGTTCCACAGGGGTCAGTTCTGGGCCCCAAATTGTTCATTCTGTATATTAATGAGTTGTGTAATGTTGCAAATTTTGTTTTGTTTGCTGATGATCTGAATTTAATGATTTGATTGAAGAAATTACAACTGAGGTTGACAATGTTAAACTGTGGTTTGATGTAAACAAGTTGTCCTTGAATGTGAGTAAAACAAAATTTTTATTTTTTGGTAACAGCAATAATGATGTACAGGTGCAAATTTAGTTGAATACAATAAATATTGAAGGAGAAAAGGAAATAAAATTCTTAGGGATAATTATTAAAGGAGCCCTATCATGAAAAATGGACTTTTAAGAGCTTTTCAGCATGTCACTGTGTTATTTCCTCATCAAGAAATGATTTAAATCGTTATTTTTCTTCATTCATGCATATTTGAGTAATCTACATGAATATTTAAACCAAGCGCTACCTCCCTGCAAACGGCTGACTACCCACCGCGTTACGTATGAACGTGGCACCAATCACGAAAGTCCAAATGCGCACGCTCAGTATCGTAGCAAGACGCCCTCTGTTGAACAGAAACTCAGAGAATCCTATACACTCTATGAGGAAGAAACTAACACCTGCAGGAAGATTTCCTCAGAGACAAGCAGCAATCAGCTAACAGACGTTTGCTCCAGAGTTCAGGAGAATTTTCTTCCTTTTTTTTTTCTTTTTTTTAAGCTCTAGAGGACAGCAAGTTGGGGAAAATGCAGTTACGTTCAGCGTGGTTACGTTCAGCGTGGGAGTGTATTTGTTGTACTGGATGAATCGACTTGCCAGAAGTGGTTGGATTATAACTTCAGGAGCAGGAAAAAAAAAAAAAACTCAACTTTGTGTGTGAACTTCACTCCTGACAACTTCATGAATCTCGGGCAGTAAAGTGTTTTTTTCTCTGGGATTACTTCTGAAACCTGACTCAGTTCCTACTATAAAAACGCACATGGACAGACAACAACACTGGTGAGTCAACACATCTCTCAGCTCAATGCTAACTGTTAGGCTATGATTTGTTCGCTAATTTACTTACTTGTCAGGGGTCTCTGTGGTACTTCTGTGGTACTGCGTGTACTTCAAACTCCATATCAGACTCTGGGTCGAGCGCATACAGCTCCATAACAGGCTGCTTCGTTTGATCCCGTTGATCGGAGTCCAATTATCCATCAATGTTTACAAGATCCATGTGAGTGCTGCTTAGCTCAGCGCTAACTGTTAGCCTATGATTTGTTCGCTGAATTACTTGCTTGTCAGGGGTCTCTGTGGTACTTCTGTGGTACTGCGTGTACTTCAAACTCCATATCAGACTCTGAGTCGAGCGCATACAGCTCCATAACAGGCTGGTCTGTTTTATCCCGTCGATCGGAGTAATTATCCATCAATGTTTACTACTAACATCCACATGAGAGCTGCCTGTGCCGGTGCTACAGACAATTCTGACTGTTCAGAATAAGTGTCTCTTCCGGGGCGACGTCATGAAATGGGCGTAAAACATGCTGCAATTGGTCGAGAGCTCCGCGGTTCAGTACAGTCAGCCATCTTACTTCCGTGTTGGAAATTAGATGCATCGAAAAACTAATATTTAACACCAAATTAGTTTCTATAGTAACGATGGGAACATATCTAGCTTATTAATGCCTATATTTGACTTTTTTGAACATTTGGAAAGCATGATACAGCTCCTTTAATGAGCAAGTTAATTGGAAATCAGTTGTTAAATATATTTAGGCCAAACTGTCGAGAAGTATAGCCTTGTTACAGAGAACCAAATTGGTCCTGGATTATCACTCACTTCGTATATTGTATTGCACTTTAATCCTTCCATATTTTACATATTGTGTTGAAGTCTGGGGAAATAATTATCTTACTTCTATTCATCCAATTTACATACAATAAAAGAAGCCAGTAAGAATCTTACATGGGGTATGTTATAGGGATCATACAAATCTTTTATTTTTGCAGGCAAAATTGATTAAATTTATAGATCTGGTGGATTTGCAGACAGCACAAATTTAAATTAAGGCGAAAAACAATTTATTACCTCTAAATGTACAAAGACTATTTACTATTAAAGAAAAAAAATACAATACAAGAAATATTTTGGAATTCAAAATTATAAGGATGCAAACAAGAAGAAAGGGTTTTTGTATTTTCTGAAGGTGGAACAAAATTGTGGAATAGTCTGAATACAGAGCTAAAAGAAAGTCAGAATATTTATCAGTTTAAAAAACTATATAAACAATTGATTTTTATGAGGTATAGGAAAGAATAAAGTAGATAGGCATGTAAGAATTAGTTTGTAGGTATGCATGTGAAATGTGTAAGTGTGTATCCGTGGAGAGCTGTTTGTGAAGTCAGTTTGTAAACACACAAAGAGACATATGTATTGTCTCATATGCATATATTTAGTTGTTTTACTTTGATTTTGGTCATTCTAACTGGCAAACAATAATTAGGAAGCAGAAGACTATGATCTATGTATGTGGTTATTTTATTTTATTTTTTTCGGGGTCTCATTTTATTTTTTTTCTTCCCTCTCTATTTCGTACATGAAATTAGATAAATGTACGTTATTTTTTTTTTTATTGACTCATCTATTTTCAAATTATTATCATATTTTCATTATCTATTTATCATTACTTTTGGTGCATTTATTATATTATACTGGTTTTGGTTATTTTGTTTTGGTTATGTTTCTTGCTTGGTCATTTACAAAATGTAAAATAAATGAAAAGAAAAATTAACTCCACTGTGTCTGTAAAAATGCCTTGTTCTTAAATGGCGTTGTAGATAGATAGATAGATAGATAGATAGATAGATAGATAGATAGATAGATAGATAGATAGATAGATAGATAGATAGATAGATAGATAGATAGATAGATAGATAGATAGATAGATAGATAGATAGATAGATAGATAGATAGATAGATAGATAGAAAATCTTTCTCTGTAGAAAGATTTTGTTATTACAGAAAGTGAACACAATATTTCCTGTGAAATAACAAGGAATAATGCCGGTCCAAATTCAATATTTAGCTTTTAAAAAAAGTTACATTTTAAATATAATCAATCTCTGATTTTATTCTTCTTAACTGGATTTATATGAAGCCTTTGAGCAGAGTCATAAATTATATGAACAGAGGAGATGATAGCAGGTCGCTAGCCTCATCCATGGCAGCTGTCAACCTTGGCTCGTGGTTCCCTTCTTTGGGTCAAAGGTCATCCAGCTGCGACAGCCCCTCCACCCCCTCCTCCTGAAACAGCAGATGTGGTCGGACCACCGTGGCGAGAGCCTGACCACATCTGGCTCTGATTACAGCCAGACAATTCAGCTTTATCAGCTCCATCCACTTTGCTGAGCTCTGCTACGCTCATTCTCCCAGAGGTGATGTGTGACACATTCTCAACTCACCAATACCGGCTTTACAGGGTGATTTATATGAAATTAAAGCCACCAAAACTAGGTTAGAGGCTGCTGAAGTTTAACATGCCCTAATATTTGACTTTTAACTTATAATGAGTATAACTAACAGCACACTTCCCATCTCCATTTATAGTGAAACTTTATGTTCCCATGACCCCTTATTTACCCCAACTTTTCATGCAAGTAAAAGTGATAAATCCCTGCTTTTCAAACAAACTAATGACTAATGATCTAATGATATACCACTGTCTCTGAGGAACACTGCTGAACTACCATCAGTTAGTAACTGCTAGATTGCCTGCACTCGTACATATCTGTTTGAACGACAAATCATTACCCTGCCTAAATACCACCTTTATTCAGATGAGTAGGCTAGTCATGTGTTTGGGGTTAGAAATATGTCACACTTGCAGAAAGAAATCCCAACATCCATAAACAGTGGAATTTGAGAAAGGATTTTGTTGCATACAGGGATCATTGGCTGCAGTTTATTTTCCCAAGGTGCCTTTCCCATTATCCCCACCCATTTGCCAATGGAATATCCACAGCTCTTAGTTCCTGTGGTTACACTACAATCACTTCAAACAAACAGCTGACAGATGAGATGGATCTCCACAAATATGAAAATATGAAACTGAAATAGAGTCTTTAAGAAAATTTATGAATACCAGATGAAGCAGAGAAGTTTAAGCTTCTTTAAATCAGTGTGTCTGTTATCCTCTGCATTCAGAGTTTCATTATGTCTTGGCCTGCCAGCTCAGTTATTAACACATACACAGTATGTGTCATGTAACGTTACATTTTAATGCCATGCCCCCTGTGGCCTGCTGTCCTCATCGTGTCTACAACTGATGGGAGAAGTTGTCAGGAGGGTTATCACAAAGCTTTAAAACTTTTGCAACTCTTCTATCCTTTCAGCTATCATCACCCACTTTAACCCCACTCAACCCAAACAGCAGGCCAGAGCTGAGCCACTGTCTGCACGCTAGCACATGTCAGAGGTCCCCATGCAGTCCACTTGCAGGGGACGCAGGCATGAGCACTAAAACTGTCACCACCTTCTCCTGCTGTCAGTGCTGGAGGTTATCTTCTGCACAGAAGTCCCTTATGTTCCACTGGAACTATAATGTCCGCTCCTTTTAGATGTCTTTAAATTAAGAGAACTGGGATCAATCATCAACTTTCACCAAAGACTTAACAGTATATGCACTTGGCAACCATCCTGCATATTTAGGATACCTCACAATGTGGTCCTTTTCACACAGAGATCATCCTTTGACACTGCAAAGAAGATGCAACTGCAAAGCCACCAATGCTAATGTGATGCTGTACCACTCTGCCTCTGTACCTTATAAACAAATCATTTGACATGCACCAAGGAACATCTGTATTCACCTAGTTGAATCGTAAAGTCAAGTCAAGTCAAATTTATTTATAGAGCACATTTAAAAACAACCTCAGTTGACCAAAGTGCTGTACAGAATAAAAGAATAAATCAGAAATAGTTCAGAAATGGACAAATATTTAACGAGAACTTAGAAATGCAGTTTACTATTTATGTGTGTGTGTGTGTATATACATATATATATATATATTATATATATATTCAGATACAAAGATAGATATATTTATTTATTTATTTTTCTACCAATCAGACTTCTTTATAGACTCTGGGTTTATGGGTCAGACCAGCAATGGGAAGAAGTGGCTGAGATTTGCTTTTGAACCCCGAGAATATACAGAATGCTAATTAGATAGGTTTAGTTGTAAATGCGCCAACCCTCACACCCCCACCCCCAACTGATGGTGAAAACTGCCAATCAATCAGGATGGTGTCTCTCCTCTTTATTACCTTAAGGTAATAAAGAGGAGAACAAAAAGGTTCTTCAAATTTGGTGAGGCAACTTGCATGTAAATTCCTTTTTTATTTCTTTAGCTACACAAATAGTTGTGTTATGAAAATAATAAAGTAGTTATGGCAACAGCACAAATATGTTTGATGTAGTTAAATTCTAATCACAGGCAAAAGATGGTAGACTTACTTCCAGTAATTGTGTCACATTTTGGGAAATACCCACAGTATGCCTGCTTTATTGTGGGAAGTTAGAGGAAAAAAATGGGGCCATAGGTAGTAGCTTTGTTTAATATTAACACCAAAGCAGAACTGTCTCAGTGAAGGACAATATATAATTAATTTTTACTCTTTGCTTTTTGTGTGGACTAAAAAAAAAAAAAAAAAAGCTAAATGCTTAAAGTTATACCAGGTAACCTTTGGCCACTAGGAGCACTAAACCTGCAATGGTGCCAACGTCTCACAGGCCTCACGGCAATGACGCAAATTTAAAGGAGCTGTATCATGGTCTTCAAACGTTCCAAAAGTCAAATACAAGCATTTATAAGCTAAATATGTTCCCATCGCTACTATAGAAACTAATTTGGTGTTTATTAGTTTTTCTATGTGTCTAATTTCCAACACGGAAGTAAGATGTCTGACTGTACTGATCCACGGAGCTCTCGGCCAATTGCAACATGCTTTACGCCCATTTCATGACATCGCCCCAGAAGATACACTGTTCCTCAAGGGTCACAGAATTGTTTGTAGCACCGGCAGCTCACATGGACGTTATTTGTAAACACTGATGGATAATTGGACTCCGATCGACAAGATAAAACGGACCAGCCTGTTATGGAGCTGTATGCACTCAAGCCAGAGTCTGACATGGAGTTTGAAGTACACGCAGTACCACAGAAGTACCACAGAAGTACCACAGAGACCCCTGACAAGTAAGTAAATTAGCGAACAAATCATAGGCAACAGTTAGCATTGAGCTGAGAGATGTGTTTCACTCACCTGTGCTGTTGTCTGTCCATGCACGTTTTTATAGTAGGAACTGCGTCAGGTTTCAGAAGTAATCCCCGAGAAAAAAATACTTTACTGCCCGAGATTCATTAAATTGTCAGGAGTGAAGTTCACACACAAAGTTGATTTTTTTTTTTCTGCTCCTGAAGTTATAATCCAACCACGTCTGGCGATTCGATTCGTCCAGTACAACAAATAAACTCCAACGCAATCACATTTTTCCCAACTTGCCGTCCTCTAAAGCTTAAAAAAAAAAAAAAAAAAAAAAAAATCTCCTAAACTCTGGAGCAAACGTCTGTTAGCTGATGGCTGTTTTTCTCTGAGGAAATCTTCCTGCAGGCTGTTAGTTTCTTCCTCAGAGTGTGTATAGGATTCTCTGAGTTTCTGTTCAACAAAGAGGGCGTCTTGCTACGAATCTGCGCATGCGTGTTTGTCACTTCGTGATTGGTGCCACCTCGTTGCGTATACTGGTGTAAGTCAGTTATGTTATGGAAGCTGCAGCTTGGCCTGAATATTCATATATATTACTCAAAAATGCACAAATTAAGAAAAAAACTACCTAAAGTTTTTTTTTTATGAGGAAATAACAGTTACATGCTGAAAAGCTCTTAAAAGTCCATTTTTCATGATAGGGCTCCTTTAAATCTCCGCTCCCGTGTTTGGATATTGAAATAAACGAGTCCATCAAGATTCAAGAATTTTCTAAAGGATTTTTCACCATTGGAGGATCTGCCCCTGGTGGAGGTATGGGCCCCTAACTGTTTCTAATTATATATGTTTACATAGCTGAAACATCACACACACAAACGCACAATGCAAAGATAAATGCGCAATCAAAACCGGCCACGAAACCAAGTTGTAGTTTTGTGCGCTTAATGAAGTCGTAACTTTGGCTAAACTTAGTTTGTTATGAGAACGTCTGCATTAGCTCAGCTTACGGGACATTACAGTGGCACTGTTTCCTTCTGAACAGCATATGAAAACCATACAACTAAACCAAGCAAACTGCTGATTGTTCTGTTACTTCTTTGATATTTATATAAATTTCAAAGAACGCATTTATTACTTCAAATCAGCCACAATTGTGCAAAATGTTTAGGGAGTCACGTTAGCTTTGGTCTATAGTAATTCCAGCCGTATTTCGCCAACAGGAAACTATAAGCAGCTTATACGGCTCTTATTGACGTTGTTTTGAATAAACGCTGACTTAAAAAAAAAAAAAAAGAAAAGCATCACATTTTCGTATGTTTACACAACAGCCAAACTTACTTACCAGTCTAATGATACTGTGGCAAACAGAGAGTGGGTTTTGCTTCCACACTGCTGTTTCAGAAATCTCCAACAACTGAATTCTTTTCCAATGTCCACTCCTGTTTTTGATCTGCCGTGATCCTTTTGCCTCTTTTTTTCTGGCCTGCTCAGACACCACTTTCACCTTTTTACTTTGTTCCACCATGACTAAGCTTCGAGTAAGTAACACAAGTATAGCTTTCTGTGTTTACGGAAGTGGAGCCGTAAAGCAACTTGCTTTACGGCACTTTTATTGACGGCCCGCCTCTCCAAAGTTACGATGTCTGGTTTCTACAGAGGGCAGCCCGCTCAGAGTGCTGACACGCGTCAGTCACTGTATATCGGCCCCAAAAATGATCTAATACTGCTCATTTTAGGCTTTATGTCAGAGTCAAAAGTTACACGATATAACTTTAAGGAGAGCTGCTTGGTAGATTCTGTAGCGTTGTGCTAAATTGTTCCCATCGTCAGACTTCATTAAGCTAACCAGTCGTTTGCTATTGCTGATAGCTTACATTAAATCAAAATAAATGGTCTCACATTTCTTTGCAGTAAAAATTCATGCATCTCACTATTAAGCCCTCAAATGTCAGCTCAAGTGCAGTATAGACCTGAATATCTGTCACTCACCTGAAAGTGTGAAACCCAACATGCAACAAGCTTATAATTAACCTTTTTTTTTTCTTTTTCTTTTAGGAGGAAAATCAGATCAGATGTGCTGCCAGCTGGCTGAGGACTTTTCAACTTTTTGGGTGTCATCAAAGTCACCTAGTTGGTTAAACCTCCAACATGTGTGAGAGTGTTTTCTTTTGGGGGAGGAGTGAAGTTCTAGGGGACTGCAGGGAGCTAATTAGAAGCCATTCTCTAACTCAGGGCCAAATGGAGCAATTATCTGGCCGAGTGAGTAGATAATTCTCTCCCATTCATCTCCCACTGTCAGGATCCATCTACCCACAAACCTGGGCTGAGGATTGGATGCTAGGGATTGTTGACACCTAACCTTTTTTCTATAGTCCCCACATCCCTCCTTGGTAGGTGCCTCCATTTATTGTGGATGACCTGATGATTTCTCCCATGGTTGTCACATACCACTGCCTGCCCTAAAAGGATTTATGACTACCATTGCTCAGGTTCAGCTAATGAGTCTATACTGGAGAGAAAGCAGGCATAAAGAGGATGATTAATGCATCAGCCTCATCGGCATAATTCTAGACCGAAGGAGGAAAAAAAAAGACTGCTACATGTGGTCTTGCTGATTGACTTGAAATTAAACATAGGGCTGACAAAGGGACAAAAGAAAACTTAATTATGTAGGAAACAAAAGCTGAGTTGCACTACATGTTAAGAGCACCCTCACTCAAGGCATGACTTAGAACAGGTGAAGAGTTTGTTGTCAGTGAATTTCAAAATTTTGGAATGCTTCGTTGTGCTTTGTGCGAATTGTAAGTTAATATTTTCAGCACCTAGGGAGTTGGAGGCCTCTGTCCAAAGTTTGGCATTTCAAAGCACATCCAAGGTTAGTAGGAAAGTTCATGCTGTTGACAGAAGGTGCCATTTCTTAAATTGAATATCTCACTTATAACAAATACAAAAAGGGCATCCTTTCAACACATTTCCGGCACTGAAAAGAGGTGCTGAGAAAATGAAGGCAAAAGACTTCCCTCATGCAGAACAAAATATGTGAGGCAACATGAGTGCAAACGTCTTAAATGCATCTACTTAGACTTTTCTTCAATAACAAGATTAAGAAAGTCACTCACACTTAAATTTGGTCAGAAAGTAGGTCCATAAAACATATGAAAGTTTTTGCTTTTTGTTATTGTTTACTTCTTTTACTTATAAAAGACATTTTCCCACCATAAATGTGTAATGTGTTCCAAATAGGCAGGTTTTACAGTTAACAAAGTTGAAGAATAATTGAAAATGAATTCAAACTATCCTCAGGCTAGAATTAAGTAAACAAATTAAAGAACACATGCATAAATTAAGCAAAATAACAAAGATAACAAGCTTCTGATCACTTTTGAAATTTAAAAAAAAAGTAGGAGTTATACTTTGTACAGATGTGGTCAGCTGTGAACATTACATCTTGCACTCTGCAGGGAGGAATGTTATTTTCAAAGTGCAAGTCAGCAATTGAAGAGTACCATTTCTTATACAACTGGCATGAATTTGGGAGTTTTGTAATCTACAGTGCATAGTATCAGCAAGAGTTTCCATAATCCTAGAAGAACCACTATACCATGCACAAGCCTGAAATCCATTGTTAAATGGATTAGAGAGAGAGAAGTATGTGTGTGTGCGTGTGTGTGTCTGGGGGTTTCGGGTGGGGTGGGATGGGGGGGGGGATGTACATTTATATGTGTATGTGTGTACTGTATTGTTTTTTCATTGGATTCAGAAATAGTTTTGTTAATATCATGTAAAGCACTTTGCGCTGCTTCTGCATGAAAGGGGCTTAAAAAATAAAGTTTGCGTTTACAGTGAATGGGCTGTAGGCCCTTGAGTAATGTTGCACTGACAACATGTGGTAATTGCTGTCACTGACAGGGCTCAGGAACTATCTCTAACATTTAAGTTAAATCATTACTGTGCAAAGAAAAAACATAAACATAATTAGAATTGCAGTTGTCTTCTTTTACCCGAACTAGGCTTAGGCATTAGGCTTAGGCTATTGTGAATCTGACTTGAATTTCTCTGTCTGTTAAGCACCCTGAGGTGACATTGTCATGAACTGACGCGAAACAAATAAAGTTGAATTGAATTGAAAATTGATCTAATTTAAAATACACAGAAACAAAGAAACAAATTAAAATGCATAGTTCCTTTTATAATATTGTCATGTGAGTGGCAAGTTTGGGTCCTTATTTTTCATTATGTGCACAAAATATTAGAACTGGGCACGTTAATTTGTTATGGCACAAACATATTCATTAATCAATACCTTCAACTAGTGTCTTTCCATCCTGATCCGCATGGACCCCTGCTCTGCATGTTTTCAAGGTGTTCATACTAACACACCTGATTCAGATCAATGGCTGTAGCAGGCTTGCAGAGAACTTGATGAGTTAAATTGATCTGAATCAGGTGTGATGAAGTTGGAAACCTGGAAAACATGCAAGGCAGGGTTCCCCGAGGACAAGGATGGAAAAACACTGCCTTAAACTATTTTATCCCACCTTCACGCAGATTTTCTTTTTCAAAGTTCTTGCTCACTGGCTCTGAACACAGAGAAACCACATGTAGAGGCACCATTGGGTCCCCAAGCCAGAAGGGGTTCTCCAAGAGCCAACCAACTTTGACTCGCTACAGAGCAGTGACAATGTGGAGAGGTTGAAATTATAGTGGTCAACCAAGCAGAACTGTCAAGAGGGGCCCCACCTTCACCTCTTAGTCTTGGTGTAGCCACATGTCTTATGTAAATGCACAGGTGAGAGCAGGATTATTAAAATGAAGCTAAGTTTTCTGTCTAGCAATGAAAAAGGAAAAATAAAGGAAAATGAGGAACAAAAAAAAAAAGAAAAAGACCAAGACAGGGGCAAGTAGTGCAGATAATACTGACTAACTTAGCACAAAGCAGCTCAGTCTGTCATCCTGCGGAATTCCTGGGTATCACAAAGCTGAAAATGGAAACTGATACAATATTCTTTCTTTAGAAATTAGATTAAGATACCACGGTTTGAGCATCCTATGGGCCAAAAAATTGGATAATGTACAGGGATGGAAGTTATTGTGCATTTTGTGAAGATTTATCTCACCTCACAATCCAGAAATGCTGAGATTCTAATTCTGTTTTTTCTCTCCTCACCTGATTGGAAACTAATCAGATATAATTCCATCTATGTTTAGAAGCTTTGGAAGCTTTGGAATCCATCCTGCTGACTTGTTACCTTTTAATCATCAGTCAAAAAATTTCATCCTCCTTTGTAAAAAAAAAAAAAAAAAAAAGAGTGAGCTTTCTACATTTACAATATTGGGATAAATTAAAATTTTTTCATTTAATTTAATTTAATTTCATTTCATTAATAAATATTTGATTTTATTAGTGATATTTAAAATGAGATTTACAAGAAACATTTAAGCCGTCACATGAACAAAGACACTGCTGGTAAAAGGTGTTATTTTCTTCATATAGCACCTTTTAAGGGATATTTTGCTCGTAACAATGCAACAATTGCCTCAAAGTGTTGCTCTACAAAATTTTAGATCAGGAGCTCCATCGTGCTTCTTTACATGTTTTATTTTTTGTTTGTTTTAATATTTCTCTTGAGCCACAATACAAAATCAGTGTCATGATTTTCATAAATTATTTATTTATTATTACCTTTGTCAATTCCAACTTATTGTCTTTAATGGATGGGTATGTAAACTTTCAAGCATGACTGTGTATATAGATATATCTATTTTTTATAGATATATCTATATATGTATATATACAGGTATATAGCCTATATATAGCCTACATATTCCAACACACATTCATTGAAATGAAATAGAGATCACATCTTTTTTCTCTGTCTCAAAAGACAATCCACCGAGGAGGAGGAGAAAAGAGATTCAAGAAATGTCTGGTTCTGGTTTGGGCACCACAAATGCAATTTTCAATCACTAAAGATGGAGAAAACTCAAAGGGCAGCACCAGGCCTCCCCTGTCCTCCCACATCCAAATACATGCCCCATCACATCACAGTAGTCTGCACTCTGAGATCACTTCACAACCAAATGTCTGAGTGACAGAGCTACTTTTGAAAGCCATACATTCCCTGTCCCCTTCTACCATTTTCTCCCTCACTTCCTCTTCTTCCTTTGTGGCTGAGGTAAGCAGACAGGGTGAGAGGAAAGGGGTGGAGGTATATACATGACCTTGGAATTAGTAGAACTCCTGGGACACGGCTTGCTGGGTGGGACTGCATTGGCAGCTGCTGGATTTTTCCCTCCAGAGCGTATAAGATTAATGCATGTGCTGGGGGTTTAGGGGTTCAGGGGAGCTTTTGGGGCATGTGCTTTTGGCCCAAGAATGATTCAAGATAGGTCTGCACACTGTGAGGGATTCATGAAATGTTCTGCAAAGGGAAAAGAACTTACAGGTTTTAAAAGGTGTCAGGAGTGTAATTAGGCATCATAACTGAAAGATCTATATGGTCTTTGGTCATCTAAATAATGCCTAGTCTTGTTTATCAAGTCAGTTGTGGATAGACACTCTGGACAGCCTGACCCTAGTATCACACTTTCTAGGAGGCCACACACAAAACAGATGCTCCAAACACCCTGAGAACTAACTTACAATGAACTTGCATCAATCAGCTAGACTTGCTTATCTTTTAAAAACGGGTCGGGGTGGAGTAATCAGATAAATCACAGGGCTGTCACAGAAGCTGTTTTCACACATGAGAAATTTTTGAGAAAGTTCAGAAGATTTGACCTAGTCCTTTTCTGACATTTCTGCTTCGTCACATTGGGAGACATTCTGGTGAATGCACCCTTTTAGCTGGAAATGCAAGTACAGTAAGGTGGTACAGTGCAATGGTTGTCTACAGCATGCAGAAGGAACCAGGCAATTTTTTTTTTATTTTTTTTAACAACACATCAAGAATAGCAGATGAAGTCTCTTATTGTGTACACGAGACGTAAGTTCTTGATATAGGTGTATGCATCCATAATAGTGGGGAGTGGAAAGCAGCAGATGAGTCAGCAGAAAGGCAATGACAAACTGTCATTGGCAAAAACCCACGGTCATGTGCAT
Organism: Atherinomorus stipes; assembly: GCA_023101725.1. Lineage (NCBI taxonomy): Eukaryota > Metazoa > Chordata > Actinopteri > Atheriniformes > Atherinidae > Atherinomorus > Atherinomorus stipes. Next base: position 986,659 of record JALJCO010013034.1, on the reverse strand, counting down.
TGTGGCAGAGGATTTGCTGACTCATTCATACACAGTCTCATCCATCAATGATCCAGAGATTGAACTAGATGGCTAGATGGAAAATCTCAACAGAAAGTTTAGCAGAAAATGAATTCTGTGGACATTACATGCCTCTGATCCAGAACCATTTTAGGACTGTGGTGTATACGTGAAAGTGTCTGCAAGGAGAGACAGACTTTGGCCCTGATTTACAAAGAATTCAAATAAAGACCGCTAATTTCTGATAAATAGTGTGTGCTCTCTTCAGCATTTGCGGGTGATCTACAAAGATTACACATGCAATCTGTAACAGGCGCAAACAGCAGTATTCAAATGAGGACTTAGCGTGCGCTATTGCTTTTCTGTGGAAAGTTCAGAAGAGGATGTGGTAATCGCAAAATTAAATTTGACCTAATAGAGAGATATCAGTTCCAGAGATATAATATGAGCCAAATAAAAAACAGAAAGTAAGAAAAACATAATAAATATCAAATAAAAGCAGTGCAGCAGGTTTCCCTGTGGGTCGTAAGAAGAGGCCAGTTTATAAGGACATGGATAGGGAGACGCTGTTGAAGATGGTCTGATATTACGCAAAGACTTTGTGCTCTTTGGCACAATGCCAAAGAGCATGTACTGGACCTGCGTAATTGCGCAGTTGTTTGCACAGTCTCCTCCCAATATTTTGCGTGTTCTGGCAGAAACACTCAGATTGCATATTCATCTAAAGCAGACACGCAAAATGGATAGCGGGGCTTTTGCCCATTAACAGGCGCAAACCTCCTTTTGCCCTGCTTTGTAAATCCGCTCCGGCGGATTATTGCGTGTGTAATGAAGATATCATTCGTTTTAGCCAACGCAAACCTTTAGTAAATTAGGGCCAAAGTTCTTTGGGCTTGTGTGCTGCACCTAGACAGACATCTCCAACTATCACCCAGCCAAGATCTAGTTTTTGGACAAAGGGGGCATTATTTGGCCCGTTACCCTGGTCTCTCACCTTATGGACTTGTAAAATAAGGAGAAGGAGAATCTGTGCATCAGAATCAAGTTCAGGGATAAGGTGAGCCATAGACTTAAGGTGAGGATGGTGTCTAGCAGCCTCTGAAATAGGTGTTTCCAACCTATCATCTGGCATATAGTTTCACTCTATGAGAGTGGGAAGAACACTAATACTTCCATCCAATGGCTGAGTGATGAAGCCAGTCCCTCTTCTTCCAGACATCTCTGTAACTCCAGAACATGTGCACTGTGGGGAGAATCAGCACCCTCCAGACTGAAAAGTAAAAAAAAAAAAAAACTCCGACTTAGCAAGAGACCTATTGCTCTGATCATCAAGAACAGCATAGACTTTTATTGATCTGTCTGGTTGTCCCACAGGATGCGCTTTTATAAGACAGATATTGGAACAAGAACGAGAGCTGTTGGTTTCACCACAAACTGCAGTGCATTTACAGGTTATATGCAGAGAGACCTCCTCTTTTCTCTTCCTGCCATGCTCTACATCAGGGTCTTGTGTGGTCCATGGAGCTGGCCCTGGATGTAAAGCTGTAAAATGATTGTTGCTGTCACACTCATTACAGTGTTTTACAGTTTTACAGTCTTGAGCTCTATGATCAGTTGATTAGCAGCATTTGAAGCAAATTCCACTCTCTTTAAGGAATGCTTTGCGATCTTCAAGCATTTTGGCTCGGAAACCTCTGCATTGCTTGAAGGGATGTGGTTTTTTGTGAATAGGATCATTACAGGTATGGGCTTCTCTGCAAACAAAGTAAACAAAAAATGAAAATGGTTGAAACTGAACGTGATATTCCAATTTATACATACAACCTTGTGCTATCCATTTCTCTTGTGGCCCATAGGGCACCCTCTCCACAATAGGATTAACACCACGGGATGCATCCAGGAAGGCGAGCCCAGGCAAATAACCCTCAAGTTTAGCTGACTCAAATTCCCTCAATAAATCACCAAGCTGTCTCAGTTTGAGAGTCTTTGTTGCTGATCCTGGAAAATCTTTCAAGTTTTTCTAGAAGAGCTTTCTCGATTATTTCAGGCGATGAAGGTTGACTTCCAACTCCAATAATTTTCAGGAAGATCATCAAACTTAATTATCCCGGAGGCCACAAGCTCATGACGAGCCATGTAAGTTGCAAAGTCACTCACATTTGTGTGGTCATGAGTAGATGATTCGGTGGCCTGTTGCATCCCAGGTGCAGGGATAAGAGATGGAGGTCCCTTCTCCATAGTTGATAAACTGTGTGGATGGACCCTAGAACAATGACGTGTAGCTGATTGATACACAAGATGTGTGCTGGAAAATGTTTCCAATCCATTTCCATCTGTATGGATGGATTGTTATTTAGTATATTTTATAGCCTACAAAGTAGAACATCACACTTTCTATTTGCGCGGTCATGCGAGTTCACGACACTACGGGTCTGGCCACACGGTGTCTAGGTAGGTGGTACTCTGTGTGGTGCTGCAACCACCTGGTTTGTGGCTCCTGGATTTTAATTGCAAATAAGGACATTCTTCATAAACACATGGGAGGGTAGAGGGGGGTCCTCTTGTACACATTCCCTGGGACCATGTGGGGCTAAGGATGGGCCGGGAGATGGTATGGTCCCTTCTCCTGAGGTGCCTGGCTGAGGCTTCGGGCCAGTCCTTGCCCATGCTGTGCATCTGCTTTGGGGGGCCTGGCCCTCCATGGCGTTGTGTCAGGCCCCTGCCTTGGGGGGGAGGTTGGCGGTCCCTGGTCTCTTGGGGCCCTGACCCCTGGGTACTGCCTGCCTCTGGGGGGCCGGCGCCTGGCGGGTCCAATGACTGTTGTTCCTGGTCCCCGGGTGCCTCTCATGACCGCTCAGCGCTCTGGCGGGGGCCTGCCTCTGCCACTCCCTTGGTGGATTTGTGGTGGTTTCTGTGGTAGGCTGGCTGGGGTCTGTGCTCTGGGGTGGCTGCTGGTCTCCTGGGTCCTGGTGTCCCCCTGGCCTGCTTCTGATTTTCGTGGGGCCTTGGTCACATGTGCACAATCACTCATCACCGATCACTCCTCATTCTTCCCATCTAACATCTCATTCCCACACTTAGTAACCCGCATCCTGATTAAATCACTGTGATGTTGTGTGGTGTTCATCACCACTAACTACAGGTGTTCCTTCCTTTATGCTGTCAGTGTCTGGTTTCGTGATTATAATTGTTTCTTCCAGTTTGTCTGTCTGTAAGAGGTCTTATTGATTGTCAGCTTTGTTTCTATTGAAGATGTTGCAGGTGGCGTTTTATTTTTGTTTTTTACAGGTGTAGCAGCTCTATCTTCTTCTCTCAGTTCTCTCTTCTCTCTCTTTCTTTTTCACTCTCCTTTCTCTGTCCCCTTTTCTTTTTCCTCCTGTCAGGTCCAGCAATAATATGTATATTCAATAACAAAACAATTACAAAGAAAAACAAAAAAAATACAAAAAAATAAAGCATAATATTTGTATTTCAAGATGAGCCTTATGCCCTTAGAGGTCCTCTTGGCAAAGCAAGTATACTTCATGTATATATATATATATATATATATATATATAGCTTTTTTTGTCATTTCATCCAGCCCTACCTAATACGTTTTATGAAGGCTGCTAATGCTAACTAGCCTTTAGCTTTCTGTGGTAGTTTTTCTCTGCCAATTGCTCAACAATGGGGCGTTGCCAGAGAAATGACACCATCTCCCCTAGCACATGCACAACAGATCTAATAAACAGAATAGCATGTCAACCAAAGGAAAAGTTGGGATACCTCCACTGGCTGTCACTGCATACAAAGCAAAACAGCCAAAAAGTACAAAAACTTAGGAAGAGAGGAGAGACTTGAAGCGCAAGAGTGACCGATGAAGAAACAAAGCTTGTGTAAATCTTGTTACATTTGTACTATTTAGAATCACGCAGAGTAGCTACGTTTACATGGACAAATAATTCATCTATCCGATTGAAATCTTTCCGATCTGAGCTTCCAGCTGTGCTGCTTACAAGGACAGGGGGAAAAGTGATCCGATCGGTTGTATTTACTTGTGGACAGATATGTACGTAATGCTTTTGACATGCGCAATGGCTCATAGATCGTAAGAAGAGGAGTTTTCTTTTTAAATTTATAATTTTTGACCGTCAAAATGCTCAATAATCATTAACTCTTTCAGTGGGGATTTAAATAAAAACACAGCCATATAACGGGTCGTAGCCTACTGGACCCGTGGCTGAAGCACATCATGAACAGACCCGCTATGGATCCGGGGCAAGGGTGCAGCTTTAGGTCTGCCTTTGCTCCGCCTGACATCAGAGTTTCCAGTCAGAACGCGGATCATCAACGGATCCTTTCCGTTGTGCAAGAGGACTCCTACATGACTGTGCAAGGCAGATCCGTGGCGAACAGTGCAGCTGCTGCAGATCTGCAGCGCTATCCATTTGCTATCTGGGGTCTCCCAGCAAGGTCCTGTTGTGTTTTGCTTCTGCCGTCTTCCTTGAATCTGCTACGTCACACAACCCCCTTGTGGTTCAAGCATGCGCAGAGACAAAATTCCACAGAAATGATTGGAATGACTGTTTACATGGGCATTTTTTTCTGCTGATCGGATTGTAAAATGGTTTAAGGTTTCTCGATCGGATTGGAAATTCTTTCCGATCGAGGCCGATCGGATCAGCGGACATGTTTACATGGCGCATTTTTATTCTGATTGGCGTTTGATCGGATCAAAATTGCGCCATGTAAACGCAGCTAATGATTCTTTCATTCCAGTTACTTGTTCCTTATCTTCCTTCCCTGTATATCATATGAAAAAAATCCTCAATTAAATAATCTGGTGTAATTCATTGATGAGCTGGTCATTGATTTAGGGCTGTAACATGAGAATTGTGGAAATGAATGCTGCTTGTTTTCTTTCTTTTGTTTGTTTTTTTAACCCCTTAAGCTCCTGCAATTTTCACACCCAATTCTTCTATGGATAAAAGACTTGTTAGGGACCAGCAATTTTTACTTTTTCTAGGCCCTTGCTGATATAATAAGACTGTTTTTGTTACAAAGTCATTTGCTCCTGCAATGCAGTATGGCTTCAAAGGTTGTAAACTGCATTTACAACAAGCTTAAAATAAGTGTTTACTGAATCTACTGAATCTACAGTAATAGTAAAGGGAACACTTACAGTTGTGTTTGTCAAGTGTTCCCTTTATTTATTTATTTTTGAGCAGTATTGATCTGTTTGAGATGACTCTCACACAGGATATCTAGTACAGAGTTACATCAACTTTATTCTTCTTTTCTCATCCTGCCTCAACTCCCATTGGTGAAAGTTGCTTTTTCCTTTTCTTTGTAAAATGCTGAATCTACCAAGCAGAAGTGCTTTCAATTTTTTGGAGGTTGATATGAGAAAAACAGATTTCTTTGGGATACAGATCTGGATCACTTTCTTTAGAGACAAACTCCTTAACTTTGCAGATATTTGCTTTCTATCACCCTTCAAAGTCTTGAGATGGAGTGCTATTATCATAAAACCAAATCTTTATCTGGGTGCTGCCGATTGATATCTGTACACCCGAGGAAGCCAGCAAATGAACCACCAGAAGCCATGGGGAATATTGAGCAACATGGTAGTGTTATTACAAGAGATAAAGGTGGACAAACTGTCAAAACAATTGAAACAAATACTTTCCTGTTATTTTGCAATTTATTATGGTTTTTAGGATTGGTATATTTGAAGTGTTTGAATGCGGCATAACAGTAAAATTTCAGCATAAATTGCATTGTGTATATTACTTTCAAGATAGAGAATCTCCTGAATGGTTGCAAATTTTGATGGGTGATCATTAGATTTGAAGCAGACAAGGCTTATATAATACTACACATCAGCATGTGATAACGTGCTGCATCAGCCATGGTGCACATTCTAAATCCATTGGTATTTTTTATGTCTGTTTGTTAGCATGCAACACAGTGCTGTAAAGCTCAATTAGCAGTAATGCCAGGAGGGGTCTTGGATGAAAAGTTGTATAGTGTGGTTTAGGTTGCAACTGTGCTTTTTAAGCACTCTTGTTTCTTCCTTTCCCTGATTTTTCTCATTCTTTTCATCACACTCTCAATTGGTTGAAGGTTGTTTTTTTTTTTAATCTTTCCTCTTATGGGTTGTGATTGAATATCAAGGGATTAGGTTGACAGTTGAAGAAAATCTACCATTTACTTCTGCATTTTTTATTAACAAAAATTCTAAGTGCATGAAGAAAAATTTGCACCTGCCAAGGAGTTGGAATATCTTGTGTTACTTGATTCTTCCAGTAACAAATATTCAGTTGGCATTTTCTCAGAGCTTAACACCCCAGGAGGTACCACAGTAGCTCTTTCAATGAAACTACCAAACCTCAGCTGCTCAAGCAATCAGTGTTGTCTCTTTAAAAAAAAAAAAAATAGTGTGATTTTAGCTGTGCACGCACGTGAGTTTGTTTGTACTCTGAGAGTTCTTGGGGCTTGTGGTGTGTGAAACATGTTGCAGAGTGATGCATTTATCATATTTGTGTGACATAAATCCATTTGCCTCAGGCTTTAAGTGTCACCAACATGGAGAGAAATAAATAAAGAAAAGTGAATAAAGAGCGACTTGCATGTCATCAGCTGTTTGACTTCTGTATATGTACTCAAGCACCATATATCTATTTAACCAAATGTATTTTGATTAGGTGAACAAATGTAAAAGAAAAATGTTAAAATGGTTGGGTCTTTGCACAAGATGTATATTTATCTTGGCACTGTGAAGTACTTTGTAACAGTGGTGTTGAGGAGTTTTCATGTGTAAACAATATGTGGGATTATGTAAAAACATTTTAGGATTATGTAAAGGAGCAATTAGTCAGCAAGGTTGCTGGCTGTATGGCTTGAAATGACACAGCTCGGATTGGCTGTACTCAACAAGCCCTTTCATCTGGTATTAATTGAGATTTTTCATTTAGGTTCTTCTCTTCTCACATGTATGTTTGTCTGTCTCTCTGACATGTGTTGAAATACAAAAGCTACTACACGCACACAATTCCTGTCTGTCAAAGCTCCTGGAATGATACACACTTTTGTGCATCTTTATCCTTTTATCTTTATTCAATTATCTCATGACATAGAATCGAAGCATTAATGACTCAGTCCTAGTCGTTTTCAGCTTCTCATGCTGAGAATGCCTACAAAGGTGCCCAAGCGGACCAAATCCTGGCTTCATTTCTCCATATGAACTCATTTCCTTGTGGTAGTTCTCGGGTTCATGGTAATGTAACCTGAGGAGAGCACAGACTGAAGGCCTCCAGGGGATGAAAGCATCCAAAAGCCTGAGAATTAACCCCTCGGGTCAACTGCATTATCCACCTCTATTTATAGTTAAACTTTAATTTTTACTGGGTGAAAAAAGGCAAAAAAACAGGATTACAGGGGTCACAGCAAAAGATTTGCAGTTAATTAAATCAGTCGTAGAGACTGACAAAATCTGTGACTTTTTCCCCTCAATATTCTATCCCTCATTGACATCTTAATTAGATTACAGACTGAATTTCACAATGTAGTGTTGGCAGTGTGGAGGCCTTGGGATGCAAAATTAACATGGAACAAAACACAGCATCAAAACCAAAAATGCAAGATGCCACATAAACCACAACAGTTTTGTGATTTCTGTTTATTCCTGCTTTTCTGAAATGGATTTTTACTTTTATTTTGTTGAGTATTGAAATGTCACTTTTGCACAATTTCATGAAATGTCATGTCGATTTTTCTTTTTCTTTCTTTCTTTCTTTCTTTCTTTCTTTCTTTCTTTCTTTCTTTCTTTCTTTCTTTCTTTCTTTCTTTCTTTCTTTCTTTCTTTCTTTCTTATCTTTAAGAGTGTCCAGTATACATTTTGAAAAGGAAAATCCTTTAAACTAATTGCAACTGCATAGAATTTGTGATGTTAGAGGATTGTTATTATTTCTTTTCTTTTATTTTTTTACATAATCATAATAATAATTTCAACTGAGAAACGTTAAAATTATTTTGGGCCTTTATTGCAGGGATCTGTACAAAGCAAAAATCCCTCTTTTTTGATTTTAATCTGATTGTATTATGTGAAGGTAAGGCAAACACATCAATATACCATATTCTGTAGCAGAGTCGGCGGGGGGAAGACGGTGCGGCCGCCTCAGGCCCATGGCTATGAAGGGGCCCATTTGCCCACCGCGCCCATCTGCATAATGGCAATTCGTAGTTGTTCTCTTACTGCTGCAAGAATATAAGTCTTAAGAACTGGAAAAACAGGATGGATGGAAGGAATTCCTTTTTTGCCAGACTCACGTGTTTAGTTATGATCTGCTCGGCTTGAGCTGCTGGCACTGTGCCACATGCCGTGCGTGTCCGTGCGTAAGAGATGTCAAACTATCTTAAAGGTTTCATTTGCTCCAACAGCAACTCCTTATCCATGTCCTGCAGACTGGCGTCTTGTCAGGTCCTGCAGGGATACCTGTTGTAGCTATTGTCTATATTTCATAATTATCACTTATTTTATATTCTATATTGTATTTACCTCTTCCACATATCTCTGTCCCCACTGGGTCGAATTTCATTTTGCGTTTACCACATGCTCCCAAACTTTCCCCGGCAAAGCAACAGCGCAGCTAAATCCTCATTTAAATACTGCTGTTTGCGCCTGTTATCGATTTTTTTTTAGCAATCTTAGATAGCCTGCAAACAGTGAAGACAGCACATGCAAACTCTCAACCCCGCAAACAAAAACCTAAAGGCCAATGCTGCCCAATGAGATGAACATTGTGAAATATAACACTTGTGTGTGCACTCATACACTCTCATAGAGCCATAAAGTATCCACATTATGCATGATCAACAGCTGTTTAACCATCTGAACACATCGGGCTCAGCAGCAGAGTAAAGGACACAATAATGCAGCTGTGCGTGCTGCAGCACTCTGTTTAAAGGACATGGCGGCGGCGTGGCTTTAAATGCGTTTATTTCTTTATCAGTGTCCAGTTTCTCCGCGAGCTCTTTTTCAAAGATTAGCAGCGAGATGCTGTCCAGTCTCTCTAAGCATCGTGACTCTGCTGGTGGATTTAATCCTGTTTACACTTGAAAACAGTCTCCATGAAGCAACTTGGAAAAGACAGTGTTACCAGAATACCGGTAAACAGTTCATGTTGGGGAAACGAGTCCAACGCTTCAATAATGGACGGGAGCTGACTAATACCTGCTTGGCGCACGCAATGCGTCCAGCTGGTAAAACGCGTCTGATGCAGGCAGCAGGGAGGCAGCAGCTTCATAAGAGCCACTCACTCTATAAACGGTTGTTCAGTTTGTCCAGGTGTCTGTTAAGGATTAGGGAACTCTGTTTCAGTGCTTGCTGGGCGAGCCTGGGTCACTTATTAGTCGTCGTAGGCGAGTTGTCAGCCAGGTGTTCAGCTGCCTCTGTGTGTGGCACCGACACACCCTGGCTTACCGTATCATATGAATATAAGAAGTCCATGGCACTGAAATAGCGCAAATTGTGCTGCAGAACTCATCTAATCCACATTCTCTTCATTTTGTCCTTCTGTCTCCATTTGCCATTTCTAAGTTACTGATTGATCAGCTGTGTCATTTCAGGCTGACATTGCGCAGTTAATCTTCCATTTACAGTACTTTGTTTTATACAATAGGGTTTATGCACGGTCACTCCCGTTTACGACAAGTCAGCCCCACTACTTCCGGTTCAGCACTGCCACAACCACTGTTTGCGGTCTGTGTTCACAACAACGGGTAAATGAAATTACATTTTTTTACACGCTGTCTTCAAGAGCTGCCCCGCATCAACGTGGACGATGTCCACAGAAGCACACTGCGACGTCTGCAAGCAAGCGGGTTAAAGGCTTTAAGTTGTATATAACCAACTTCATACACGATTATGAAGGTAAGTGTTTAGCTAACACCGGTAGCTCGGAGGTAGCATCAGAGGACAGTGACAGATCTCTATTAAAGGTCTATGGTCAACTATATGTTAAAAATGTTGTTGATTCGGAAACCGTGTTGAAATAACAATAAATATCACTCACATATCACTCATTTGCTCCAGCTGCTGTCTTAGTTGAGCAACATCCTCTCAAAGTCTCTGGTTTTCCTCCAGCACAATGTCCACAAAGGCAGGATCCGGGCCGGTGCAGCATGAACTTTTTCCCTAGTTTCCACCTTCTTTGGTCTAGCCGTACGTTCCCATACAGACAGTCTTCTCTCACAAAGAAAATAATTGTCAATGAAAAAGAACTGGAACGGCGCCAGGTTTCAGCCTCCTCCTCCCACCTGCCTCACTCGGCTCTTTGACATCCTGCACTGTAAAGTATCTACTGCAGACACAGGTGTGATGACTGATGATGAAGTTTTCCCTTCTAATTGTTCACAATCCATCTCTTTCGTAGTTGATCATCCGATGGAAATGTGTGAAAACTAATAACAGAATTATATTTAGCCGACGCGGCACACAAAGGAACACAGCAGTGTTCAGCTGTTGTCATGTCGCTGAAACTTGAATAACGGCTTCATCTCATACTACTACTACTACTACTACTACTGTTATATCGGTATATATATACTATACTAAAGGTTACTGTACAATCTAATCTACCGCCATAACCTATCCCACAGGCTGAACCGGAAATCCTTTCCTGGCGTATTGTAAACCGAAGTTCTAAAGAACGCGTCATGCATAAACCCCATTATGTGGCTGTCTAGTGAGCAAGTTGAGTCTCTTTGTGTATCTATGGTTTCATTTGTTTATTTTTTGCATGGAGTGTGAGATTTATATATATATATATATATATATATATATAAATGAAACTAAAACCATTCATTCAGGTAATGGCCAAATGCAGCGCAGATCCTCGGCGTCGCCAGACCTGTTTTACTGGGGCACGTGGCCCAGTAAACAAGGTTTGCGCCCCAGCATAATCTTAGGAGTAAACACAGGAGTTAACCATCCAGCAGTGAGGGATAAAATGATATTAATATATGACAAGAACAGAAGACAGTTTTTTTATGTACTTTCAGATAATTCAGTTGCATGGAAACAGACTCCAGTTTGCTCTGAATTCTTTATTATAATAATTATTGATGGTCTATAAACCTTCCACCCTTCCTAAACGGTGCACAATGGTTTAGTTCAAAGCTGCGCTGCTACCTTAACAGTCCACAGCTGCTAGCATCTTGCCGGTAGCTTACTCGGAAAGTTACTGGAGGCAGGACAAAGTCATTTAAGAAAGGAAATCAAACTACCAAGAAACAAATGTAAGAAATGAGACAGAGAGAAACTGAAGTGAAGCAGCTGTTTCCTGACTTCTTAGAGAGAAGAGGTGAGCTGTACACCTGAACTAACACAGTTTTGGCACGTTGGGATTGATTCAGGGACAACACATTAATTACCGTCAGAAATGTGACAGTTATTACCGACAGTCATGTGCTCTGAGATGTCACGGAAAATACAGTTCGACTTTGGGTCGATATTTTACCCCTTTCCCAGTCAACCAGTATAAATTTCATATCAATGGATTCTTTATGATCTCAGGATTGTGAAGATATCACTGTCATCACACTAAAACCGAATATAATTGACCTAAAAAACCTAATCTGTGATCACCCATCTAACAGAAAATTATGTCAATGTGTAGCCCTGATGGTGGAATAAGACTGATCGTATGACCTAGGCTACTGTAGGTGCATTTGATTTAGATTTAATGTATTATTATAAACTCTATTATCTTGAAAAGGGGAATTTTTATGCTGTTCATAATGATATAATAACAATTAGCACTCATTAGAAAATGAAGTTATCATGTAAAACCATCCACCAGAAAAGTGTTCAGCCTGCATGTTTGAAGATTCAGAAGTTTACAGTCAGACAGCAGGTTCAATACAAAACATGCCACAGTGGACATTTACTGAAGATTAAAGTCCAACACCATTCTTTAAAAACATTTCCTGGAACACATTTCCAGCAATTACTTATAATATTTTTTCTGTAAATATAAATAAATGTGAGTAACAGCTGTGCTTGAAAGTTTACATCCCCTCCCATTGGAGGAAAGGCTAAATTCATAATAGTAATTCAAATAACAAGAAACTGTAAAAAGTGATAATAAATAAAAAGAAATACTAAATTATAATTTAGTGAAATAAAATATTGATTTTGATGTTTTGTTTTAAATGATAATAAACAAACAGAACTATCCCAGACTAATTAAAGCACCTCTTCCCATTAACAGTGGACCAACACTGTTAATGGGAAGACCAACAGTTGTCCTCAAAATTATTCATATCCTCAAATTAAAGAAGGAAGAAAATCAGCGGTCAGTGAAATAAGATGAAACTGACAAGAGTGATAAAAATTCTCTGAAAACCATGACACTGATTTTGAATCATGATTTGAAAGAAATATTAAAAACAAAGACAAAAAACAAAACAAGTAAACAAGCATGATGGGGCTCTGAAGCTAAAATGTTTAGCAACACTTTGAGGCAATCACTGCAATCACTGCATTTTCTGTAATATTTAAAAAGACACAAACTTTTTTTTTTATTTTCATCGATTTGTATTGATATATATATATATATATATATATATATATATATATAATATATTTGTCAATTTCAACTTATTTCACTGAAAGCAAAATTTTTCTCTATCTTTAATCGACGTAAACTTTCAAGCACAACTACAGGTCTGAATATTTGACTTATGTTTTCAAAGTGAACCTCCAAGTTCATGTGAGATATCAAAATATCTGACTGCATTTCCTACAGTAATATGGTAATCAATTGTAAGTTTTTTCTAACTTGAATCCATATTAATTTATACATCTCATTGGGTTGTAAACTCTATTTGTAGGCTGTTCTTTAGGCTGACAACACACAAAAAGAAGGATTTATTTTTCACTAAGCAAATTTTAACCATCGCCTGATAATAGCTGGGATAGGCTCTAGCAACCCCTGCGACCCTGAACTGGATAAATGGTGTAGAAAAGACTGACTGACTAATTTTAACCATATCGTTATTAGATTTTTGTATTATTTGGAAAATCAGTTACAACGACAGTATTTTTGGTAGCAGCAGTAAATTAAGTTTGCAAAGGGAAGTAGATGATGCTGCTCATTTTATAAACATAGTAGGTCTTTATAATAAAAATATGATTTGTATGATGGAGACCTGTGCCCCAGTAAAGCCTTATGTCTAGCAATGCCCCTGGAACAGATCCAGATCAGATCCTATGTGAATTATTTAATGAAATGGCCAATTGCCTATCAGGGCCCAATATACTGTATGTCCCCGCTCCCTCTGCAATGTGACACTTGCTCCGCGCCTGGCCAAATTATAACTTTGATTCTATTTGTCTCAGCATCTCCTCCTTTCTCTGAGCTACCCAGATCTTCTGCCATCTGACAAAATGAGACATTGATGCATGGTATGGAAACAAGACTTTGACAAAGCGGCAGTTCGGGACTACAAAAAGGAAGAGGAAAACCATTTCTTTGTGATCTAAACATGAACCCACTCTTCTTTTCTTCTTTTCTTCTTGTCTTCTTTTCTTTTCTTTTCTTTTCTTTTCTTTTCTTTTCTTTTCTTTTCTTTTCTTTTCTTTTCTTTTCTTTTCTTTTCGTTTCTTTTCTTTTCTTTACTCCTGACATTCTGACCAGCAACTCAGCCACTCTTAGCACCACTTTCTGGAACTAGCTAACACTAGCTGGCAGAAACTTGCTATTTGAACAAAGTGTGTGAAATAGCCTCCACATTAGCAGAAATGAAAGTGCAGAGCCAGTTGAAAAAGCCTAAATGGTTTATATGGTGGGGCTTGACTTGTTGCTCCAATATTGTCAAGAAAGAGCAGGAATCTTTCTGCTGCCCTGTGTGGAAAATAGTAGCAACAACTCAGATGTTGCAGGATATTGGCAGATGCATCCCTTCCATGCTTACGAAATTCTACGCCTATGTAAGCGTTACAAACCATGGTTTACTATAAAACATCTAGGCCATTCTGAGACAATAACTACATCTTAAGTGACCACGTTTCTAATGTTTTTATGCTACTTTTTAATGTTACATATAGGACTGAACTTCCTTTAAAATCATGCATCAAACTAATGTTTTGTCTGAGCAGAAAATCTTTTCACTTTATTATACAACAATTTTTTAAAAAAAAGTGTTTACGTGAAAGTGCTCATGTAACAATGACCAAAGCTTATTTATGAGTTAATGGGTTTGTAATTTCAGTTTGAGAGAGTCGGATACTTCTGGCATTTGTAGGATTGCTGTCACAAGAAAATTAATCATTTCAAACTCCAAGCTGTTCTCATCTATCGATCCATTCTTTTTCAACAGCGTATCCAAGGTCAGTTCATAGAAGCAGCAAGTTCAGGAAGAAAAGAAAAACTGTACTTTCACAAAGAATAACAAAGCAGTATATCTTGGAATTGATAGTCAGTAAAGGATGACATTCGTTTGTCACAGGAAAATCACAAATTAAACTTATAGCTGTATCCATATACTGTATTGTATGTTATGGGATTTTAACATTATATATGACTCAGCTCCTTTATGGTCTACTAATAAACTATTTAGTGCAAAGTACCATTGCCAATACAGCCATTTTACTGGAGCAACAATATGAAATGGGATCATAAGAGTCCAGTGTTATCACCACACAAAATTCACACATACTGATGCTTTTAGGAGGTTAGCATTTCGTGGCAGCACACTGGAACACTCATAGTCCCTTTACGCAGAATTTTTCAGCGCTCATATCTTGTCAGTGTGCACAGTAAAACCCTAATTTTTCCTTGACTAATCAAGTAGATTTGGCGCCATTACACAATTAACTGTAATACCTGAACCTTCAAGCAGAGCAAGAACAAATCTGATAAAACAGTTCACACAAAATGGACTTAAAGTTACATTTAACTTTTGGACCCTACCTATTTTTTCATCTTGTTAACTGACAAATGCATAATAGATCAATGTGGTCCTGTTGTATTGTTTAAGTTCTATCTTATTAAGAAATTTAAATGAGATTACATGATATTTTACGAAATAGACCAGAGAATGTGTTACAGTATATGCACACAGAGATCATCCATCCATCCACCAATCCAACAGTAAACAATGTAGTGAAAATTCTGATTTTCCATATTTGTTCCTTTTTTTTTGCATAGGATTTGACTTTAACCTTTTATTTGTCTGATCTGGAAAGGTGACATCTCAATCTATTCAATCATGTTAACAGTCAAGCAGAGCTTGTTCTATCAGAATAGCCATTCTCTTGTATTGCCCCATTATTCTCCACCCAAGCTTTTAACTGCAGTTCGCAGCTGCACCCCACAGTAAAGCTAACCTCTCCCCATAGCACAAAGGGAGCCTGTGTGAGGTGTTCACCTACCCCCACCACCCAGCACCCAGCCAGGCTCTCTCCCCCAGTGTGGGTGATGTGCTCCATTTGCTGGATGATGGACTGAAGGGGGGTATGAGGCAAAAGTTCACACACCTTTCCTGTTCACATGGTGGGGAGGCTGGTTTGACCCTGCTGAGCTTGCTCAGGGGCCACCTCCCATGTGCCACTGCTGGCTGCTGGCCCTCCTTCAAGCACTACAATTTGTCCCCTCATTTGAGGCCAGCCACGCCCCTGTTGTCCTAATGCCATAACTGCTCTCAACTGTGCTTGAGCTGCTATTTCCTTGCAAGGGATGGGGAAATGAGGTGATGCAGGGGGGGTAGAGAAAGAGGAGTTTCTTTGTATAAGTTCAATAGTTACTAACCTGACTCCCGCCACCTGGTATTTGCAATACCATCTGGGGAGGGAGTTAACCCGATGTCATTTCAAATTAGTCTTTTTTTTCTAAAACTCTTGCATGTGATTGGATAGAAGATCTGTCCGTCATCTTGACTGACACGCTACTTCAGCCACTCACGTTGAACCGAATGACGCAACCCGTGACGCAACTCAGAGCGACACCAGAGCCACCACGCATAGAGGATCGAGTTATCAAAACATGTTATCAAGCTCAAAAAGCTTCAGTCAAACAACATGGCGGCGGCGGCGACAGCTAGTACGAGCGGTGTACAGTCTGTGAACGACTTTTGTCGACTTTCTGTCGCCTGTGCTTCTACATCACATCCGGCCAAAACGCCGCCCATCCTTCAAAAGTCCCACCCGCGATTAGTGATTGGCTCCTACTATTCTCTAACCAGACGAAATCACCTATAACTGTCGCCTTACTCAGATGGAGTGCGTGAGGAAAGGGAACGCCCCCGCGTGTACTTGTTGAACGCACCCAGATGATGTAAATCAGGTTAAATAGTTACCACTACATGAGCACATAATGCTTTCGTTAATGTAGCATTTTTGCCTGAATAAAAATACAAAGTTCTTTCTGAATACATGTACTTGTTCTTTTTTATACTGTAAATGTACCTGAACCACAATATCCTGTGGATTGCAGTGTGCCTGGATCACAGTTTGAATATCAAATGCCAGAAAACTACAGGATGCGCTTATGTATCAAATCAGTTAAACTCAGCATGCTTCCATAAAAGTCAGCAGCGATTAAAAACAAATGGCAGAGCCACCACAATTCAGCTGCCTGTGCAAATAATCTGCCAGTGACAGAGCACAATTTGGCATCCCCCTCCCAGCAGCAACAGTACCCACCCCCTGATCGCCACACGTGAGTGCCGCCCTCTCTTACCCCCCTTGTGAACACACTCCAGTTCAGCCCAGAGGAATTCATTTTCTAATTTTCCTTGACTGAGAAAACAATACACATGCCTTAACAATGTTGACATCTCTAATGCCTTAAAACGCAGTAGTAATGGAGCTTTGATTGGTAGTAAGTGGATACATGCACATTACAAACACACAAGGTTTAGCTCCTCCACTGTAGTGAAATCTTTCTGACCTCAAAAGACAGACTACTTTAAGATAGAATAAAGTCAAATAAAAGGATGCAATCAGTTTACAACTGCAGCTTCAGCAAAAACTTCTAATGAAGTATAATCTAAAAAATAAAATCATACAATACCTTTGAACAATTAATTTGTTCTTACAAGTTAAATAGATGTCTGAAATATTAAAAAGAGGAAAAAAGAAAGAAAATGTGTTAATGTTAGACTTGCTTCTCAGATCCATTGTCCAGTAAATTCTCTGTTTGTGGTTATCCACTAACTATGAGGTAACACATTTAGACTTTATATGTGATTCATTTACATTGCAATAAAGGTCAGACCCGGACTGACGTAGATAACTGAGGACATTCATTGTTTATTAATATAAAATGTGATGAGATTAAATGCCTCATCTCACTAGGTGAAGTGCATTTCCTTCACTCTTTGTTGTGATCTAGTTAATAAAAATCGAAGTAAAAAAACTGGGTTCAAGCCAATTAAAAATGTCCCGCACATTTAAATTCATGACAAAAAATGGTTATATGCATGTTCGGCATTTTATATTCACATAATGTTTGACACTTTTCTAATCACTGCAGTCCATCACCTAAATAGCACAATAACTGATCATGATTTTATTGGTTGTAGTCCTGCTTAATGTTTTCTGATAATTCCAAATGATCCTGGATACACTAGTTTAAATGGAGTTTGTCTATTTAATAGAGCAGTATTTGGTCTATTTTCAGACATTTAAAAAAAAAAAAATCTCTCTTTGTTACAGTATAACAGGGACAGCCACATTGGACATGTTATGCTGTAAATCTTCTCCAGTTGTATATTAAACAGTCTCATTTTGTCTTGCAGCTGCAAGTATGTGTGTGTGGTTTTATTTGCATGGGTCAATAAATTTCCAAGGACCCGAGTTATGTGATACTAACTTCAAGTGTGTCTGTTGAACTGATCATTTTTCAGTTTTATACTTTCTTCTGAGACATTTTTTGCTATTTTGTGTCCCCATGTTTGCTATTCTTATCCTCTATAAAGCCGCAATCCAAAAGGAAACCAAGTATCTCATTCACTGTTCATCATTCACTTATTGTAGTGCTGCCATAGTATGACTGATTAAAAAAGTCAAGGAAACAGATCACAGCTGATTAATAAAGTCACAGGTGACGCATACTGCAGTTGTTTTCCAATCACTAATTAAAATAAAGGGTTTCCTATTGAGTGACATGTTTTGTATTTTTGCATTGAAAGACCTTAGTAAAAGCTTAGCTTTTATCCCAACTCAGACAGCATCCATTCTTCACTCTTTATTCCTCATTAGGATCCATTAGCTTCCACAAAGTGGTCATCTAGTATTCCTGGGGTTCTCAAAGTAATTCAACAACAAAAAACACATCTACACTTCTGGGTGGATTTTCTTTGTATGAGAACTGATACATTACAAAGCTACTGCAGGCACAGTTTAAGTCATATTCAAAACAAATTCTGCATGTGCACACTACAAAGTAGCCTCCTGATTACTGTCACTGTGCCCATAGAAACTTGGTAATAATACTTACATATCCTGAGATATGAAGCCAATAAAGAAGTCTTTTAAGTGTGGTACCAACCTGGTTTCAGATCTTTTTTGCCTTAATTACCCTTCTATGATAGATGTGTAAGCTTCTCTCATTGAATTTAGAAAACAACACAACTTTCCCACAAGTCATTCTGGTGTAATCTGCTAAAATGATTCCTGTTTCAACTTTTCAAACAAATAAATTTTAGGCTTAGTTAGAAACTTTTTGTTAGTTTTTCCAAAAATTGCTACATCAGTCAAATAAGACTGAAACTAAACTTGAGGCTTCTAAATGACATCAAACTGTTGGGTAAAATTACTCATAAAATTAATCATTTTACTGAATAAAATGTTTCTGGTGAATACAGTTAATTCAGAATGACTGACACAACTTCAACTTCGTTTCTTGAACAATTATTCTAACATACACTATTATTCTAATATATTCTAACATATTAACATAACATATCAAACGTATTCTAACATTTCATAGATGAACTGAAGTAAAACAAAGTCAAAAAGATCATAGTCATGGATTTTCTATTCAGAAAAAGTGCTTCACCTCTTTCAGATGACATTCTACAGACCTGACAAGTCCCTGTCCCATTGCACTCATTAACCAGTTTGTCTCCCTTGAACACCTCTCTCTGTTATAAAGGCTAATTGTTAGCTAGGTTAACGGCAACAGCAACTTTGTTTCCTCAGCCACATGATTTATCGGAGTTTTTGCTTGAGACAATCCACACCTGTGCCCCTGTGTGTTCAACTATGCATACGTTGCATTTTGACACTATCTGCTAGGTCTTTCTAGGCAGTTCTAAACAAAAACATAAAAATATAGATATACAGAAACTAATATGACATTCAATTATTCTTTAATATGGACAAATTCTGATATTTACATGAAGTTATCTTGACAAGCAGATTTTGATGTCATGGACAGCATTCCCTGTTCTGATACCTAAATATTACTTAGTCATAACACCTCTGTATTTTATTGTTCTGTAGTTAATCTAAGGTCATATAGCTGCATTATATTCAGCAGAACTGACCATTTTGTCATATTTATGTGTCATTGTGTTAAAGAACAGCAAGTGTACAGTAAGAAAAAAAAAGTCTCAAAGATAGTAAAACCCACCTCCCAGCATTCCTTAAATCCTTGGCAGCTCAGCTAATACTGTTAAATCTAAAAGCCCAAAGTGTTGCAATTTATCAAAGAGTTGCGATAAGTGCATATCAAAGTGTTACTGATCTTACCAATCAACACTTTTCTAGAAAGAAAGAAAGAAAGAAAGAAAGAAAGAAAGAAAGAAAGAAAGAAAGAAAGAAAGAAAGAAAGAAAGAAAGAAAGAAGAAATGTAATTCCAGGCATGTTAAAGTTATGGTGCAAACAAACAGATGGTGCAGATTCTCATCCATCCAGCTCACCAGGATTCACTGTGATGTTTCCACAGGAGCCCAAAATGGACAATTGGACACATTTTCACAGGCTTGAAGGTAGAAAGTTATATAGGATGTAGTGGGGTGGGGGGCGAGGATCTTGTATTGAGTTTGTTGCTGTCTGCATATTCAACACTATGTCACTTAGCTCAGTGTACTTTTCTTTTAATCTTTAGTCTTGTAAAGCACAAGCATGTCACAAACCCTGATATAGGATCGTGTCTGAGCAAGATATAAAATCTCTCCCATGTCCATGATTCCCTGACCTCACTGTGTCCCTAGCCATTTACGTGTTACCATAAAATCATCTGTTTCTGGCAAACCAGCCGTTGAGTGAGTTATGCCTGGCTCGGCAGCCACGAGGCGGAAAGGAAGGCAGTCTAATCCTGGAGACAGGGTAGTTTTAGTTCAGTGGCCCACACACACAAAAAATACCCCTTCAATCATTCCCATGGTTCTTATTCTGGGTTGCAAGCGTGGTGTCTAAAGTTTCCCAGGATCCTCCTAAAAAATGACACATTCTCAGACCATATGCTTCAGACAGCCAGTACAGAGCTGTGATTATTAGCAGGGCCCCCTTTTTTGTCCAAGAGAGGCACAGCCTATTTTTAACCAACGGTGAAAGTTTGCATATCCTTGCACCCCTTGAGCACACCAGCAGCTTCTAACACATATTGAAAGGTTTCAGCTCAGACAAGGGGTTCCTGGAGGGCAGAGCTGCCAGACAGCACTGTGTCATTACAGGCAATGCTACATTTACTTTATCTCACTTCACATAAGCCACAGCTGAAAGCATGAAAGGACTATCGATGAGTGAGAATGCTGTAAGGTTTGTTCTGGAGCTTTGTGAAGACTTGTGACTGCCTTCTTGTTTCTTTGTTGGCTGGCAGCAATTTCCAGTGGCATTCCAAGAAGCTATATTTCCCATACATTCCTACATGTTTGAAGGGGGTTCTGTAGTGGGGGCTGTCAAGAGCAAGATGCAGATGACAAGCTGGGATTGAGAGCAGAATGAGGGCTGTCAAAGCTGCAGTGTATATGATAAACAAAGACAAATGCTCACAGACAGGACAAAATGTCTGCTCCGCAAAAAAAGGAGGAATCATTGTCGGTGGCTCTTGTTCACTCTAAAGTGGCAAATGATTTGGAAACCAAAACAATGTTTTAATATGACTCTTTAGTGCCTCTGTGATCTGCTTGTCAGGGTACAGCTGGCTGTTGTCATGAAAAAAAATGATGCTACACACGTTAACTGAAAATGTGTGTTTATAAATTGTATTACATGGTATCTTCCCAAATATGTCTGATTTCACAACCTCGATTAAACCCACAGGAGACTGTACTGTAAATTCCTTTGAGTATTGTGTGCTTTCTGTACAGTAGGGGGAGTGATTTGGTGATTTAGCTGGGAGGTCGGACAAAGTGCCATTACAGAGTATCAAGTAAACTGTCAAGTAAGTTTTTTTTTTTTTGTTTGTTTTTTAAAAAAGGGGGTTTTAATAATTACCATGAGTGCTTTAAACAATATTGAATTGCCAATGGTGTTTTGGAAGAAAAAAGGCAATTCTCCCCCCAAAAATCAAGTTAAACAGAAAAATTTATACAGTATAAAATTATTTGACAAAATACAATATTTTAGAAAACACAAAATAGAATGGTATACCAACACATTAGAATGCAAGTGCTGAAAAAAAATTCTGAAAATGCCCCCCCCCCCCCCCCCCCACACACACACACACACACACCAGATAACCTATTTCCTAATGACAAAACAACAAAACATAAAATACAGTACTGTGCATGATATTAAACCAAATCAGAAAATGCAATGTTTAAGAAGAAGAAGAAGAAGAAGAAAAAAAAACTGTGACAGAAGTAAAAGGAAATTATAGATCCAATTATTTAGTGTTTGAAAGAAAAGAAATATCAATACACAGGAAAACAGACAACAGAACCTCAAAAAAACCAACAAAAAAACAAAACAAACAAACAAAAAAAATCAGAAAACATTAAAGATATTTCTTAAAACAGTTGGAGATATCTTTTTTTTATATGTAAGGCAACATTTCAGAGTACCAAAACATAAAATCCATAAACAAAAATAATGGATAATTTCTGATTTGTTTTATTACTTTGAGAAATGTTGATAATATTTATTCTATTAGTGACACTCATCAAATGTGGGCCATAAACTGAAAACCTAATTATTATTATTATTATTATTATTATTATTATTGATGTTAAATGACATTTAGTCTCACAATCTCTAAGGCAGCATCAGTTCAAAGATCTCTAAGTACATGAGCTTACAAACCATCTGAAGCAAGTCTAATAAATGATGTGATCATCTGTGTCCTACATCCATTTGTCAGACTTTTAACCAGCTTAAATGCGTCAGCTGGGTTAACATATTATCTTTTAAAAGTTTCATACAGGTAGAGATAATACAAATATTGTTTCTGTATGTGCATGTAAGTGATTAAACTGACGTGCCATATCGTTATAAAAAGGGCCCTCTGCCAAACAGCTTGTAAGAATTCCTCATGCTCCTCAGACTTCTGCAGGCGCCAGCCACCACTACACTGGAAATGACTGAGCCAAGGGGAGGAGAAGAAAAAGGAGGAGAGAAACACTATTTTAGGAGTTTGCCTAAAAATATTTCTTAAATAATGACAGGAATGAGTGTTCAAAGGTCAGTGTTACAGTACTGTGGTTTATAAGTCACTTTACAATGCCTGAATTTGTGAAGGGGGGCTGGAAAATGTATGTGATACATACGGAGATGTGTTTTTCTGTCTTTGTGACTTCTGTGAAGAAGGTAAATGGAAAGACCATACAAAGTTCTCTCATTCTTTTTCTCTCATAGGCTTGCTCTGTCTCCTCTTTCAGTCAGCTTTCCCCTCATCTCTCCATCTCTCAAGGGGAGGAAGGTCTCAGAGTTTCTCAGGAATGTTGACTTCTCTGTGCCTGGGTCCCTTGGGGGACGTTGGTAGAGGTCTTGACCCTTCTCCTCCTGTATCCCTGGAGCCTATCAGCTAACTAAGTTAGCATGAGATAACTCTCCATGCTTCAGCCTCTCACCCTTCCCTCCTATTTCGTTTCCTTTACCCTGGGCTAGTATGAGGCAGGAGCTTCATTAGAAGCAGGGTAACATCCATCACACAACTGTCCAATTTTGGCCTGTGGCAAGATTTGTCTTTCAACTCCTATCCTCTTTACCAACACTTGCTACTAACTAACTTGCTAACCACATAAAGTGCCATCCACTCAAAGTCCAAGTTTGTCAAATTAATAATAATAATAATAATAAAAACTCAAACATTATTACATTGTAGTTATGCAATGAAAATGCTTTTCATTTCCTCGCTGACCAGTTGCAAGCCCACCACCTCCCTTTTGTTTCCAGCTAGGCTGCTATTCAGCTCTGCAATATGAGCAGGTACTGTGGGGAGCAATTTACCATATATGTCATTACAGGTCACATGTCACTTCCATTGTTTATTTAATCTGGTTTTAAACTATAAAAGGAGC
This sequence comes from Atherinomorus stipes, assembly GCA_023101725.1. Lineage (NCBI taxonomy): Eukaryota > Metazoa > Chordata > Actinopteri > Atheriniformes > Atherinidae > Atherinomorus > Atherinomorus stipes. The sequence goes on along the minus strand of JALJCO010013034.1, from coordinate 963,204 downwards.
AACACCACCACTTTGCGCCAAGAGCTTTCTTTATCACACCTGAGGAATCAGTAAAAAAGGATGTCACTGTTTGGGTATGAAGCATGTTTAGAATTTGTTTAAGAAGTGACTCCTTTTTTTCATTTCTTCTTGTTTTTTTTCTTGTTTTTTTTTTTTAACTACAGAACCACTTAGAATCCTATTTGCTTTAAACACTGACTTATTACTGACAATGCTCATCAAAAGACAAAGTTTCCTTCTGTGTAATTTTCTAACTTGTACATAAGAGTTTTGATAATTTCCATCTCATCCGCACTTGTATGTTATTCCCTTCAGTTATTTATCTATTTCCTATATACAGTAGTGTCGGTCACTACCAGACGTCTTTAATTTTAGGACTTTTAACCCTTGTTTGCTCCTTCTCATGTGGTATTAGGCTAAAAGAGGCAAGGTGTTTTTGTATTTTTGTAATTCAGCATAGGGAAAAACTTTAGTTGTATAAGAATTGTAAATTTAGTAAGTTTTGTTCTTTCATTTTTTTTTTTTTTAGCAGATTTTGTTTCTCAACCAGTACCTCAAGTCTGGTGTCTGCTGTGTTTACACACATGCAATAAAGGATACAGTTCAGCGTTAACTTGTCACTTTATGGTGCATTCGATTTGTATTTGGAAGATAAATTTTCTCAGTTCCCAGTCAGAAATACAACAAGAATGCCCCTTGAAGTCAGATCTCTGACTTGGAAAGTTGGGGAAGATTCACAAGCTCTGACTTCGCCCATTAAAGATGACCGCTCACAGAATCAAGTGAAACCAGTAAAAAACACTCATATTTATAGATGTTAATGCTGAGTGTACAGTATATAATTCAACATAGTCCTTTAGATCTTTCTGTAGACTGATTTTATTAAGTGTATATATGTTTGTCGTTTTTGCAACCAACAAAAGAATTAGTGGCTAAAGTAGTTAGCCTGTTAAATTCCTCTCTCTGACAATTGAAAAGTGATAAAATAAGAAATTTTACCCCACTCTAGTCTCACACTCCCTTGGCCTATATGTACAAGTATTTAATCAAGCATTTATTATTATTATTATTATTGAGGCTTAAAATTAGTATAAAACACAAATGAATTGCCAATAAAGCAAACGTGTTCTGTGAGTGAAGAGATTGTTTAAACAAAGAGCCATGTTTCTTAATTTGGTCATAGAATTACTGTATATTTCAGATTTAACATATATGTGATACATACAGATCTCTGTGAGCAGACAGAACAAGCAAAATAAACAGTTTCCTTGTAGAATACATAGTATTCTGAATTTCCCAACTCCAGCAACAAGAATGGGCTTGCCTTATTATGGCCTTATTCCCAGATCTGATTTCCTACCTCCGGGTCAAAACGGACGCACCAATAAAGATAATAAAGAACAATGCAATAGTTATAATCGTTTAAATTAACATATTGCTAATTATTTTAAAGAATACAGTGCACATTAACTATATAGCTGACATGCTGGCACACAGTAGAAGGCAATAGTGTGATAAGTACACTGTGATGCTCGCTGCCACCCACCATATAACAATAAAGGAAAATTTGTGGGCTATTACTGCATTCAGTGCCAAATATCACATAAAATTTCACTTCACACATGCTGTCAAACTTAGGTTAGAAAATGTACAATGTCATGACATGTTAAATGGGATTAGCAAAAGGTGGTGTGAGGAAGAAGTGCATCAAACACCCCTGTTGCACAGACAAATATGATACTGTAGGTCTCTCATTGACAACTACTTATGTATTTTGTGGAAAAGCTGGATATAATTCTGAGAAGAATGTATCCACAAGTTTGTACAAATAGTTTACAGATGTGTTTTTGATTAAGCAGCAAACCTTACAGACATAATCACTCTGCAATGGGACAAAAAAGCACATTTTTGAATGAAACAAGGATGAAGTGCAAATGCACTCATTGTGTCCAAACTGCAAAGTAGAGTTGGTAAAATATCAAGCAGAGATCATCAACAATTTCAGCAATAGGGTAAAAAAAAAAAAAAAAAAAAAAATCCAGTGCCACCAGTTCGTGCAACAGTTTAACTTCATATAAACACTTGGTAGGGAAATGAATTATTACCGTACCAACTGTGAAATCCACTTTTCAAAGGAATTTTCTCTATCGGACCTCTGCATTAGAAGCAACTCACTCTCTTTCAAGCTGATTCAGTTTGACAGAAATATTTCCATCAAAACTGTTGAAAAAGTTTAAGATTATTAAAAGACAGTTCATTTGTCCAGACAGGTCAAACATCCAGTTTTGGATTATTCTCCAATTATTCTTCCAACACTATACATACCTATCAGAGACTTCAGCACTTTGTAACTATATGAAAAAAGAAAAAGAAAAAGAAACAAACAAAACATGTAAAAACTGTCATAAGCATTATATGTTTGAGTCATCCCTAGCCAGGGTTAATATGGCCAGTAGCTTTCTTTTATGAAAAATAAAGTATGACTGTTCTGGAAACGGGTGACAAAGTTGAAAAAATTTTTATTTTCATGGTTCATGGGTGGACATATGCATTTTTGGTTGGGTTTAGTAGTTGAGAAAGTGGAGTAATTGTTTTGTGGATTCAAATGAGGACACTTCCATTTAAAAAAGGTTTTGAACCTCTACTTTAAAGTTTTTCTCCGCTTATTTTTTGTTCATTTAGTTTAACTGAACTCAAATGTTTTTCAGTTAAGTTAACCAAGAGGCAGCAATGTTTTTTTTTGTTTGTTTTTTTAGGATTTTTTGTCCCTCAATGAGCACATAACATGCATATTCTAGAACTGATGTTATGTCAAAGTCCATCTTTCCAATCTCACTCTACTGAAAAAAAAAAAGCAGCAAACAGATATCCAAGCATTCCAGGCTGGGCAAAACTGGAAAAAATACAGAATGTCATTCTACTCCTAACACAAACGACACACCATGGAAAAAACTTCAGTTCTCTAGTGTTTTAATCTAAATGCAAGATGCTCATCCTCCTATATAATTTGTCAAGAGAGGAAAACATTATGTTAGGGCATTGTCAGTGGGCAGTTAATCACTGCATACCAGCAGTTAATCTTTATTTTCAGTATTGACATAGTATTGATGGCAGACTTTTAGCTTCTTCTTTTGTATTTTTTTTTTTTTTTTTCAAAATTAGTTACCGTGCAGTTTTGGTAAGCAAATCTGTAAAGTATCAAACTGGATAAAATGAATTTGCTTCATGCAAAAATCAAGATGACCCACCCCCTCCCTTTTAACAATATTTTTGTGACTGCCACACTTATCATACATCCTACTGGCCCAACTGATGCTGGCAGTAATAATAGCATTGCTAAGTACAATTGTCTGCTCTTTAATACTAAACCAGAAAGCTTCAACAGAAAACAGCCATTGGCCTCTAAACTGAACAACTGACCTGTGACCTCTCCTCATGCAGACAATTTTTATCAGGACCATGAGTTAAAGATGATTGGGATCTGCCTCCTGTTTGTTGTGTATTTTCTCAAGCCATACTGACTTCCCTGTGAGGTCAGTAACCCTACTATTTTCTCCCACACACTGGTTAGTATTGCCTGGCTCTAACTCTGGTCCACCTCATGTTCTCCTCACCCCGTTTACATTGCCTGGGGTGCAGCTTGAACTTAGGGACACTCTTTGTCCCTCAGTGGGAGAACTTGGAATCAGGAGGAAATGGGCTTTTTTCCCAAGGTTGGGACTGGCTGTGCTAGAGAAAACATGAGGAATGGCTTAAAAGAGGAAACATGGAGATTACGTGGGCTGAGAAAGAAATAGACAAATGCTGTTTAAAAATGTGCCATTGCAGAAGTAAAGCCAAAGAAAGTGTTTGGTACCACCATGGTGACTTTTAAAAAGCTTGAGGGAACAGTTGCTCAATTAGAAGGTCAAAGCAGGAATGTTGAGTTCAAAATCAGAGAGAGATCTGTGGACTTTTAACCCAGAATCTGGATTCAGTTTCATTATTGCATTTGTTGTTTTGATTTTTTTCCTTATTCTTATTTATCTACCCCCCTCCAAAAAATATGCTATGTATGCTTGCTGTGTTATAATAAATGTGCAAACAAAAAATACTATCTGTTATTCATTATTCATTATTTATAATTCCTTTTATGGAAGTAAAATACAAAGAAAATGCCCAAATCCACACCTTGCTTAAAATGAACTGCTCAGTCTTCCTCCCCCTCACTTGAGCCGTTTATTGCTCGTCTCTTAAATGAACTAGCTGCCTGCAGACAATATTACTCATAACTCCGGTCACTGCCAAGTCTTGGTATGAGGGCCATTAAGGTGCTTAAGTCAGCCGTTCATATTTGTGCTGGATCGCCTTTCTCTATTTTAAATATCCCCCTGAAATTTTTAATGAAATATATAGCCATGGTGATTTTCTGAGAGTGCACATGAATCGTGCCTTACAGTCCTACATTACCAGGCATCATTCAACACCTTACATATTGTACAGCCACCCTTGCATTTTCCTGCAGAAGTGTGCTTCTTTTTAAACTTTTATACAAGTTGAAATGGAGATTTATGCAAGCTTGAACTTTAGCCAACTTGAGTCATTGCATCTTAGAATCACTCTAATCAAAAATTAGTTGCTTTTCTTTGTTTGCTGTTTCATTTTCTTATGTTTATTTATGCATTTTAGATCTTTAGCTAAAACTAAAATCAACTAAAACAAGCTAAACATAGCTAAAACCATTGTACTGTATAAACTGCACAGATGCTGACTGTTAACAGCGTGTATGGGAGTCTCCTTGTGTGTTTATGACCAGGTCAGTCTTAACTGACCTCGTAAATTTAAAACATGAGCACCTTTTTAAAAATCTTTGTTTTACCAATTGTTGCTATATCACTTCACTGCATTACAAACTGATGTCACACTCCTTCAGAAATATTCATGCATATAGCTGATCTCATGGCAGATCATAAAATATGTGGAAAAATAGGTGACAGTTATACAGTAAAGGCTAATAAATTGTACAATAACTACAAATTTCTTAAGAAGTTCTTTCCTGAGGTTCAGTTTTGTTGCACTACAGATGATGTTCCCATGTGATACGACGACACTGACACAATGATATACTGTAAACAGCTAAGACAAACTTTTTCCTCTTTCCCAGCTAATGGTGAGACTGAACTGTTATTTTATGATGTCTAATGGTATGCAAAATAATAAAATGCTGAACAAAAGTTCAGAAAAGGGACCCTCAATAGCCGATAAAGTTAGTAAAAAAGAAAAAGGCTATACTGTAAATAAATGATGGGAGTATTGCTCCGAAATTGTGATAACTACTAGTGATGCTAAATGTTAATATTTAAAAGATTACTTGTTATTTTCTCAGAGAAGCAACTTATCACTCTTGAAATTTTATGGAAAAAGCCATTTTGTTGCAAACAATATAAACAAACAAAAAGAGATAAAGAAAATCCCAGTGAGAGGGCTATTTATTTGTAGAATTATTAAAAATTTGTGAGTGAAAAAATACAAAAGAAATCACTGTAAAATGCATATTATGCTTTGGGGATGATAAGGAGCAGCAGACAGTTCCACTCCTCATTTAAAGCAACTCCTGCAGGCTAAACAAAGCTCTCAGTCAGATGCGGTACCTGCAGTGTGCCTCATCTCACCTGATTAGCTGTCTGGCATTTAAAGGTTGATATGGAATACGAACAGAACAGGGACATCACGTGTGTCTAGGTTGTAGTTGCAACAGTAGAAAAGCATCTCCAGCCGCTGGGATGCCAGGCTCTCTACCATATGCAAGTGACCAACAGCCTGCAGCATGTCCAACAAGCAATGCAGAGTTTATAACTGACAGCTAACATTAGCCACGTTAGCAAACAGCTTACTGATCCAGGAGAAAAGTCGCCATTTCTGTGTTTTGATAACATGGAAAACGTTTATGTGGTTATTAGCCATTTAGTGTATACTTCACCTAAATTTACTCCAGTTTTTGCTTTTCTCAGGTCACTCTTCAGAAACAGATAATATCTCTGGGGCTCTGAAGCAGCTGCTTGACTCGCCGTCTCCACTGTTTCCTCCTGTACCAGCAAAACTGTGCTCAACATACTGTTGCCACACAGAGATTGCATTTGGCATCCTGCAATGGCGGCATGTGTTGGCTTGTAGATGTAAACATAATGCTATTGTCAAACACTGTATGTAGAGATCCAAAACATATAAAAAGACACATTTTTCATGTGAACAATGACTTATCAAAAAGTTTTCACTCATCATTTAACTAGGTGATTTCACTCATCCATATTCCCACTACCAGTTTGCGTATCGGTCCAACTGCTCGACCAATAACACCATCTCCACCACCCTCCACTCAGCCCTCACCCACCTGGAGACCAAGGACTCACATGTTAGAATGCTGTTCTTTGACTTCAGCTCAGCATTCAATACCATCATCCCCCAGCAGCTCATCAAACTGGTCCAGCTGGGACTCAACACCTCCCTCTGCAACTGGCTGCTGGACTTCCTGATGGGGAGACCACAGGCAGTTTGGGTCGGGAGCAACACCTCCAGCACCATCACGCTGAACACGAGGGACCCCCAAGGATGTGTGCTGAGCCCCCTCCTCTTCACTCTGCTGACCCACAACTGCACTCCAACATTCAGCTCCAACCTCTTCATTAAGTTCGCAGACGACACCACCGTGGTGGGTCTCATCAATAACAACAATGAGACAAAATACAGGAGTGAGGTGAGCCGCCTGCAACGTGGTGCAAGGACAACCACCTGAACCAAGTTCCTGGGTGTCCACATCTCCCAAGACCTCTCCTGGGACACCAACACCACGGCCCTGGCCAAGAAAGCCCAACAGCGAATCTACTCCCTGCAGAAACTGAAGAGTGAAAGAGCCCCGTCACTCCTTTTACAGGGGCACCGTCGAGAGCATTCTAACCAGCAGCATCATTGTGTGGTTCGGAGCCTGCACCGCAACCTGCCGCAAGACCCTGCAGCGCACCGTGAAAGCAGCTGGGAAGATCGTCGGTGTCCCCTTCCCCTCTCTATTGGACATCTACCACTCCCACCTCACCTGCAGAGCCACCAGGATTGTAGGTGATCCCACCCACCCCACCCACAATATCTTCACCCTGCTGCCGTCAGGGGGGAGGCTACAGAGTCTCCGGGCTAGAACCAGCAAGCTCAGAGATAGCTTATTCCACCAGGCAGTGAGGATGCGCGACTCCCTCCCTGCCCTGCCTCCCACTCGCCCCTCCCCTTGGCCCCTTTTTATCCCCATTGACTCAGCCCGTTCACAAACTCCCCTACCTCAAGACTGCACATTTCACTTTATCATCACCATGGCACCAGTTCAACACTGCAGAACATTGCACTAAATGGCACTAATACATATTGCACATACATCATATCCATCAGGACTGCTACTCAGTTTACTCTGCCATATGCATTATTGCACTATTGCCATTGGGCGGAGTCTTGTTCTTATTTTCATATTTTTTATATTTTTATCCTTTTTATGTTTTTATCTTATAGTATTTTGTATTTTATTGAATGCACTGTGGGTTAAGAGACATGTAATTTCATCTGTGCCGTATGTCACGTACAGCCCACTTGACAAATAAATTGATTGATTGATTGATTTCTGAGTATGCTAAATTAGTCTGTGGCAGCAATCAGCATAAATACCACATTCATAAAATGAAAATTGCATTGTTACTGTCCAGCTGAAAAAGTTTTTGAGTACAATGACCACCATACATTTAGACAGAAACTTCTTGATTGTAACATCTTTGGTTAGATCCTACTTGTTTGGAGGACAAAGTTGCTGTGAAAAACATAAAATTATGGGAAAATGCATCAGGTGATGCAGTCCCACTGACACCATTTAGAGTAAGTAAACCTCCATATTTTCCATCACTACATATGTTCTATGGAAAAAAACAAAAAAACAAAAACAATCCAAGGATGAAGGGATCAAACTACATGTAGCATCAACATTGTTCCAGTTTTGAAGATGTAGAGAAGCCCAGAAAGTTTAGAGCTTTGTTCAGATTTGGGTTCACATTGTTTTGATTCATGGAGCTGTCACTCAAAGAGCAGTTGTTTATTAAGGCCTTACATTGGACTTCAAAATTTAAGCAAAATATTAATGTTTTGGTGGTTGTTAGTGGGCTGTACTTCTGTAAAATCATAATCTATTACCACAAATGCTGACAAGATTTAGCTGGTTTCTGATGCCAAAGTAGAGTATGTTCACCTTGATGATTAAGAGTCATAGCTATATTATTCATTCATTCATTCATTCATTCATTTAGTTAATTTTTTGTTATTTTGGTTTTGTGCTTCTTACTGTATCTACACTGCTATTTGCAATTTCAGTGTTGAACAATGTTGTTGTTCTCTTCTTTAAAATCCCCATCTTTATTTAAAAAAAATCTCAGCATATATGGCAGGTACATGTTGCCTCTCTACTGAATATCTTTGCATAGCAGTGTTAGGCATGTCTGCAGTTCACAAGGTACATGTGTGTCACTCAGGGCTTTTGACTTTAATTACTAACCCAGGCTTGCTCCATAAGGCACAGAGTGTTCTCACATGGTGGTAGTGGTTCTCCTGAGGAAACCTCTGGGAAAGTGATATGAAAGTGATATATGAAGTTATATGAAAGAAACAGTGCTCTTTGTTCTGCATAATTTCAGAATATTGTAAAATAGCAAAACATTTTATTTGGATATTTATCAAGGTTGTTTGTACCCAAATTTATCAATAACTTCTGATGTTACTAAACCAGTACTGCAACAACTAAGTACAGTATTATGCTAAAAAGACGTGTTTTTGTGTTTGATTTTATGCAGCTCAAAACTGTATAGGCTTTGCACGGTGATGGTTAAGAATGAAGGGTGCAAACAGAGGAATTATTTTTGTCAAACGTAAGAAATGATTTAGGCTGGCAAAGATTGTCGTGTAGTAGGTCAGCCACATCCTTTGGTGATGAGAAAATGTATACAGTGGCTATTGTCATTACATTCTTATTACAGAAAAACAAGTGATAACATGCTCATGAAGAAAAAAGAGCAATTGATTAGAACTAATGTATGGTAGCCAAAGAAGCGGCAGCAGACTGAGGCCAAATTGAACTTGGGTGGGATCTTGCTGATGAGGGTTTTAGTGAGGGAGGTAGAGCAGGGCGAGCATACTGATATTTAGGGGCTTTGATGTAAACAAGATGAATATCTTGTAGGTTTATGCTCAAATTTGGTGCTCAATTTTAGGAAGATTGGTTTACAAATTGAAAAATGAAGGTCAGATGCAGCGTCTGGTATTAATAGTCACTTCTTGTAATGGAAACTGTACACTCAGATGCTTATAGTGTGCATGCTTGTACACACACACACCCACACGCCCACACACACACCCACATACAAAGAGATGTCCGCAGGCACCAAAATTAACAATTTTCTCATGTTGCAATGAATAGGTCTCATCCCAGTCCATCAGAGATCCACAAAACTTAGCTACCACGTCCTCTTTACTTTATCAGGCAGGTGGAAGGTTGCATAATTGGACAAATGTATTCATATTTTTTCTGTTGTTGTCCTTTTTTAAAATTACATATTCAAGAAAGCCGCACGATTCAAGAGTTCATAGACTGCCCAAAGTGAGGAAGGGAGATGAAGTCTTGACTTGAATTGCACTGCTGCTACCCTCTGTCTTAGGAGAATAAGAACATCTTGTATCCATTATTGGAGGGTCAGGGTGGGGGAAGACAGCGGAAGAGGGAGGAGAAATGAAGGTAGCTGTTTAATGTGTATGTTTTATCTGATTCTGTGTACGTGTGTGTGCACAAGAGTACAGTAAATGTGCAGTGTACATAATCATGCACAGAAGCATTAACATTAGCCCTGTAGGGAGATGTGGGGAGTCTGTGAGGACAAAGACACAAAGAGCTGATGACATCCAGATGACAAACTTCACCCTTTACACGGAGCTATCTGTCACCAAAGAACTGTGGTTAACTAAATACTTTTTCAAGGCATCGTATTTTGTTTCTGGTGTAGCAACCTCCCGTTTATAAAGATTTGCGGAGCAGCATTTTGCATGATCACTGTGGTAATGTGGTTAAATATGATTTACTTCTGAATGCACAGACTTTTCTGGATGCACACTGGGCCAATTCATCTGATGCATAGCCCCTTTCTGCCCTCATTAATGAACTACTGACCACCTCCATATCTTATGAAAGTTGATCTTCTCAGATGGATTAATTCCTGCAGCCTGTATGTATACCCCTTGAAGCTTCAGTACTTAAATTTCACTTATTCTTCACCGATTAGAATCTCGCTTCCAGATTTCTACAACCTGGATGATTGTTCTTACTAACCAGTATCGGGGAGGGGAAATTAATAAGTAACTCCTGGTAAGTATGGGGCAAGGCTTAATGGGTCAGATCTGGCGGAAAACTCAGCAAGGAATATCATCTTCCACAGAACTTTTTAACAGGTTCGAAGACTCGACTCAGTTTATCCTCTTCTTAACAAAGATGCAAGAACATGCGCAAAAACTACAAATCAAATGTTCAAATATAGAATTTAGACAACTAACTATTGCTTCCATGCATGAAATGCATGTTGTGTGATGACAAGCCTAACCTGATTGGTTTTCCTGTGTACATGTGTATATAATGAGTGTGTACTCATGAACATGCTCTCCAGGTCAAAGGGATTGGCAGCAACCAGATTCCTGAATTATTCAATATGGAGAGAAATTGATTGAAAAGAAAAGCATAACAACAAAGACGTTGTAATGGTACTGAGAGGAGAGTCGACTGTTTACATAATGCGACTGTTACACAAGCTGTATGCTCCAGAAACAGTTTGACCTATCTATTGTCTACTGATTAGTAAAACAATGTTTTTTTTTTGTTTTTTTTTTACCTTATACTGTAAAGTTTTATAATCATTATTCAGGCAATCACAGTGGATTACTTCTTCTAAGGATTTAAAATCTAAACAGAAAAAAGTTGATGAGCTGCAAGTGCAGTTATCTGTGCAGAAAGATTAGTAAAGTGTTGGATCTTATAAAAACACCATGTAATCACAGCCAACCACATCCTACCTGAGACACCCTACTGTTACAAACAACAGCAGAGATAACAGTATTTCCTCTCCTTCCTATGGGCTTGGCTTTATCACTTCACATATGTGTTTATAAATGGTACTATCTATTCATCCAGCAGGAGTTGAGACAAAAACATGCTGCCTTCCTGAAAATGTTTATTCTCTGTCCTTATCAAACGTGGCTGATCTTTAGACACAGTCACAATATTGAGTGTAGTGACCATCAGTGTCATCATAGTCTGTATTGTCCAACCAGAAGCCTATTTTTGTTTTTTTTCTTTTTGTCTTTTCTCCACTTTTGCTGGGTGTGTGTAACTATACATTTATCAGATGAATAACTATGGGAAACTTAGTTTGTGATCTCTAAATAGTTCTAAAACAGTAGTTTTAAAAATAAAGACAAAAGAAAATGTGAGCAAAAAACAGATATTAACATTTCTGAAGCTAACATGTAAGGCAGTTTCCAAAGCCACCACGAATGCTGCCTTCGTCCTCTGAAAGCTCTTTGAACTCAGCGGCAAGCACGTGTAGTGGAAGTGTCGGAAACAGGTGCTTTGTGGCTCAGGCAGCACTCCCTGTTAGATATCCTTTATAAGAAACAGACGGTAAGTACCGGGTGTGTCCATAAACACAGCAAGCTCAAGTCTGCAGAGGACTCTGCAATGTAGTTCCCCTGTGCTATTAGCTGATGAAGGATGGGGTATTTCTACATTTTTCATAGTAGAGTCATAAGTTAATAACCATAAAGGAAAAGTAGATGTTAGAGTTAGCCACAGCTGCATGAACTCATTTTATTGTGTCTTTTGAATTTGCCTTTTGTCCACTAGAACAAGAATATTGATTAACCCTTCATGGTGAGGTGTGTCTTGCCTAATCTGATTAGCCCCAAATAAATCCAGAATAACTCTGCAGCTACAGTATGAGGTGTCTATGCATAATCATTGGTTAATGGTTATATGTATTCCAGGTCACAGAATTATTGAAACTGTTTTGATGGTTAAAAAAATTGCTATGAATTCAGTCTTTTCCCACCTAAACCCATTTGCAACAATCCAATGTTGTTTTCCTGTTTTTTTTTTTTTTTTGGGGGTTTTTGGTACTTGCTATGTTTAGCCTTTTTTGTGATTTTGACTTACTGTTTTTAATGTTTTCATCTGCTTTTGTACAGTCTTTGGGTGCTCTGATAAGCCGCTTTTCAAATAAAATGTATTATCATTATTATTATTATTATTATTATTATTATTATTATTAACATAATTATAACAAAGATCCCATGCACAGAAACCCCAATTCATTCTTTTAACTTCTTGAATACCAAACTACATAGATATTTCTCAAATGATTTAGATTCAACACTGGTTTTTGTAAGCCGATGATCAAGCAGGTCTCCATTTGGTAATGGAGATCCCAAGATGTGGCAGATCGGTTTCTGACTCCTTGAAAGGTAATCTGGAAAAGTATTAGCAAAGACTGATTTCCTTTCCAGGGAGGCATGTGCCCAAAATGTACCTGTATGCACCAAATGTATCATCAGATTTCACAATTTTGCACTGTACCATAAGTAAAATAATCATATTGTTTGACTTTGTAGACTTTTGTAATATTTTTTTATCATTGCAGTTTGGCAGATCATCAAATCATGTGAAATTAAGGTCTGTGCTGGTCCATCTACTAATGCAACTAGAAGCAGTTTGGACCTTTGAATGCTAGAAATTCTCCATACAGTAAATGTTGCTAAGACTATCTTAATATGATTGCCATTGTGGCTTCAAATATGTGCACATCAACATTAAAATTGACAAACCCCACTATGGTTTATTTTCTACGCCGCCATTATGAACTATATTTTCATTGCCTACTTGTTTTTCTAAGACTTTTCCTGTCAACACAACAGGAAAGGGCTGACTTTGTGGTGCTTGTTGAAAAAACAGTCATCACTGTGGTTTTAGAAATGCTTACATGTTCTTATATCAGGTCTCTACCAATTTTTTTCAATCTAGACAGAAACCTGTTTAAAAAAGTGTATGTCTGAAGAGTTTTTAATTTACTGTCATTATCTAAACTTCATATTTTTGTACTGCATAATATCCCCCAGAATTTACTCACAGGGTTTCTCCTTTCTTATTTGAAATTCTGACTATTTTTCTGCTGAAAAAGCAAAGGTGAAATTTGCAAGCCTTGTAGATAAGACATGCTTAAAAGTAATGCAATTATAATGCAATTAAAAACCCTTTTGTTGACTGTTTTAAAATTATATTAGTCTGCAATGCCATAGAAATGCAGGTAAACATTTAAACATTTACCTTACTGTAGGCTTTATTTAAATCTTTTGATTTTGTTTTGTTTTTGCTTTAACAGAGAATTCAAAACTCACAGGTTCTTTTTTTATGACAGCCCCAATACCATGAAACAAAAAAGGATGAAGGTGTAGAATAGATGATATTCTCTGGGTGTGCATAGATCAGCATCTGTTTAACTGGTACCCATTAACAATCTACTCATACATTTAGTATGAACTTGAAACAACAAACATGCCTTTACCCTGATACTGCCATGTCTAAATAATCCTTGATTTCTGTTTTTATTGAAATGGAGTAACAGCAATAATCTGCAGCTCAGTGTGGATGACATTTACATTACACAATTCTCCATCCTGCAGCCTAAGATCAGACAGACAAGTTAAAACTGAATGTTGAGCAACATTATTAAATGCATCTTAAACACTCTCATCTGTTCTCAGGAGGAACCTTCCAGCACAGATCCTCTGTCAGAAATCTCCTCCTTCATAGACATCAAGGCTGAATGTGTCACTCCAAAACTCCCCTGGGACAAGCAGCGGCCATAACTACTGACATGCCTGACCTCCACCCAAATGATGCTGGCACAATAAAAATAAATCGCCTCTGTTGATGTGTAAATCTGCTTTGAAAAAGCGTCTCGCCTCTGAATTAAGATGTCATTTTTTTATCAGCCAAGTGACACCTGTTTAAAATAGGAGGCCTGGAATGACTTATGTGCCTGTTATTATTGCCTAAACTGCGAGGCCTAGTATTTTACCATCGTTACAGCATGATGGAAATGCTTTAAAGGGAAGTGTTATGAAATACTGGTTTTGAAATGCATTCATTAGAATAGCTAAATTTGGATTGTATTTAGTATCTCTGGATACCTCAGTTACCACAAGCTCCCTAAATAGTCCTCAACCATAAAAAGAAAAAAAAAACCCTGCTATTAACTGCTGAAGTGTAATAGATGGAAGAAATTCCTTTATATTTTTTTGTTATGCTTCATTTAACTCAACCCTTCTTGGTAGTACACTCACTCTCCAGTTTGCAGATTTGAACACACAAGCATGCAAAGACTACTGCCACCAGTGCCACTGAATGATCAACTTCCTATGGAGTCAAATGCTTTGGCTCTGCTGCTGTCAGACTAAACTGTAGGGAATTGGGGTATGCAGTCCAGATGCGAGTCAAGGTGTCCACCCTCTCAGGCTAATCAGATTGATTAGGGGCAGTAATCTGGCGGGCTGGCACTGGGCTCTACAATCCATGAGGCTGAGCAGTGAGAACTCACAAGATGGCTAGGTGTTACACAGTCCAGACCAGCTTAGACTTGCCTGCTGTCCCAGCACAGTGACATGAGAACAGTCAGGTAGAACAGGGTTATGACTATGGTATTGTGTGTCTGTTTTAAATCAAAACCACAGACTCAAAAGACCCAGTCGCACTGGGCATTCCCAGACCTTAAGCATATTTCTATCCTGTTTTTTGATGTAATATTGTGCCTTTTCAACTTGACTTCCTTCCATCGGATGAAACTGCCCAAAAACTTCAAATCAAAGCAGGCAGCATATAAGAGTGGAGCTGAGGTTATAAACAGGCGCAGCAACAGGAGGTCTTATTCAGCTCCGGCCTGAATTTCAGAGTTTGAATCCAATCCATTGAAATGATTCGAGAGGGATGTGGGAACTGAGATACTGGTGCTGACAAGCTTGCCCAATGATCAGAAAAGGAAATGGTGCTCTCAATGACCTTACTGTTACCCTAACCAATGCTGCATAAGTCTCCTTTTTCTGATACTGGTCTGAGTCTGAAACATCCAATTCAGTCCCATCCCAGGAACTAGCCTTCCTCTCATTTCCTGTCTGTGCAACAGCCGTCTCCTGTTTAAATTATGCCCCAGTGCCTCCCCAGTTCCCTTACACATCTACACTCCTGCTGTCTTTCTCCTCTTTCTCCCACTTGTTCTCTCCATTCCTTTTAGCTCCAACAAGGTCATGCTCTTCTGTAAAGTGTTCATGCTAGCAGGAAAAAGTGCTATTTGATGTGCTTCAAACTTTGAGAAACTGATGGAGAACAAATTAATTGTTTTAGTTAAAAAATAACAGGATGAGAAAACATTTCTCTCATATCTGTACAGCATAACACTAGCTTAGCTTGCTGTATTATACTGTGCAAACAAGCTAGTCTGTTTATTGTTATGTTTCCTTTGTTTAAGTCATACAAAGTCATGCAAAACTATAGTGATTTTACATGGAGTTATTTTTTGGTCAAACATGAGCCCAGCACCTGATTATAAACTTTCATTTTTGACAAGCAGTTAATGAGATATTTATACAGTAGGATACCAAATTCACAGTTGCAATAGTTCCCCATCCATTATCTGTAGCCTGTGTTTGACAAAACCATAACACACCTAGACAAGTTTAGATTATATAAGCCAAAACCTAACCATTTAGTTTGTTGACTAATTACTAGCTTAATGGAAAGTTAGTAGAGAAAGCAGTGATCCACCTCTGTGCTTCAATGTAGTGTACTTGCTGGCAGTTAATCTTCAGCAGCATCAGAAGTAGAAGACAATAGCTTAGTGTTAAACCTGTTTATTAAACCTCATTTTTTTCTTGAATATTGGCATTTTACTAATTATCTCTGAGTTTTTAAAGTGATTTGCTGCCATTACTATCTCACTTTTTTTTTTAAGTGGCTTTTACAGTGTTTTTACATTTAAAATTTAATGTTTGAGTATCTTGCTTTATAGTGTTTTATTAGTTTGTTTGCTGCGATAAAACAGAACAAAAACAAACAAAATAACAACAAAACACCCCACAGGGAAAAAAAAAAAGTTTAATCCCTGCTGGTCATTAAAGGTGCCATGACATCAAATTTCACTTTTCTGGGGTTTTCGGCGTATAATATGATCTATTGTGCACTGATGAGGCCATGTGAATGTCCAGAGTGAGAATCAAAGTTCCTGTTTATGGTCTGTCAGCTTTGTCTCTCTGCTCAGAAACAGTTGAATCAGACAGCAGTCATTCTACGTAGTTCTATCATTCTACGTAATTTAATTGCTCCAATAAGAGCACACTATCAAGTAAACAGCGCCCCCCTCTCTCTCTCCTAACGGTTTATGCACCGTCCGCTCCCCCCTCCCCTCCCTGTCTGATTCAGCTGCATGTATGGAGCTAGAAGTAACTTCTCTGCAGTCAGGTCTGGGTTTTCAAACAAATGGATTTAAAAGCAAACTTCTGCAGCAACACTGAGGGAGGCGACCACAACCTTGTCATTACCTGTAAGTTTATTTATTTTCTAAATGCTGTCTTGTCTGATAAACGTAGCTCACTGTCTGAAGTGCCCATGTTGCTAGCAGTTAGCCTTTAGCAAACTCCGATCGCAGCTTGACCTAGATTCTCCAAATAAGGTCATAGCGAAATAAGGTGTAGCCAATCAAAATGAAGTCAACGTGGTCTCCGGGTAAAGCTCCATATCATCACCGGACCCAACTGTATTACTGAGGAAGTGAGGTCTGGCGTTTCAAAACAATACTCCGCTGTAAAAAATGCCGTTTTTTTCTTTGGAGTATTTACATATAAAGAATGCCAACAACATAAACTAGTTTTTAACTGTTATGTCATCACTCCTTTAAAGAAAAATGCAGATTTATGTTACTTACAGTATCATTGCTTTTATGACCAGTGGCTATGTTCATTTACCTGAACTATCTATGGGATTTGAAAAATATTTCCTTCTTCAGAATTCAAATAAATAAAAATTGTGTGTTAAGCAATTATTTTTCAACATTGTTGGTGTGCATACAGTACTGTACTTGTTGATTTGAACAAAGATAGTCTGTTACTATATCCTCCGCTTCTTGCAGCGCTGAATAAATACAATATGTACATGTACAGTAACTTACGCACACACTCCCCCATCACCCATCCACAAACACACCTAAATAAGTGAGTGAATGAATGAATGAATGAATGAAAAATGAATGAATGAATGAATGAATGAATGGTTTTACAAATCCATCCAACCTTCTCCTCTGTGTGACCTGGTGCTGTTGGCTTCCCCTGGGGTGTATATTAACATACCATAACTGGTGGCCTCTGCAGAGCCATTGTCATCATCTTTCAGAGAGCAGAACTGCAGCAGAAATAACACTACATAAACAAAAGGAACCATATGAAAAATAATCAACCATGTAGCAATAAAAAGGCCAATTTTGGAAAGTGTGAAAAGACTGTGGTGAAAACCCAACACACTCATGACTTCCACATTTCAAACCACAGCTTTTCTGAGCACAGATGTTATCACACAATTTCACTTTCACATATGCTGAAACCTCTATGAGATGGACATTGTTTCTTTAACAAGGCATGATGTGGCTTTTAATGAAAGTATGTGAGTTCTGTAAGTCCTGGCTTCATGGCAAATTCCCAGTTTGGTAGTGAAAAGTAAATTTACTGTACTCGCTTACATTTCAATGCATGTTACTATAAGAACAGGGAAAGCATGGGTCTACTTCTCCTCTCTGAGTATGCATAAATGTGAAGAAAAAATGCAGCTAGCATTTTATATCTCCCTCTTTGCCCTCAATGCACTCTATGAACATTTATGAACATTAAGGGAAGGTGTTCTATGTCACTGCATTTCTGTACACCTCTGCAGAAATCCCACACACATTCATACATATGACACTGTTGTATAACAATTGTTTTGGACTCAGCACTACAGTATCTCCTCTCCTTTTTAGTTAAACCATGTAAAATTATCATAATTTCTGTAATAAACACTGTAAAGTTTATGTCTGAACGTCATGATATTTTGTCTAACGAGTATATTCATTGTGGATTTATGTGGATGTGTGTATATACATATGCCTCCAGTGATGGTTCTACATGTACTATCTCACTGAGAGCGTATGTAATGTTTCAGATGGATGGTTGTGTGTGGGAATCATATTTGGATAAGCCTTAACAATGAACCAACACATAAGTTAGGCAGATAGGCAATTTTCCTTTCATATTATTTGTCAGAGACCCACCCTGGTCAAGCCAAAGACTGTTGGGTCTGTTGCTCAAACCACCCACTGGCTGTGGCTCACTCACTGGTCTCACGCTCACACACACCATGACCACTTGCCAACAATATCAGCTTTGCACACATGAAGCTTTGAATGGCAGCAAGGGGTAACTTTGTGAACTCAAATTTGAACTCTGGATCCCAGAAATTGTGTAATATGATGTCAGTAAATTGTTAACAGCTTTCTTTTGTTTACAAACCCATTTAGTCTAGGTTCACTGAGGTGTGAAGATTTACTGCTGCATAATTGAAAATTGATATAAGAACCTCAGAGGTGCCTGAATTTTAAACTAAATTCTGTTTAAAATGAATATGCAGTTGAAAAGGGCAATAAAAACCTGTTTGACAACATGTCTCTCCTCCACTACATTATGTATTATTCTGCATGTGTTCACCTACCATCAGTTACTCATGTCATACATATAACTGTCCTTTCTGATCATAGTGAAAATTGCTGTCAATCAGCAGGTATGCTTTTTCTAGAATCTTGTAGATTACTGTGCTCAGGTGTGCTTCAACAAACTTAAGCATCTTACCTTAACAGTAGTCTTTCTCTTTAAAAGTATTGTTTACATCTATCACCACAACCTATAGGGCATGCACCACCCAAGTTTTATAGTTAGAGGTCACTAACAAAACAGAATGTGAGACCTGTTAAGCACAGCTGCAGCATAGCATCATTTCCATTCAAACAAACCCAGACAAAATGTAGCAGATTCAAAAACACAAGCAACATTGACAAAAATTCTGGTGTGGCCTATTAATATTATACATTATAAAGAAATTAAAATCCTGCTTGCAGATGAATAAAAGGGTTTCTGGGCAGGCATTATGGAAGTGAGGGAACAACTAGGGACCAGCAAGCAGTGCTCAAATATATGTTTAGCAGAGCTAAGTTAATTTTTCCAATTGGTTAAAATGTTGGATACAAACAGTTAAAAATTCTGATAGAATCACAGTTCCTTGCCAAGAGCAAAAGATGTTTGAGGATCCAGGCCAGTAAAATAGCAGAATGAGGTCCCACGAGTTCAAAAGACTTTGCTGTACTCACTTTGTGTCTGAAAATGTGAATCTGATCCCACAAGACTTATCTCCTAAAAACTACACAGCAAACATCAACATATGCATTTTACGACTTACCTGAATGAATATTTCCCTTTCTAAAGAAAATTAATGATATAATGTTATATTAAACCATATCAGGGCTGCAATTACTCAGAAATATAACAGCTAGCTTAAAGACGCACTACAGAACTTTCTACAATTTTCGCAGTGAAGTGCCCCATATCGACAGATAAACTGGCATCTATCTTGCATCCTACCTGTATTGTGAGCTTATTCCAGCCAGTAAAAGACAGTCTTGTCTTTTTTTCTTGTTCTGTCCCTTCCTCTCTTTCTTTTCCATTGTTCCTCCAATAATGTTTTCTTGGCCTAATCCACCATTCAAAACACCTAATGTGTTTATATACATTTGGAGTTTGAAGTACATGCGGTATACTGTAGAGGCCTCTGACAAATAAGTAAATTAGCTCACAAGTCATAGGCTAACGGTTAGCATTGAGCTGGGATTTGATTTCATTTACCTGTTATTGTGGGAATAGGCTATATGCACAGCTACACAACTTCCTAAAATTAAGCCAGCTCCCTTGTTTTCTGTCTTTCATTACTGGGCAAACTGATTAATCCAGATGTGTCTGGCCATTGTCGTTGTGGTTACTGAGGTCAGGCACACCTGGATTAATCAGTTTGTGCACTAATGTGAGACAGGAGACAAAGGAGCTGGCTTAAGTTCAGGAAGTTGTGCATATGGCCAATTGCGTCTTTTTCCTCTCTGTTTTTTCTCGATTGTTTTTCTGTGGTTTGTGGAATCTCCTTCACCATATAACCAGTAACATGCTCAGTTACTTCCCACAGTGTTGCTGATATAGTTGAGATGGAAGCTGGTTGTTGTTGTTATAGAGCTTTGTTCAGCCTGCAGGTGTTGCTTCAAATGAGAAGTAGAGTTCATTGCTGCTATATGCAGAAAATACATTAAATTTTGTTTTACAACTTAAAGGCTAAAACCAAGCCAGAAATCTGGGAGTAGTCCAGGACTCAGACCTGAATTTCAGCTTCACACTAATACAGTTGTGAATTCAGCCTGTGAGGATCATATCAGCAGCATTCTGGACTAAACTGCCGCTGTCTGAAGGACTTAAGGGAGACATGTAAGGACAGGGTTTTAGTAGCCTAGTCTACTAAAGATAAATGCAGCATTCCTGGTGAGACACCTTTCATCCTAAATGTGTTTTTAGAAGTGATAAAAGCAATGTCATTAATCAGGATTCATTTTTTGACAGCCCTAATAAATATATAACAGAAGCACCTTTAGAATAAACACAGTTTACACGCTGCACAACTGCATTAAATATTTCATTAAAAAAATGTAAACACCAAAACAAACAACATAAACTGAGTTTTACCTAACTTTCTCAACAAGATTGACTGCTGTTTTATAAAAAGTTAGCTTGAAGCTAAAAAAAACAAAACAGCAACAAGAACAACAAAACTTACATTCTCTTATATTCTGTGCCGTGAAACTGAAGGAAAAAGAGAAATCTACTGTAGAAACTCAGCAACATTAAGTTATATTATTATCAAAACTTAAAATTATCCAGGGTATAATATTCTATATTATTGTGGTCAGATGAAACTAGTATGGGACTCATTCTGTTTATTGTTGTCTCTACAAATAGTTTGAGATTTCAATTACCAAACCCAAACGTATCATTATACTTTTCCTCGGAAGCAAGCATGTACAAAGCCTTACACTGAGCAATGCAGGTCTTCTTACCACAGAGAGCAGTCAGACTGGCATGGTGGCCAATAAAATCAAAAGTACAACATCCCCTATTGAGTTTCATGGTCACATTTGACATCAATCACTGATGTCCAGGGTCAGCAGTGCGATTTTATCCACAGGACTCCTCTGATCACTCCCTCACACTCCTCAGCAAAACAGGCCCCTACATCGCTACTTCACTGGGAGGGCCCTTACTGGACATGAGACTGTTATTGCCAAGAGTTGGGGAAAGAAAAAAAACAGAACACAGAGGTCTCTTTAACAGTGTTCTTCAGTCTATGAGCAGCAAAAGGACCAAACCTGCAAGTGGGCTTTTTTCTGTGAAAAGCAGAGAAAATTGTGTTGACTTTGGAGTCTCTTTTGTTTCTCTTCATCACAGGAGTGAGGGGTCCAATGATTTTTATAGGCCATACGGCTGACATTTTGATTTCGGCAGTGTGCTTTTGACTTTGATGTCAACCCCTGCAATTTTCTTTGCAAGAAAGGTTGTGACACGTCAGGGTGGTATGTGCAATATTTACTGTATTTCCCTCATGTACCTCACTCTTTGTCCTGAGAGACCACTTCAGAGTGAGAGATTAGGATGGAAATGATCAATCATTGTAGCTCCTAAATCCACTTACTGTTCACACATGCATTCCATATTGTTTTCACACCCCCAGTGTGTCTTCCCCTCCCTTCCTTGATCATGTAGTTATGTGGTCTATGAGCAAATTTCTGAATCCTCTCTCCTGTCTAAGACATATTAAGTTGTTTTGCTTTCAAGCTTTGTAGTTCTGCCAAACAAAGAACAAGGGGAATTCCCACCATGCATTGAGAGAGTTCAGTTACAAGAAATGCATCCAAATCACGAAAGAAGCATAGATTCTGCTCCTGGAACTTGAAATTGTAAGTCACATGACAAAATGTACATTTTTGTGAACAGTGAAAATGGTTCCTCTATGGTGTATATTATCATAAAACCAGCTACAGTTACTCATTTCAATTTAAAATGAATTCAGATTTAACATGTCATGCTCTGGTGCCAGAATTCTGAAGCCAGATTGTGCCATGTGTTTTTGTTTTTCTTTTCTTGCACATGTGAAAGACCATTTGGAAGCAATTTTTCTTTGTTAATATGAGTATTATTTTAATTGTAGTAATTACAGGTTAAACTGTTCGACCACTTGCAAGGTGCTCAGCAGCTTTTGACAAATGGACAACTTGACTTGTTCTTTCAGTCTATTTCTCCTCTCCTGTCCTCCCCCACCACCACCACCACCACCATCACCACAACAGACACCCTCAGTTGAAATTGTGAGACTTTCCATATTCAACCATCAAGAATCTCATGCATGACTGCAAAAGCACTCAAATAGCTGAATTAGGCTCTTCTTCCCCCCAATTGGCTGTTTTTGTGTTTGATGGAAGTATAGATAGTCTGATACATTTGCTTTTTCTTTAAAAAAATTCAGTCTTTGACTTAATGTTGTATTTTGCATGAAGTGTTTACGATGATCTTGCATTACAGCTGCACAAATTGTCAAATATCCCAGGAAGTGAAAATTTATATTACTGATGGTCGTGGGTGGCCCTGACTATCAAATTAACTTAGAATACCACATAATTATTATTATGTGAAGCACTTTGTAAAGCTGCTATGCATGAAAAGTGCTATATAAATAAAATTTGATTGATAAATAAATTTGATTGATAAAAATGTATTTTCACTTCTAGTACTAAAAACACTTAAATTCAGTTCAAAGTTTTAGTACACTGAAAAAAATGGTTCATGTCAAGGATTTGCACATAATTACAATATGTTACTTCAACTTAAAAAAATTAAGTTAATCATAGCTTGTTGTTCATGTTACTTAAATGAATCGTGTTCATGCAACACAAACAAATTATGTTTGAATAATATGAGACAAAATCATGTTAACTGAACATGAATTTTTTAAGTAAAGTCAACAACTGCTCTGATTCCAAGTTTATCAGTGTATAGCACATTTAAAATAACCTCTGTTGACCAAAGTGCTTCACAACATCATCACAGTAAAACCACACATAAAAATTTACAGTAAAATGAATCTAAAAAGATGTACATGTGATGAATAAAACAGTTACAGTAAAGAAATAAAATGTTAATAAAATATGCAGGGTATATTTTAGCTGCAACATCACTGGAGTGCCCAAAAGCACAAGGTGTGCGATACTCAGAGACATGGCCAAGGTAAGAAAGGCTGAAAAACGACCACCGCCGAACAAGACACAAGCTGAAACGTCAAGACTGGGCAAAGAAATATCTCAAGACTGATTTTTCTAAGGTTTTATGGACTGATGAAATGAGAGTGAGTCTTGATGGGCCAGATGGATGGGCCCGTGGCTGGATCGGTAAAGGGCAGAGAGCTCCAGTCCGACTCAGACGCCAGCAAGGTGGAGGTGGGGTACTGGTATGGACTGGTATCATCAAAGATGAGCTTGTGGGGCCTTTTCGGGTTGAGGATGGAGTCAAGCTCAACTCCCAGTCCTACCGCCAGTTTCTGGAAGACACCTTCTTCAAGCAGTTGTACAGGAAGAAGTCTGCATCCTTCAAGAAAAACATGATTTTCATGCAGGACAATGCTCCATCACACTCATCAAAGTACTACACAGTGTGGCTGGCAAGAAAGGGTCCAAAAGAAGAAAAACTAATGATGTGGCCTCCTTGTTTACCTGATCTGAAACCCATAGAGAACATGTGGTCCCTCATCAAATGTGAGATTTACAAGGAGGGAAAACAGTACATCTCTCTGAACAGTGTCTGGGAGGCTGTGGTTGCTGCTGCACGCAGTGTTGATCGTGAACAGATCAAAACACTGACAGGATCGATGGATGGCAGGCTTTTGAGTGTCCTTGCAAAGAAAGGTGGCTATATTGGTCACTGATTTGTTTTTGTTTTGTTTTTGAATGTCAGAAATGTATATTTGTGAATGTTGAGCTGTTATATTGGTTTCCCTGGTGAAAATAAATAATTGAAATGGGTATATATTTGTTTATTGTTAAGTTGCCTAATAATTATGTTTGCCTAATACACCTGATATAGGGTGTTGATGTCATTAGACCACACCCCTTGTCATTACAGAGATGCACTTCACCTGATATGCTTAATTGGTAGTAGGCTTTCGGCCTATACAGCTTGGAGTAAGACAACATGTACAAAGAGGATGATGTGGTCAAAACACTCATTTACCTAATAATTCTGCACTCCCTGTAGTTTCTAGATAAAATAAATAAACGAGAAGATCTAATCCAAAAAGATATCCTCTGAGTTAATTTCTAGCTGCAGAAAGCCAGCTTAAGACTTTGAATTACCTGGCATGACCGAATTAACCGAAAATAGTACATTTAATTTGTTGTAGCAAAATCAGTCTTGAAATCTTATCCACTGATCACACTTTATGATGAATGGACAGACTAATCAAATTACAGTACCTAAATAGGAATATTATGAGAAATACATTAAAGGGACTTGAGGCAAGATTAGGAAACGAAACTCGTGACTGGCGCTTCAGGTAACTGCAGCCACGAGCCAAGCCGTCACGGGAGCGTGCACAAACTGAAGCTATAATGTTGTTTACTCACCTTTTTCTCCGTAGTTACACTTTTTAGTGGTCCTTTAGTTGATCTGGATCGTTTGCTGATGGCAGAATAATCCATAACTATCGCTTACAGTGTTTGAATTTACCGTGACCGGCCTTGTCCTATATCAAAACAGCAGAGCTGGAAAACTATAATGTTGTTTACTAAGCTTTTTCTTCGTAGTTACAATTTTTAGTGTCTTTCAGTTGATCTAGATCGTATTCTGACGGCAGAATAATCCATAACTATTGCTTACAGTGTTTTTATTTAACGTGACCGTCTTTTTCCTGCATCAAAACTGCGGATGTAGGTCATTTGACGTCCGTCCGCAGGGCAGCGCGGGAAATTCGGACACTGAATTGCAGCACATTTTGCAGCACACAGCCTGTTCAAGGCAACGGAGAGGAACATGGGTGGAAATGTTATTTTTGGCATTTAGCGCTTCATCACCCATTAATGAAAAAGGACATTCATGTTTGTTTTTTTTAAATTCCTGCCTCAAGTCCCTTTAAAATTTACATGCCCTCCAATTAAAGACATAAAAAAATAAATAAATAAATCATCTGCCAGTGTAATAAGTTGAAATTGACAAAAGTAATCATAAATGTGGTTGAATTCTGGTTAAACATAAATACAATATTAAAAAAAAACAAAAAATTAAACCATAAAAAATAAAATTCTGGCCTGTTCATCAGCAAGGTGCTTTAATTTGTTTGGGACAGTTTTGTTTGTTTTTTAAAATAATGTCTTAAAACACAATTCAAAATCTATATTTTATTTTACTAAATAAGAATTTTTTATTATTATTTATTTATCACTTTTTCAGTTTCTTGTTATTTGGACTATTTTTGTAAATGTGCTCTATGCACAGCTCCACTATTTCCTGAACTTAAGGCAGCTCCTTTGTTTCCTGTCTTACATTACTGGACAAACTGAATAAAGCAGGTGTGTCTGATCTCAGTAACTGGCCAGACACACCTGGATTAATCAGTTTGTCCAGTAATGTAAGACAGGAAACAAAGGAGCTACCTTAAGTTCATGAAGTGGTGGAGTCGTGCATAGAGCCTATTTAGCCTTTTCTTTAAATGGAGGGTATGAACACTTTCAAGCACAACTGTACCAGTCAAAGGAACTGTGGTGAAACATTCAGTAACTAATCTGCAAAAGTACTAAGTTAAGTTTCGAGAAAGGCTAGTGCTCAGCCAAACTTGTCATGGAACTAAATATAAAAGCAACCTATACAGGAGACAAGATAGAAAAAAATATGTTGGTAAAAGTATAGTTGTGACTTACTATACTTTCTACGGATGGCTGGGAGTTGGACTGTTAGATACAGGTGCAGTGCTGACTATGACTCCAGAGGCGGAGACAGTGGGACACATGCACTACGTGCTGCAGTGGTTGCTTTCTTACTATCTCTCTTGTCACGTTGTTGAAACCATCAAAGCTGGATGTTGTTGATTCTTGCAGTGTGACACTGACACATGTTCATTTTATAATGTTATTGTTGAACTACTTATTCATGTCAATTGTCCAAAGGTCTTATTAGCACAGTATAAACAGCATATACTGTCAGCGCGACGTACTTTCTGTTGATGTTATTGTTTAAGCTATTGGATGAACTAACATTAATGATACTATGGATAAATGACACCTATATGTGACCTACAAGTTTTTTACTGCAGACTTGACCAAATACGTAGTTCCCACTACTTGTACTAAATAGAGTTATAGTTAATCTTCAGGTTTTAGCCAGTAAATATCTATCCAGGTAGGGGATACACTTTTGCTTACTGTATGTTGAGTTTAGTTTTTATACTGTATGTCTCTGTATGTCAGGGTTGTCCAAAGTTGGTCCTCGAGGGCCGTTGTCCTGCAGGTGTTCTTTCCCTTCCTGCTCCAACACACCTGACCCAATCTAATGAATTTAACAGCCTATGAAGTTCTGCACAATGACTCATTAATTTGAGTCAGGTGTGTTTGAGCAGGGAGGGATAGAAGACCTGCAGGATTGCGGCCCTCAAGGTTCGGAGCTGGACACCCATGTTGTATGTTTTGTCATCTCCAGATTTGACTGTCTTGCAGCAGGAGGGGGGGGGGTTGCTCAATCAGTTTAAAGTCTTTAAGCACTAAGCTGTAATCTTGGATGTCAGATCGATCCACCTTTGACCCCTAGTATCCTTGCAAAACATAATTTTCAGCTAATTTCAGGGTGGTAATATTGTGCTTATTGTGCAATTAACTTTTGCATTTCTGATTATGTTGTGAGAATTTTGTGCTTTGTATTTTTCTTTAAATAAGTAAGATCATGTCAGCTTATTGGAATATTTTGAAGAAAAATCACTGAGCTTTAATACAGATCATACTGTGAATTATAAGCTTAATAAGTAGCTCAAAACAGAGAACAGCTGTTTGAGTTCCTTATTTTTGCTATCTAACCTCTTAGGGGTTTACTCTTTCTGTGACCTCTAAATCACAGCCAAACCTTGAGTCTAGCAAAATACAAGTTTAGACAGACCTTTTTGGTGGGTGGTACTACATATCTCACATATAAGAAGCCTGTTTAAAACAGACCTGCCCGGTTAAAGTGAAATATGATGAAGTTGTTTTATTTTTGTAAGATAAATAGTCCTTTTTGACCTTGTAAACGCAAAACTAAATGAAATGGGAAGCAAATTTCTTATCTGCTTGAAATAACCCTGGAGGTTCATAGACCTCTTTAAAGTAGTATTTTAAAGAGAATAGTTTGTGTAAACTATATTAAGGTTTTTGTGAGAAAGTGAAAGTGGTAATTGTCCACATTCCAGCAGTTACAATACATAAACTATGGGACCATCAGCCATGAAGGCCCCAGCTGCTAGCAATCTGTGTAGCAGATAATAATCAGGCTACATGCAAAGCAGCGTTCCTCTGTCAGGCATTAAGGCTGTGGCCCATGCTGTAAGGGATTTGAGACATTTATAGGAATGGTTGGTTTAGTTTAAATAACCTTGGACAAGAGGAAAAAGTAGACCTCCTCTGGCCACATTAACAATCTCACTCAGAGAGCAATCCAGATCATTTATCAAGATGAACCAAAGCAGGGATACACTCTTACTCTATAGTGTATACAAAGAACACATGTGGCCATTCTGGCAAGCTCTTGTGTCACATATTCCTTCTTGTGCACGATCATCTTTTAAGGGATCAGGTATGAGTGTTAACCCTGGATTCCAGTGTTAGTAATGTTAGAATACTTCTTTAATAAAATTGCTTGTCTGGTTGCCCTAACTTAAAGCAACCTTTACCGATCTTGCATTTCAGAAAGCAAAGCAAGATTATTTGAATATAAACAGTCCCGCATGACTCCTAAGACCCCCCCCCCCCCCATTCCCTCTGCCTCCCAATGCAGAAGCAAAGGTCTAACAGGCAGGTCCCTTGGCCAGTCCTAGGGGTGCACCCCACTTCAAGGATTGGTTGGTGTTTTCATTTAATATTTAGAAATTGGAATGGTATTTTATTTTGATTAATGGTGGGTCTGTCAGATTGCATTGAATTATTTTTGAGAAACAGTGTTTATAGCTAGCAAGTCATTTATCACTCAGAGACACATTATAGACTACACGTGTAAACAGAATAACACAAACACATCTAATGACAAGTTCTCCAAAGCAGCAATGGCAAAAATTTCAATGTCTTTACTGCATGCAGACACAAACAGCAACTGCGGCGTCCTCCTCTGTGATTTATGTCCCTGCTCACAGTCTCTCAGGGTCTTCCTCAGCATATGGTCACCTCTTGAACAGCTGGGTGAGATATTTGACAGGCAGTCAGGCCGAGCTGGTAGACTGTATTCTATGTCCTTGCATTGGTGCGCTATTCTTACATGAATGATCTGGTTTCATTTTAGTCAGATGGCACCCTCAGCTATGCAATGTTTCCAGGAAATTATATCGAAAAGAAAAATTCCCCAAATTGACATAAAACGTGGCAAGTGGAGTGAAGAGGCGGGGGATCAGACCCTGTGTTTTCAAACTCCATGTTAAATATGAATAGAATATGTTCTTAAGTATGGAACTTAAATTGCTCTACATACAGTTTTATTGAAGATGATAATTTTTCCTGTCTGTCTTAATTGACAAGTAGCTGCCAAATAGCTGCCAGTTGATATAGAGGGAAGTGTATCAGGTCACACACTGATCTGGATATTTCCCTTTGGTTCAGTGATGTCCCAACAGGTGCTGCATCAGTTGGAGAGATTAGGTGATCAGTGTCCTCAGATTCCTTCCCACTGGGAATGTCCCACATGCAGAGGAGGACAGGCTTCTCTAAACGTCTGTTTTGAGGGGAGGGTAAGGCGAGAAAGGAGGCTCGCAAAAAGGTTGATTGGGATTCATTTTGGAGAATAACAACATATCATTCATTTATGACATATGTCAGAGTAAAACAAGTGAGTTATCTGTGTTATTTATTGGAATAAAATTATTTGAGCTTTTCAACAGAAATTTAGCATGTCTTTTTCTTTTTCAAGCAAAACCATATTATTTCTATCTCTATGTCATCAGTTGTGAGAGTGTTGATTTGTTATATTTGTTTTTTGTTTTATTGGCATGTATAAAAGTAAACTGGCAATTTAGAGTTTTAGGATCAATCACAGTCATTCATAGTGCATTAGGAAAATATAAACTAAAAATTAATCTTGAGATTTTAAACTTGCAAACACAATTAAAAATATCATTTAATATCTTATTTCGATACTTGATATATAACTTTATTATTATTATAAATTTTTTTATAAATTAATTTTTTTCCCAAATATTTTATTTCTCAATATTATGATAATAAGTTCTCTGCACTCCTATTTCACCCCTTTCACCCTTCTTCTCCCCTTGCCCCCCTTTTTTTTCTTCGTTCCATGATTTCTTTTTGTGTGTCCCCCGGGTTCCTTCTTCTCTCTCTCCGGAATTTTTTTTGTTTTTTTTTTTACTTTATTGAAATTTTCTGCTTCCCGATATTCTTATCCCCCGTTGATGCCTTCGTTGCCTCCAGTATGCTGTTTTTTTCTTTACCAGGATCTTCCACAGACTTCCCATTCATTTAATTATCTATTACCTATTATATCATAGCTTTCGCCTCCCTTCGCTTCCTTCCTCTTCTCTGTTCTATTTTCTCTATCGGCTCCTTTCGACCATCGACTGGTTCGGCCTCATATTCTCTTGATCCACCCCCTCCCCTTATATTCTGTTTTTATTCTGGCCTCAGATTCCCCAGAATCCCGCACAACCCCCTAATTTATTAAAGTTACAATAACTATATAATTTATTTTAACAATTCTTGAGTGATTTATTTTTTCTTCTGTCTTTTTGTGTTTTTCTGTTTGTTTTTGTGTTTTCATGCCCGTTTTCTTATAAAAAAAAATCTATATTCCCCTTCATTCTTCAATTTATTATTTTGTTGGAGTTTTACTCACCGTTTTTGTTTTTTTTTCTTCTCCTTATTTTATTTCCCCCCCTCCTCTGTCTCTCTTCTCCTCCACAAATCAAATAATCCCCCATCTGAATATTCCCCCCCTACTCTTTCTCTTTTTCCCCCCCTTTTTTTCCCCCTTAATTTTAAAAAAAAAGAAAAAAAAAAAAAAAAAAATTTTCTCCTATTCTTTATTCTTTTTTTTTTTGATCTCTTCTCTTTTTCTCTATGATCCTCTCCCCCTTATTTTTTTTTTTTCCTCCTCGTTTTTTTTTTCTCTTTTTTTCTTTTTTTCTCCACAAGCGCCTTTCTCCCATCCTGCGCCTTTCTTTTTTTCTTTTTTTTTTCGTTCCCCTTTCATCCTCACTCCGTGGGTAGTCTCCGTTTGCAGGGGGATCGCGTTTGTTTTAAATTTTTATTTTATTTATTCATTTATGTATATAGAAAAATAATAAAATTTTATATTTTTTTTTTTTTAGAGATAATACACTTATCATCTTTAAAAATTTTAAAATTCCTTTTTTCTTATTAGGGCTCCTTTAAAAGTGAAGCATCAGAATATAAACACCATGGTGCTGTTGTAGCTCCTGGAGGTGGATTAATCAGGAAATACTACTCATACAGCTTAAATCTGATGGGGTTTTGAGTATATTAATCAATGCAGGAAGAAGACAATAACACCAACAAGTTTTTACAAAAAAACAAACAGTTTTTCAGTTTTGAACCCTTTCCTTCTCTCTCTCTCTCTCTCTCTCTCTCTCTCTCTCTCTCTCTCTCTCTCTGTTTACTTCTGCGATTGGGGATTGGACGGGTTGGCCGGGCAGGAATGATTTTAACTGTAAAGCGCTTTGAGTCACAGTTTTGTATGAAATGTGCTTCATAAATAAAGATTTGATTGATTGATTGATCACCCAGATTTCTATGATAACTGCTCCAATGCTCCAATCTGAAATTTAGCAGAAAAGAAAAATAAAGTCGTATAACATGGGCAATCTTAACAAGCAGCCTATACAGATTACCAAATTTCAACCATTTCACAAAGCTGTCTTCTGTAATGTCAGGAATCCAAAAAGATTATACAAGACGCCCTGAAAGTTCCGATGACACATTTTTGACATTTTATGCCATGTTTTATAGACAAAAACGTTCTTCATGATGATATGTAACAAAAACAGGCGCTGCTACATAGATGAGTTATTGGAAAACATCGCCGCTTTTCAGCACATCTGACCAGACTGTGGCGCTATTCGCCGTAACCGGATCTGACGTCTGCCAGAGAACATTCTCAGCTCATTTAACATTGAAATCAATGGCTTCATAGCAGTTTTAAAGTTCTTTTTCTAGTGTTACAGACAAACAGTAACAACTTAGCCTTCAAATTGTCTTACCAGATTAATTTTAAAAGCTTGTAAGTACAGCCAGTGGTGTAGTCTACGTGATACGCAGGTATACGCCGTATACTCACTAGAAAAAGTCCCAACTTACCGTATAACCACTGAGATATGTGCACAGATACATATCAACGTTTTTGTTGCGTAACTTTCCCGTTCAGAAATTTCCCTTATTCTGTGTGAGGAAGCGGCACGTCTGAACCGAACGGGCGTCTGTCAGCCTGAAGCTCACATTAACTGCTGAGTTTGCGCCCTACGGTAAAAACCAGCCTTAACGAAGCAGTGAAGAACAGCAGCACGATCCGCCAACGCTGGTCAGCTGAGAAGAAGTGCGTCACATGCACAATGTGTGCACGTGCGTTGTAGATGAGCGCTGGACCTGGCCAGCCTGGAGCGAGAGTCAGGTGAGGGAGTTTGAAACAGGCGTGGTTAGAGTGGAAAAACGTAAAGTTAGGTCAATAGTAGACAACGTTCAAAGCTGTAGAAACAGTTTAAATCTATAAGTTAAAATGTTAGTATAGTTCATCCATAAAACTGTTAACAGTGAAATTATTTCACTGTCATCTTAAAAGTCAGTGAAGAAGACACCATGAACACCATTAAATGACTGGTGTGTTAGACATAGTGAGATAAAACTACTGAAATAGTATCATTTTTGCTTCCTTTTTAAAATTTTTGTGCATTTTCTTAGCAGTGGCTGAAGTCTGTAAACAGTTAATGGGTTTCATCCATGTCTAGCTGCTCATGATATAGATACAAAAAATAACGCTTGTATCATTAATTATAATTACTGAAGTTTCTATTTACCTCCAGGTCATAAACACGCACACACATGCATATGTATATATATATATACATACTACTTATAATAGTCTACATTTGTATTTAGATAATACAGAACCAGTTTTTAATCATCTAAATTCAGTTCAATACTTTCATTTCAGACACAAACGGGGCTTTAGAGTCTGTTCTGTTTTGTTTTCATGTGACAGACTGTCTTGGTTTCTAATTACAGTTGTTTCCATTAATGAAAACAATGATAATGTTTTACCACATCCTGACCACAACTTTCTGCAGATGACTAAACTCAAATGTTTTTTTTTTCAACATCTAATCAAATCAGGCCTGCAAGTGCCATTTTAATTTATTTTTCTTTGCTGGGGCAAACAAAGCTCAAGAGATCTGATCATCGAGTAACTAGATCATTGGTAGTTAGATCCCAGGGTTCTACAGGTCACATGTCAACATGTCCTGTATCCTGTATAATGTATCATGATGTGTGATTAAATGTGATTATAAAAAAAATTAGTGTTGTGGTAATGTATGATTCAGCTTTTAGTGTGCATTGTACATGTCTACTTACTTACTGTATATGTTCTCTTTTGTTTTATCTTTAATAGCTGAGCTCTTTCTTATACCGACACTGAACAAATGTATAAGATGCAAAATGTGAAGTTGTTACTGGGCTGCTGGTTGAATATGATCGTATCAGCCTTTTAACCAAACCAAACCATTTTTAGATGAATGAATGAATGAATAGAAAGATGAAAAATCTGTTATCATTTCAGCACTTCACTAATGTTTCTGGGAATTGTGTAAGTCTTTTTTATGCAAAAACAAAACTTCAGCTGAACTGTAATAACTGGGAATAATTTTGGAGCCGCTGGAGCTGATTGTTCAGAAAAGAATGCTGCACAAGCTGATGAGGATGATGGAGTATTCTTCCCACCCTCTCCACAACACGGTGAAGAATCAACAGAGAGTGTTCAGTGTGAGGCTGCGTCAGGTTCGCTGTAGGACGGAGAGATACAGAAATTCATTCCTACCAGCAGCCATCACCCTAAAGAACAAGCCTGACTGACTGACTTATTATTGTGATGTTATTACTTCTTATATTGTTAAAAACAAAACAAAAACAAAAAAGAGTGAGCTTCTTGTAATGTTGAATTTCCCTTCTGGGATAAATAAAGTATTTTTTCATTTCATTTAATAAATGGAGCAAAAATTGAATTTTTAATCTCTGTAATGAGCCGGTATTACTGTAGATGTTTAAGTCTGATTGTAAAGAGAACTCTGCATGAAGGTAGTGATGATACAGTGAGATTACTGACGGTCTCATAAGCAGATAAATGAGGTTGCTGGCTGGGTAAAGGGAGGTCACATGTGCTTTGTGTCCCCCTGGGAGTCATACACGGCGAGACAAGAGTGGTGCCTGGTTTTGAGGTGCAGCTCCTGGGCGCCACACAGATGAGCTCATGAAACGCTATGCTGTCCTCCTAGCTGGGGGTGGGGCATGGAGGGTGAGGGGAGAGGGCACACTTGCCATCAATCACACAGGGTGGAGCTGGGATCCACCGCTCCTGAATGAGTCGGACAGACAAGAGGAACATGGGGCCAAGGCCACATTAAAGGCATTGAGTGTCACCCCTCAGCATGAGAGAGTGGGGATGGAGTCAGGGGAGAGAGGCTGAGGGGATAACAACCAGGAGGTTCGGTGCCACGTAACTGGAGAGGTGTAGCTGAGCATGGAGACAAAGTGAGAAGTCGAGACTGGGGCATGGGAGGGACACATCTGAGGAGCAGCGGCCTGTGAAACCTGAAGAGGATGGAAAGAGACATTGTCAGAACCCCAGTGGACAGCTCAAAGCTTAGTCCATGAACTCATCACCTTTACTCACATGGTGTACAACTCAAAGAAGAATGGTCTCTGTTCTTTAAATTTGTACAGCCTCACTCAAATCCAGGAACAGGTCAGGAGCAATGTAAGGTCCCTGTTATGCCTCTGGTGTTCTGGGTAGGAGCGTGATCCACCCCTGAGTGTTGGCAGCATTTACAGACTTCGGCTGAAACAGACTGCCGGCATACAGCCTCATGCTAAGGGTATCTGGTGTTGACAGACAAGCAACAGACGCACCAGGTACCAGTCAAAGTCCATCAAGACGCAGTTCTGGAAATTCATTTTAAAGTAGACAATCCTCTAACAACATGGAGTGTGAACACTCATATTACTCAATGCTGAACAGCTTCTCAAAACCTTTCAATAAGAAGCAAAACATTAATGTTACTAAATAATACAAATAAAACTATTGTAATGTTTTTCTTAATATACAGCCTGGCCTATGAATGAATAATCTAGATTGGAGGAATACTGTCAGCGCCTGTTCTGTTTTGTTTTGTTCCTAATTAAACTATTTAATGTCATTAGAATTCAGAAAATAGAACAAAATAGTGGAATACATTTTTAAAACACACAGACATGCAATTCTATGAGAAAAGAATATCAAAAAATAGAAATGAAATTAAACTAATATTAAAAATCAAAGGCATGACTCAAATAAACGGTTCAATTTATTATTTTGTTTATTTATCATGTAACTGATTTTTGTTCATATCAGTGTTCTGTGTATGTGATATTATTTTATCTAAAATATATTCTCACCATCTACAAAAATAAAATGTAAAACATGTTTTTATTAATGCTCTCTGAATCATTATAACAGGAATAGATTTAATTTCTGGTTAAAACATTAATATTATTGTCGTCATATGTTAAAAAAAAAAAAAAAAAAAAAAACTATAAAAGTGACTTTTAAAAAATATTTGCCCTGACATATTTCATCTAATTTACATGAAAACATCATGAAAAAAAATAAATGCACATTAATCAATAAGCTTTTGCAAAATCAACAATTTATGTTGAAATTTCAGTTCAAGCATTTACAAGCCTGCTTGAAAAAACAAACAAACAAAAGCAAAAAAAGCAAGAAAAAAATGAGCGACAAATTCCTCACTTATATTTCCGTGCCTCTGTGTTGTGTCCATTGGATGCATGCTTTTTAAAAAGTAACACAGATGTTGCATAAATCTGTAACAAACTCTCAGCTTGTATGTCACTATTCTAATAAGCATCACCAAGCAGGGAGGGAAGGTGAGTAAAAAGAATGGCTACTGTATCTGTCTGTAATAAGAGCCATCTGTAAATGGTCATGTGGGCTCTGCGCCGGGAACGTGTTTCAAAAGATTTGTGCCAACAAGAAGTTTACAAGCAGGTCACGAGTCCAACTTGTTAGGTATGGTTTCTTTACGTGTCTTAGGACAGCAAGTTTGTGTATTACCTTCTGAGCACACACAGCATGTGATATAATCAATGAATTCATTTTCAATGCATTAATGTCATGTATATAAAAAGGATTAAAGTTAGTCTCACCCATATGCTTCTGCTTACCATGTCAGGTAAAGGTCAGATCTCTCTTATATTATTTTTGCCTATGATATCAAAGTCAAAGCCATTACATTAAACATAACATTTAACATATTAGTAGTATTCTACATTGGATGAGATTTTCCCAAAATGTGCAATTTTGATGTCCTAATGCAACAAGTTTCTGGATCTGCTTCATAAAGCAGCAGGTCACAGTCACAGCCCTAGTAATAATTCAGGGAAATGGAGTGGCATTTTACAGTGTTAAACCTGCTCTGAAGGAATTTGTCTGTGTCCTCTGCTTTAACAATTATTGCAGTCTGAAATAAAGCATGTGGGACCACATTTTCTTCTCCTCTCTCAGCACCACATCCAAACATGTGAAACTGTGTGTAGGTATGAAAAGAGAAGTAAAAAAAGAAACATTCCTGTCTGAAAAATCTCTGTAAGCACTACATCATGTTTATTAACAGTACTAAATCAGAGTCTGTGCCACAGAGGGGAGCTGCAATTCTCCCGAGGAGGCTGCAGAATGACTCCGCCTGGGTGAGGACACCATTACACTGTTGGAGCATGTAATGGGAGAAATGGGAGTTTTAAAATCAAATTTCTTTTTCTTTTCTTTTTATTTGTGTATTTTCTCCTGTAACCTTCAATTTTATTATTTTTTCTTCCCTTGCAAAGAAAAAAAAGAAAACAATTTAAGGAATTTTCTCTGAGATTGGAGAAGTTGGAATGTTTTAAATAACTAAAGCCTTTCTCTTGCTTGTTCTATGTTCTTGTAATCCATTTCTCACAGGCCAGGATATCTTTGTGAAAGCTTGATACCAGAGCGGAAAAAAAAAGAAAAAGGAAAAAAAAAAGATATGCCTCTACCATGACAAAAAGAGTCAGAGGGTTAAATCTGCACTGTCTTAAAAGTCCATATTTTCTTTTGCTCCTCTCTCATATTCCTCCATGGCCTCCCTGTGTGGGCATCGGTCTGGGTTGAGGACTCAGGGACACGCGTAAATTTACATGCACTCAGTGATGCAACTCTATTGGCTTCTGTGTTTGTAATTAACGTTGTGCACTAATGCACACCGCCTCTGGTACTAAACTGATAAGACCGTTTTCAAGAGCATGTAGTCCATTTCTAATATGATCTTAAAGCAGACAGGACATTTTTAGCATTTGTGAGACATTCCAGAGCATTGCCATCATCCTGGAAATAAGATATTTCTTAGTAACATTATAAGTCTTATTTGAGCTGTGGTAAGGGTTAAGCAGAAATACATGTAGATCTCTTAAAATTATAGGGCACTTAAGAACATCTAATACATACTAAACAATACATTTCAGTTTCAGGTTATCATTATGATATGATGTGAATGCATTCAAATAAGTTTTAAGTCACTAAAACCACAGTTTAATCGAATGCAAACATATCAAAAGTATTTGATATGATAATGAAGTAAAATAAAATAATTAACAAAAAAGACAAAACAGTTGCCCACTCAACCATTACTGCTTAAAGTCTGGATAACACAATACAGATTATACAGGATGTTAGAAACCATAAGCGCCAACTGATGAAGACTTCATGAAAGGTTAGATTCGTGTCTCAGTAAATCTGATTTAATGTGACACAACACTTTCAGAATATGATTAATTTCAGTTCATGTCAGAATTGTGCAGGTATTACAGTCTTCGTGTGTAGACAGCTCTTCATATACAGTAATTATTGAGACTATTATCCCAAAAAAAGTAACACCAGTAACAGCCTACTTAGACAGTGATCATGAGAATAACTTCATGTGAAATGTTTAATTTTTGTCAATAACCATCTGGTCTGAGCCCAACCGGAGAACAACAAATGTGTTTTGGGGTACGGTCTCATGGGTTTCCTCAAATGAACTAGACTCGAACGACCTGGATTCTCACAACAGGGTCTGACAACTCTATGCGTTCCCATGGTTGTTTTCGGAAATGTTTTGAACACAAAACCGCTGTCATCACGCTGTGACACAAATAGAAAGTGATGGCAAAACTTCAATCCAGCTAGTGGCGCTAATGGTCACTACCTACTCACGAGTCTGTCCCTTAAAACCAAAGACAAACAAGCATTTACTGTAGATGCCTGCTGACAGCATCGACGTTGCACTTTTGTTCAACCTGGTGATTGTTTTTCTGCAACAATTAATTCATCTCCAGTCAACAGATAGGAGAAGAATGCGAACAAAGGAGAGAAAAATACGAGCTTATGCCATTGTGTCATGTTTATACGTCACCACCCGTTTTTCCCTCTCTCCTTCCCTGCCCCCCTTGCGTCAAGCGTTCCGGACTTCCGGACTGCAATCGTGCAGCCGGCCTCTTCCAACCATTCTGTTCTGACAACTGTTCCAGACTTTTGGCACGGTCGCATGGCGCAAAAAATATGGATCTAATCCCTTTTCTGGACTTGAGAATGTTTTAATCGTGACAAACATGTCCATGTGACCCTACCCTTAGTTAAGTATTTTTGTGTTATTGACTAAGCATGATCCAGAAGAGAGAGAGAGAGAGAGAGAGATAGATAGAGAGAAAAAAACAGAAAAGAAACAGTTTGTAGAATCTCAGCTTTGAAATCACAAGGTTGAAAGGTTGGCTACAACCATTCAAAACCATTCCTTTTCTTCGGGGCTTTGTGGCTTGCTAAAGAAGTTAGCACTTGTTTCATTTTTGAGGACCCTCAG
This sequence comes from Atherinomorus stipes, assembly GCA_023101725.1. NCBI lineage: Eukaryota > Metazoa > Chordata > Actinopteri > Atheriniformes > Atherinidae > Atherinomorus > Atherinomorus stipes. The sequence goes on along the minus strand of JALJCO010013034.1, from coordinate 924,533 downwards.
CTGAATTTCCCTCTTGTCACCTTGAATGGTAGTAGTTTATAGGACATCCTTCTGAGTCATTTGCAATGCTACAGACAAATGAATTTGTTTTTATTTAAGGATTTGCTCATTTCATCATATTTAATTACAATACTAGGGATGTCCCAATGCCACTTTTTTGCCAACCAAGGACAAGTACGAGTACTTGCATTTGACTACTTGCCGATGCCGGGTACCGATCCGAGTACCTAATTAATGGGGACAAGTGAAATAAGTGAAAGGTGTTTCTTTTCTTTTTTTTTGGGGGGGGGGGGGGGGGGGGGGGGGGGTTGGTTATTGTTTCAAATAAAGAGAAGCATCTGGAGCTTGTGTTTGGGTCAAGACGCCGGGCTGGAGATGCGCCAGATCATGTCTGTGACAGCACATCACCGTGAAAGCAGCCTGCAGGCTTATTGGGCTCCGTCTGTGCCCTCCGAAATAAAACTGCATCATGTAATATAATGTTAAACAATCATCTCACTTCCCTCCTCTGATCACATCTGATTAGCAGACCAACAGAGCTGCAGGTGCTGTGGCCACAGCTGGCAGCCAGCATCACAACAAGAGACGGTAAATAGTCCGCCGCATCACTTCTTGTGAAAAACTTACGATTTTAACTGTTTAAAAAACAAACAAACATTGATTTAATATTTCTTTCTTTCTGGTAAATGGCCGTGGTAGCTATAAGCGGGATACTACCTACTGTATTAAGAACTAAAATAAACAAAGCTTACAATAAGTCATTAGAAGCTTATGAACAACCTCTGATGCAGTTGCGGTTTGCTGTATTTTAGCAATGCATCATCATAATTTTCCATGTTGCTGCAGTCGGGTGCAAACCTCCTCCTGTACGTCAAAAACAATTATTTTTCAGGAAGTGACAAAAAAAAGTGGTTTTATAAAACCTGGATACAACATCATCAAACTTTGGATTGAGTTTTTTAAATAAAGTCTTATATTTGATCGTATTCATTTATTTATTTACTTTTTGAATATTTTCACCAAATCAAGCTTACATGAAGGGTTTTTTAAATATGTAAAATGGAGATAGGAGGTTTGTACCCAACAGCAATGATATTTAAACTCATACCAGCTTAACAAACATAAATTTGGAAAGCGTAGGAAACAGAATTAGCAGCAAACTTTCCACAGACAAAGTGATTCCTAAATAAAATGTCTGAAACTTTATGTGGGGGAGTGGGAGGGAGGGAGAGAGGAAGGAAAAAAATCCTCTCCGACCGTCACCAACGTTTTGAAAAGTATCCCAGCGACATGATACGGGTCAGATATATTTTCTATCCTCGTGTAATGGAAAGTGTCTTCTAATTTAAAAAAAGATGTAAACTCAAAGCCGCCGCCGCTCACATTGAGGAGTATTTTCCTGTCAGTATGGCGGTATAAACTCCGTGAGTCACGTGACGTCCGGTATCGGGTGCTGTCGGGAGCGAGTATTTCACAAACAGCAAAATAGGCCAGTATTGGAGCAGGTACAGATACTGGCATCGGTATCGGGACATCCCTACTTGTTACTTTTGAATCATTTTGGGATGTCCTCAGAGTAGTATGGGGTTCATGGGGTCTGGTGATCCATTTAGAAGTTGATGGTGTCTGTTCTGGATATTTTGGATAAATCACGAAACCACATTGTAAAACTGTGCTGAGTTCCTTAATTTATCCTTTAAAATTACATTGACATCTTTGCTACATTTTTAAAATAGATAACTTAAAATAAATGGATAAATAATTTCAATTGTGCAGTAGGGTAATGGGGAGAGAGGGGACGGGGTTATGAAAGGTGCAAAGAAGCCTGAGTGAGGTGAGGGACTGCTTGTAAGGCCTCGAGGCCGAGGGCTGCTGTGTACTACTCACCCGGGCAAAGGTTCATTCTGATCATCTGGGCCAATCTGTTCCAGACGTGGTAAATGACACATTATTGGATCCAGACCTGACAAGGGCTTTGTGTATATTATATTACCAGACACCAGGCTCACTTAAGCTTCATTACCTACATCCCTCCTCCCCACCAAGACAAGGGGAGAGTGAGAGTGAGAGGGGAAGAGAAAAGGGCAACTTAGATCTTACCCCTAGCCACGCACAGAGGGTGCTTTTCCCTCAGGTCAAACTTATAGTCTGCGCTCAGCTCCTGATCATACGGCTTTCTTTTTCCCTTTTCCTCACACAGCAAACCCATCAAATACAGCAACACAAGAATCCACCCTGGAACACCCAAGATGATCCTGCCCACAAGGATTTCTGAGGAGATATTAGAAACACACAAGGAAGGGGCCCCACCTTTTTTTCATTTCACATCGATGGAACAAACAGTTGATTTGACAATTACAATCCTCTTATACAGTAAGAGTTGTTTGTCATCAGGTTAACATATTCAGTTCATGACCATTTACTGTAGGGGACAAAGCCCTCGCAACTCCCTGAGCCAAAGACTAAGAAACTACTACACTCAGAATAACATCTTAACTATAGCATGTTATGGCAGGAGGTGTGGGTTAGATGCCTCAAGGTGGGATATGTGCCATAAGCAGTTGGTGGATTTTGCTAAACCCTCTTTTATTTGTATGACACACATACATGAATACCCATACCACACATTTTTGGCAGAGATCACTTGCTCAAGTTTCCATTCTGCACTTCTTAAACTACAGACAGGTGTGTGTCTGTAAAAAGGAGCATCTGCAAAAGTGAGTCTGGATCCATAAGTACTTGTATATGATACTGATCAGGTACATTCCACAATCCAGTTGGCAGGCTCAGATTTCTTCTGTAGAATTTGGGCACCAGCGAGTGTATAACACACAACTCCAGATTGAGGCAATTTGTAATAAAATGGTTTTGTGGCATAAGCTGACCTCAGTGGCCTTGGTGCTTCACTGACAATGAGGTTGGCCATAGTGATTTCCAGCCTATAGCTTTGCTGTCTTTTTGCCATACCCTAATCACATAACAAATGGACCTATTTTCTGAACAGCAAGAATGTAAATGACAATCACCTTCCACAGTTTCTAGTTGCATCACCTGCCACGGAACAAGGACAGGGGACGCTGCAGGGGAAGCTGGTCTAAAGACATATGTGTCTTAAGGAATGATAACTGAAATGTGCACTCACAAGGGTCAGTTAAGATATATATGCCACAAGGATTACGGTTACAGTAGAAGTCCACAGCTGTAGCTCCCTCAGTAGCTATGAGATTGAGAAACCACATTATGTATGGTTGGCCATATGAAACATAAAATAATAACAGCTGCACAATCTAGGATTTTGCAGAGGGTGATTTTTTATGCATGTGTGTGTTTGATTGTGTGTGTGTGTGTGTTGAAACACTGTGGTTCAAATAAGATTTTAATTCTTAGATGGGTATTAGGTAGAGAATAAAGATTAAAGAATAGAAAATAAAAGGTGGATTATGTTGAGACATTTAATTCCTGCGTTATGGAGTCAGACATACATTTGTGCCTTTCAGCCACAAAATATGCTTGCAGTATATTTGCCGACATCAAGTTTGTCATTCTTCACTTTCCACATGACATCACTTATTTCTGTTTTTCCTCCTTTTCTCATTCATCGTGCTGCTTTTGTGTTTGTTTAAACTCTGTTCATTACAGCCCAATGGTTGCAGAGGTCACCCGAATGCCAAGAAGTGTGAACACATGATTTTAAGTTTGCACTTTTGTTAACATTACTGTAGAAAGAAATTTGGCAGACAAGGCTTCTTTCCCCCCCCAAACGTTTCTTTCTTTTTCTTTCTTTCTTTTTCTTTCTTTCTTTCTTTCTTTCTTTCTTTCTTTCTTTCTTTCTTTCTTTCTTTCTTTCTTTCTTTCTTTCTTTTTTTTTTTTTTTTTTTTTTTTTTTTTTTTTTTTTTTTTTTTCTTTCTTTCTTTCTTTCTTTTTTTACAATGCTGTACAGTGCAGTATGCATCTACAAATAATTTTTTAAAGATAACTTCTGTATTTAGATATATTAATTATGAATGGTCTGCATCTTTCTGACAATAAATTAACAAAAAACAGATTTTTAGTCAATTATAACAAAGCCTGTAATTAACAATAAGTAAAGGAGGCTTTAGTAGAAAAGATGTATTAAATATGTATTAATTTTTCTTTGAATGAAAGAGCAGTTCTAACATTAGAAGGAAAAATCTTTAACACAGCCCTTTTCATGTTTGTCTGTTTCTGACATTTTGCCATTATGCTTGTATGTGTGTGTATGTTGGGGTGTGCGTGTGTGTGTGTGTGTGTGTGTGTGTGTGTGTCAGATTAGATGGTCATGGAAGGCAACACTGTTCCAGCTCATTAGCTGTGATTAATCGGTATGTGAGCTTTCCCATGGTCCCCTTCGCCTGGTGGAGACAGAGCTCACCTTAAAGGGCACAGGGAGTCCTGGCTTCCACAGCACTGCTGTTAACACTCTGCCACATGTAAGAATGACTTGTATACATTTTACTTTACTTTTCTACGCTGGCATTTCTGTGTTTGTTTACAGATGTACTGCTTTTAAGTGTTCAATTTTAAATTAATCACTGCGGCAGATAAATAGAATAATCCATGTTAGTGAAACAACTGAAATATGGACATTCTTTTTGTATTGTTTATTCATGTACTTACTTATTCACATTTTGAATGTATTTTCTTACAGAGATGTATGCAATTTCTCAAGTACGTAAACCACAATTTAGTGGATATTTTTGGACTTGGGGTGGGACTTTGACATATTGATTACAATTAATTAATTTAGAAAAAAATGAATGCGTTGAAAAATTTAGCACATTTAATCCCAGCTTGCATTAGAGGCAAAGCCGCACCTTTGTCAGTGCTGATTTTCTGGTACACCCAAGTTACGTTAACAGCACGGCAGCACTCGGCAACTTTGTTGTTATATTTTCAAGTTTTCAGACCCCTCTGATGACTTTCGTTTTATAAAACAGCTTGTAAAAAGTCTAGCAATATTTTCTGGTATCAGGAGATTTTTAGAGACAGATGTGAAAGAATGTCTCGTGTAATTCCTTCAGCCGGCTGGATGCGCTGCTGCAGGCCCCTCCCCCATCTCAAAAAACACACTAGTCACCTTATTCAGGAAGTCAGAATGGGCGGACCCATTTTGTCTTGCAACCTCCAGTTTGTCCATTTTGCTGTAGTCTACCACTACTTCCGCAGATAAGCTACGTGAATAGATTTAATGCTGTAAATGTTTCAAATAAGCATTATTCATTACTCTGTCTGCAGGTCCCACTGCAACTGGAAGAAGAGGAATCTGTTGCTTTATTTTCGACTCCCATCACAATTTCTGTCACAACAGCTAATGGTTCTTAGCCTCGGTTGCTAACAGTGGTAGCTGCTCTCACTTGTGGTGGACTCTTTATTCACGGTCTAAATTCTAAACCAAAAGAGAAGCTTTTATGATCAATTCAGCCCCCTCATTTTGTAGGATTTCAGCTTTTAGATGAGACATAGCATTAGTCCCGGTGCCAGGACGTCATAACAGATCGGGCAATCGACTGCTGTGGGCGGGCCCCATTTATCAAGTAATTTTTTTTTAATTTGGAAGGGGAAAATTCCAGTTAAATTATTCAATATTAGACAAATATTGACGCAGATGAGAATACAATTAAAAATAGGCTTTTTAGGCAATCAAAATTGAGAGGCAGTCTTTAAATAAGATGACATAAGGGGAGAGAAAAATAATATAGGTTTGTTAACACACAAATATACATTGATGTAGGTCTCCTCAATTAAGACATAATAAATTGAGTAAAGCCTTTGTTTTTTACACTTATTGAGGAAATATGCTCTCTAATCCAGCGATACAAGAACCATCTGTGTAAATGTATGCCCACAGAGGATAGACTATCCGGCTGCAGCGCATTGTATCTGCTGTGAACAGCAGCAAGAAAACTAAGATGAACTCACAGTGATTGGCTTAAAGACTCAAAAGGGAGATCCTCTCATCATCTTTCTTCCCTCACTATTTAACCCTAAAATAAATAAGTTTTGTTTCTGTTGGGTCGCTTGCTGCCCACACACACTGAGCCATCATGTGGTTATTCTCATATGTGGAAATGAATATGTTTTATCTCAAGTGTTCAGTGTTAGTTGTCTATGACACACATAATTACAGGAGTTAATGGTATTTTTGTACTCTTGAAGGAACAAAGCATCCATTGACTTCTTTATTTATATCATAAGAAAAAATTCAATACATGTATTTATACACATACAGTATGTATGGGCATATCTAATTAGAGAAAAATGAATCCACATAAAATCTAAAAGTAAAATTTTGGTGTTTTAGAAACAGGCAGGGCAACTTTACACTTGAACTTTTAACCCAAATAAGATTCACAATTAATTAAAACTTGCTACTGGCCACACATGCCCAGAATGTGCACATGCTGAACCTTGTTTTACTTTTGTTTGAGTCCGCTGTTCCAAGATAATTCAGACACAAATATGCTTAAAGCTGCAGAGGTTTCTTAATTTCCTGTGTGGGCCACACACAACTACACAGATCCTTTGGATACAGACTGCTTTCTGGAGCTAAGATCCTGAATCTGCTATCATAATTTTTAAAGAAAAAATAGATTAAGGCAAAGGATTGTGTCTTCCACATATGAAAAGTTAATAAAATAATTAACTTAATTCTTGATCCTTCACCTCAGAATTTTTTTAAGCATATTCTTTTCCCCACTCACACAGGAAAACCTCCAACCATATTTTTGTATACACAAACAAAATTTAATATAATGGTGAATACAGTGATAAGAAGTGACTGTGAGCATCCATTAAGTCATTTTGAACTTTTCATTTTCTAATGTATCTACAACGACCCAGCCAACAGTATCTGATGCCTATAATTCCTGTTATCATTTAACATAAATATAAGGACAGATATTGTTGCAGCATTATCACTGACTGGTTATCCCAATCTAAGTTTTCTCATATCGTTAGGAAGTTAAAGAGTTTTCTTCCTTAATCTGGTTCTGAAAAGCCCCTTATTTAATTAAATCAATTTTTAGGTGGTTCATTTGTGCATGAAATTCTGCTCCATAATACACAGGACCGGCCCACTTTGCCAATACATATATGGTACATGCTGAGAGGAGAAAAGCAGAACGGCAGGAGAGAAGCCAAGAGGCTGGAAGTAAACAGGGCCACCTGATCCACACCAGTAGAATCACAGCTAGTCAAACAGAGCGCTCATTGTCTGTGGCAGACACCACTAAGCTCTGCTCCTTGTCGCCCCCCCCCACCCTCCTCCATACACTGACCCTCACTACAGCCAACCGAGAGGAGGAGTTACACTACCTGTAGCTACTTACAATAAATTCTTAACAATAACATTTTGAGATAAATTATCACGACAGAAACCTGCTTAATGTTGGTTCTTGACTGAAAAGGGGCTAAAACTGTTGTCATGTAATTTACCTGCATTAATACTCAAATATAAGGTAAAAACAATGATCCAATTTTCCAATTCATCATAGACGTAGACACACTCTCATACAAAGGGGTCCACAGGCAGCAGTGACTGCTTAATAATTCAGAAGTGGAAATACATGATTGATGTGGGATGATTCATTTCCACACCTTTTAAAGATCTCTTTTACTTCCAAGACCGAACAGGCTGAGTGGTCTCTGCAGTTCAAAGCTTGGCACAGCTCTTGCCTTCCTAGTCAGGCTCTTTGGGACAAGAGCATCTTTATTCTATGGCCGGGGCACCGGTGGTGGTGGCTGGGATTCCACACCTGCGTTTGCTCCTTCCCCAATTATTGGGAGCTGCATGCTATTTTGAGCCCAGAGTACAAAGTGGCTCACTCATGAGGTACTTGGGGTGAGGAATCTTGGCTCCCAGTTTGATGTGGGTGGATGACCTAAAGGCTTGTGGATAAGCCCAGCAGGATGCACATATACCCGGGAGCATATGAGTTTGAAAGACCAACAGATGGGAAATGGAGCATATTCTCAATGGGCTGAAAGTGACACAATTAACAACTTTTGCATATGCCTGAAGATTTTATTCATGAATATTTATTTTCTGTCTTCTCAAGAATTCTACCATATATTTTCATTTATTTTCCAAGTTAAAGTATGTTGATATATAATGGCGCTAAAATGCTGGAAAGGTAAGTGTGCAAAAATGTACTGTGAATGAATAGTAAATGAAAGCTTTTTTAACTTCATGACTAACATTTGAAACATGAGAAGTAATGAGACTATTTACGTAACCGAAAAAATTAAGTAAATTATGACATTTAAAGCTAATTAAACTTTACTTATAAGTACAAAACTTGAATAAATGTTTGTTTTCACTTCACCATCACCAAACCTGTGTGAGTACAGATTTACGGCCTAAACTTTGCCAAGACAATAAACTAAAGAAACGTTACAATTCACTGAGAGGCTTAAGAGGCTCACTAAATAGGGATAGACAGAATAGAAATGAAGGAAAAGAAGAATGATTGTGAGCCAGTGCACTGTTACCTGCGCTAACTCAGTTTAGTAGAGGGTCAGTCCAAGGGCAAGGAAAACTCCAAGTCAAAACAAACACTTACTTTGGCTTCTGATGGGACAGCACGCTCACTTTTTCCCACAATCCTCCAGTACAGCTTAATTCACTGTCACACAGGTGGTCATGATCACTAAAGCAAAATGCTCCAGATGTAAATGCTTTTTATGAAAACCTTTTTCTATGATTTGCTGCATGTGATGTGTTTTACATATTTCTACAGAATGATAGATGACATGGAAGCTCTGCACTGCCAATTTGTTATGATATTCATCGTGAGGGCTGAAAATGTCAAAACAGTGCGCAGTAGTCAGGCAACACTTCCTTGCTTGCACCTATAAAAAGAGAGCTGTTACCAACAAAGGGAAACTTAATGAGAGGCTTTTTTTTCAAAATGTTAACTGGCTGAGGTGGATGTGTAATTTATTACCAAAAGACAAGAATTTTGACAAATCATTCAGCTCTGCAAACTTGGCTGTGGCAAAGTTCAGCAATTAGACTCCTATGTAAAGAAGGCCCACCCCTCTGTATCGGGGGTTGCTGGATTTATGTGTGCTCCTAAATTAGTGGGCAGGTTCACACCCCTGCATAAGGGAACTGGAGGTTGAACCATGAGGAATTTCACAAATAAAGTGAAACACACACATTTTGCACTAAATCTGACCACAAAGCTGTGGCCTGTGGGTGAAAAGAGATGGTCAATGAGGAGAGTGAGGTGGAGTGTTGAAGGAAGGCATCGCTTAATAATAAACCCAAGATCAGGGTCAACTGTTTTAAAGTCATCTGTGATAGTTAAGAGGCCTGAGAAAAGCACAAGAAAACAGCAAAGCAATGTTTTTTTTCAGCCCGATTTCACAATAATAGAATTGCAAATCGCTTCTTAGTGTTGAAAACTGCTTTTAAAGAAATACAAACTCTTGATGCAGCTTACACATGTTAAATTTTGACTTTGTCAGCTAACCCTAAACCCTCTGTCAATATTTAGCTTTCTTTTAGTAGGGTGATTTTATGCTACTGTCTGATCATGGTGGCCAATGAGTAGCTGCTTGCTTAATGTTGTATTAGAATAGCTCTGGGCAAACCATTACAGTCTGGAGGTTTGTAAAGTATACAGGAATAGATATTGAAGATTTGCCTGCGTATGATTTTAACAAACATAGATGTCTCTACATACAGTATTATTAGACGGAAAAAAAAACCTTTTTGGATCAGACACCAGTAAGAACATTCATGTTGCAATGATCTCAGATTCGGTTGGTTCTGTCTAGCACACTTTCACTGTCATAAATTCTTTAGGAAGGAAACAGCTGTCATGGTTATCCATATATTTATGTTGATTTCTCTAACTTAACTATGGGGAGTATCTGATGTCGTTCTTTTTTACTTTACTTGTATATAAAGGCACATTAGTATCACTACAAAGTTGCAATATTTGTGCTATTAATGAAGCCTAACAGCCAAAGCTCTTTCATATTTCGTAAAATGTGATTTAAAGGTGCAGTAAGTAAGTTTTCTTTACTATCCCACTGCAGTAAATGACTACATTATATAGTACCCTACCTGTGAATATTTTACAAGGTTGTAAGATCAATACAGAGAAATGTTGAGCACTTAGCCAGGTGTTGATATTTTTGGCTTAGAAAACATGTTTCCTGGGCAGTAAAATGCAAACTAACACCACCTGTTTGAAGATGGCTTGAAGAAGAGTAAAGCTACTATTCCTGCTGTCTTAGAATGATCTGCAGAGAGCATTAATCATCCAAATTAAAGTTAATGGCACTGTAAACTGTGGCTTCATCTTTATGGACTTCAACAATTAGGGTAGTAAATTATAGACTTGATCATGTCAGTTTATGTAGTCAAAGAAAAAGAAAAAAAGTTAAGGGCTTCAAGCAAAACAAAAAGTTCATTTGGACTTCTCTTTGTTTGCATGAGAACAGATATGCTCAATCAGATTCAGGGGCAGAGCTAGAGGCCAGGGTAGCACTGACCAACTGAAATCTGATTGGATACCTCGGGTCAATAACAGGTCACTGCAGGAAGAGGACAGAAATGTCTTTACAGACCCATATAGATCCCCAGTGTCACTACACCAATTTGAAGTTAATTCTAAAGCGGCTTGTACCCCATATTGATGACTAGATTAGCATATGTCTTGTATCCTACTTGTACTGTAAGTTTATGCTTAACTTGACTTTTGTTTTTCATCTTGTTTTGTCCTTTCTTCTTTTTTCCCTCTCTTCCTCTGATGACGGTTTCTTCTGTTTCTTTGCCAGATCACCTCGGTGCACATTAGAAACACTTGTTGTGTTTATTTGCAAGCACATGATATGGTGCAAAACTCAAACTTGGCTGCAACATCACACAACATCTCGGATGGAAGAGTTGCATAGAGTGGTTTCTCAGCTTTGGGACACTTCTGGGCAACAACAGCTTAAGAAATGTGCATAATGAATGTTGGTTTGCCATAAAAGTGAATCAAAAATGCATATTTTTAAGGTCTAAAAGTTACATTGAGGACCTTTAATTAGAAATGCTTTGAAAATATTGACATTAGGCTGAATGTTTAGGATAGGATAGGATAGGATAGGATAGGATAGGATAGGATAGGATAGGATAGGATAGGATAGGATAGGATAGGATAGGATAGGATAGGATAGGATAGGATAGGATGCGATGCAATGCAACACAATGGATCAGTGTTTAATTGCCTTACATTCTGTCCAATGCAGGAAAGCTGGAATAGCAAATGAATCAGAACACTTATGGGCAGGTAAACACAAATTCAAATCATGGCTGCTTGACTTTGGATTCAGGCACAATTTTGTGTTGTAGACTGGAGTAAGAGAGCTTTTCAAAGTCCTTCTATACTAATGAAATCCAGAAGGCCTCATACAGTATACAGTGTCTGCATGTGTGCAAGTGTATGTGAGGACATGCCTTACACATACACACACACACACACACAAACACACACACACGCACACCACCATTTGAGAATTTAATTCCACTTCATGCAAATTATGATTATCTTCGTTTGTTGTAAGTGGAAGAAATGTTTGATATTTAAACTGAATTGCTTTTGTTTATTTCTTGACCATTGTTATCCCAAATGAATTTATATATACATGTGCACAAGTCATATAAACATTGATAAAGTCTTCCACTGGATACTACATGTTCTAATTCTACACTCTTTGAGAAGTATTTTCCCTGAAGCACAGGAAGTGTTTTGTGAGTAATATTTCCTGAAACAGCAATGTGCTCGGAATAAGCCTAAAAGGTGGAAAGACTGGCAAATGCACAAACAGCTGAAGTGATAAAGAGAAGTTAAAGAAAAACAAAGGACAGCATTAATAATAAAAAAAAGGGAAACACTATAAAAGTAATTTCATGACCAGAGATTTATGAAAGAATTTGAAAAAAAATGTAAAAGAACTCTTTAAAATGAAAAATCTAAATTCACAGAAGGTAAAACAGTTTTAAGCCACCATTGGTGACAGTAAATACCATTTAGTAACAGCTCTGGTTAAACAGATATCGTAAAGTGAGCATCAGTTTAAAGGGACACTAATCGCAAGCAACTCCCTCGTACTTTTCATGCTGCATTCGCGTGAAACCGGGCAGACCGACGACATCCGATGCATGTAAAGTTATCTCCAGCCTCTACGTGAAGACATGGTCCGTCAGTTACAGTGACATCAGTCCACATCTGATTTGTTGTCATGGCGATGTCGTATTGTTTTCCCTGACCCATGTTTTACCGTCTTTCGCTCGGTTTCATTGATTAAAATGACATCTGGTTTGTTACCAACGGCCGTCTGCCCGACTGCACGTGAACCCAGCATCAGTGAGACGCTAGTTTCTCCCCACTGCAGCGCGGTGACTTTTCAAAGGCATTACCTCGAACTGAGCTGAAAACTCCGGTGTGTCCGGTGAGTTTCTGTGTTTTCCTACTGTCACGCTTCTCCCGAATGCAAAAACATGGCGATACGACATGGCAGCCTTCACCAAGCCGCCCCGCTCGATGTGTAAATGAATGATACGAACGGCAAATTTAGAACTTAGAGGAGCACTTCAGTTTGTTGATGGGAGTGATTACTGATTAATGAAAAAACACTTTTGAACCCAATAATCAGTTTTTGTGAATAAAACACAGGAGAACTTACACAATATCCCTTTAAGTGATAACTTAAGAGTTTAAAACACTTATGTCAGACTGAAAAAGAAAGGCATGTTCATCTTCAGGTAAAGTGTCACTCAACTAATTGCTACCTTCCATTCTATCTTCAAGTTTGAGTAAAAAGTTTTTGTGGAGTTGTTGCATTCTCTTTTTGCACAAACATGATTGGGTGAGCAGTGTTTGATTTCCATCATGTGCTTACACAATCTGTGAAAAACTTTTTTTTTTTTCTTTTAGACACCACCGGGAAACATTCCTGAAATCAAATCACAACCATGCTTTCCACACAATTGATTAAGTACACCTATCATGTATCCACTACCCATAACTCCGATGGGAACTACTGCACTTCATCACTTTTTGGGTCAAGTTTTAATGCAGATTTGCCAATTGACCATGTGATTATGCCTGTAAATGCATTATTTTTAAAGGAGTGATGACATAGCAGTAAAAACTAGTTTATGTTGTTGGCATTACTGCATATGTAAATACTCCAAAGAAAAAAACTGCATTTTTTACAGCGGCGTATTGTTTTGAAACGCCAGACCTCACTTCCTCAGTAATACAGTTGGGTCCGGTGATGATATGGACTTTTACCCGGAGACCACGTTGACTTAATTTTGATTGGCTACACCTTATTTGGCTATGACTTTATTTAAAGAAACTAGGTCATGCTGCGGTTGGAGTTTGCTATCTGTTAGCAACATGAGCACTTCAGACAGTGAGCTACGTTTATCAGACAAGACAGCATTTAGAAAATAAATAAACTTACAGGTAATTTCAAGGTTGTGGTCGCTTCCTTCAGTGTTGCTGCAGAAGTTTTCTTTGAAATCCATTTGTTTGAAAACCCAGACCTGACTGCACAGAAGTTACTACTCAGCTACACACACGCAGCTGAATCAGATAGGGAGGGAGGAGCGGGGGGAGCAAAGCGAACGATAGACCGTTGGGAGAGAGGAGGTGGGGAGGCTATTTATTTGATAGTGTGCACTTATTGGAGCAATTGAGTCACGTAGAATGACAGTTCGACAGTAGGACTAGGTGATTCAATCCCTTAAGACCATATACTTCACGCTTATGAGGGGGAGCTTTCCACTCCACCAGGTTACAGGAGAGCGTATTCCACTGGGCAGGGGGTTACAGGCTTCATTGGGGTCATCGGGAGGGCACCCCCCTTCATCAGTGTTTCGATGACTAGCCCCCGACACTTCCAGAGGGCTCATCGGCAACACCTGGCGTCCCAAGTGTGCCCCCCTCTGCACTGGATCCCCTGCATACTAAGCTGCTACCGCTGCATACCGCTACTCCCTGGTAGCCCAGACACTATCTTTTCTCTTGATCCAGAGCCAGCGGCTGGATTGCTCTGCAACACTGGAAAGGGAGCTGATGGTCTGTCGCATAGCTTGACCTCGGATCCCCAGATCTTTCAGCAGCCTGGTTGTTGATCTGCCCACGAATCCCCTGCAGCCAACTTCAACTGGGTAGACCCTGGTCCTCCATCCATTCTGTTCTGCGTCCATTGCCAGCTCAGAGTATTTTGAGCTTTTCCGTTCATAGGCCTCCCCGATGGCATCTTCCCAGGGCACAGTTAGTTCAACTATGAAAGCTGAGCGAAGGGAAGAGGACCAGAGCACAAGATCGGGCCTGAGGCTTGTTGCAGCAATCTCCATGGGGAAGCAGAGGCGATGGTCCAGGTCTGCTACCATCTTCCAGTCCCGAGCCGCGGCCAGCTGTCCAGGATGTGAGTTGGATGCCTGAACTTTCTTTGGTGTTTTACCAGCACCAATGAAAGCTATAGAGGGTGTACATTGATGAGGTGGAACAAGTAAGGCATTGACAGTGGACCTTTTAGCCTCTAGACTGCTCGCGAGACATCTTAACACCTGATTGTGCCGCCAGGTGTAACGGCCCTGCAATAGGCTGGTCTTGCAACCAACCAGAATGTGTCTCAGGCTGGCTTGAGATGAACACAGGGGGCATGCGGGATCTTCTCCGTACCACTGTTTGAGGTTGGTGGGGGATGGGAGAACATCATAGACAGAGCGAATTAGGAAGCTAGTTCGATGTGCCTCCATTCCCCACAGCTCTTTCCATGAGAGTCTTCTCTTCTCAACATCCTCCCACTGCATCCATTGACCCTGTTTTACCTGCGCAACTGCTTTGGTGCATCTTGTTACCTGCTCTTGCCGACGCACTTCGTCAACTACCAGCCTACGACGCTGTGAAGGAGTTGCTTTCAGCCAGGATGGTCTGCTCTCCCCAGTTCCAAGGCCACTTCTCCCCAGCTGCGTGCGACCCACAATCTCCTGATGCTTAAGAGAAGCTATTGCTTGCTCAGTCGCAGCAGATGAAGACCACTTCCTTCCAGCCGACAAGGTGGGGATGGTTTGAGCCACCACCGGATCTTGAGACTCTGCCAGAGTCATTTCCAGCCTCACCTTGGAACATTTGTATTCCTCTGTGAGACTGGACACCGGTAGCTCCAAAATTCCATTCCCATACAGTGCTGTGTTGGTGATGCACCTAGGGAGGCCAAGCCATTTTTTGGCAAAGGAGCTGACTAACCGCTCCAACCCCTCAACCTTGGAAAGTGGGATGTTATAGATGGTTAAGGGCCACATGAGACGTGGGAAGAGGCCAAACTGGAGGCACCAGAGCTTTAACCTGCCGGGCAGTAGAGAGTTGTCAATGGTCTTTAGGCTACTGATGGTGTCCTCCTTAATTTGGTCCCCCTGAGTTGTGTCCCTGAGGGAGGCATCGTACCAACGCCCCAGGCTCTTGATAGGCTTCTCTGCCACAGTTGGTATGGGCTCCCCACTGAAGTAAAAACGGTGTTCAGCCAGCTTCCCTTTCACTACTGAAAGACTCCTGGATTTGCTGGGCTTGGCCTTCATCCGGGCCCACTTGATGTTATCCTGTAGCTTCCCCAGGAGTCGCCTAGTGCAGGCCTTGGTTGTAGTCAGAATGGTTAGGTCATCCATGAAAGCCCTGATAGGGGGGAGCCTAAGACCAGGTTTCCTAAGCTCTCCTCCAACCACCCATCGTGAGGCACGGATGATGAACAGAACTACGTAGAATGATAAGCTGCTGTCTGATTCAACCATTTCTGAGCATAGAGACAAAGCTGACAGACCATAAACAGGAACTTTGATATTCACTCTGGACATTCACATGGCCTCATCAGTGCACAACAGATCATATTATACCCCCAAAACCCCAGAAAAGTGAAATTTGATGTCATGGCACCTTTAAGAAACAGATGCTGTTACTGTACAAAAGTGCTTGGTTTAAGAAAGAATGACATCCAAATGACATGCAGTGAACAGGGCTCATGAAAAATTTGATAAACAGGGTGATAGGCCTTGGTAAATCTTCTAGTCATCTGCATCTTTAGAAAACACAAAGTCTTTAACTCACACACACACACACACATTACAGCCTGGCCAGTGCTACAATACAATCCTTAACTCTAGAATGACATCACATGTGTTTGACCAAGTACTTTATCCCCTGCAGGACATGAGTAGAGGGGTCATGTCTGCAGGACCCACACTCATTTCATTTCAACCAATGGCCAAATCATGAGAGTCGACGTCAGCCATCATTTAGTTGTCAGAGGCTGAAACAAAATAGATGAGAAATGAAGTGCTGAGACAGGTCTGACCCCGTGGATGATTGCAGTCTAAATAGCTGGGGCTGAAATTGGGCATTTTGCACCCTGGCAGTTGCCCAAAACACAATTTGTCCTAGTTAAGACGACAACATAGCCTGAATAGCATGCTGCGTCAAATACCAATTTCCTGGGAACTTTCACATCCCACTTCTTATGGAACCAAAAGTAGGAAAATAGAGTTCATCAGAAAATGACATCAGATCAGTCGTTAGTAATCACGCTGGCTGACACTTCTATGTTATGTTTATATTTAAGGGTTGTACAGATTTTGAGGATTTTAAGTTTTTTTTTTTCCTTCTCTCATTCATACAGTAAGCACACACACACGTTCTCTCTTTTACATTATCACTGACAAAATAATCTGACATAGAAATGCATGAGCACTAAATATCAGCCATTTCTTAATTTTGTTGTTAAAGGAACTGTACCCAATATATGAAAATCATAAGCTTTATCACAATTTAAGTTATTAATCCCACCTAAAAATTCAGCACTGCATTTAACCCATCTTTAGAAAGAGCAGTGGGCTGCCATGCCCGGGGAGCAGTTGGTGGGGGTTAAGGACCTTGTTCAATCACCCATGGTGGTTAAGCCTCAGTTCCATGCCAGGGACTCGAACGTACCACTCCCCCTAACATTCCCCAAATCCCCCCTTACTTGTTTCACTTGCTTTTTGTTATAAATTATCAGACAAACTATTTATGAAAATAGTTAAGATAAATGATTTAAGATTGTTTCAACGATTGTATTGAACGATCAAAGTGTAAATTTTAAGAAAGCCTTTGTATTATACACTCTCAGTCAAAGGTTTGGACATACTGCCCATTAGATTAAATCGGAAAGTGTGTCCAAACTTGATTGAGAGTAGAAATGGCTCTGGGAGCCACACTGAATTTACAAGCAAGCAAATATCCTGTTTATTGGCAACAGTGGCATAATAACAAATGTATGACAAATCTAAACAAATAAAAAAAAAAAAAAACACCAAACACTATACACTGACCAATAGATAATAGTGTAATAGAACATAGTCTAAAATTTGAGTCAAGCAAGGGTTTCCTGTTTATGAGTCTTGTAATTTTGTCACCCTCATGGCTCTGAACCAAACTTTTGGTGGTCTTTATCAGAATTTATCTGGGAAATTAGACGGCTGTCACGACAAAGCTGCAGATCTCTCACTGGCATTCTTTCCAGGATGCCAGTACAAAGTTCTAAACCATTATGTTGTCATTTGCACCAATTGTCGAATGACACTAAATAAAAGTGTTCACCATTCTTCCATCCAAAAATGGAAGAGAGAGAAGCAGAGAAGGAGAGAGAGGAGGAGAAAGAGACATACTGTAGAGAACAACTGGTCTCCATCAATACAATAGTCTCTTTTTCATGTTTCCTCCAGCATGTAGTCCAAAATTAAAGAAGCTGAAATCATTAGATTTCAGCTTCCCCATAGATAATGCTTAAGACTGAACATTCGAGAGTAATGATGAGCAATTTACACAGAAACAAACTCAGATTGTTATAGGTAACTGAAACTGTAAAAGAAAGCAGTTTGTTTGTGTTTTGTTTTATCAATTTACCATTTTATTTTCATATCACAATACTGTCCCATTTCCCATCAAAATAGGCCTACTGATTGAACTGGTTTACATTGTTACATTAAATGGTTCTTTTCCTCCTTAAAAAGTGAGAGGAGAGTAAAAACTTCCAAAAATGTGTTATTACTATTTCTCTAATGCAATACTATTGCTATTAAATCATATTCTCCATCTGGTAATACAGTCTTGGTGAGATTATCCTATCCCAGCCTTGCCATTGTAAGAGCTACAGGTATTTGACGCAGGTTCTGTTAAACACACTGTCTCTGGTCAGTGCCTCGGTCATTTTGTTAGTTTTGGAGCTTAATCCAGAGGTGCACCTCAGCAGCATTTGCCCAGTAGGCTTAAGACTCTGAACAGGGATCACTTGTAATGGAATCCAATCCCTCGCTGTCTGTTTGAGAAGGCTGGAACTAATCGATCAGAACGGAGTATCTGTGAAAAAGATGTTCAGAGGGGTAGCTTTGACAGCGCTGGAGCCAGAAGGGCTACTGTCTGATGCCCAAGTTCTGGCATTACAGTGCAGCATTACCACTTGATACACCAGCCAAGCTGGCTTTGATGCAAAACACACAGAAATGTGAAAAAGTAAAGCCAGCACATTTTTGTCCTGCCTTCTAATTTAGTCATCTCTGCCAAATTAAGGAGCTATCATTTCTTCCTCACATCTTTAATCCTCTGTCCATGTACCTCTCCTTTTCACTCTTTGCATATTTTATATCAGATTCTGTGTTAAGTCCTTCCCCTCTGAACTCAATCCCCAGTCTGGCCCTCTGCTTGAGCCCCTCAGCTGCTGGTCTGCTCTCACACTAACCCCCTTGTTTATATCGGGGACGCAATTAAGTCGAAGCCAAGTACAGGAGTCCCAGAGAGAGAGGCAAGAGTGCAAGCTTGTGAGTCAAATTTCAACTTCTACTCTCACACACTCCTCCCTTTCCCATTTCACTCATTTTCTCTTTTCCCCTTGCTCAATTTCTATTGCTCTTTCTTTGAACATGCAATGCAACATGAAAATGCATCTCATTCTCTTGCAAGCAAAATAAATAGAGCATTGTCTAATTAATGGCCAATAAAGCCTGTACATGGTAGATTTATACTGTGTTACTGAAAATGGCTCACTGGGAGAGAAATATGTGGCTGGAGATAGCCTGACATGCGGCTGAAAATTGCTAAGGCAAGACATTACCTCATCTGTGTGTGATGCAATTTTAAATGGGGGGAAATTCACTGATCCTATCCATAGCAATGTAACTTTGTGTGAGCAAATATAAGCAAAATTTTGTCCTCAAAAGTGTCAAAATCATTTGCGTGTGTTTTCATTTGACCATATCCTGCTAACTGCATTTTTTTCTCATTTCTCTCTTTTTGTCATAAGGGAGCTGGTTTGAGCTCTAAGTTCAAATTCTCCACATGTGTGGTCCGTCGGCCCTGGGGACCTATCCCAGAATCCCAGACACACGTGTGCAGGCAGAAGCAGTAGTGCAATACAGAGTAGATAAACAGTGCTTCTTGGCCACTGGGCACACTCCACATCCAAACAATGCCAAGCTGACTACTTTGCAGAAGTACATAACGAAGGCAACATCAAATAAAACCATGTTAGTTCATCTTAAGAAAAGCATTTCAGGAGAAAACTCATCCTGACACTCTATTAGGATTTCCCTAAGGTGATGTTTGAGTCATAAAATTAATTCATAAATGCTGCAGTATGCCTACAAGGATGTGTGGGTATTAAATAGGCTGAATTTATGGTTGAACTTAGTGTTGACCACCTTGATTGCTGTTTGAGAACATTCCAGCCCAGCAGAGCAAGTGTGCCTCACTTTCATAGAAGAGATGCAGAAGAAACCCCAGGGATGTGCACAGCGTTGACGGACAGCGGGATAAACAGAGGGATTGTCCCTGACCTCCCAACACCAGTCTAGAGGAAGACGAATAGCCCCCCAATGGGCCCTGAGCAGATAAAATACACCCTACCGTCTTCAACACCAGGTGTGACAGCCATCAGGGGTGGCCTATCAGCAGGAGGCACAGAGAAGGGGAGGTAAGGGTGAGGGGGCACATTAGGAACATATCAGCAATTACTCTCTGGGTTTATTTTTCTTCCTGCTTTAACGCCTGGATACCAAGTTACATTCATCCTGGGTGTTGATTGTATCTTAAGTTCTAACTGAAAACACTTTGCTGAGTCATTTGTCGATTATCTGATAATACACTGAAACATGTTAATGTTATGTTATAGCAACCATTTAAATGGCCTTTGCTTGTTTATTTGTCAGAGCATGGTTTTTAGTCAGTGAATTCTGTGGCCTTGGTGTTTCAAGTTTTAGTGCTTATCTGGGAAGTTCAGTTCCATCTTTGCTGTTAGCATACCCAGAGTTGCAAATCAACTTCTTTATGTAATGGAATTCACAGGGTCGAGGACATGTTTACCTCTTTTTCCAGGCCCATTAGGCACAAAGCGGCTATATCATATCTGACACAAGAAAATGGCCTCAATCTGTTTAAGCCATGATCTTTGACTACATGGGCCCCACATCCTCAAGCTGGCCTCTGCAAGCAGAGATATGAAGAGGGATGACAGTCATTTATATGTCCTGAACTTTAAACTATAAATGTGTTATGGGTGCAGACATCCCACAGCCGAGACAAATAGATTGGCTCTGCTGTTGTTTGAGTGGGACAAGCTTTTGCAAGCATATATGTGACCCCCCCCCCCCCCCCCCCCCCAAAAAAAAAAAAAAAAAAATCAAATCTGGAAAACAACTCAGCAGATGTAAAATTTTAAGTTGTACATGTGTGTGTGCGTGTGTGTGTGTCAGGAATCATCATATGCTAATTCAGTCAAAACAGTCTTTTGTCCATTGTACATGTCAAGCTGATCTGCAAAAATGAAAGAGGCTGTGTGCAAAACGAACTCGTGTGAAAAAGGGAAGCTCAGACCTCTAATTTCCTGTGTGAGCATTTGCTGTGGAAAGGGAAGGCCAGACCGCTCTGTGACTATCAGGAATCAGCCCAATAGTCCCCCAAGCCACCCCTGCCCTTGTGATACCCTGTCTCACCCCTTTCCTCTTAGCTTAGGCCTCAGGGCCGCTGTGAGTTAACCTTGCTCAGCCGTGACCAAAAAACAGAGTGATATCTTACTCATCTAATCCCCCTCTCAGTCATCATGCAATAAGGTATGCCTCACAACCCTTGACCTCGCAAGTCAGAACAAACCACCTTCCAGCAACACCACCCTGACAACCTCTACCGCATAAATGGAGTGGAGGGAAAGTCAGCTTTGGAGGCATTGTCATTGCCAAGGTGGAAGTAGTTTGGTATTCAGTCAGAAATGTTACAACAAAAATTTCTAAACTCATGTGCCATAATTTAGGATGCATTTTGTAAAGTACCCATTCACAAGTTGACTATGGATAAATGTTAAATAAATGTGACTCAGAATATAATAACTGCACGAAATCTGCTTTAATCTCCCTACACTGTATTTCTTTACTTTTTTCACGCTTACTTGTAGCTTAGTTAGGTTTATGCATTACAATAATGATATTATTATTATTTTTATTATTATTAATCATTATTATCAACAATAATAATAATAATAAAAATTAATTCAATGAATAAATACATAAATGAATAGAACAACTTCACTTAGGCTGAGACAATACCATGACCTACCCTAAGACAGCTCAAAAGATCTACCAGTAGGCAAAAAATTACCTTAATCTAGTTTACCATGTGTCTCATTACATCTACATGTATAAGAAGTTGTGTATGCCCATCCGCATGACAATAATTTCTGGTTCATCCAGATTTTACTGTTTCCCTGGACATAGTCTATTCTGAGTAACTGGACTGACAAAGTCCACCCTCACTGCCACTATATTTACTCTTTGTCTTATCTTTGGATGATGCATAAGCACATGGATCTCTGATATATTATCCTTCTCCAGGGGATTTTTACATTCTCCAGCATCTGTCCATTTAGATGCTTTAAACAAGACAAAACATACTGCAAATACATCTGCTGTGACTCCACCTCTACTGTATTCCCACCTCCACTTTGAATATCACTGAGATTTTCTGACAGTAAGGATATGAGCAGGATAGAGGGCATGTTGAGCACAATACAACTTCATTAAAATTTTAAGACATGCTGAGATCTTCTTTGTCTTATGTCAACATGTTGATGAAATAGGCCGTGCGCCTTGGACTATGCATGCTAGCTCTATTTGGCTACCTGATGTGAGCACATGATATACAATGTATGTGTGTGTCTGTATGTGTGTTGCTCATGCAGGGCCTAAAAGTGCTCAAAAGGGTTCAGAGCTCCCTTGCTCCAGCACATCTGGGCTTTATATCAGGCCTTTAATTAATCCTGAGTGAAGGCCAGGCAGTGACAGGCTGGCTGGGCAGGCTCCAGTCCAGGACAGGACCTGATTTATTATAACTGAGCTCCAACCAGCATTGATTTATTTCAGACTGAGGAAAGGGGAGAGTTGAGTGGGTGTGTTTAAGGGGACTGGGGGTTGGCACTGGTAAGGCTCCGTAACAGTGAGAAAGAAGAAATTTTGAGTTTGAGAATGAATTAGAAAGGTGAGCAATTCACTGATAGGCTAGGAGTGAAGACATGGGAGGTGATGGGGTTGGGACGTGTTGTTTTGAAGGCAAGCATTGCGTAAGTTTTTTTGTTGTTGGTAAGCAGTCAAGCACTCAAGGGGAGAGAGGGGGATGATGAATGTAATGGAGGAAGAGGGAGAGATTATGAAAGTTGAAAACTTCTCTCCATCAGGTGGGTTATGTTCCCTCCCAGGCATGCGCTGTCAGTCAGAGTGACTCCTCTTGCCTTATCTCCCCACGTTGGGGGAACATAAATCCTCCACTGTTCATTTGACTTAATCATGACAGTCATCTGAACTCAGCAAAACACAGGGAAGCATATTCCTCCTCCTGCTCACTCCCCCAAAGGCCTCTTTGCTGGGCAGCAGGAGGAGTATGTTAGGAGGATGTTCATTCTGTTATTTAGCACATGTGTCAGTTGGTCACAAATGAGCAACAATGTTGTCTAGTTTTATTGCCATGTGCTTGCATCTGTTTAAATGTGAGAGAGGTTATAGGACTGACTTTTCCAAAAGAACTGTGGAAAAAGCACTTCTAAGCATCAGTTTTTAAAAATTCTCTTATCATTTATTAGCCCCAGTTGCCATCATTAGAATGCTTAATTATAAGGACTGCAATCAAAACCTGATAAACTAAAGATCAAGTGTAGAGAGTACATGAGGACATTTCCTTCTTCTTTCCCTTAATGTATTTCTTACATTTTCAGTCTCAGTGCAGTTAATTTATTCCGAAATGTTGTTTTTCTTTTTACTTCTGTTGCTAACTTGTTTTTATAAAAGAAAAAATGAAGGAAAAGGAAAGTAGCTTCATTTAAGATAAAATTACAATTTGTGTGAGATGGCAAAAGCTCAGATTGCAAAGCAATGATGTCGGGGGCTTATGACTGGGTTACTGAACGTTCACCGTAGTGCTCGTCTCTAAAAGCCAAGGATTGTCCATTTTAGGACATTGCGTTCTTAAATCTTTTACTTTCCTTCGTGTCACTTGTGCTTCTCTGCCTTTTACTGTAGACTGAATCCAAGAGTCTGCTGTGATTAATGGGCCTTTTTAGCACTATCGTCTAGACGCCAATTCCCAAACTACCTTGGGGCATGAGGACACATCATTGTTGTTACAGGGTTGCCAGCCCCCACCCTCTCCACAGCTGTGAACAGCTACAGTCTAACTTTTTAACTTAAAGAGCAGTTGCCACCCACAAACTGAACGCACTTCTGAACAGAAGACAGAATATTGCATGAAAGTTGATGCATTTCAGTGCTGATGCACACAGTCTGTTTTAATAGTGATTCAATTTAAAGTTGTACTTCCATGGTCATTTCATTAATATTTCTGTGTTCTCCATTATTATTGGATGCATTCTGCATCGTTTCTGTTTAAAAAAAACCTTCTGGTTGCTTTGTATCCAGCTGTATTTGTATACTAGAAGAGAGGCTTGTGGTCTAACGGCAGGCTTTTCCAGGTCCTTCTCATGAATTTCCGCCTGACTGGCTGCCTCCCATCAGTGTATGAAGGAAACTCCGCCCTCCGCTCTTATTTCGTTACAGACAGGAAATACAGCTGACAAACAAGTTTGTTCCGCCATGCTAACAAACAGTTAGCTAATTAACTTCTCAACTCCGAAGCTACAGTCGTGCCGTCTTTACTTCTAGTGTGTAGTGGAGGGTTTCCTGCCTTCCAATGGACAGATATAAACCCCACGTGGGATACGCTATTTGCAATGTGACGTAGAAGTGCGAGGCTGTTCCCGATTCGCTCTTTTCTTCGTATTGTTTCTCTGATGAGAAAGCACAGCCGACTGGGGGGAACGCAACGCTAGCAAGTCATGTGTAAGTAAACAAGGGGAAACCCTCCGTATTTCAGAAGGAGCAAGTTAAACGGGTTTTCAGTGGAAGGGGGCCTTTAACAAAAGTAAATAAATTCCAAAGTCATATCTGGCATTAGCATGTGTCCTTTTTTTATCCAAACACTAGGGGATATCACACATACTGTACCGGTTTGGCCCAGAAACACTGAAAATTTAATAAGAAATGGACAAACCCACCACTCATATCACCCATTGACTTGTGAGCTGCCATTTTAAAATTCAAAGTTTGGCCTGCAGACATTGCCATCTTGCTAGCCATACATAAACAAGAAAATAGAGCTGAGAGCAATGCTTAAGACATGACTGAGGCTTAATATAAATTTGATTATTTCTAAAAAGGAGCACTATTACATAGTTTACAGTATGTACCTCAAGACTCCATAATGACCTCAGAGAAAAATTTGTTAACTTTGATGTTTTGCAATTCAAGAAACCTGCAGGTTATGACTGTGGCACATGTGCAGATGAGCAAAAATGGACAATAATTACAAACAAAGAAGGCTGCTCTGTGGTAGTAGCCTAAGCAGTGTTGTGTGGCAGGACGAAGGAGGGCCCAGACAGGATTCAATCCCCAGACTCCCGGTGACAGTAATGCACGCTAACTGTTAAGCCAAAAGGAAATATCTCTGGCCAAGTAGCCAGAGCACATGATCACCTGGAGGCATAGTGACAGGACCGTCAGAGTTGCCTCACAGTGCTTGGCTGGTTAATTAAAATTAACCCTAAGAGTGGCTGTGATCTTGGGTGGTTTTTGTTTTATTTGTCTTTGTGTTGGCCTTGTTATGGACTGGTAACCTGTCCAAGTGTGAACATACATCCAGATAGCAGCAGGCTACAGCACCCCCTTGCCACTCTGAACTGGTTAAAGATGCGCTACAGAACTTTGTCAGATTTAGTCAGTGACATGCTCCCTATCAACGGCTAATTCGATCCATTTGCAGGACTAGAGGCAGGAATTTAAAAAAAAAAACACGGTTCTCTCTGTTGCCTTGAACAGGCTGTGTGCTGCAAAATGCGCTGCAATTCAGCGGCCAAATTTCCCACGCTGCCCTGAGAACCGGTTCTTGTAAAGAACCGGTTCTCTGTTGTTCGATTCCGTGGAATCGTTCATCTGCCTGCCTATCGATTCCTCTTATCGGTTCCGTAAATGTCAGACGCATTTGCGTGCTGACGTCATGTACACGTCATGTACACGTCTTGGCGTCTTGGCGAACGTGCTCCAAAGTTTAGTTGAATTTCATGAAAAAAATACGATATAAGCGCAAGTTACACGTTAATCACATCAGAGGGAGGAAACACCTTCAACTTTTGGCCACACATATAAAGCCTTTCGTACGTTGCTATGCAACGGTGGTGGCGCTCGTGGGGGAGAGCCTCAGCTCTGCACGCCTTCTGTCTGCAACGTCGCAGGTAACGTAAAACTCCCGTTCACTGTAATAATGTTAGAGATTATTCATAAAATATTGCGCTATGTCTTAACCTTTAGTCTTAAGTTTATCTTGAACATGTTTAAAGGAAAGTAGCAGCATCTTCTGTGTCAGGTGTGTACTGCTGTGTACTACTATGTACTACTGTGTACTGCTCAGTGTACTGCTCTGTAAATTATAACAAAATATCTGACAAATGAAACGAAACACACACACACACACAAACATATTCATACATATTTACACACATAATAAAAATAATAATTTAATTCAACATGTTCAAAAGGAGTAAAAAGAAGTCTAACTTATTTAATCCGTTCCCTTTAAGTCCTAAAAGGTCTCGTATTCTTCATCAAAAGGTAAACATGCTATTTTTTCTGCACAGAAACTGTTTCTGTACAGAAGTTGATCACTGCAGTTGTATTTTATGAGTTGTTTTTTAACTGAAGTCAACTTTAAGGTGAAGTTGAGGCAAAATGGTGATGCATATTTTAAATTGAAAAAGTTTCTGCAACCAAAGCCGTTCATACTGTATTTAATTATTCAATGAGAATCGATAAGAGAATCGATAAGGAACCGAATCGAAACGTGGTATCGATAGTGGAATCGGAATCGCTAAATTCTTAACGATTCCCATCCCTACCTGCGGACGTGACGTCAAATTACGCTACATCTGCAGTTTTGATACAGGAAGAAGACGGTCGCGGTAAATTTAAACACTGTCAGTGATAGTTATGGATTCTTCTGCCGTCAGCAAACGATCCAGATCAACTGAAAGACACTAAAAAGTGTAACTACGAAGAAAAAGTGTAGTAAACAACATTATAGCTTCAGTTTGTGCACGCTCCCGTGACGGCTTGGCTCGTGGCTGCAGTTACCTGAAGCGCCAGTCACGGCAGTCGCGAGTTTCGTTTCTTAATCTTGCCTCAAGTCCCTTTAAAGCTGTATCCTTGCATCTTTGGCCCTACAATAAGCTGGTGATCTGTCCAGGGTGTACCAGATTGGACAAACCTCTCTCCTACTAAGCGCTGGGATAAGATCCATCTTTCCAATCCATTTTTATGGATTGATATACAGTATTTAATCATAATGGATCTTTTTAGCCTGTTTTATATTGTTTGCTTGGTCTTTAAAGTCCTATGAGATAAATTTTCAGAGAAATTAGCTAAATTAATTGAATTAACAACATTATAACATTGTAGCTTTCCAGCACTGCCTTGTGGACGTGACGTCAAATGACGCTACATCCGCAGTTTTGATACAGAAGAACATGGTCGCGTTAAATTCAAACACTATAAGCGATAGTTATGGATTCTTCTGCCATCAGCAAATGATCTAGATCGACTGAAAGACACTAAAAAGTGTAACTACGACGAAAAAGCTTAAGAAACAACAATATAGCTTCAGTTTGTGCTCCCATGATGGCTTGGCTCGTGGCTGCAGTTACCTGAAGCACCAGTCGTGGCAGTTGCTGCATTTGCGGCAGTCGCGAGTTTCGTTTCTTAATCTTGCCTCAAGTCCCTTTAAGTATCAAAATCTAAGTCACAACTGTAAGAATAAAGTACAACCCAGTGGCCACAACCTGAATTGCTACATTATAAATTTTGTTTAGTAGTCAGAAGGGTTCATGTAGTCCTGAATCTTCCCGCCAGCACTCCACAGTCGCCAGAGGGGAAACTAAGCAACAGAGTTTAAGTTCTTGCCAAGATTGGAATGAGCTTTGGCTGTTTTCGAGGTCGAGACTGGGCCATTTGAGTACTGCAGACTCATATCTCCCTCCCAATCCCCTTCCCTCACATAGAGCCAGAGACGGCCACTTTCAGTACACCCATGGGGAATGGGGAATTTACCCTGCCACCCCCTAGGAACATATTTTTTGAGCAATACCTCTTTTCATAGTCATATAATCACTAATATTGTGTGGAATGTGCTTTTTATAAACCAGAATGCTAAAAAGAGAGAGGGGGGGGGGGGGGGGGGGGGGGTTCTTTTACCTTTTTTTCACTTTTGGAAATTTAATCTATTTCTTAAATATTCTTATTTAGGCAGTGGCAGTTTGTGACATTAAGAACACCAGTACTTTGGATGCTGGTAGCTGAGAGAGACTTAAAGAGATCCTGCACTCACAAACCTGCATTCATTAGTCCATTAATAATCAACAGGGTTTTCACTAAACTCCTCTCACAAACAGTGATTATCCAGTCATTGCTTAGTAACGGTAACTATGGATTAGGTCTGTGGTTTTCTCTCCAATGTTGACATGGTATGTATGTTACCATAATTTGAAGAATTTCTAGTGCATAATAAGAATTTAATGTGTGCACTAACTTTAAAGGAGTAACCTAACCTGGCATTGTTTCCAAGAGCTTGGCCACAGATATTCTCCTTGCAAATGCAGCAACGCAAACAGTTCTAAATTGAAACTGCAGTGAATACTCACTATACACACTACTACACTACTGAGGTTTGCAGTCTCATGAGAAGTGCTTATAACCATCCAAGTTAAAAACAAATACCAGGAACCAGCACCAGTAAGAGAGTTTGAGTTTTAAAAAAAAGACCTTTAATAAAGCAACCACCAAGCTACCTCAGTGCAAAGAAAACAAAAAAAGAGAGAGAGAGAGAGAGAGAGAGAGAGAGAGAGAGAGAGAGAGCATGCTTATAGATTTATAATCTAAATCTTGTGAAAATTTTAACAATTCCACTTTCAAACTAATATTTTAACTAAGTTGCCGTTTTTGTTTATTTGTTGTTTTTTTGTTTGTTTGTTTTGTTAACCTGTGCTGTCATTGTAATCATCACCCTAATCATCATTAAAATCAAGACTTCACCATTGTAATAAGAACACACACAGTATCTTCTGGTAACTGACAACACAAATGCATGGCCTTTTCCCTAGAGTATGGCCAAGATCAGATTTCTGTTTAGGTCACTTTTACATGCTTGAGAAATCACGTAAATCACATTTTAAAAGCATATACACCTCATTATACCACTGAAACTCCAATTCAGCAAAGTGTAGTGGAGAATATTCAGACCTCATTTGCGGTGTAAACATGTCTTTACTTATCCAGATTAACTCTGCGGATCAGATTACTCCTTCCTCCCTGACATCCCTCAACAGTGCTGTTAAGGAAACCAACCCAAGTATCCCAAAGCAACTAGTGGCCCTACAATATTTTCTCTTAATTAGATGTGTTTTAAGTCATTACAATCTATTTCATTCCATGCTCATGTTACAGCAGTTAAGCATTTTCTTGTGTATGCTACAGTGAAGTGCGTTTGGCTTACTCGTGGATGTCTAGTGAAGCCCAAGGCCACAAGCAGCGAGACCTGTCCATCAGTGGCAATTATTAGGGGAGACCACCGGTGAACCAGGGCCATTTGGCTGGCCTAATAACAACGTGAATGGGAGAGCTGAGGGACAGGAAGTGCAGCCAGACAGGCCGGTGCTGAGAAAAGCACTTTTCAAAAAGAGAGGCCTCATTAAAAAAAAAAAAAAAAAAAAACTGTGACAAGGCCTATTTCAGTTCAAAACTCCCATGACTTATTTCCAGATGACAACAGATCCTATCATACTAGAATTTTCATTGAAAAGCTAAAAAACAAAATAGTAAGTGAAAATAGCCACTATTACACCAGTGTCTCCCATATTTGATCTGTTCAGTGCTCCAGTAATCCAGGTGGTTGGATGGAACCGAAACCAGTTGACAGTAAAGATTTGAGACCCCACGTGTTTAACTGCCAATCAACATGGGAGGCTTGAGCTTTATAGTTCAGGGTTTATTGCACGACAGCTTAACCACAGCTCAGGTTACACGCAAGACTGTTTCACTGTTGTGCCCCCTCCAGCCTGGCTGGAGTGTAAATGGGTTAAAAAGCCATTTTGGCTCAGAGAACCAATATTTATTAAAGGTGAATGTAGGACTTAATAAAGATAGGACTTCGAGTTATAATCAATCTAAAAATGGCAAAAAGTTGATGAATAGTCCAGAGATGATAAATATTACAGTATGAGTCTGTAGGCCTAAGTCTTTCATTCACCAGTTTTTGCAGCTCTAATAAGAGTCCAACATGTCCCTCTCAATGAAAATCTGAAATTTTTATACCGTGAGATCAATTCCGAAGAAAAATCATTATTTTATATTTCAACATATCTAGCATGTACAGTATAAGTTGACTGGCCTTGCACCTTGTGTAAATTTGCAGGTTACATTTGTCAAGGTTATAAAAATCGAATATTTTCAGTCTATTCCAGCCTATAAATATTAGCAACTCTGCTGGCTCATTTAGCACACTATTTCCTGAAATATGTTTGCAAAAACACTGCAAGCCAGCAAAGTTATTAGTGGCTCTGACATCAGACTTGTGTGATGCCTGGAATAACTCCTTATCTGGTTAAATGGACTTATGACAGAGACAAATTTATGGTTTTAACATTAAGGCAGCCATGAAAAATGAGACATTATACCAGTGTTTTTCAGTCACTTTGACCACTGTAATTGCACAGAAGGGAATTAGTAGCAAAATGATACCCTAAACTACTGAAGGACTCACAGTTCGGGAATTCCCAAGATGTCATTTCAAACAAAGCAGCATTAATTTTTTGTATATGTGACACAGGGGCATATTGAGCATTTATTGATTGTAAATATCAAATATTGGTGTGGAATTTCCACCGTAGAGGACAATAAAAAGTCTGTATTTTAAATGATCATTTTCTTTTAATTTTTTGTACTAAGTCACTAAGAAACTGTTCTGGCTTGTTGCTATTGCTCAGACTCTCATATCTGGGGAGCCCATTGGCTTCATCTTGAGAAACTGAGGAAAAATTAAATGAAATGATCCTTGGCCAGACGAAAATCCATATCCGCAGTTAAGAATGCTGACCACTACCACCATCCAGCATGAAATTAAGCTGATTTTTTTTTCTTTTTTATTTGCCATGAAACCTATAAGGGATGTTACAAAATGCTTTTTATCTTTAATTAATGACAGAATTATTATTCATGGCATTTTAAAATTTGAAGTGCAGGTGTCACAACTAAACAATCTACAACCTGAGTAAATGATAGCATTTTATAATCTCACAAAAATTGCAGTCTGCAGTCTGGAGATGTAGCTGTTCCTCCAAATATAAAGGTATTATAGTTTATTAATGTAAACAAATTGTCCAAAGGATCACAACACAAGTTTCGAGCACTGAATCCAATCCCACTCAAAGACTTTTTTTCCAAATGAGAATTTTATATATATATATATATATATATATATATATATATATATATACCAAAAAATTAAGAACAATTTAATAGAAAATAAAGCAATAAAACTGTAAAATTCTTAGAAGAGAGAGAAAGAGATTGATTATTATTGTCATCAATGATTATTGACCTCTTACAAACGTCCCTGTAATAAATTGTGATGTAAACTGTGTATTTGTCTGACCAGATTTTATTTCCTGTGCAAACATTACTATCTGGAACAAAAGTGGGTGTTTTTGGCCCTGCTGAATTCTGGGAATTCGGAGGTTGTTGTCTGAGGGTCTCAGCAGTTCTGAACTTCGTCTTGGCAGAACTTCATAAGAGGACTCATGCAGCTCAAATATTTCGGCTTCAAATGATCTAGAAAAACACATTCCCACTGGGTGGTTTAAAGTGGGCGTGTACACCGTGTGTGCACTTGTGAAAGATGTGGTTCTGTTTGTGTGTGTGCATGTGCGTGCGTGGGTGTGCTTGCGTGTGTGTGTGTTTATGAGCTGTTCAGCGTAAGACTATCTTTAACTTGTGACTGTAAGATCCTGCCGATTTTAGATACTCTGCCAAAGGATTTATCTCTTAGACTGTGATTATTTTCTTGATTAAATGAACCCAAACAAGCTTCTTTGCTGACAAAAATTAAAATATTTTAGAGGGAATGAAATCACAGGCAAAGATATTAAAATAGCAGTCGTGGCCACACATCATCTGTTCTTCTAGCCAATTTTGAGAGAAAGACCAGAAGCGTCATTATGAACACATTGTAATTTCCATGATTCTCATCCAAAAATGAAACACATTTTCATAAGCTTTTACAGTTTTCATTTATATTTGAGGTCATAGCCAAAGGAAATCTAGGAGAATTCAAGTTTATCAACAGAAAAACTACAAAGTTACACAAATGG
The DNA here is from genome assembly GCA_023101725.1 of Atherinomorus stipes. Lineage (NCBI taxonomy): Eukaryota > Metazoa > Chordata > Actinopteri > Atheriniformes > Atherinidae > Atherinomorus > Atherinomorus stipes. The sequence continues at coordinate 892,471 of JALJCO010013034.1, read as the reverse complement.
TTTTGTGAGGAATTAGTTGGGTGGTAAGTAAATCGGGGGCTATATTAATGCTTGTAGGGACCACCCTGGTTTTCAAGCTCCTAAAGCCTGCCCACAGGGCAGAAAACAACCAAACCACACAACTGCTGAACTCTCCTGTTCCTTACCAAAGCGCAAAAAAGAAAAATGTCTAGATCAGCCCTAAAACCAGCAAATCAAGCAGCCTGACCTGCACTTTCAGCACTGTTGGAGAGGATGTTATACAGTATCTATAGTATAATTTTGTTGTTTGTGTTCTATTTTATTAAAAGCTACTTTTGTCAAAGGAGATGTCTAATGGGATAGGCAGTGTGTTTTCACAAAAAGAAATAATTAGATTTAATCTTTTGGCTAAAATTCCCATTATGTAACACCTGAAAGCTGCATTTTTCATTTTTTACATTATACTTAGTATTAAGTTAACTGCTATTCATATCATTTTAACTTGATTTATGGGTAATATCAGGAGACACTCCTTTTGTTTCTGATATATTGAACAATTTCACTAAATTTGTACTGCAGATGACTGGTTTATTTGTTTCTATGTATTTATTATTGTTTTAGTTATTTAACAAAAATGACCTTTGATTTGTATTAACCTATAGGAGATTTTGATATTTCCATTTAATTTCTGAAAACAAAGAAAATAAAATATAAAGAGCCTACAGTACTTCACTCTTGTGTTACAGCTGTCTGTATACTAATCCCATTGCCTTTCATTTTACATGCAAACCCTCCTGCTTCCCCCCTCCTGTTTGACTGCTTGGCACCACACCACCATCATCTCCTCCCTCACCTGCTAACGACTGATTGGTCTCACTTGGAGCTGCTGGCATGCAGCTACGTATAAAAGAACCCAGTAGCTTCTCAGTCACTGACAGCTGTTTGACCTGGAAACAGTTTGTCCTTAGTTTATGTTTGTGGTGACTTTAGATTGGTTGTGTTAAAGCAACCCTTACCAATCTTGCATTTCAGAAAGCACAGCTAGCTTATTTGAATATAAATAGTCTCGCCTCACTCCTAAGACACACATCCCCATGCCTCCCAACGCAGAAAGCAAAGGTCTGACAGGCAGGTCCTTTGGCCAATTCTAGGGGTGCACCCCACTTCACAGATTGGTTAGAGTTTTCATTGAATATTTAGAGATTGGAATAATATTCTATTTTGATTAATAGTGGGTCTGTCCTGTACTTCATGGTTCCATTACCTCATCCATAGCGTTTTGACCTCTTAAAAAAATTGTGAAACAATTCAACATTGGTAGGGATTTGAGTTTCTTTAGTTTTTGCTTTCCAGGTGTTTCTGTTGGTTAATGATTTTAGTTGTTAGTAGTTTAGGTCTTGGGTTGTCTTTGTATTTATAGCATTTTACAGTGGTTAGTTTTGGAGTTGGGATAGCTAGGGCTTGTTTTGGTTATACTTTTTAGCTTATTGGTGCTGCTCATTCCCTTTTTGGTTTGAAGAATTCATAGTTGAGAGTTGTGTTGGTTTTCCCCCATTTGGTTCCTCTTTTCAGTGTTAGGCTTTGTCTTTCTTTTGATTTCATTTGTTTGAGCAGCATCTCTAACCCCATCTCCTTTTCAGTTTACAGTTTTTTGAGGTTTTGTGTTTATGCCCTGAACAATAAAACCATCTTACTCCATCATTCCACCTGAAACCAGTCTTTTTGTCACATCTTTAATCCCTAGCAGAGCTGGGACGTAACACATTCTTATATCTGTTGTGTTTCTTATAGTGTGTGGCCTATACCGATTATAATGAAATTACATGTACAGTGAGTGAATACACTTGAATACCCAACAGTACATAAAAGCCCTCTCAGACAGGGAGAGTAATAATGAAATTGTTATTTTTGGTGATTTGAACTGTAGATGTCAAAGAAAATTTGAAAGAAGGCATGGCTCACTTAAGCCAGGATCAAACTACACGACTTTTTCCGTCGTTCACGATGGTCATATGTCACATTAACAGAAATTGTGTCATAAAATCGTACGGTGTCGTGTTACTTGCGAGTGGTCACACTACAAGGATTGCACCAGACAGACAACCGTCTGATCGTCGCGGGGTGTCGCAAAAGACGACACGAAACGGGAGGCGGGACAAGCAGCTGTCAATCAGTCACTTGGTTTGGAGTCTGAATTGACTGTTTGGATCACTCATGAAGTGGAAAGTGGACGGAGACATCAGTTCCCTCCATTATTGTGACCAACATGAACTGTTTGTGCGTATTCTGCCTGTTCCAGTTGTTCTGTGGAGCGGGTTTTCAGTTGTAACTAAACAGGATTAAATCCACGATGCGCACAGAAAGACTCGCTGCTCATCTTTTTTAAAAAGAGCTTTGAAAGAGAGAAACTGGGCTCTGATCAGCGCCGTTACTTCCACCAGGTGGATCACGCACCGCGCGCACGACGCCCAGTGCCAAGCGAAGCCAAAACCATCAGGCTGACCACAGTCTGCTGCCACGAGAGCAAAGTCCAGCCGACCCAGTGACGCTACTTTTAAAAAACTGCCATAAAGTGAAATAAAGTGTGTTGTTCTATACGAACGCATACGGGTGCGTCCTCACGTCATTCACTAAACTCCATCAGTTCAGAGCGCACGCTGGAAACCATGGCAACCACATGAAATCACACACGCATGATAAACTGAGAGCTGCGCAGTGCACAGCAGCATCGCTGTGTCTATTCTGCACCCAGAAGGTGTGTTCAGATGGTTAATTAGCTTTGATGATCACGCGTAAAGTGGATAGTTACGGCTGAGTGCACGAGCGCGCATGGGTGTCATATTTGCTCATCTCATTGAGCGCAATGTCTGTTATGTTGCGGTGTTTTTATTTAAACAAAGTGATTTTTCTGTGATTTTGTCATTGATTTATTTGAGAGCGTCACATTCGTGCACGTTTGGACCTGCTGTAAACTCCTGTTGACTATTACTATTACTGATAACACACATATCGTGTGGTTATGTTTCGAGTTAATAAAGTAATGTTTTATTCAAGAGAGATACACCCTTTTGAATGTTCGTGGAGGTTTAACACTGTTGAAAATAAATTTGGCACACCCAGTCTTGCTTTTCTTTTCTTTTTTTCTGGAGTAAACTGATGCCACAGCTCCATAAATCGCTCGGCTGCTCCACCGGAGCGGGACTGCGTCTCTCCTCCTTTCCTCCACTGTTGTTTGTGTACCTGCGACCTGAGCGTCACTCTGGTAGAGGCGAAAGACGCACTGTCCTCCTATTGGTCAATATGAAGGGACATGTCGTGGGACGTGTCACACTACACGGACAAAACCAAAAAATTCTGACACGCCAGTCTTTCTGCGTCGTGGTCGTGGAGCGTCGCAGACGCCAAATCGCCAATCGCTGATTGTGTCACATTACACGGAGCGAAGACACGACGTCCTGCGACCCGACGACGCAGAATCGTGCACGACAGTGAGCGACTGTCTGCGACGCCTCCGTCGGGCCAAAATCGGGCTAAATTCGTGTAGTTTAAGCCAGGATCAAACTACACGACTTTTCCCGTCGTTCACGATTGTCATATGTCACATTAACAGAAATTGTGTCATAAAATCGTACGGTGTCGTGTTACTCGCGAGTGGTCACACTACAAGGATTGCACCAGACAGACAACCGTCTGATCGTCGCGGGGTGTCGCAAAAGACAACACGAAACGGGAGGCGGGACAAGCAGCTGTCAATCAGTCACTTGGTTTGGAGTCTCTGAATTGACTGTTTGGATCACTCATGAAGTGGAAAGTGGACGGAGACATCAGTTCCCTCCATTATTGTGACCAACATGAACTGTTTGTGTGTATTCTGCCTGTTCCAGTTGTTCTGTCGAGCGGGTTTTCATTTGTAACTAAACAGGATTAAATCCACGATGCGCACAGAAAGACTCGCTGCTCATCTTTGAAAAAGAGCTTTGAAAGAGAGAAACTGGGCTCTGATCAGCGCCGTTACTTCCACCAGGTGCATCACGCACCGCGCGCACGACGCCCAGTGCCAAGCGAAGCCAAAACCATCAGGCTGACCACAGTCTGCTGGCCACGAGAGCAAAGTCCAGCCGACCCAGTGACGCTACTTTTAAAAAACTGCCATAAAGTGAAATAAAGTGTGTTGTTCTATACGAACGCATACGGGTGCGTCCTCACGTCATTCACTGAACTCCATCAGTTCAGAGCGCACGCTGGAAACCATGGCAACCACATGAAACCACACACGCACGATAAACTGAGAGCTGCGCAGCAGCAGCATCACTGTGTCGATATTCTGCACTCAGTAGGTGTGTTCAGATGGTTAATTAGCTTTGATGATCACGCGTAAAGTGGATAGTTACGGCTGAGTGCACGAGCGCGCATGGGTGTCATATTTGCTCATCTCATTGAGCGCAATGTCTGTTATGTTGCGGTGTTTTTATTTAAACAAAGTGATTTTTCTGTGACTTTGTCACTGATTTATCTGAGAGCATCACATTCGTGCACGTTTGGACCTGCTGTAAACTCCTGTTGACTTTAACTATTACTGATAGAACACACACATTGTGTGGTTATGTTTCGAGTTAATAAAGTAATGTTTTATTCAAGAGAGATACACCCTTTTGAATGTTCGTGGAGGTTTAACACTGTTGAAAATAACTTTGGCACACTCAGTCTTGCTTTTCTTTTATTTTTTTTCTGGAGTAAACTGATGCCACAGCTCCATAAATCGCTCCACCGGAGCGGGACTGCGTCTCTCCTCCTTTCCTCCACTGTTATTTGAGCGTCTCTCTGGTAGAGGCGAGAGGCGAAAGGCGCACTGTCCTCCTATTGGTCAATATGAAGGGACATGTCGTGGGACGTGTCACACTAGACGGACAAAACCAAAAAATTCTGACACGCCAGTCTTTCTGCGTCGTGGTCGTGGAGCGTCGCAGATGCCAAATCGCCAATCGCTGATTGTGTCACATTACACGGAGCGAAGAAACGACGTCCTGCGACCCGACGACGCAGAATCGTGCACGACAGTGAGCGACTGTCTGCGACGCCTCCGTCGGGCCAAAATCGGGCTAAATTCGTGTAGTTTAGACCAGGCTTTAGACCAGGCTTTAGTTTGCCAAAGCCAATACTTTCTTTGATTTCAGTCTCTGTTGAACACATTTTAATCCCCAAAAATGAAAATATAAATAAATGGGCTTGAAAAAAGAGAGCATAAGTAGTTTAATAAAAAAACAAACAAACAAACAACAAAAAAAAAACAAACAAAAAAAACAAATGTGAACAAAATTGTAATTGTAGCAGTATTTTTTTTTTTTTTGCTAGCTTAAACTAACTGGATTGAACTGAGTCTTAGGCCGAATTCCAATGTTCCCCCTACTTTCAACCACTAGCCCTTACCCATGACCACTACACCCTCGAATTGAAGCCACAAGGAGTAGGGCTTTGTAATCTTCCCTATGAACTGGGACGCCACTTGCTGCATTTATGTTCATGCACATGACGTTTGCATGTACGTCTCACCATAACAACACGCCCAGCAACAACACAGAGTTAACATGATTTTTCTTTTCTTCATCATTCATCATGCTTCGGTTGATTAATAAACAAAACAACCACATGGGGAAGAAGTCGCCATGATGACTGTTGTCTCTTATAAACTGACAAAAAGCCTTCGCAAACTTTTCATCAGTATTTTAGCCTAGCTGGCGTGGCTAGTCTGGCTAAAGTTACGAACAAATGTGCAGTATGTACATTTGTGAGTTTTCTTCTCAGAGTCCTGTCACTCTCCGGAGGTTGCTATTGTTGTTTGATTCATAATGACAGCTCACTAACCCTTTTCTCTGGCCCTTTCTCAGCAAGTCAGCATCTGACGTCCCTTGCTCTGAAGGGCTAGATTCGTACCCCCAACCCCTTGTTATGTCCACTACACCTACATGCAAAGAGGAATTGGGACCACTACCTTCACGGGAACGTGCAAAATTTATGGTAAGGGCCAAAAAGTAGGGCTAGTGGGGTGTTGGAACGCACCCAAAATCACGTTTTATAGGGACATGAGGCAAAATTGAGAAATGAGACTCGCAAGTGCCACAACTGCCGCTGCAGGTAACTGCAGCTACCAGCCAAGTTGTCACAGGTGCACAAACTGAAGCGATAACGTTGTTTACTATGCTGATAAAGTCTTTTTCTTCATAGTTCCACTTTTTTGTGTCTTTCAGTTGATCTGGATCGTTTGCTGACAGCAGAAGAATCCATAAGAATTCCTAACTGGCTTTGTCTTTAGCTAAATCAATATCATCAAAAAAATTTGCTCTTTGCTTGAGGCCAGCCTTTGTAGGCTTATATTGGTGGCCATAATCTTGGACATACAAACAAGCAAACTGATAGACTTAATAATTAGAAACGATTCCTATGAATTTGCACACTGTTTCATTCAAAAGGTAAGAGCTGGAGAGTCACAAAGTGCTGATTCACTTAATACCTAAAGCTTGCAGTTCACAGTTCCTATGGCAACCTGTTATTGGAATAAAAAATAAAAGTGAAAAAACACAGGGGGAGCCAAAAAAAAGAAAAAAAAATTCAACAATCGTCTTTTAGTTGTGTTAAATGTCTTGAGTTGTGACTGAATGCGCCAGCTCCATGTTGACCACCTCCCAGGGGTAAAACTGGTAAATGGGACCTGTGAGAAAACTGAGAAGTTGAAGTAATTTCCTACTCAAGTGGCCTATGAAGTCTGGTAACTGTGTGGCACTGTACCTCCCCAGCATTTCTGGAGACAATGATGTCATAGTTGTTACCTCAGCCCTAAATGGTAAGTGCTGTAAAGTACCGGTGAGGCCACAGGCAGGTGCCTGTTAGTATCACGAGTGGCCCCAGCTGGACTATAACAGTGCTCTGACTTTTCATAAATGCAATCCCTCAAGACTTGTATTCCTCAAATTGAGACAATTAAAGCCCAACTTCACAATAAAGACTGAGCTGAAATCAGTCACTTGATTAAGCTGTCACACATTCATTTAGTCAAAGTTCAATATTGCAGCTAATTGTGATTTAGAACCCCCATTAATAAATGAATACATTTCACATTTCTATTGAAAATGGAAGATTCTGCTTTTCTAGAAAGTTAGCGAAAAATACTGTTGACCACAGTAAAACACAAGTATCCTTCTTTTAGCTCACCAGCAGCTTCAGATCACTGCCTGATAGGAAAGATGAACTGACAGTGATCTTACCGTCTTGTTCCTAATAGAGTTTGACAAATTTATATTTGCATTTTAAAAATGTATTTCTGAAAACCAAGAGCTTATTGGTGGGTTGTACTGTAGTTCTGGTGTGTCCCTGAAAGCCACTTGGGAAGGGAGCTTCCCCAAGAATATACACTACTCACAAAAAGTTAGGGATATTCTCCTATAATTTAAGGAAAATGTCAAATGTTCACACCTTATTGATATTATATCATGAATGTTGGACATTTAGCTGGAACTATGATGTGGTAATTCCTCCATCTCAAACAATTTATTGTTAGGTTTATTCTGACATCGTACAAAAACCCAAATATCCCTAATTTTTTGTGAGTAGTGTATTTGGAAGGAATATTGTGTTGAGTATTTTGTTTAAGGACACATCAGCATATGTGCTATGTAAATTACAGAAGAAAACTCGGTGATTATCAGTCAAAACACTTCCCTGCCTCCTGAGATATAGTCAGTGCCTACAGGTGGATTTTTTCATGACTTTTGCATTGTTCAGAAGTTTGAGGAATTCCACAGGTCACTACAATATCTTTATAACAAAATAGCCAAAACTACAACAGTGAGACCAAAGTTGCTCTGAGTTGGGATAATGTTCACTTGCAATTGAGGAAGAATGCATGTACAGACATGACTCCTTTCAAAATCCTTCACTGAGTTGAGTTATCAGGCTGGCCTGATCCAGGCTGGTCTGTTATTGTCATTATTTACAATGGCTCCACTCTGCTTGAAGGGTGCAAAGTGCTTCTAATAAACGGTTTAGAGTTTCCTCATCTCCTTGCTGCATGTCAGCTGCTTTACTACACACTATCAGGCTACTGACAGTAAATAGTAGAGCTGGTCTCTTCCTGATGCAATAGCTATGGAAAATGTGGAAGTGGCTGGTGGGGAGGCAAGTGCCTCTTGAAACAGATGCGTGTAAGTCAAAAGAGACAGACAGACAGACACAGAGAATAAATAATGGGCAAGTCACAGCATCTGTGACTGAAACAACAGCTATTCAGCATCACTGAAATAGCTCTCATGAGGAGACAAGCCAGGAGATAATATTTCACAGGTAAAAAGATGTCCTCATCATGATCCCCTTGCAGAGTGGATGAGTGAAGGAAGCAGGGGCGTTGCTGGACTGTCCCGACCACCCCTATCACGTGGTTGAGAGAAAATACCACAGGAGCAGGGAGGCTGTTATTCTCATGGTTCATCAGCAGATTTTCATTGTGCCTACTCAATTAATTTTGATTGGAGGTCAGTGTTATGCATGCACAAAAACTCATTAAAATGGTTCAAGTAATGCCACCTCTGGTTAGATTTAATAATTGAGGTTGGACTCAGTGAAGTGAGGGACAATGGTGAGTAACAACCGAACAGAGAAAAAATTATTCCCAGCAGGTTCTTTGCACTAAAATTTGACACATCTGATATTGGTGCACACATTGCCTGTATTTTATTTAGACAACGAGCAATATGAAGCATAATCTTCTCTTCATCTCTTCAAAACTTTTAGGTGACTTTGGAGCAAGAGGTGAAATTTAAATAATTTATTTTGATAATTAGACTCAGTGGAGCATTGGCAGGGAACAAGAAGGGAAATTGGACAGAACAAAGATTACGATATTGTAACCCTAGTTATATTAACACAGGCGGAGCCCTCTACTGGACTCTATGGGTACAACTCTCTTCCAATCGCGTACATGCGATGGCCCACTAGCCGGCTAGTAGGGCGTCTACCTATAAAGGCAGGTGCACCACCGGCTGCCCTAATTCCACCAAGCTTCAGCGTACTGCGAAAGAGTGGCAGGGCCCTGTGTAGAGGGCTCCGCCTGTGTTAATATAACTAGGGTTACAGTCTTGTAACCTTTGTTATATCTCACACAGGCTTTGCCCTCTACTGGACTCTATGAGTACAGTAGGCGAAGCCCAGTATGTACTCCCTGCCATGGGAGAGGCTCCGCACACTGACCACGCCAGCTACCGATTAGGTACCAAGACCCAGTCACCACTTTATTAATCTTAGTCATGTATGGAGTGGTACCGGGTCCAACTTCATACCAGTTAGCAGCATCTGGCTAGACTAGGTGAAGTTGTGGCCTAACCTCGCAGGGGTCTCAACTATGACCACCTGTGCACCTCATTGATTGTGTCCAGCAAAGCACGAACCAATGCAGGTGCATGACACCCTGTGGGGGTCAAGCAAGCAGACACTTGACACACCCTTCCTCTCACAGGTCCTGTGATCCCGCAGTGAACACAGACCTGGATAAGGAGCCCGACACATCCAAAAGGTAGAACCTTATGAACGGGCAGGGAGAAGACCACAATGCCGCCGTACATATGTCCTCAACACTTGCACCACTGAAAAGAGCCGTGGACGTGGCCACACTTCTTGGGGAGTGCACCCGGATCACAGTGGGCGGCTCTTGACCTGCTTGCGTGTAGGCTGTGAAAATACATTCACACCACCACCTAGCCAAGCGTTTCCTGGATAGGGCTCTGCCAGCTGTCCCGTCACCACACAAACAACTGGTTGGTGTTCCTGACAGTGGCCATTCGGTTGACATAGCATGTCAATGCACGCACAGGGCATAGGAGATGCAGTTTCGCCTCCCTAGAATCCTCATGAGGGGGAGGGTGAAAAGCCCCCAGGACCAAAAATGAGTTCCATATGTTCTAGGAACAAAGAGGGGTTAGGTCTCAGGATGGCACCACTGCGGTCCCCATGAAGGAGTAAATAACTCGGATGGACTGACAGGGCGCACAGTTCGCTCACTCTCTTGGCTGATGTCAGAGCAAGAAGCAAAGCTGTCTTCAGTGACAATGCTCTTAAGGAGGAGCGCTCCAAGGGCTTATAGGGGTCCCTTGTGAGGGCCTCGAGCACTAGTGGTAAGTCCCACTGAGGTACAGAAGCACGCTTCACTGGTCGTAGCCTTCTGACTCCCAACAAGAACCGCTTAACCAAAGGGTGGGCAAAGACTGGACCTCCACCCAACTCTTCGTGGCACGATGAGATGGCTGCAGCGTAAACCTTAACAGTCGCGTGAGACAGCCCTCTATCCACCAAAAGCTGTAGAAAGGAAAGAGTGTCCCCCACTGAACATGTCAGTGAGTCCACTTCCCTCCCCTCACACCAACGCTGGAAACCCAACTACTTAGCCCTGTAACAGGCAGTGGTAGAACCAGCCCTAGCTGCTTGGATGGTACTCACTACCTGAGCAGTCAAACCAGCCCAAATTAGCCTGTCCCTTTCAGGGGCCAAACTAGAAGTGGCTGACCCAGGGTCCGCATCGTCTGAACCACGCCTGCCCCCTGAGACAGTGCCCCCCGGAACTGGGGAATGGGCCACGGGGGAGCCACCAACATTGTGGCCAGCTGCGAGAACCACGGAGCTGACTGCCGGTTGGGAGCCACCAAGATGACCCTCAACCGCTCCACCCTCACTCTCCCCAGAAGCTAGGGAATGAGATGGAGGAGCATAAAGCAGCCTTCTTGGCCATGGAGCATCCACCCCCAAGGATGGGTGGTCCTGCGAGCTCAACGAGAACCAATGGGAGCAATAGGTGTTCGATCTGTTGGCAAACAGATCCACCGTTGCCCTCCCGAATCGAGTCCAGATCTGCACTTCTACAGTAGGTGCAGTCTCCACTCGTCCTCCAGGGGGACGCCCCTTGACATGAGGTGGGCCCCTCCGTTCTCGATTCTTGGGACGTGGACGGCTCTCAGAGATAACAGGAACTCTGAAGCCCATGACCACAAGTTCTCTGCCACTGTTAACGGGGCCGCATAATGCACACCGCCCTGTCTGTTGATGTAAGCAACTGTGGTGCAGATGTTGGTCCTCACCAACACGTGTCTCCTCCTTAACAGGTGACTGAAGTGTTGGAGAACCAGGAATACTGCCTGTAACTCGAGGAGGGTGATGTGACGGTCCTTGCCAGGAGGCCACACACCACCTATCGCTCTGCCCAGGCAGGTGCCTCCCCACCCGATTAGGGAGGCATTCGTGAACACCGACGTGTATGAGGTCACTTGACCTAGTGGTGTCCCGGTCAGCAAATGTTGTGGGGATCCCCATTACGGCAGGTTGCCCTGCACTGATGGGGGGCTGTCAACAGCCAAAACTTTTGCCTCTTGAGGTTTAAGCGTAGGCTGTTAAACCACCATTGAAGACGACATGGCAGTCCGAGTGGAACCACTGGGTGAGCTGCTGCCATGTGTCCCAGGGTCTGCATAACAGTCAAGGCTGTAACATGTGGACTCTGTCGCAGCTTGAACACCTACTGCTTTAGGGCTGTCCATCTGGACTCCGACAGAGTGGCTCTCATGCTGACAGAATCGAGCACAATCCCCAAATACTCAGCCTGCTGGCTCGGTTGTGGGGTGCTCTTCTCCCAGTTGATGGCAAACCCCAACTTGGCTAGGTGAAGTAGCAAGTGAGCGGTGTGAAAAATGGCCCATTGTCTGGACCTGGCCATCACAATGAGGTCGTCTAGATAAAAGAAGACCCTCATCCTTTGGCTGCGCAGCCATTGTAGCGCTGCATCCACGCATTTGCTGAATGTGCAAGGGGCCAGGGAATAGCCAAATGGAAGCCTGTATTATTCGTAGGGTGTTCCCTGGAAAGCAAAGTGCAGGAATTTCCTCTGTTTTGGTGCCATCTTGACATGGAAATAAACATCCTTCAAGTCGATGGTTGAGAACCAGTTGCCTGGTTGGATGAATTCCAGCAGTTTCTTACGGTTGGCATACGGAATGTCTTGCGACCGATACGCGTGTTCAGGGCACGGAGGTCCAGGACGGGTCTGTAGCCCCCCGCTTTTTTGGGAACCAAAAAGTATGGGGAGCAAAAACTTCATTCCTAGTCGTGAGAAGGGGCAATTGACATGGCCTGTTTAGATAGCAGGTCCTGAATTTCCCCCTCGAGGAACTCTATCTCTGGTTGAGAGGATAGATTTATCTCTTGAATGCCCCTGAACACTGGGGAGGAGCCCACAGAACTGGAGAGAATATCCCAGTCTGAGGGTCCTATCCAACCAGTCTGTCAGTATGCAGCTGCTCCACCACGCTTTGTAAAAACGAGTGAGAGGGCGTGCAGGTAGCTGAAGTGTGGCTTGTAGAAAGTTGTGGTACACAATTTTGGCCCCCTCCGCCGCCAAACCCATCATAAACAGAAGTTTGGCCTATGGGGGGCCCTTTGTGAAAAGGCTGAGTCATCCCTGAACACACCTAGCCAGTTGTCCGAGCTCTAGGGGCCGTTCATGAACGCATCTCTGTTGTCCAAGCCAGCGGGCTGTTTCCTGAACGCACCACTGCAGCTCGGCATCTCACAGTTATGGCGACGCAGCTACTGTAGATCCAGCTGTGGAATTTGCGGCTGGAAAATTTGTGTGGAGGACATACTGATCGTCCTACTGCCATTTTCTTGAGATAAAGCTAATTTTAATCCGACCGCTTCACTGTAGTGAAGACCTCTTGGCAGAGGTCTGCACTCTCAGAGAACTCTTCTAGTTATTAATTAAGATTAGCAGGATTATGTGAAATTGTTAGCAAGTTTATGAGGGGTATTGTTTACTGCAATGGTTCCCATCCTATTTTTCACTGAGGACCCCACTTCATGGAACCACCAAAAAGCCAATGCACCCCCTTTGCCACCCTTTGCTAAAACCACACTTGCTTTTCTGCTGTCATTTGCTTGGTTCTTGCCACAAATGGTACATTCTGGCTGATTCCTTTTTTGTCCTTTGATTAAACCATGATGTAACCAAGCCAAAATTATATATTAAAAAAGAAAAAAAAAAACTCAAGCTGGTAAGCCTCATCTCTCTGGACTTGATCTTAATTTTAATCACACTAGCTCTTAACAGCCAAAGCTTTGGGGATTCCCCCTCTCTGGGGACCCCTCAGGGGGGTCTTGGACTCCAGGTCAGGAACCACTGGTTTACTGCATGTTCGACATTAAAAATAGATAGATAGATACAGTAAAATCCACCCCAAGGTAAACTGAAACTCCTGCACTGGTCACTGTTGATAGGGACTTGTTTTATGGAAAACATTTGAATTAGAGATTGAAGAACTGGATATTTGTTTGTATTTCAAAGAACTGCGTTTCCCTGAACAAATGTGTCAGTTAGACATTGGAAAACATGCACCAAACTTCCCTTTTCTAATAAGGGAAAGTATGACAAGCATGCACACTGCCTCCCACACTCTATTTGTTGTCCTTTATTCCCAGGACACGTATAAAGAGGGGGAAAATGAATGTGATATCTTTTTACATCTCAGTCCTTAATGCTCTCTAGTGGCAGAAGAACCCCCATATTTCCCCTTCTCCCCCTAGAAAAGTTTAAAGCTTTGCGCTCAGCTGGGTTCTCCCTTTGTACGGAGAATGTTCAAAGTATTACTGTCACTAATCATCCATGTTACAACATCTTGAGCAGCGAGGGCTCTCACTCTGACTCCACGAAACCATTATGGTGCCATGGGGTTGAAGGAATGGACCACTTTGATCTCCTCAGAGGAGAGCTATGGAGACATCTTTCAGCCCTTCTCTGCTCCTCTCCTCACTCCCCTCCTCTCACCCCTTCTGCTCTCCTCCCCCTTGCTGCCTCTGGTGAAAGACTTTAAACAGTAGGCAGGAGGCTGTTATTTTGGGAGGATTGAGAGGTGAGGGGGCGAGTGAAGAATAATATCTTGTACTCCAGGGCCCGGACGGCTCCCCCAGCCCATCAAACGAGTAACAAATGCAGTTACAGACCCATAAAGAATAAAGGGAGGGGAGGGAAGAAGAACGAGGAGGCAACATTTTTCTGACACAGTTTTACAGCTCTGCTTATTACAAGGAGCAGTTTAAGCTCTCCTCCTTGCCTTGCTCAACTCTGCTCCTCCTTTATCAGTGATATCTACACATTCCTTTAAGGACAGAGGGGCATAAGATGGAAACATGAAGTGTGTAAAAGAAATGACAGAGAATGAGTGCAAAACATAAAATGCAGTTTTATTTTTTTGTGATGTTTGAGTACATTGAATTGATTGATATAAAAGTAATTATTCTGAAATATAAGATTATAGATTTGTATTTAATGAAAATTTACCAGATACAGTAAAGCCAGTTGCTTCTGTAAAATCCTTGTTAGTTTGAAGCACAATGCAAAACATCTTGTATGTTTATAATGTATGCAGAAAAACTTGCCCCATAAGATGACTTACGAACAAAGCTCCTTGCTTAACCAGATAACAGTGTGAGATTTTTTTGCAGATGGGAGTCAAACTTTTAACAGGTGGTTAATGGTGTGAAAACCAAGCCATGCCTAAATATCCAATTAGGATAATACAATGAAACATGATAAAATGAACGCAATGGTTTCAAACAGGATTTAAGCCTCAGTCTCCTGGTTCTTATTTTTGAAAGACACCTCCATACGCCTATCACTTCCAAATGCAAATGGTATACAGCAAGTTGATTAAGATTATGTTGGTAACTATATGCAGGGAAGTTATCAAATATCACTAGAAAAGCACTTGAGAGCACAGACCTCCGCCAAGCAGCTGGACTCCCTTATTTATGTGTGTTCTGGATCATAGTATCCTGAATTTTCTCTGGATCCGGATCAACTGTCAAAACATTATACAGTAGAACTCATTGAGATCCTCTCTTGTAATTTTTTACCAAACACTCGGGCCATTTGTATGGAGTTATATGGAAAAATTCCAAAAATGAGGCCTATTAGGGTGATGTTCATGTAAGACTGTTTAGTTGTTGGTAAGGAGGTTTGATGTTCACCATGGGGTGTCGGTCAAAACACACAGGACTCACTTGTACAGTTAACTGTCTTTACTGGTCACTCTTAATCACAACAGCACAGTAATGCAACAAACGACAGGCTCACAGGTGAGGAATTCCAGGGCTAGTTAAGGTGAATGCCTGGATGGAAGTGGGTGTGGTCTATAAACACAGAAATACAAAGCCATGAGGAACATTCATTATGCAAATAAACACATTCAAGATATTAATTATTATTAATAAATCCCTTCCAGTTAGGACTAAACATGCATATGTGTTCAAGGCCAACAGTTACAGTAACTAGCATGTAACAGGTCAGCTAGCCTAATAGCATAAAAAGGCACATGGTGAATGGAGGAACACTTCTGAATAAGCAAGGGCTGAGGCACACGGCTGGTGAAAATTTCAGGTCAATCTGTCCAATGCTTTTTCCGTGAAGTTGCTGACAGACACACGGACGGGCGGACGGATGGACAAACCAACCAACCAATGCTACTGAAAACATTACTGCCTTGGCAGAGGTAATAAACCCCTCCACCTCACAGTTGACATAAAGGTAAACTTTACCCATTAAAGCTAAAATTATTCTTTGAACCAGGCTGTAAACATGTTTATTTCTGCTTTTAAGTTGACCTTTGGGAGTCTATGGGGAATTGCCCTGTTTTGGAGCCAGCCCCTAGTGGATGATGAGTGTACTACAATTTTTGGGCAACCTTGAAGGGGCTTCACTTATTTTCTCCACTGGCATTTTGAGTTTTGTTTTTCACACATCACGTTGAAATTACATGTACTAAGAAAGGAACAAAGTGAAATTTTCCTCAAGTCACCCCAAAGCTCTACAACATGAAAGGAAGTTTTTATTACTTTTTTGTCCTATTCTGGTGATGGTATTAAATGTTTTACATTGCTTGTTTTCTGTATTTTTTTTTTTTATGATAACTGTTTGTTATGGAACTGAGACTGCTGCTGTCTTGGCCAAGGCTCCTTTGAAAAAGACATATTGTAAACCTAATGGGACCTACTTGGTAAAATAAAGGATAAATATTATTATTGATGTAGATGATCTGTATCCAAAAAAATATTTGCATCCTTATGATGCTTTGAAAAAAAAAAGAAAAAAAGACTGAGGAGAATTAATTTAAATCAAGAATGCTATGAGTCACTCCAACTGTTTGTGTCATGACTTGGTGCAGATTCCCAGGTGGTGACTAAGAGGACATGCCATTTTTAATGATTACTCACTGGAGACCTTATATAGCAAAAGCAAAGCACTCTTACACTGACTTTAAATTTACCAGACAGTGGTGCTTTTGATTACCAGCACATTCAAAGTTTGGCTTTTTAGGTCAAACAGTTTCTTGTCTGTCAGTGGTAGAAGTTGGAAATCAGTGGCATAAATGTGAAAACTGTTTGAAAATAATATCTGTATACAACCACAGCTCCACCTAGTCCAACAATTCTGCTTTGGCATTGATTGTCTTTATTCTCTCTGTACAATGTGTACATTCTTCACTCAACAACACTCTTGCTTTCCTCATTTACCACTTACATATATTCATCAGAGAATCACAGCTTTGACAGGATAAATCCAGCAGCACCAGAGAAACTGAAGTAAGAAAATTGCACAGATTTTTGCATTCCACACAATTATGTTGCTACTCTTGTGGCACTGAAAGGGATTATTCTGGATGCAGAGTTCGAAAAGGTCACTTAAGCTTTCTCAAAATAAACCTTTCACATTCTCCCATCTCGACCAATCTTTATGGTTCTAAACACCAACCTCAGCTCGATTTTCATTAAAGAGCATATTTATTTTCATTAGCACTGTTATAATATTGCTTTTACATTGGGGGGAATGCTGTTGAATCACAGTAGTCTTGATTTTCCTTCTTAAATTGGAACTGAACAATACATTTCTAATGATGCCAACAATGTGTAACAGGTTATGATACATAGGTATTACAAGTAACCAAAGAATAAATGGTGCACAATTTTCTTTTACTGAGTAGAGTTGTCTAAAATCTCTTGATGAAAACTGTTCTGATGGAGATCATGCAGTCAGGTACAAAAACATGCCCAGTGTGTCTGTGCTGCAGACTGATACGGTCACTGCAAGACTTAAGATACCAGCTATGTAATCCACTTATCTTAAGTGGGCTTTGCCTGCCTCACCTGCCCGGATTTTAAGAGGAACAGGAAAGAAGGAGGGGAAGAAGCGTTCACCTGGCCTCAGGCAGTCATGACAGAATGAGCCACTGTACTCAGATCTATTATCACATGTTGGATCACTTCACAGGTGGATGTGTTTTGATGGTTGCTTTATGGTTGCAAAGTACAAAGCCGGATGTTGTGATATCGTCCTTTGCATGACGCACGGTTACAACATGGTTTGCCTTTACTCTGTGTGCATTTAAAACATCTGCACCTACTCCAGTGAATCCTCCTTTGCAAACCTCTGACGTGTTTCATTCAGTCTAAAAATATTCTAAATATTCTGCTCAGAAATAAACATGTTTAAAATAAGACAAAAATGAGCCTTTTATGGCTCAGAATAGACTTGTCTTTTTCCGTGTGTCTTTCATGTCAGAGGAAGTGTAAAACAATCATATTGTTACATTGTTACATTTCCTTCTCTTGCTGTGAAAGCCTCACATTGATCTTTATGAGGTCACAGGAGGTCCTTTGGGCTCCCTGCAGATTGTGTTAACACCGTGTTTATAAATAAGCATAGCTTGTGGAGATACATTAATCTTTTTATAATTTAGTCATGTTTACAGAAGCAGGACAGCAGTGTAAAATTAAGAAAGAACCATCAGAAGAAGAAAGAGTTGTTATGATCACACATTTACAAAACAGAAAATAAAATAACATTATTCTATATCATTGCAAATCATTTTTAAAATAATTTCCCCACAGCTTTAGGTATAACTTTGACTAATTTGGGGCAGGGTATAATACCGTGATGTGCCTTTGATCAATTTTCTTTGTCAAATACATACTTTCTTCAAATAATCCTTATATTTGAACATATTCTGTATTTCCCTTTAGAAAAAGGAAAGTGTTTGTACATATAGAAATCTGAAAAGACCAAGAATCAAGTTGTTTTCATGTTATTTTTAGTGTTGAATGTCGATATCTACAAACTCTATCAGCTGATACAGTTTCGGCACTCCCTGTGTGAGTTTGGATCTGCTGAATGTAAATGAAAGCAACAGACAAGCAAAGATACACTCAGCAAAACCATGCTTGACACGCAGCAAAGTTTTTTGTTTGTTTTTTTTTAAAAAAGGAAGAAAAGAAATGACATTCAGCAAACAACATCAACCACCAACCAAAGAGTCATTGATGTAAATTGTGAACACACGCTCAACCAGAGTTCTTTGCTGTCAACCCGAAAAATGACCCACCCACCAAGCCCCAGTGGAGCCAGGTCTACGGAAGTGAACACAAACAGTTTCTGATTTCCCACTACTGAGTTTCCATCCTATCTACTTCATTCTTCTGTGACCGGAAAATAGTCTGAAGTAGGCTGGGTAGAGGAACAGCCATGGACCTAATCAGATTTAGCTTTAAAGTTTTATTCAGGCTCTATATGATGGATGCCAAAAAGAAAACCCTAGCTCAAAGTCCTTAGGGAATATTACTGCTCTCTCCTCCTAAAAAAACAAACAAACAAACAAAAAAAAAAAAACCAAACATCTAAAACATACAACCAAGTGTAGAAATGTCTATGCAAGGAAATACAAGAAATTAGTGTCATCTGTTACTAGATGTTGAAAAATTAAATTGTAGTTTAAACTGTAAAAATTAAATGGCAATAAGTTTCTGTCAAGGCCTGGCTAGTTGGTTGAGACTAAATCAAGGATAAAATTCTGGTCTTAGTCAGACTTAGGTTCATAAAGTTGTCTTATTGGATGTGTAAAAAATAGAATTGCTTTAAATTATCAATATGCAGTATGAATATTGTTTGTACAGTTTGCTGTGCTTTCAAGTGGAAAATCCATCAAAAACAATTATTTAAAGGTGCCATGACATAAAATTTCACTTTTCTGGGGTTTTGGGGGTATAATATGATCTGTTGTGCACTGATGAGGCCATGTGAATGTGCAGAGTGAGAATCAAAGTTCCTGTTCATAGTCAGTCAGCTTTGTCTCCCTGTTCAGAAACAGTTGAATCAGACAGCAGCTTATCATTGTACATGGTTCTATCATTCTACGTAATTCATTTGCTCCAATTAGAGCACACCAAGCAAACAGCCTCCCCCCCTCCTCTCTCCTAACAGTCTATGCACCCTCAGCTTCGCCCCCTCCCTGTCTGACCCTGTCTGATTCAACTACGAGTGGAGGAGTGACTGGTCTGCAGTGGCCTGCACAGGTAGACACCAGGTGGTGCCGGAGCACCTGCCCTTTGCCCTCTGAACTTAGCAGGTGCCCTTTTTAAAGCTCGTTTTTGTGTTTTTTTGTGTTTTTTTGTGTTTTTTTTTACAATGTACGTGGCCCATGCTGACACGATCATCTATAAAGCTCAGCAATTAAAAGAGTGTGATAATAATGCCCCAACATTGATATTTGCTCCACCCCCCACCCCACCCGCCCCTCTTTTCCCTGCTCAGCGTGAAGTGCAGAGCGAACACAAACAGTGCTCAGCTGCAGCTCAACTCTCCTCCTCCCATGCCCCGCCAGAAAGGTAACACACAGATGAATAAGTTGAGTTTGTCCCCTCATCTGCCCTCTGATGTCAAGTTATAACTTGCATTTATGATTTATTTGCCTCTGTGCCGAAGTAGCCGTCATACAACCGCATAGCTAAGCAGAAATTAGTCGACTGTTCAACTGCTTAGCAAGCTGGACGCTAGCCCAAATCAATGATAGATATGAGGTTTTGACCACCGGTAGAGTTTGTCAGTGGCACAGCATGTCAGTCTGCCAGCAGTCTTAAGCTGAATATTTAGGAGGGTGTTTTCTAGGTCTGCATCAGGATACATAATTAACATAGTAATTTATTTTCCAAATGACAAATGCAGAAAAAGTAGCATGGTGTCTTGTCATGTGTGCAAGTCTTATTCATACTGTTGGTCTCTCTTTATTTACCTATTACAGCATAATGCCTAGAAAGGAGAGGCTTACAA
Source organism: Atherinomorus stipes (assembly GCA_023101725.1). Classification (NCBI taxonomy): domain Eukaryota; kingdom Metazoa; phylum Chordata; class Actinopteri; order Atheriniformes; family Atherinidae; genus Atherinomorus; species Atherinomorus stipes. Next base: position 872,331 of record JALJCO010013034.1, on the reverse strand, counting down.
AAGAAAGGGAGCTACAGAGAGCAGCTCTCTGCTCTGGAAACCACCACCAGCAGTGATGAGGATGATGAAGATGGAAGGTCAGAGTCATGTTAACTGTTGAGGGCCTTTTAAAGCTCAGAAGTTGAACTGTTCCTCTAATTTTATTGAAATATCTTAAAAACTATCCACATTTTCTTTTAACAACACAAAGTGGTTTGGCTGTACTAAATCAGGCATGAAGCTGTTTTAGCTGATTATATTATGTTGTACAGTACCAACCAGAAGATATTTATGTTACAAGACTTGCAGTAATCTTGTATTTACCTTGATAGGCTAATATTAAATCTTAAAAGTAGGCTATTATTACAACTATTATTCTATTTGAGGAAGCTACAGCAGGGAAGCAGCTCTGAGCTTCCTGCAGTAGAACATCAACCATCATGGAAAATGAAGGAGATGAATCCTAGAATACTCAGATAAAGCTGTGGTGCAGCTGATGGTTTGGAGGGGCAAGGAAGAACTGATCACCTGTTAGACAAGGAGCTAATCAGTGATCATGTTGGTGATGTGGCAGCATTTCATACTGGATTTTCTCTCCAGCAAGACTGCATTTAAAAACAAATGGCTTCAATTTGCTAAATTGATTGTTTTACAAAGGGTTAAACCTGAGCCAGACATTTACCGCAATAATAGTCATATCACAGTCATGCAGGTGAAATATATTTTTTAATAACATAATGGTATAAGTTAGTGATGCACCGATCAGGATTTTGAGGGCCGATCACCATCACCAATCACCAATCACCAAAAAAAGCAGTATCTGCCGATCCCGATTTTGCTGATCACAGCACCAAATCCATAAATTCTCCAATATTGTTGTCTCATGTACATAACATCGACATTATGTTATTAAATATAACAATTAGGAGATGGGAAATTATCATGAATTGATGACGGATTTATTGCAGGCAATCTGCAATATTTCACTCTCTTGGAGACAACTTGGACTGAGTTGACACAGAGGAAGTGTAGCTTACTAACTTAAGCTTTCTTGTGGCAATAATTATGTGTACAACACACAACATGTGCAGCACACCAACACAGACTACAGTAAACATTTCACTCTTTTAGAGTTGGTACAAGTTGTAAAGTATAAACTCGTTTTTTCCTGTGGAAAAAGGAATTAAATCTTAAAATAAAAATAGATTATGTACATAACACCCAACATTGCACTATAATAAACATTTCACTCTCTAGAGGCTCTTTCTCAGACACACTATTTAGAGTTTACCTACAAGCTTTTAGTGGAAAAATCACGTAAAATATGTCAAACAAATGAGAATAAGAACAGCGACATGTGCAATTGCAACATTATCTCTGGACATAAACTTGGAGCTGATACTGCAGCTTTTCTGTTAAAAAAAAAACAAAAAAACTCTAAGTGTAGCATAAACATGCTGTAGCCAAAATAAGATAATAAAATTATGATTTTATTGATGAGCTTACTTTTGATTTAGTAAGCTGTTGTTAAGTTGTTTTTCTTGGTCTGTGTCTCTGTATAATCGCGGATGAAACTGAGCAGCTGCTTGGCACCGTTTGCTCCACGAGGCCAGACAACGACGTCAAGCGTCTCTGTGCCATGTGAGGATTCATCAGATTGTTCAGAGGTGTTCTGAGTTTGGTGAGTTTCACCATTTACTCCAGGAGCTGCACGCCGACGATGGCGCAGCTTTCGTCTGACTAGCCCAGTTTAGCAACCTGCAGTCCTGCATCAGGACATCATTATAAGCCCATTAAATCCCGCCGGGCAGCAGATCATCAACCCGCCATTTGGAAACCGGGACAAACCCGGGTCAAACGCCAAAACGCTGTAGTTACTGTAAACGTCATCGGATCGGCTTGCTTGGATCTATTTTGAGGACTCCGATCAAAACCGATAGGGGCACTATCGGCCGATTGTGATCGGTTGCCGATCGATCGGTGCATCTCTAGTATAAATACTCCGTGTCAGCTGAAAACCACAGCTCAAATACTGGAATCGGTATCGAAACATGTCTACCAGCATTTCCACATGCTGCACAAAGTGCCCTTATTTTTCACTGAGCACCTGCCCCCAAAACATCTGTGCACACCACTGCTGGTCTGGGTTTTCAAACAAATGGATTTAAAAGGAAACTTCTGCAGTAACACTGAGGGAGGCGACCACAACCTTGTCATTGCCTGTAAGTTTGTTTATTTTCTAAATGCTGTCTTGTCTGATAAACATAGTTCACTTTCTGAGATGCCCATGTTGCTAACAGATAACCTTTAGCAAACTCCGACTGCTAGGGGAGCTTGACCTACTTTCTCTAAATAAGGTTATAGCCAAATAAGGTGTAGCCAATCAAAATGAAGTCAACTTGGTCTCCAGGTAAAGCTGCATATCAGTAGCGCACCCAACTGTATTACTGAGGAAGGAAGGTCTGGAGTTTCAAAACAATACCCCGCTGTAAAAAATTTCGTTTTTTTCTTTGGAGATTTGACATATGCAGCAATGCCAACAACATGAACTAGTTTTTACTGCTATGTCATCACTCCTTTAAGGTAGTGTAACAAGTTGAGTTCTCTTTGTTCAATAGAATCCATACTAGATGAAAACCATGGCCTCTTTTGGCTACAACCATTGCTTCTGGGAGATGACATTATTCAAACAGCCACGTTTGTCATGAAAACACACAGCTTTAACAGTTTAAATAAACAACCAATGCCATTGGTTTTCCACTGAGGACAGTCTTGACCGGCAATGTACTGCAGTCACTCAATCAGGTGACTAAAGACTCACATGAGAAACCAACTAGAACTTGTTTTCCTTTTTTTTATTGTCTTGTAAAAATCACTAGCCTTTAAATGGCTGTGCTGCAGGACTGTGTAAAAACATATCTGAAGACCGGGGGGAGTAAAACTGACAAAAGTAAGAGAGACAGAGACAAAAGAGGAGAGTGAGACACAGAGAAAGATACATACTTCATCAAAGATGTCACAACACTGAATTATGTACTTAAACTTGGCAGCATGATGTGAACGATGTGCTGAGCTCAGATGAGAACAGAATAGAGAAAATCAGAGATTGTCTGTTAACAGCCACTGGGTTGCTCTTTCTGTCAGGACCAATCATCCAGGGGGAAATTAATTGCATTTTTCTGCTGCAGCTGGAATTCATGAACTCTCAAATCCTGTTAGAAGTACTTACACGAGGCAACCACTGGTAATGGCACAAGAAAAATACTTGAGGTTGAACATCCTGTGATTCCCATCAGCAGAATTAGTAATTGACCTTTTTGTCTTGAACACATATTAAGTCAGTGATATAGGAGAAGAAGACTAAATCCTTCAGTATGTCCTACAGAATGGTGTCATGTAGAAAGTCCCTTCTTGTAATTCCCTTACTTTTGTCTGTGGTGTCTTCAAATAATGACCTCCAAGCTCCTACCCCCATCGCTGTTGTAGAGCCCAACAGTTGCTGCCTCTGCTGGCACATTTGTTGGTAATCAGGTACAGGCCAGAAGGTACACATCCTCACCGTGATTAACACTTCTCAAATTCTAGCATAGTGCTCAGTACCTCCTTTTTTAAATATCCAACCACATCCCCCCGATCTGCTCACCTTCTGATAGATGAATAATCCCGCTGATGAGATGGAAAACAGTTTAATCTTTGCAGCCCAGCTACAAATTCTGTTTCCTTTGAGCTTTTGAAGAGAGAAAAAGAAATGTTTTTACCAAGTCTGTCCTACAGCTCTACAGCAACTGATGGGTTTCCATGCCATATTTGTTTATTTTACTTAGCCAGCAGTGGAAGTGTTCGCCTTCTTTGTAATCAGCTGAGTTTCTAAAAGGTTCCTGGCCTCGGGTTCTCTACCTGTAGTGAAATCTGGACCATTCATACGCTTCATTACCAGGCTGTCAGGCCCAACGAAGTCAAGGCAAAACACAGATTAATCCTTGACTGCCTGTTACAGGGACATTTGGTGTGGGCATGTCGGTTAAGTTTTCCACTCTGATCTCTGAGTAAATGAGCTGGAATTACCAAGGTTTCATTATGAAAATTAAGAAGTAAATTTGGAAATACCCTCCAAACATTTTAGTCGCTATGATGCAACATGAATTACCATTAAATACACGTATAATCATTTAATTTGTGTGCCATACAGTAATTCACCGGTTAGAGGATAAATTTTAACAAGAATTTCCCAGCTATGGTTTCCTGCTAATTAAAGGGAAGCTAGAGGTGGTATCATATGCAAACACACACACAGACAGAAAGCTTGGTAGCTCAAATGGTGATGTGAGTGTGGCAAGGTACACAATGAGGGCCTGGGTAGGATTTGATCCCCCAACTCCTGGGTGAGAGTCATGTGCGCTGACCATTCAGCCAAAGGGATATCCCTGTGGCCATGTAACAAGGGTGCATGAGCTATCAGAGGCATAGTGACAGGACCCCACACTGTCAAATGAGCATACATTGCCCCTCTCTGTGTGGGACAGTCGATGTTTTCAGCCTGTCTTGCACTGTAACAGGAAAAACAGTTAAGTGGATGGCTTGGATATTCAGATGCTCAAGGTTATTAACAATAGTTGTAGCACTGCATTGTATATGTGTGTGTGTGCAGAAAAAAGACAAAAATACAATTGCTGAAGGTGGTTTTAAAAAGAATGTAATAAAATAATTTATCCTTACAAAGAAGGAAGTTGTTATTGTTTCTGTAAAGATTGAATCTGATGTTTTTGTTTTGTTTTTACTTCATTGAATATTCTTTGTTTTTACAGCAAATCCACACAAGCAATAATTATTCTCACATCTTGATGCTAGTGTGGAACTGATGATTGTAATCACAGAAGCCAACAGAAAGACAGTAAAACATGGGTCAGGGGTCATTATTTTTACTAAATTATAATTTAGTCGTTTTTTTATTATTATTATTATTGTTATTACTTTTTTCAGTGTCTTTTTATTTGAATTACTATTGCAAATGTAGCCTTATTTAATGGGAGAGTATGTAAACATTTAAGGCAAAAATGTGCCTGTTTAAATATTTTGTTGCAAGATTTGTTCCTGCAGAAAACTGTTAAAAGTTTGGTTTTTTAGACATCTAATGAAATTTGACTGTTTCTTGAAGTATGACAGGTTTCACAAATTATCTTTAACCTAACACTGAATAAATAATGTGTAATCTTCATATGTTTTGATTCAATGACTCACCTATTGAACAAACCATCAAGTGTTTCTGTAGTAGAGCTTGTTTGGGTGATTTTGTTATTCGGATGCAGCCTGCTAAACTGAGCTTGTGTTAAAATAATCAGAGACCACAGGGGTCTCTTTGCTCCTTGACTCAGGCTGTGAAGTTTACAACCTCTCCATCCTCCTTTTATTTATCAGTTATTTTCTTTGATACATTGAAAATGCCTGACCACATTTCCCTCCGGTGACATGCCTCTTTGCATTCATCCCCAAACATGGTCTTTTGTGGCAAGGCACCCCACTGCCAAATCTACTTAGAAGTTTCTTTGAAGTTTGTCCCTTCTCTCTTTGCTTTATTAACCCTGGATCAAGGGTGATGACATTTTTAACCTCGAAGCTGTTTCACAAACTTCCAAACATGACTAAAACCATCTTCATAGATGACTAACAGATAATGAATACCTTTCCTTCCAATTTGTTCTTGCAGTACATTGTGGCATACTTATGTATGACAAAGTGACACTAAATTGGATGAATAGCCTTTTCTGAAATTTTATCAGCAGTATTTGATTACAAGGGGATTGCTTGACCATAGTTCTATTTATAGGCTGGCATGGCATGAAAAGGAAGTGACCTAAATCCATCCTGGATTGACTGACAGATGCATCTGCTTTGACAGCATTCAACATGCACAGAGTGAAAATCAAGGGTAATTTATGATCTAACCCTTAGAACAGCACTGAGTACAGAGGGGGAAAGCTTATTGTAAAAGCTGATTTTTTTTTTCTTCTTTTTTTTGGAAATGATTTCTATGATTAAAAAAAATACTATTTACTTAGATTGTTAAGTTATGAAGGTTGATCAAGTAAGTGTCTTGGTCTTTTCTGTAAGGCAGCATCTGCCATTGAACACCAAATAGCTCCTCAAATGAATGCGACATGATGTCACATAGCATGTGACAGAGGTTAGTTACCAGCTCTAAAAAGTGAAGAGACCAAGCAGGAATGATGTCCCCTCAGACGATTAACACACTTCATCTTAAACGTCAGCCACTCAACCAAACACTTTCTCTGTTGCTTTGTTCATTCTCATCTTTTAAACTCTCACATGATTATAAGTGTAAAAGTGACAAACTAAGTGTGTAAAATGAGTGCTGCCACTTTTTAGCTGTTCATCTCAAGCTCACTTCTTCTACCAGAGGCCTGGGAGCTTAAAGGTTGGATATGGAATACGTGCACAGTAGCGACATTACGTGTGTATAGGTTGTAGCTGCACGACGGAAAAATAATTCCACCCATTTGGTTGCCAGGCTCACTGCTGATACGTTAAGTCAGTGATCAATCGGACAAGTTTCCCAAGTATCCCTGCTGCTGCACTCCAGAGTCAGACTCAGACAAGCTCTGAACAACTCTGCTAATTAAGCCCTATTCTGATGGGCTTAGTATTACCTAGGGACCACATGTAATAACTGAATTTCCCCCAAATGTCTGTTTTTTTTCTGTTGCGCATTTGCATGGGATAACTGAAGTCTGAGATTTAACTGAATTACAGACATCTATAGATATGATGTTAACGTGCTGCGTATTGCGTAACATCTGCTCATACGAGTAGCGTTTCCATCAGCAGCAAGTGATCATTCAGAGACAAATGTGTTGAAATAACTTGCAGTCGTTACCAGTGCTTTAAGATCTTCCACCATGTCCACATGTTGTCCAAAATAAACGTTTCTTGCCGCAGGAAAATGCCATTTACAGATATTTCATATAGGCCTGAATATGACTGGTGGCGAACACTCCGACTCCAAAGTTAATGCATTATAAAATATCATGACCATAATAATTTGGATGGAAAACTTATTTTCAGTCTCCATTTTTCGCCAAAAAGAAAATGAAATGTGTCCAGGAAACAAATACTGTACCGCCAAATCATGTGTCATTTCTCTCCAAATCACAGAGATGCCTATTTGCATTAGATTAGTATTATCAGAGGACCTTGGAGTTTAGCAAATTATAGTAGGTAATTTGCGGGGGAATTATTACATCACAAATCACAGACATGGCCGACTCTCACGGAATTAAAATCACAGACAATCTATGTATTAACTACAAATTACATGGTCCTTATATATACTAATTCTGTCAGAATCTGCTTGTTACCATGCATCTCTGTTGTCAATTAGTCTCTAACATCCGTATCTGATGAAACATGGTGCTCTCGTGGAGAGGAGGTGGAGTGATGCGGGGATACCTGGAGACACTCGCCCATACACTCAGCAGTAACCTGCGGTCTCTAGGGCTGCAGACACGTGCTTCTCCACACACTTATGTTTGAGTAAAAAAAGAGTGGCTGTTTTGTTGAACGCAGCTGCACGTCAGGCTTGTGTCGAGCCTCTGCAGATCTATACAGGGCGTATGGCAGTGACGGCATCACCAACCTGACACAGACACAGATGCAGCGCGAGTATAAATCCAATTTAAGAAGAAAACAGCATCATATTCAAAGCAACAACTTTCCCTGAATTATGTCTTTCACCCATGATCCGAATTCAGTTAATAGTCGTCCTCAAAATTGAGGATGAGTGTATATATATATATATACTGTACATATATATATATATATAGAGAGAGATAGATAGATAGATAGATAGATAGATAGATAGATAGATAGATAGATAGATAGATAGATAGATAGATAGATAGATAGATAGATAGATAGATAGATAGATAGATAGATAGATAGATAGATAGATGTGTGTATATATATATATATTGGGATGCAACAATACATGTATTCGTATCGAACCGTGAGCACTGCACTGCATATCGAATATTGAACAATGCACTTTTTAATTTATTTTATCAGCTTGTGTTCTGACGATGAGCTTTTTGTTGAAAACTCTGTGGATCTGCATTAAACTACAATCAGATCTGGCATTTGGTTTTCACATTGAGTATGATTCTGATGGTAAGTTTTGTGGACAAAAGGACATTGAGCTAAAAAAGCCATGAATATTTTTGTATCAAAAAAATATCAAACTATGTCACTAAAGTGTTGAACTGAACTGAACTGTGTATTTTTTGTATCATTGCACCCCTAATATATATATATATATATATATATATATTAGGGGTGCAATGGTACATATATATATATATATATATATATATATATATATATATATATATGTATCATTGCACCCCTAATATATATATATATATATATATATATATATATATATATTAGGGGTGCAATGGTAATATATATATATATATATATATATATATATATATATATACACAAATACATGTATAAATCCTCTCATTAGTGTGATCTGAAAACAATGACTCTTTCTATATGTGTAGTGAGCCACATACAGTACAGTTGAGGCAAAGAACAAGAGAAAGAGACTGAGTTTTTTTACACTTTCTGCACAATTTCCTCTCTATTTCCTCCCTGAAGACCCCAGTCTGCAGAATGTGCAGAGTATGCTTTCCATGGACAGGGTATGAAACCTGCCAGGGAGAATAAAAAAAAAGAAAAAAAGTAGAAAAAAAGAACACTCCTCCTCAAGGCTTCAATGCAATGCAGAAAGATGGAATTATTATCCAGAAAACCTCACTGCCATGCTTTTTTTTTTTAATCCCAGAATTCCCGGAACACTGAGCTACTATTATAACCAGAATACTTGGAGAACACACCATTTACCCACTCTGACATTAGAAGAGAAGAAAAAAAAGGCTGTTTGCTGCAAAGTGCATCAACCTTTATTGAGGACTTGGATCATATTTAAAAGCATATGCCACTCCTGGGTGAAATTTAGCCTCACCCCACAGTCCCCTGAGTTGGACAAGTGGGCAAAAGCGTTTTCTTGCTGACCCAGCCATTCTCTAAATCTGGCAGTACGGACTTTAGCTTAGCTTAGCATAGTTGCTGCAATCTGGCGTATCCAACTAGAACCACTTGGCGAACTTGAACTAATTAACTCAAGATGTTTTCCAATTACGTTTCATGACCCACACATTTTGATCGAGTACAAAAAAGAAGCCAATTTCAAAAACTGCATTTTACATTGTATTGCTGGGCTTGACAAGAGGGAAATGAAAGTTAAGAGAGGAAATGATGAGAAGTGGAACAGAGAGAGAGGAGTGAAGGAAAGAGAGAGAGTGAAAAAAGGGATACATTTACATAGTCAACTGATGCTTCTGTACAGAAACCAATAAACAACATTCCATGGTCTTTGCTGGAAAACAAAACTAGCAATCTTAGCAAACTAGCAATATGGGGATGCAGTCATGCAGATGCAACCTCATCTCTGCAAGAAGGAGGAAGCCTGTACGGCCCTAGACTGGACCCCATCAGCAGCCGCCCAAAGGCTGGACCACAGCCACTCCCCCCCTCCAAAGGAACAGACATGCATCCCCCCCAGAGGACAGCAGAGGGTGGCCCCAGCTGAAGCCCCTCACGGTCTCAGGGCCCAGGTCCCATCAAGAACAAGACCAGCAACTACTGACCCCAGGCCTCCACAGGGTAGGTACGGCACAGAGCCCAGGGTCCAGGTGCCTGCCGGGAGCACCTGGACCTTGGGCCCTTCAGGCACACTATACTGAAGACTTTCCATTTTGCCCTGCTGGGACATAGCTGATTCAAATTAAATGGATCTCTGACGCGCTCTGCACCAGTCTGCTACTGACCCATTAGTGTGAGTCAGCTGTGTTTCAGCAGGGCAACATGGAAAGTCTTCAGGATAGTGGGCCTTGAGGACCAGGCTGGGAATCACTTTAATTCACTTTATACACTGGCAAAGCACATTGTGAAGGTGCAGGTAATTGCAGACTTCCTCTACAAGCTTAACCTCAAAATCTTCAGTTGTTACCTGTGGCAACCCATTGGCCTTCCATTTGGGCCCTACACTGCCCCAACAGTTAACTACATATTGTAGTTTTCAAACAGTGTTTATTTCTGATGATTTGCCCAAATGACTGTCATGGAGCAGCGTTCCATCTGCCTGAGCATGCTGTGTTCCATTTGAAATTGGAAGTCAGCAATTCTGAGCTCCAAGAAGGAAGTTTCAAATGGAATGGCCCCTGAGGTCAGATTTCTGACTTGGAAAGAGAATCCTCACCACCTCCGAGTTCAAATCTAAAGATGGCCGCGCCTTGTGTTAGGAGTAAAAGAAGCTCATGTGATAATTGCATTTCTCATTTATCTAATTAAATTGCAAATGTCTTAGTACATGTCTCAACGTTTCGTGACATCTTTGCAAACGATTAAGTACAGTTAGCCCACAGTTAGCACAGTTATCCTACATTTAGCACAATTTCCAAGTGAACAGATCTTAATGATCTAAACTGATTATGAAGTCACAGTTTAATGGTTGTTCTCTCCAAAACATATCAGTATCATTTCATTATAGAAGTCATCACATGCAGAACAGTCAGTTCAACTGTCAAAACTAGTCAAGACCACAATACCATGAAAACCATGAATCTGTTGGAACACTAGCTATATTATGCTGTACACTTTTTTTATAGTGACTGTGATGTATGGAAATTATTTTGTGTGTGAATAAAAATGGTTAAATGAGTCATCACCCGGAATTCCCACTTTTTCACGTTAAAATATGGGTACTGGAACGGGACCCCTATAACATGCCAGAAACTCCGGAGAGTGAAAGTAACTTCGTCTTTGAGTGTGGGCTCTCTCTTCTCACCAGAATCGGCCACATGCACGCGCTCTCCACAGTACGTGGTTTGGATTTCTTTCTCCGAATGACGTGAACTAGAGAGGCTGCGAACTGCTAAGCTAGCCTCTTTAGCGCCACCTAAAAGCAGCTGATTACCTGCCACGGAGGAGTTATGACATGAACTAGAGAGGCTGCGAGCCAGCTACTAAGCTAGCCTCTTTAGCACCACCTGAAGGCAGCTGATTACCTGCCACGGAGTAAATCAGCTTTGTCAGAAAGGACACCGACAATGAGGAGGAGGGAGGAGAATGCCATGCTGAGTTGCATCGGCATAAATTCAGCAGTTTTCGGTGCTTTAACAGGAGGGACAGCTTTACCAGGGACCAGTGGATTATATTTATCAGTGAGGATGTGCAGTCGGGAAGTGTTGCTGCTTGTGTAACTTATTATCTTTTGTGTCAGAGACCAGTAAACGGTGGTTGACGAGCGGACAAGTTGCTAATGTAGCTACAGAAGCTAACAGTGTTTGGTTAACTTCACGTCAGACGTCTGCTCCTTATATTCATCAGAGTCCAGCCCTTTTACTCCGCGGATCCTCTCTATCAACCATACCGTTACGTTTTTATCACGTTTTTCTCTGTTGGGACACCATTTCCTTCACTTGCTCTGTCCCGATAAAACTTTGTTTAGGCTTTGACGTTTGCCTCGTGAACACGCTTGCAGACAGGTCCAACTCTCGTGCATATTCTCGCGACAAACAAAAGTTGGAGATAAAAAGAGGTTAAAATGAGCTCATTAAATTTTCCTCCCACCCAACTCTAATTAAAAATTCATTTGAAGATAATTTAAGAAGGATTGTGGATGTAAAACAGTTGGTTATGACACCTATAAACTGTTCTCAGCAGAGTACCCTACAATGCATGATGTCAAATGTTGGAAGCTATTCTTAACATAAAATCCTTTTCTTTCTTTTTTTTTCTTCTTCTTCTTTTTTTTTTAAACATAACTGTATTCTGTGAGGTAGACAAAAGGGGAAAAAAAAACATCCAATCTTTCATTACTGGATGAACTGATTAATCCAGGTGTGTCTGGCCAGTTACCGAGGTCAGGCACACCTCAATTAATAAGTTTGTCCAGTAACAAAAGAGAGGAAACAAAGGAGCTACCTTAAGTTCAGGAAGTAGTGGAGCTGTGCATAAAGCCCATGAAGTGTTGTGCAGGAATCCTTCCTTAAAATGGTGTTCCTTAAAACAGTTTTTCTCAGTTGCTTTGGTGCATTTGTCACATCACTATTTACATTTGCATAACAGTTAGTGCATTTCTCAGAACAATTAGTGCAAACAGCAAAACCTAGAGGATAAACTTCAAAAGTGCGTCACTTGCTCAAAATGAATAGTTGATCCCTCAAAAGCAAGTGTTCATGTCAATGAAACTGTCTGTGTCATCAAAATAAAAAGTACTCTCACCATTGAGGAGGAACAACGTACTCAAATGGCTTAGTCACATTTTCATTGTTATAGTCTGATCTATGAGTGTTCCTGAATACAAAAACTAAGATCTTGGAGACCTGAAAATGCCCAACAGAACTACACACTGGATGTACAGCCAATTGAAAACTACAGTAAAGTTGACCACAGCTATTCCCCTTTGGCGATTAGTGTGCTTGACTCTCACCTGGAAGTCTGGGGACTGCCCAAGTCCTCTATTTGTCCTGCCACATACACGTGTATTTTACTGAACTAGAAGCGACTGAACTTACTATATCAACCTTCTCTGGGTTGTCTTGCAAATCTGCAGCGTAAAATAACAGTAATGCACAGTACACATGAAATACTACTGCATCTATTTCTGTACATTACAAGGTTTTGGATAACTGCTTTACAAACTTGTTCTCCCAATGAAATGTTTGGATTTGTGAATTCACAGTAGATCTCTGAACATTTGGCTGTACCCTGCGACCAGCCTCAGCTACTGTGAGGCTGTGATTGGCAACATGTTCCACAACTGTAGCCCTAATCTATCTGGAATCTGTCTACAGTACATGGCCCCATCTTCCTCATCTCCTTCCTCCCCACATATCCTCATCCCATCTTCCTTGATGCTGGCCTTTCTTTTCCTTACTCCAAGATTGTAGAAAAGATACACACTGTGTCTTGCTTGGTTCATATATGCTTGCCAGTTGAGGGTTGATAAGATTCAGAGTGACTGGAAAAATGTCTCATCATTGGTTACAACTAACGCTTCACCCATCTTCTAATCAATGAAAAAGATCAGCTATCACCAAATGTTCAATTTAGGATACATTCCAGGAAAATAATTATAAATATACTATATGTATAACATCTGCTTGGCAGATTTTGATAAGTAGATTTTCTCTTTTGCTTGTCATGACTCAAGCAATGAAATGAAGACTATTAGTTTTCTGGGGACTTTATTCTGCTGTTGTTGGTATATTTTGACCGTGGAACCAAAGCAAATGATAAAGTCATGAAATAACAGAGAACTGTATGTTATCAAATGCTACATGTCCAAAAGCATTTGCGAAGTGATCAGTGGAATGAGAGATGATACTTTAATGTGCACACATGAGTAATTGTTGTGGAGTTTGAACTTATAGTTATGGAAATATGAATGTTGTGAGAATTGCACCAAAGCAACTGAGAAAAACTGTAAAACATGAAGAATATTCTGAGAATCATGCTGAGTGTGAAGAGATGTGGGCTTTACTATTCCTTGTTTTGTTTTTTCTGTTTTTTTTTCTGTTTTTTTTTTTTGTTTTTCCATGGTCATTAAGCCTGCAGTAATGGGAGGGACTTCTGATATGGAAGGAAGGATTTCATCGCTGGGATGGAGCAGTTCTGGGGATGACACAGAGGAGGTACCATCAAGCCTGTTTGAATGGAATATGTCCTGATTGAATGGTGAAAAGTGGAACAAATGTCACAAGCATTTTACCTTATGGCTTGCCTGAGGATTCTTTAAAACTCTGGGAAAGAACCCTGTGACAATGATGCTCCAAACAAATACAACATAGATTTGCAAGGCAGTCAGGATAAACGCAAATATTCAGGTTTCAGAGATTTACAGTTGTAATTGTGTCAAAAGAAGGCTCTACACATACTGGGTGGGTGAATATACTGTATATGTACACACCACATTTTTAATTTAATTATTTATCTGCTTTCTTGTGAATTTTAATGTTTTTTGTTTTGTTTCTTTTTAAATGGTTTTCTGGTAGAGATTTACATGAAATTCCCCCTAAACATCTCACAATTTCTGCATATTAATCAGGACAATTCCACAATTTGGACATCTTTATGTTACCTTGTGTGACCAAGCTGGATAGTTTGCTTTCAGGAATGTTTTTTAAAGCATTTTCCAACATTATTCATGCAAACAAAAGTTATAAAACTAAAAAAAAATGCAATGTACAGACACATTAGTTGTAAAGTATTGTCTAATAATGTTTTATGTTGAAGAGTTAAAAATAAAGTCAGTGTTGTGTTTATTGCTCCTATTAGGAAAAATAATCAAAGCCCAACATACTCAACTAACAACTACATTATGGTGCAGAAATTTTAATGTAATCATTTTACATTTACATTTTACGACAATTCTCCAACACATTAGTTATTATTAGTTAACTCATTTAACCTTTTGACAATTGGTTAAATAATATTTACATTTACTAAAATAGCATCATCTAACAGCCTTGCTTCTCTATCAGTGGCCCATCATTCATTTTGGTCCATTTAGGAAGAAGAGTAAACATCAACAACCCCCCTACCCCACCCCTCAACAAGGACAAGCTTCAGAGATGATGGTTGAAGCCATGGTCACTGTAACTATGGCCTCAGTGTTGGTAGTAATGCGTGTCAGAACAGGTGGCTAGAATGACTGCAGTTAGTTGCCATTTGTCAACAAATTAAAGTCCAAGGGCCACACGAAGCACCCCTCAATATACATTGTGAGGGCTTGTGAAGCAACAATGGGTGTCAGAGCAGAGGAAGTTGCAGTCAAAAAAGGAAGGATGCTCCCTTAAAAACCAGGAAATGAGACTTCAGGATGCCAACTGCTCTGGTCACTCTTCAGCATCTATTTAACCTTCAGTTGTCGAGAAAAAAAAACTGATTTCAATACATCAGGTAAAAAAGCAAAGCACATTAGTAATAGATGAAAATAAACCTTAGAAAAGATACAGTAGCAATTTAAGGATTTTTTTTTTATGATGTGCTTCAAGTTAAAACAGGTATATCTTTATTTGTAGCATGTTTGTTTCTAAGACAACATGGCATAGCTTCTGTTTTGTAAGTTTTCTGCCATGAGTCACCAACCACTGCTGACACTGTCTGTCAATAAAAGATAGCTTACTCTTAAGTCACACATGACTGCAAACTGTCAAACGACTCAGTACTTCCATCTAGTTCAGCACATGCACACACTTTCATACAACTAAGCACACTTAATGGCAGAAAGCAGCTCTGGAAATGTGAACAGTGGGAGGATGGAGGAGCAAGGCCAAGGGCTGGAAGAGGGAGAGGAAGGAAAGGGGAGATGGGTAGATAGACTGAGTCATTAAGATAGCTTGGTTGTCAATGCAATTCATCAAGCCTGATAAGGCCGTGGCCCGCTGCCAAAGAGCAAGGTGTGGCACTTTCCCTCACCAATCATTGTCAATGGTAGCATCTCTCACAGCAAGTTTGTTGTTCTTACTCTTGCTATTAATATCAGCGTTCAGTGATCAGTGATAAAATGAAACAAAAAAAGACTGGTTGATTCTGCATGTTTTTGAATGTCCTCAGTGCATATTATCTATGTTCACAATTAAACAGCAAGCTTGAACTACAGTATTCAGTTTAGTAAGAAAAATGAGAGAAAAACAGATAAAAATGTATAAATATTTTTTTAGTTTTCATGACTGAAAAATACACAAACTTACAAATATCTTTAATGAAAAACATGCAGTAAATCGAACATCTATCTATCTATTTTATCATAGATAGATACGATAGAGACAGACAGACAGACAGACAGACAGACAGACAGACAGACAGACAGACAGACAGACAGACAGATAGACAGATAGATAGATAGATAGATAGATAGATAGATAGATAGATAGATAGATAGATAGATAGATAGATAGATAGATAGATAGATAGATAGATAGATAGATAGATAGATAGATAGAAAATAAGTATCTAAAAGTTCATATGTACATCATGATCATGACAGATATGTACTCTCTTCCACTCCTTCCATCTCTTAGGAAATTATTCAAAACATATGCGAAAACTCTACATCCACTGTGATTTTCTCGCTCCGGTGGAAAAGTCTCTCAAGTACTGCACCCTCACAGCCAAACCCAAGTAAAAATGAGACAGGGAAACTCTAAAGCAGTGAATTTGAAAGGGACATAACTAAAACCAAGGGGAGGGCTCACAGTGTGTTTTCTCTTTAAATTACCCAGAAAATGATGTGCATCACGATGAGCACTGTCTCCCCAGGCGATGATGGATGGGTTCATCAGCTGTGTTGCCTTTTGATTAAGTGACTGTATCTAAACTTCAATTTGCCAATTTGACTGAGCAGCAAACCACAGCGGATTGATCTCGTGTAGTTTTTCTTTTTTGCTTCATTCATCCTGTTCCCTTCCTTCTCTGTCATCAGCTTCATCTACCTCTGAGCCCCTCGAGCTCTACATGACCAGGATACGCTGGTTACTGGCCTACCTTGCAACAAGCCCTGTACAGTGAAAATTCACACAAATGTTCATTCATCCATTTTAACACTAAACACCATCAAACAGGGTTTCTGTTTCCATTGGCAAAGAGGCAAACACACCAGCCCTGTTCTGCAATGAAAAGTCACTTGTGACCAAGGAGTTAAGGTGTTAAAGCAGCGTTCCAAACGGCTGAGGGCAACAGTCTCTCTGAGGGTTTTCACCAGTGTTGAATATTTGAATTTTTGTATATCATATCATTCTTGATCCATCACTGAAAGAGGGCATAATGTTGATCAGCATCTTTATAGCATCTGTCCGCTAACCCAATAAGCGTAGCTTAATGGGCACCAACTTTCATTTCCTCACAAAGACTTAGCTGGGTTTTTCATACACATGTACACACACAGATAAGCAGACACTGAAATGCAACACCCGGAAAGCTTTTCTTTTTGTCAGAAGGCACATGTGTCTGAGCTCCAGCTTACAAATATTTGTTTGCTGACAGCCTGCTGCTTTTCTGAGCTGCAAAGCACAGGAGTGAAGAGCTTTAACCCACATGTCTTTCCCTCAGGCTGATAAAGTGCTCTGATAAGCTGCGAGGTGCTGGTGAAAAGTGGCTGGCCCTCAGCCCCCAGGGCTACAATATGAAAGAGTGGCTTGTCTGGAGCAAAGCAGAACAGAGGAGATGATGAGGCCAGGAAGAAAAAAAAATAGGGAGAGCTGTAGAAAAAAAGAAGTGGGATTAATGATGAAGTGGTCTGGGTGCAGGGTGTGTGTCTTTATGAGTTAGTGCAGGTATGTGTGTGTGTGTGTGTGCCTGAGAGTGCATGCATATGCGTGTGTCTACATGTGTGTTTGTGAGAACTTACTTTCGCCACCAGCTGTGGGCAGTGAGGGGGGTGGCAGGGTGCGTAGAAACGGGGGAGCCCTGCCATGTGTTTATGTTGACTAATGAGCTAATTACCCAACCCCTAATCTACCTCAACTTGTGTCATTTCACAGGAATGCTGCAGCAGTCAAACGCTTGCAGATTATGGGTCATTTCCTGACAGTTAAAGGCAAACTACTTCAGCAGTAATTCCTCCACACACCAGGCATTAAACCACAAAAGGCTGCAGCTTCTCCATTTGCTCTTTTTTTTTAAACAAATTGTCATAAAGTGTGACAAAAGATTGAAGGCTTATTTTATGAATATATAAGTTACTTTATTAGATTCCATTATATCAGCATTTTTCATTTCTTCATCATGCTCTTATGTAATGACCACAAAGCATTTAATTTTTTTACACTACCCCATGTGCAAAATAGATTTTTTTGCACAAATTTGCAAAAAAAAAAAAAAAGAATATATATATATATATATATATATATATATATATAAGTGGAAATGAGGTTCACACTTCTAAATTTGGCAAAGGCTGACAAAAAAATCAGAAGAATTGTGAGTAATCTGCTCTCTTAAAGTCTTTCTGCTTTCATGTAAGAATTATTTTTTTAAAAGCAGAACTAGAACAGCTACTTCTATGCACTACATCTTCCAGAAGCTAAGTAAGTCATTATTACATATTATGAATACCCTGAGGGTGCATATATTTCAACCATAACATTTGAGATGAAAGTGGAGGATTTGAGAGAAAACAGGCAAAAGTTTAAAGTACTTCAGAGGGTGAAGTCAATGTAATTTCTAAGTCAGACAGCATGGGAGGTCTCCATCCCCTCCACCCACAGTGAGAGGTGTGAGTTTGGATTTTGTGAACTCTCCCCTTCCCTCCACCTTCCCCCTCCTTGTTCATCATCCTCCTCCCCTGGGGTGTAAGCAGGCTGCCTCTGCTCCCCCTCAACAAGCTCCCATCCATCACTCCTAAGATTTCACTTTAATAGGTGGTCCTCTTCCTCCTCTCACACACTCTTATGGGAAAATTTGGCCAAAAGAGAACAAAAGTCATCTGAGTGTGAAAGGAAGGGCATATAGTTAAGTTTATACATGAAAATTGTGTTTCATTTCCACAACTAAAAAGATTCTTCAGATATTTTTAAATCTCCTTATTTTATCCCAACAATAATTGTTTAGCGTCTTCATCCATAAGATATTAATCATCTTTAAATGACATTACAAATGTCCCTTATGTGTGTGGTGTCAGTTATTATTTACAGTGTTTTATGCAACTAATTAGATTTGGCTACAATTGTGTCTTAATACATTGCTTTGCTTTTATGGTATCTGTTATAGTAGCACTATAATCCCGTCCAACATTATAATGAGCACAGAGACAAAGAGTACCTAATGAAATATATCTAACATAGCATATACAGTATTTGCAGGAATATTTACTGCAACATTTTATTACTTTGCTGTTTCTCATTTTGCTTTGTGTCAGAAGGCTTCACATCAGTAGATACATCTGTCCAAGCTTGGGCCGAGCAGCGCAGTAGCCCCTCCGCTCACACAGAAGGCAGGTCGGTTGATATTTAAATGGTCTCTGTTTGTTTTTACTTCAGGTCCCGTGTGTGTATGTGAGCCCAGTATAAAGGACAGCATCCTTTTGAAGGGGATAGCACCAGGAAAGTGAGGGGGAAGGAAACTTTGCTTTGGTGTTTTATATATCAACGGAATGACTTCCCTCAAATAAAGACGTGTTCCATTCTGCCGCTCGGTCTGGAACAAGCTGCTCGTTTCCTGTCCTGAAAACTCTCAGTGCGCTCAAACAATGCTTCAGGCCAGAATGGAAGAGATGTCACGTCTTGAAGATCTGCTGTGTTGCTTTTGTGTGACCGCAGGTTCAGACTGAATCATATGTTTACAGTATTTGTGACATTTGAATGAACCTGCCCGATTGTGGCATTTGAATTAATAGAAATGGTGGAACAATAGATAACAGCTTTTGAACTGTCACCTGGAACAAAAGGCAAAGATGAAAGTATTTCCTTTGAGGCTGGAAAATCTCTTTAATCTCACTTTTAATAGTAGCTGCACAGTTAATCTGACAATGTGGTTAAAGAGGCTTCAGTTTACTTATAAACTTCCACTTTCTTCTAAACAACAGATTTTTACCAACCTCGGTGTCAGTGCTATGGACAAAGACTTCTCTTTGCCTCTGTCCGTCAGGAGTCTACCATACTGAGTTTCTCACTCGTGCAGCCCCCTCATCAAATTACAGCCCTGCTCCCTCCTGTCATGTTGGCAAACAAAGGTCTTAAAGCGCACTCCCAGTGTAATTGCCTCTAATCTCAGACATAATGTGGTCTTTCATGTCAACTGGTCGAAGAGAAAAGGGAGCTGTTGTTCTCTGCCTTTCTTTCACCCCCTCTGCTTTCCCACTTTCACTTTAGAGGAGCTGTTTAAAAATTGTTTTGCTTTGTTACGAGGAAAGCTTAGACAAAGTTTAAACATTAATACAAAGTCTACAGATTCTTAGTTCTGTCATTGAATGAAACATGGAATGGACTTAGATCCAGAGAAATGTTAGTGGTATAGTGCAGTAGTTCTTGGTGAGCTCCTCCACCTTTGGCCTGAATTCTCTCCGTGGTGAGCATCAGGCAGTCTGCAGCTGGAAGTGTTTCTGTGGTTTGGCCAGGTGTCTCTCTGCACTGCCCAGGACAAGGCCTCAGCGGGACCTGGGGCTGGAGTCTGGGAGCAGGCTGGAGGCACAGAGAGATCTGGCTGCCCCTCTGCGTTCTTAAATGTCCCGCAGACCCACCTGACTGGCGGTCAGCTGTAACTGATACAACATGATAGCAGTGCTGGAGGAAGGAAAGGAGAAAATTAAGATGTGTGTGTGAGCATGTTGGGAAGAGACATGGAGACACAGATCTGTGGAGAGAAATGCAAGAAGAGGAAAGTCAGGCGATGATGGAAATTTTGGACAAATTCTTCAACTGAAGAGGCCTGTTAGTAAAAAATATGGAACATATACTTTAATATGGTTTCCAGGGGCTTTGGCAAGCAAACATGAACATATCAAGTAAAAAAACACAGTATCTGATATCTCTGCTGTTCTCAGTGGAGATTTGGGGCTGGGTAAGAGGAGCTGCAGTGTTTCTAAAACCATTCAGCTGGGCTTTTTTAAGGGACCCAGCTGTGCGCCCTGGAGGTCCTGAGCTGTAACTGGGGCAAAATCAGCGCAGTGAGGCCAGGCTGCAGCCTCAGAGCCTGGTTAGCCATGACCTGATGTTCCAGGAGCCTCAGTAAATTGATGGGCCCCAGGAGAGTCGTCACAGGGGCTAACGAACAATCACCCATTCATCCCCGCAGCCACAGCAAGAGGGCAAACACTCTGCGGTCTCACAAATCTTCCAAAAAGATTTTAAAATTGCAATCTAATATATGTGACTTTTGTTAAACTTTAAGTGTATTTTATTTTTTTTAGCAATGTTTTTTTTTTTTTTTTTTCATATTTGAGGATCTGAAAAAACAAAAGATTTTGCTACGTCCATTTTTTAGATTTTAAGATATCAAGTCTATGTTGCTGAACTGGCTTGGGCCCATCATGCCTTCTTGCCTGCCAGGACTACACACTGCCATTACATAAGACAGCTAAGCCAGTCCAGACATCTAGACTAGTCCTTATGTGGACAAAATGGGTGTGTTCACTGTGTCCCCTTGCCCAAATCCATTTACCCTGACTGCATCAGCCATTTTTTTCTCCAGCCTCAGTTGCCTCTTTGGCTCCCAAATGTGAGGGGCTCGGAGGTCAACAGCGCATCAGTTACATTTTTGTGTGACTTACACCAGTCAGTTATTTATAGAGCTAGAGCAAATATACAATGGAAGGAGAGTAGCGGGGGAGGAGGCAGGTTAAACCCAGGAACATCTGTCCTTTCAAAGGCATCTTTTCCCTGGTATGCTCAGAATCCACTCCAGGGGTGTCGGCGCTTCACTGGTAGTCAGAGAGCTGGCATGCTAGTCAAAACAAAGCTGAAGAAGGGGGAGTGAAGGACCTCATCCAAGTCCAGTCTTCCATATCGTCAAGTACAATACATGTTCCCAGCAAAGTCACCTGACTCCAGGCACTGTTAGGGTGGTTTCACCAAGCTGATTACATTCTCCCTTGTCAGGTTAGAGAACAACCTCCACTCAAAGTGTAAGAAGAGAAACAAGCGGTGGAAGAGGTCTCAGTTAAACTGAGAGTCTTAGAATAGAAGGTAATCATCAACTTTATGATCTATGTTTTCAAAATACATAAATAAAGGTGACTTATCGTGTGTCTTTTTTCCCTCTTCTTCACTATGTATCATTTTAGTCTAAAGATAGTTTTCCCTTTTTTTAAACAGCATGCAGGTGATTTGTAGCCAACAGTCAGACATGTATCTGAACAGCTGATTTTCTCAGCTTGCCTTTGCATTGTTTCACGCCTGCACATACACATGATTTCTTCTCAAGGCTGGAACAAGAACAAGGGCAAACCTGAGGAGGTGTGTGTGTGTGTGTGTGTGTGTGTGTGTGTGTGTGTGTGTGTGTGTGTGTCAGTGAGAGAGGCCAACACAGTCTCTGTTTAGTCTGTCTGCGTCAGAGATGCTTCGTTACACGCTTGTAAATTCAACTGTGCTGACACTCTGTCCGACCTCTCACTCTCCATTTCTCTAATTCTTTCTGACATGCATGGAAACCAGCACGCACACACACTCAGACACTCACCCTACCACACACATGCAAATTTATGTGCGTAAGCGGGGTTGGACAATGCAAAAATGATGGGACTTTCTTTGCCTCATATGTTTCACCAAAGAGGATTATTTTTCAACATTAAACAAATATATAGCAAGATGCAAAATTCATACTGTTATGATTTAACAATTCTTTCTGACACAGCAAATTCTATTCATATACAAAAAAGTGTTCAAAGGGAATGTGCCAAAAAATTAGATAATCTAATTTGAGTGCAATTTAATAATTCTCAAAAACCTTAAGATATCACTGTGTATCATTACACCTGCAAAGTTAATGTCATACATTTTCTATATGCAAGACAACAATAATGCGGTTTGTCATTATGATTTGAAATATTTACCTAAAGCATTCCTCTTTTTCTTGCATGTTTGTGCAAATTGCCTTAAGCTAGATCAATATCAGCATTTTGTAAGGAAGCTTCTCTGTGAAAAAGAAATTAATATTTTTTTTTCTTTTCTTTTCTTTCTTTTCTTTTTTCAGAGTCTCTGGTGTCTTTAACTTTCTCAGCCATGCATTACCGAACAAGTAAGGAAACTTTCAGGATCAATAGCAGACTAAATAAACTCGCTGAAAGCAGTAACATCACATAGCCTACTTGAACTGCCCTAGGAATGTGCCATCACTAAAGTTTCTCTTGGTGGGCTGTTTCATTTATTCTTACTTTTTCTCTATGTCTTTCTTTTTTTTTTTTATCTTGCTAATGCTTCCAAAACTTTATTAAAAAGCCTTAAGAAAACAAAGCCTCACCGTCAGAACCACCGCACAATATAATGGTTGTAAACTGAAAAAGGGCAGCTTATTTAACATCCTGCTTTGTTTGTTTATTTTTGTTTTGCAGTTCAAATGTTCTTAATTTTTCCCAGTTAAACGGATTGAGTAGACATCTAAAACTTGAAAGAAAAAGGCATCCAGTATATGAGGACAAAGTACAGTATTAACTATTTGAACAGGCTCGAAGTTTCAGCTGTCTAGTGGATTGTAAATTAATCTGCAGAATAGAGGTGCTTTATTTTTGCGACTAAGTAAATTAAAATTGAAATGATGCATAACAGGTAATAAATAGATTTTAATCTGAATTGTTTAATTAGATCTTTGCTAAAACGTTAAATCAAACAATTAGGCCGAGGTACTGTTCGATTTTTAGTTAAAAGCGTGACTTTAAAATCAGCTTTGCTTAATGCCCCGACTTAGCTCGTTATGTTTTCATGCACGCTGCAGCCCACGCGGGCTGTAAAACACACTAAAGATAATTGACGCTGCTTCCGGAGGTCACGTCAAATTTCTGGTCGTGATTCTGCTCTTTGCAGAACTGACAGCAACACCGGGACAAGATAAAACATTTAAGAATGAATAAAATCACCGACACGGGATCAATGTCCTCTGAACACTCAGACTACACTTTTATGGGAAAGGCTATAGTTACACGGAATAGACAATGAAATGTTTATCATATTGCATCAAGGCCTGTAGAAAACTGCGGTTAAATCAAGGGAAACGCAGCCTGCTTCTGATCCGTTTCCATTTGTAACAGAACATAGTTGGATTTTTATTCGTTTAGTTTATTAGTTTATTTGACAGGGATAGTATACAACAAACATTAGTCTTAAAGAAGAGATGTTTTGTACCAGCTGTTACTGACGGACCGAAGCAGATATATTTATTCCATATTTATTCAATTGTTCTTGTTCAATAAACCAGTTTTGTCGAGGCCACAACATACTTGTTAAATCATGTGCTACAAAACATCCTGTATCTCTTCAGGCTAGAATTATGATATTACAACTGCAGGGCAATCAGGGTGGTCTTAATGAAATAACAACATTTCTGTTGTTGTTTTATGTTTGCTGACCTTAAGCATCAGTTTGTAATTACAAAAAATACTGCAACTGGTTATAAAGACCAAGATTATTGCACAATAATGAGCACTAAGAGTTCTAGTGATTGAGTATTTCAGATTATGCTATACATATTTAAGTTAATAACGTGTGTAAGATTTGTTATGGTGACAAATATGTAACATTTAGGAAACAAGTGGAAAAAATAGAAACTAGTAAGAGCTTTAATATTAGGTTTAACCCACAGATATCAACAGACTATCATCTATCACTGTATCATGAAAAGAGGAGAATTTAACAGTTGTCAAACGTCTGTGCAGAGGCGAAATCTCCCTGTAATTACATTTTAAGAGCAGAGGAAGTTGTAGGCCTGAACCCATCATTTACCCAGTATTAAATAAACACAAGTCCCATCAGAGTCAGATGCTCTCTCACTTGGTATCATCGTCAATAATGACTGTCATGACTGTGGGCACAAAAGTCTCAGGGTCATAATAGGGTACATGGAAAAAATGTTAGACATCACATTATTGAGAGCTCATCTATTGAATATGGGTTAAGCACCAAAGACTGTATCATATTATCACCTTAGTGTATCTTCAGTTACTACTACTTCCTGCTAACATTTGAAATTTTAGTCATGAGGTATGACACAATCAAAAAAAGATGCCTATGTTTCAGTATGTGGAAAGTTCAGGAGCTGCATGTTATTACTTGTCAAGGAGTTTCACACAACATTATATCAGCAGGCTGTGAATGATGGCAGCAGCTTTCATATATAACAAATATTTCAGTTAACGAATTCTGGATGAAAAATGTTGTTTCTGAGGAAAAACAAAAACATTAATTGTTGGATAAAGCAATGTGCCGTTCACAGAGAGGTTTGCAGATTTCCACTGAAGTGAAATGTGATATCTAACACATGTCATGGAATTTCTATTCTTCATCTGCCCCAGCTTGCTTTTGATGCTGGGCCAACACCGACAGTGTAATAAACCTCTAAGCGCCTATGTAGATATGTATTATGGAGGAATTAGTGATTTAGTGACAAACATTTAGAATGAGCAATTTTACAATCAAAAGCAAATATGCTTTGATGGTGGAAGATTGATTCATTTACAACAGGAAAGACCATATTCTCCGATAAAACCATGAATTTTAAAAGGATTTTCTTCATTAAGTTTAATTCAAACAAATAAGATGAACAGTGCTGATCAAAATCATTTTTCCAGAGTTAAATATAAATCAATTGTTCAGTTAAACAGACATTGTAAGCCTCCTACATGTTTTGTCACACAGAAGTTACAGCTTTGTGATTTAGGCTGAACTTTGGAACTTTAAGGTTAACATCAACATCGTTTAAAGTGACAGATTGAGGGCAAACAGTCACTCAGTAAAGCAGTTTAAAACACTGGGTCTGCCCATTAAATTGGCAATAATCAAGGTTACAACCTCAGTTACTTCTCATCAATTGTTTCTGCCTTAACATAAATTATCGTTCTGCCTTTAAAGGTGACAGCCCTCCAAATGTAGGAGAAAAGAAATCATCTATGATTCCGCCAGATCCCACGCTTATGGTCTCAACAGTGCAACGCACCAAATATTTATAGTAATAGCTGGTTACTGTGCTATCACTGCCACTACAAGCTGTCAATCTCTGCCCTGGAGCTAATTAAAAAGGCTGTGGCCTTTTATTTGTTTGCATACACTTTGAGGGCAGACTGGAAGAGTCAAGCGTGGGGGGCATGACAAGCACGCCATGCCTCCTTAAATCACTCCCCTGTGCCAAAACGCTGACACTACACCAATAATCCTGACAAAACATTTGCACTGTCCCACCACAGGCAAGATGCATGCAGGGAAAGAATCATGACACAGATTAGTATTTCAAGGAAATTATCTTCATCACTCTTCTTTTTGCACTTCAACTACAGTTATACATTAAAAAATGCTTATACATATATATATATATATATATATATATATATATACATATATAATTTTAATCCATGTGATCGGTTGTATTCCTTTTCTACAAATGCCCTTCAGGAAGCACAGATTATATAATGCATAATTACTTACAGTATTTATAGTTATCCAGGGTTTTCATCCATTCAGAAAGACATTTGTATCCTCATCCTTTACTCACTGTGATTCATTTTATTTATGAATCACGTCTGACATTGTTCAAGCACTTTTCTATCTCCTGGACACCCCGAGAAGTGACACTAAGTTGGAGCTGGCATGGAATAAAAGACATACATTTTGATTGTGCATCAGTTGCTGCAACCTCATGGCTCTCTGCTGCCACCTGTCTGTCTGTCTGTCAGCCACCACATTGACAGATACTCAGGCTTACAGAATTTGCTGACTAATGTGAAGAGATCAAATGGAAAGAGTTTTTTTCTGTCTGTCATGAAGATGTTTTTTTGTGATTGAATGTTTGACATTTGACAAACCTCCATACATTTAAAGAACAGTGTATGTCCTACCCTTTCATGTACTGCCTATGACTAAATGCAGATCAAATGAAATGTTTAAGGAAAATAACAGTCTGAGGATCAAATCATTGAGTGGTCAGACAAAGGAAACAAAAAAACTAAATAAAAAAAGAAACTAGAGTGCAGCACTTGGACTGTCTTTCTCTGGACTAAATCTCTGCAACCCAGTGTATACTAACTTCAGCTTTGCATGATTTGATAGCCTAACAGGAAGCCATTTTAACTCTAGTATAAATAGTAATCAGGCCCTGAGTAAACCAATCAGCAACTTTGTTTCAAAATAGGCAATAATCAATTAGCAAATGGATATCCTTTCAAATGTACAGACCAAATCAAAGCATCTCAGGAAACAAGTTACATGCAATCTACAACTCACATAGCTCTAGGCAGTCTGCAATCTTTTTTATTCACTTTTAATGTGTTTACATTGCAAAGATTTAAACCATGTGATCGATTATACATGTATGTTTAAGGAAAATTTTCAACAAGTACTTGTCCTTCTATTGTAGTTGCCACCACAAGAACTCAACAATCTTGTGCAGTATGCAAATTTTAGGCAATCACCTCATGTTTATTACCATTTTTTAGATTTTGGAAGCTGTCTACTTTACAGGGTGTTTTCTTGAAGACGGCCTATCTGCCCTATAAGTCCTACAGTCCCACTTTCACAGCTGTCTTCCAGGCTAAAGCAAAGCTCCATCACCTGCATCCAGCTGCAAACCACAAACAGATTGCAACATTTCCCTGGAGGCAGATTGTGTGCAACAAGGTTACTGTCTGCATGGCAGATGAAGGAGCAAGTTTTTAAGTGAAACCTCACTCCTTATGAACAAATTGTTATTTACACAAATCTCAGTCTTTATGCCAGCTTTGAATGACATAGTAGTAGCTAAGAATGTAGTCTGAGCATGTGACAACATTTCCCAGACCACCAAACATTGGAAACAGACCTACGCGGCAACATATTGTATTGATTTAGTCATTTGACAAATAGCTTTGGAATGAGTGTCTTTGTCCAGTCATGTGGAAGCAGCTGCCTTATAAGTAGTGCCCAGAAGAGAGTGTGGTTTCTTGTTTTAAGAACAGGAAATGAGACAATGACAGGAGGCAAACTTATCACACATTGAGATGATTGCAGGAACCGAGGAGACAAATACTGTGTGGATGATGATTCTATTGCTTCTCTAAGCTGAAACTTTGTTGTGGTTATCACGTTCATGGGATTTCTCCTGCATCTGGTGAAGTGCAGCAACTCATGTTCACATGTTTATGAGATGAGATCCGGCCAGCTACCATATCTGAGCACATTTTATCATTATATTTTCTGCCATTTCTATTTGACTTTGTGCAGCATGTTAAGTGTGTGTCGGAATGGTTTCCTGCTTTCATTCATCTTTGGACAAATTAGAATTTTTAACTTACATAATTTTTATCATTAAGCTAAGAAAAAAAAAACTTTTGATAACCATTTGGAGTTGTGCTGCCAAGCTTGCACTATGGCTTCACTGAAGACCAGTAACAGGAAAACAACATTTCTTGTGGAAAATCAGTGTGATGCAATGGTGTTACCCCTAATATTATCCAGATAAAAAATTGTTTGCTTTTTACTTTGATGACCCAATTATCCATTTGAATTTTATCATCCAGGCAGAATTTCATATGACACCTTGCAGACTTGCACTAAAGTATGTGTGAACAAGCGATTTAATTAACTACACTCCGCATGTTGGTAATGAAACAGCCATCAGGCCTCATAGAGTGATTTCTCTCTGTTTAATTTTCCTAAACCCTGCAAACTCCAGAGCGGAACTTCTGTCCATGAGAGCTGTGCAGTGGAGAAAACAGGATTAGTTGCTACAGCAACACCTGCAAGCAGCACGTGCAGGCGGGAGAGAAAAATGATCCTGGTTAACTGCTGCAGATAATGACACTGCTATATTTATATTTGTCTTTGGCAAGGGACACCTCAGCCAGCTTTTGTGTCTAAATGGGACCCATAAGACTCTTAGCTCAGTGTCAGAGTGAAATGAAACAGCAGAGCTTCAGAATACTAACAGGGTCAATGGTGTCAAGAGTTACGATTACTTGAAGGAGGGGTTGAGCTCTACATCATGTCAGCAAGGCAAAACAATAATGTGGTTGGCACATAGTAAAAAACACATGACAAATGAAGACAATAGAGTGTTTCCTTATGTGAATCACACTGTGATCAGTCCATTTATTAGATTGTGACACCTCCAAAACATTGTTTCTGCCAATAAGCCCATTGTTTATGTTTCCCACATCAAAGATGGTGGGAAAGCTGAAATTCAGTAATCTGAGATTTGCATAAAACCCTGATATTTTCCTGGGTGAGAAACCGGCAAAAGAAAAGTTTGAAGGCCAGAGTGTAGCAGTTAAGTGTGCCGTAGTGGAGATGGACCACCTCATCCAAGAGGAGTTAAAGGAGTTTACAAAAGCAGGAAGGGCATGCTATCGGATTTCCTCAGAGCCAAAACAAAACAACAATGTTTTGTACATAAATTAAGGAGTGTGTCTTTAATTGAAGAAGGAAATTGCCACCGCTTGAATAAAAACCACACAATTCACACACATGCATGCACACAAATATGTCTTTTTCTTTTCACCTCCCCACAGTTTCATGTGTTTTTTTAGGTTAAATTTGCTTCTTGTTTTTTCACTTCTATTCAACATTAGTAAAACGCTAATATTATCAGGACAAGTTAAAGCAGTAGTGCTTTATGGAACCTGGAAAATCTCTGCAAGCATTGCACGTGTCATGATGTGCTCGTACAGTGGACAGTCTTGATTTATTCATTATGCAAAGTCAAAGCTACTGATAATAATCCTCTCCATCCTGGCTTCAGATCAAAATCAGGTGGCGCTTCTGTTTGACGCCAAAGGGCCACAATCCCAATTCAACTGACCTCTGTTTTTTTTTTTGTTTTTTTGTTTTTTTGGGGGGGGGGGGGGGGTTATTTTACTTTTTTTTTTAATATATATAATTCTGTGACCCAGAGGCCCCAGACAGTGTGCCGGCCTGTGTACTGGACCACTTCGCTTTTATAGAGGCTTTTCCGGTCCATCACTGTACACATTGTGCCAAAAAGATGACGGCTATCACAAGAGACGGAGGGTCCAAGGTGAGAAAGGGCAAAGAGATGTAAAAACAAAGGGATTGAGCAAAAGATAAGGTGTCAGACAAAGAGATAGCAAGAGCAGCAAAGTGAAAAATGTGTTATCGCCAGGCCTGTTCATCACACACTCAGGTCAGAGGAGGTGTGAGACATGGGTTGGCAGAGTTAAGAGCAGGGGCGAGCTGGAATATGCGTGGGGCCATAGGAAGTGCTGTGT
This sequence comes from Atherinomorus stipes, assembly GCA_023101725.1. Lineage (NCBI taxonomy): Eukaryota > Metazoa > Chordata > Actinopteri > Atheriniformes > Atherinidae > Atherinomorus > Atherinomorus stipes. The sequence goes on along the minus strand of JALJCO010013034.1, from coordinate 842,369 downwards.
GGAGAAGATAACAGTGTGTGTGAATATGCGTGTGTGTGTGTGTGTGTGTGTGTGTGTGTGTGTGTGTGTGTGGAGAGGAGACAGTATAGGTGGGTGGGATGGGGATGTGGAGAGTAACAGTGTCCTCAGCCCTGCCCTGCTTTCCTCTATTCACTACCTGCATCCTGTCTGTATGCTGCTCCTTAATGGCTTTTAATGAGCCACTGGTGAATGCTGCTCCTTCCTGCCTTCGCATAACATACCAGGCAGGAGCGAGTGAGAGGAAAAGGGGGAAGAGTTGACACTTTAACATAGCAGGCTCCAGTGGTGGTCACTTGTTCTCTGCAGGTCTGCATGGAAACATAGCCATCTGTTAAGGTGCCATGAAGGCTGAAATGATACAATAGAGCCATGCTTTACCTCAAAAAACAAAACCTACATCAGGGTGATCTCAGGAGCAGATCTGATCTACAACACTCAGACGGAGCAGTAAAGTCGCAATGGACAAAAGGAAAGTTTTAAGTGAATTTGGTTGACAAGCAGCAGATTGTGAAACATTATGGATCCTTTGATTTGTGCTTTAGAAAGTAACTACTCAGCAACAGTTAGGAAATAACATTTTACTGCTTCATGTGCGGAATCCATTTCTCTCTCCCATTAGTCATTCCCGAGTCCATTCACCCCCAAAAGCTCACTGTGTTCTATGTCTCCCAGACCCACTGAAACAGAAATGCACATCTGAGTCTTAAAGTTGTGTTTACAAACTATAAGAGCCATTGCTACAACAAATCTGGAATTAAACAGATTCAACCAGCTATGGCAGAGATGGCACCAGTAATAACACTGGCCCAAATGTAAAGCACTGCTAAACACACCCTGAATGAGACCACAAATACACTATCTAATCTCACTAATTAGTAAAGCTATTCCTGTCTGTTCTTCCTTTTCTTGAGAGCTAAATGTAGTTACTGCTGTGGCTTTTGATCTACAGTATTTAAGGAGATGCAATATCAAGCTTGAAGTCAGTAAAAGCTGTTTTTTGTTTGTTTTTTCATGGTTTTTTTCTTACTATGGTACTTTCACAGGGGTATCTTGTGGGCCTTTTCCATTGCAGCTGCACACGGCACGGTACAGCACAGTACAGCACCACACGCTAAAGACGACCAGGACAGTTTTTGTTTCCACGCAGGAGAAGTAGTAGTCTACTACCTGGAAGTGGGCGGAGTTGGCTTGGTCGAGACTGCGGTGACGTCACTGCCACGTGGAGGGCAATAAAGTAAAAACAACAGTGGAGTCATCGGATGATATGGAGGTGTTATTGCTGTTGTTGTTTCCTCTGTGGCTTGTAGTCACCAAAAACAAAGCCAGATATTTTTAGAAGAGGCGAGGCGAAACACGTATGATGCGTATGACGACAACTTCCTTTGACCAATCAGTGGAGAGCCGTCAGGTATGTCACGTTTTGTGTAGGTTCAGCACAGTTAGAGCTAGCTCTGGAACGGGTGCGGAAAATCGTAACGGCTCGTAACCGGTTTTCCCAGACGAAACACAAATAAAGCATGCCGTACCGTGTGGAAGGGTTACGAAAATGGGCAGTGGAAAAGGCCCATTAGGCTCCTGGACTGAGTCAAACCCAGCCCTATAGTTAAAGGTAAAGTGCGAAGTTTCCCCCTGAAAATAAACGTTAGACTTGTGCAAATCCATCTCAAACTGCGCCTTTGGGCCTTTACTCGTTTGCAGTGATGAGTTTGAATGCACCTCTCTCTCCCCCTGCCTGTAATTCGCTTTTTCACTTTGTTATGGTCTGGTCAGGACGTTTCTGGGTGGAGATTTTTGTTTATCGCCAGCCAGTGACAGAGCTAAGGGCATGACGCTGTGTGGGAATAAGCTCATGATTGGAGCAGACGCCAGTCACTTGAACTCTCAAAGGAAAAAAAAAGAGAGAAAGAAGAACGGTGGATGCACCGAAGAAAAGGTAAGAGCTTTAGATAATGCACGTTTTCTCAGAGAGGGAATCTTTTTCATTTCTTTTCTTACTTATTAGCTGATTAAACAACTCTAAATATAAATAAACAAATAGATTAATATATTCAATGTTTCATTCCCTTCTGATATCAAGAAACTTGAAATTATTACTATGTCTTTGATTCACGGTCAATAAGGAGCAATTTATGAACAGTTTCTGATCTACAGTACTCCTTACTTGTCTAAAATTGAGTTTGTGCACACAGCGTGCATTAGCAGTGAATGTTTGGTGAAAAAATGAACTCTGAAATCAGCAAACAGGCATGTGATACACCATATGAGCACTGTATCAGTTGCAATTGTTCACTCATGTCCACAGGCATGAAGCCGCACTTCACGCTATCTTAAATGTCACTCTCTCATTTGCTGTCTCCCTCTGTCTGCTGGCCTGTCGTGCCTGGCAGGATTTCATAGCCCTGAGTTGTGTCCCGTCGTTGTGATAGATGACAGGTGAGAGAGTCTCTCTGATCCCTCTGACACTTCGTAATCGAGTTAAGAATGCTGGATTAGAGGCCCCTTTTGAAGGGGCTGAGGTCAGCTCTCTATTCTGCTTGAAACATAGCTTCACAGAGCAAGAAAAGTCCTCACATTAATTGCAGGAATGTGTGTTCATGTGTGTGCAAGAGAGAGAGAGAAGAGGAGAGGAAGAGCCACAGTTATAGTTCATTTAGATGAGATCTTTGGGGGTGGGCTTTGGAGGTGATCTTGCTTTGGGATAAAAGCTAAGTTTTGTCCCTTCAGTTATTGTAACTCTGCCTACAAGAGTCTGTTTAAACCATAGTCAAGTTAGTATCTTTTCTGAATGAGTCTTGAACTCCATATAAGATTGTAAAAAAAACAAACAAAAAAAACTCAGTATTTCAAACTGAGTCAACATTCAGAGTAGTTTTACTGTTGTATTATAAGTAAAAGTACAATATCTGGTCTGTCTCTGTTGTGCTTATGTTGAAAGTTGAAGCTTGGGAAGATTTAAATATGCACATGATAAACACATGTTTAAATCTGAAATGCAGAATGCCTGTCTCCTCCTTTTGGCATGGAGAGTGATTGCAGAAAAATTGTTGGCGGGTCTATGGCGTCTGTCCTTGCTGTCATTTGCTTTGATGTTTGACTTCAGTTCTTGTTTTGATCACAGTTTGTTTTTTCTAATCTGAAGTATAAGAAAAAGTTTCTCAGATTTTCACTTTTTTTCATAGAGGTCACTCTGTTTTCATCGCTTCCACTGGTTCCTGCATGTTTAAGGTGTATACTGTAACAACAGCTTGTGCTCCGACGTTTATGTTTTATTTCTGTTGCTTTGTATTGTTCATTGCCACAAGAAGTCAAGGATAAGAAGAACATTCTAAGCAAAGAGAACTTGGGAAAACAGTGGGATCCTCTCTTAAATCAAATTGAGAGGGACAAAGCCACTTGATACTTTTCTACGCTGGGAGTATGGCAAAAGTTGTCCCTATAGGCCAATTGTTCTCATCATGTGAAGTACAAAACAGGGTACTGTAAGTTACTGCTGAAGCTTTAAAGCAGCGGTTGCATTGACAGAAAAATCTGATGAGGCTGCATTGGCCACCCCACCCAGATGATATTTCAGGAAGATCAGCGCCCCAAAAATGGAAAAGGTCCTTGCTACCAAGGACCAATGCTGAAAGAAAGTGTGTAAGTCTCACTGAGTCGGTCAGTTACAGATAATAAATGGAACAATGCCCAAAGGTTTACAATAAAACAACATCCATGAGTTTTGAGAGTTAAAACAACAAATGAAAAGAACACTTGTACTTTTAATCCTTAAAAATAATTTCTGAATAACTTAAAAACACATAAAGTAGAATTCCCAAGATAGTATTGTAGTGTTGACAACATTCAACAGATGGTGGTTAGTTTTACATTAGTCTTAATGATGGCCATGATTATGACCATAATAGCTCCAACAGCAAACATAGTCTAGTTGCAGGTGGAACACAAGGTGAAGGAAATGTAAAAATATGTGCATGTGTATGTGTGTGTGTGTGAGAGAGAGAGTATATGTGTATGTTCATGCAAACACCTGGGCGTCATAGCAACCCTTTGAGGAAGGGTTTCAGTCATCGGACATCCCTGCTGCAGGGCCAACTCCCTCCAGTACACCCACTAATCAGTGGGAACAAAAGAGGGAGGGGGTGTAACAGCTCCAAAATAGCACGAGGAGGAGGACTGGAAGGATGTAAGGAATCTGAATCAATGTCTCTTACTGCATGCTTTAGCAGTAGCCAAAGTTGACTCAAGAAGGAGTATTTTGATAATATGTAGCATGCAAATGTTGCACATGCAGGAAGCCACAAGTGTAAAGTAGAGCAGGAAGGAAGAAAAGATTCATCGTTGTTTGTCTGTTTGGGCTTACTATTCATTTGATTATGTGAATCTGGTTTCTGCACGCATGTTACACAATCACACTGTAGGGATGCTTTAAAAGCAAGCCCCCTTCTGTGTAAATAATCACAGCTGGAGTCCATGACCTGGGTCAAGTTAGGATAAAGGTTAGGCTTATCTAAGCCATAGCTTTGAAGGAATTAAATTAATTTATATGATTAATTTCTTATAAAGTTGTGGAAAATTTACTTTGCATGTGCGTGTGTGTGTAGGTGTGTGTATCTGTGCATGTGCTTGTGACTTCCTCGGCTGTTCATAATGAAGTGACAGCTTGACAAACTGTGGTTCTAGTTATTGTATCTCCTTCTTGACCCAACAAGCCACAGTGTTTTTCTTGACTGACTTCACCTAGATGCCACACAAGATGGGAAAGAGCATAAACTCATGGTTCTTCTGGAAAAACACATTGTTGTAATTTTAACCACATTACAGTAATTTCTACAAATGTATACATGCACACATGCATTTTCGCAGACATTGTTGAGCTTCACCATGCATACTGGTGTTTAATGATACGTGCAAGCTTTCTCGTAATTCACTCCAAGCACATCTCTTTGTCTCCTGTGGCTCTTTTTCATGATAAGTCCCTGTCCGTATGGAGAAAAGCTCATCAAAAGCAGGAGATGATAAAGAGGACAATGAGCGGGGGCCACCAGGACCCCCTCCTCTGGGGGCCACAGATTAGGCCTCCTGCACTTCCTTTGGAAAACAGGCACCAGACCCAGAGGAAGCTCCTGTCAGCTGCGCTCCCTCACCTCTCTGGCCTCTCTTGGTCTAACTCCCAGCTCCCTCTCTCCACCACTATCTCCCTTTGTCTCTCTCTCTTGGTTTTATTCTCTGTCTCAGAGATGAAATGCAGAGCTCTCCATCCACAACTTGCCACTGTACTCCACCCGGATACTACAGGCCAAGTCTCATCAGGCTACTGCAGCATGTCACGTTGACACTATGTTTTTTCTGTCATGCATTCACAGGCTCAGTGGCTACTGATTATAAAAATGAATCTGTTGGGATACAATTTATCAATATGAATGTAGTGAGGGGAATTAAAGAAGAAAATAAAATGTAGACCATAGATGATCCACTTCTTGAACTACAGAGCCAAATTACAGTCTTAAAATAATGTATTGAATATTTATGAGGATTGAAATTATAGTGGGCACGGAAAGTGGTCAGACCCCTTTAAACTTTTCACACTTTGTTTCATTGCAGCCATTTGCCAAAATCGAAAAAGTTAATTTTATTTCTCATAAATGTACACTCAGCACCCCATCTTGAAAAATAAAAACATAAATATAGAAATTTTTGAAAATTTATTAAAAAAGAAAAACTGAAATATCACATGGTCATAAGTATTCAGACCCTTTGCTCAGTACTGAGTAGGAGCATCCTCTTGGCTCCTTCGATGGTTCCTTCGACTTCATGATTCTCATTTGCTCTGACATGCACTGTGAGCTGTAAGGTCTGATATAGACAGGTGTGTACCTTTCCTAATCAAGTCCAATCAGTTTGATTAAACACAGCTGGACTCCAATGAAGGAGTAGAACCATCTCAAGGGGGATCAGAAGAAATGGACAGTCTGTGAGTTAGATATGAGTGTCACTGCAAAGGGTCTGAATATTTTTGACCATGTAAAATTTCTTTTTTTTTTTAAATAAATTTGAAAAAGAAATTCTACATTTCAGTTTTTTGCTGTCAAGATGGGGTGCTGGGTGTACATTAATGAGAAATAAAATGAACTTTTTATTCTAGCAAATGGCTGCAATGAAACAAAGAGTAAAAAGTTTAAAGGGGTCTGAATACTTTCTCTGTAAGTGAACTGTAAGTTCAGGATGCCAACCTACTAAGAACATCTTTAAAATGAACGACACAATAGGATATGTTTTCCATGTGCTATGTCATGACACCCTGTAATATATTAGGATCTCTGTATTTGTTTATGGTGTTTAAATAAATGAGGCCAATTCTACAGTCTGCTCTCCTCTGTAAATCAAATAACATGATATGTATCTCATCATCTTATTCTTGAAAAATTGAAACACAAGGTGTATTTTTTTCTGTTATGCTACTGCTCCTCTAGAACAAATTACACTCGAGTCAGCCATCCGCAGCCCATACATGTAAACAAGTATCTGTGGAAGACTATGTTATTCACTAGGTTAGCCATGAAGAATCATGCACGGTCATCCATACAACAGTAAAGCAGCTATCTCTGTTAGTTACAAAAACAACTTTATCCAAGACAAATTAGCCCCTTGGGGATATTTGCATTTGATTTTTAAACACTAAAGGAGATGGCGCAACAGCATGAAATTAGTGGAATATCCCTGTAATAAATATTAGAGTTTACAGATCATTTTGCTTCAGTTTTGGCCCACTTTACAATCACCCCCCACTTGCAATGAGAAATTATTCAGCTTTTTGGATGTACTTATGTCAGCTTTATGACTCATTTGAACTATTGGCTTTTTCTTCCAGTTAATCACACACCTGTCTGTGCTCATCACTTTGGTGACCACAGCCAATAAAACAGAGAGCTCTGGCTAAAAGAAAGAAACAAAGAGAACAACTTTTTCTAACAGCATGTAACAACTTTGGTTAAAAGTTTAAAATTTATTCAACTCTGCTCATGAATGCATTTTACTAAAGCTTGCAAATGGGCCCATGTCTGTCTCGCTAATCTCAAGATCAAGTCACAGACCCAAATCACTGGCATGTTTAGTGTCACTTGCAAATACTGTATATCCATTCAGTAGTTGAAATCTAGTCTTTGTACACAGGAAAGGTACTTTAAAATACTGCAGGAATGTAGACTCTATTTTCAGCAGAGACATCAAAGACAATTTGGATCTCATGCTGCTCAAGTAGTGCGCCTGGTGTGGGCACTCATGGAAAGCCCAAGAAGGTACCTCCATCAGGCGTTCCTGCAAACTTAGTGGCTGTTGAAAGCTGGCACGCAGTACACTCTACACCACAAACACTGCCACAGGTAATGTTTTCCTGAAGTCACGCCAGTGTTTGAATTTCCATTTATTGAGGAAAAAGATTCAGGGTTCACTCCTGAAATACAAGCAGCCTTTTCAGCCAAGACCAGCACAAATGCTGTCTGCCTTTACAGACAGCAGGACTAAAGCTCCTGTGTCTTGGAACCATAGAGGTGAGAGGATTAGGGCTGGCCACAACATTTAACGACACTGAATCCTGTTTGATTCAATCAAGTATGGTAAAAAGCAGGCACAGACACATCAGACCTAAACTTCCTGTTTCTGACCCTGCCACGCAATGCGCAGTTATGTTCCTGTGTGGGGGGGTTTTGTGGGTGCATACATTTGCATTTTTGTAGTATAGTATATGTCTGCTGCCTGAGAGACCTCTGGCATCTTACCATAACATCACTGAGCTGAGATGACAGATTGATCCTGAAGCAAATTTCATCATGTTTTCCTCAAACAAATGTGACAAATTCACAGGAAAATCCCACTGCTTGTAGTCAAAACGCACCTCATATGAGATTAAAGGTGGAACACTAGGCCTTTCAGAGAAGCACTTACTTAATGTCTAAGTGCTGAACACTCCAAAGCTTTTTTATAGTGACCTCCACCTTTTAAAATGTTGTGGCAAGGCATTAAATGCAATTTTATTTTTCTATTCTATGTTTAGCCAAAATTCACTGCTTGAATATTCCTTTTGCAGCAATTTACCATACATTACATAATAAATAAATCAACCTAAAACAGCATAAACATAGTGCATTAGTCCAGCTTTTGACTGAGATGTGTGTTATCATTGCTTCCTTCACATGAGTCAAAAGCCAGACCTCAGCCAGACACCAATGCACCTTATTCCTCTAGAGACTGGTTCAGAGATTTGACAGAGTCTGGGACTCAGACTGGTCAGGCCAGAGTGGAGCAAGCCACACAGGAACGACATGTGATAAATGGGTCTTATCTGGAGGTTGTGGTGTTGGGAAGCTGACTCTGTTTCCCTCCGATTACATTAGCAGGCAGGAAAATGGTACGCAAGGGGAATGGCTGGAATTCCATAGAGCGACAGGCAGACACTCATTTTCACTTGTTTACCAATTGATAAAGAGACCACAAGGAGGCATGGAAAAGGGGCAAAATGACTTTATGACTGTGCAGTCTGAGTAATCCAGTTGCCTTTGTTTATGCTCTGAGGATGTACAATCTAATAAACTACTGCTTGTAGTATATTGTGGAAAAATTAAACTGAGTAACCTGAAGTTCATTATCTTTACGCAAACGATAGGGGATGCTATGTATGCCACTATCTCCTGACCTAATGCCCTCTACAAACAGTTTAAAGCCAATATCCTGGAGTCAGCAAGGGTCCACACTGGGTGATTCATTACCAGTTACACCTGTACCACTTGACTGCACTTGACTGAATTGTTTCCTAGTCATGGCCCTATGGGGGTGCATGACTTGGTTAAACAGTGCATCAGCAGCATATTGTGCTCAGATTGGAAAACTTCAGTTTAAACCTGCCAGCAATTAATAGCTGTACATTTAAATGTTCTAATCTTCTAAGTTATCTTATAGATGTTTTTTCTTAGCCCTCCAGTCCTTATTTTGTGGTCTCACATTTCTATTTACTGCCCTTATTAATTTCTTTGATCATTCCTCAGATAACAAATTCATGTGACGTCAAGGTTTGAATAATCAGAGTATTCGTAAAGGTTTGAAATGAACATAAACAATTTCTAATGACTGTAAGGTATTGTATTAATACAATGAATCTTTGAAAAAGTTACCTGTGGGTTCAATTTGCCTAATCTACTCAAATTTTCACATGCTTCCCATTTTCCTGTGTTTACATACAGTATTCAATCTTTAACTTTATCCTTGCACTACTGGTTCCCCCCGGAGACACAAATTTTGAACAAGAGTGCCCAAACTTTTATAAACCACTCCATTTATAATATTTTTTGGTTTGCATTTTCTTTTTAAAACACAGCTAGGCCTTCTAAATAAATAATTATGTTTCTTATTGAAAGAAAGCATTTTCTACAAAGTTGCTTTTTTTTAATCTTTTGTCCTAAGTTGAAATGCTTCATGATTTTTGACAGAAAACACTGACATGATATTGAGGTAGAATGAGGGAAAGGAAGAGAAAGCAGCTACGATAAGATGTAGGCAGCAGCCCAGACAAACATGGTGTGGCTCTTCCTTACTGACATCCTGAGGAGGAAGCTGTGCTGCTCTGGCCCCTCACCACCAAACGCCCAGTGATGAGCTCCTCCAGCAGGTTATCCAAATGAGTCAAAATCAGCATTTATTAGCACTTTCCCCTCTAGTTTTCTCCGCTCTATGACTCATTTTCAGCTGAACTCAACCTAAAATCAACATCCAGTTTCCCTTTCTTTCTGTCTCAATATCTAGATCTCCTACTTTCCCATTTTCTTTGCTCCCACTATTGTCTCATTTTCCATCAACCTCCCCCCCTTTCCCTTCCTTTCCACCCACTACATCACTTATTTTCCACACCTGCTTGTCATGGTTCTGAATGTAAATCATATACCAAATACTTGCAGATATCCACCAGACATACAGGGGAGCAAAGAAGGGAAAATCCTGCTCCCAGCTCCATAAATCACCATTCAGACAATCAAGCAAATTGTGGCTCAAATGGCTCCTAACGAAGTTCTAATTGAATAAGGTGGTGGATGCATTTAAGCAGTGCTGCAAGTTGAAGTCTGGAAATGATATCTAAAGGTGTGTGTATCTGTGTGTGCCTGTTTGTGTGTGTGAGAGCATGCATGTGTACAACAGGCTTGCTGGCACCAGACACACAGTGGTAAGCAGCTCAGTTTAGCTTACAGTGGTGACTCCCAGTGGGCCTGTCCTCCAATCTAGCAGCAACCTGAAGAACTGCAGGCACTTTTACAAAAAAGAAAAAAAAGAAAAACAATGAGCATATCCAGAAGAGAACCAGGCTGTGACAGTAAAATATGCCCACTACAAACAAGTCCTTTATATGCAAATTATGCATAGTTTTTTCACAAAGGTTTATAATGTATGTACAGTTTTTATTATAAATGTTTATAGACTTTGGTTAGTTACACTTATTTTTGTTGTTTTAAAACATGCTTTCAGTTTTTAAACATAGACATCCATGTTACAAAAAGGCTTTGCCATCAATAACAATGTAAAAGTCACTTTGTTCCACTGTGCTGAGTAGGTACGACTGCCACGTATTGTTATTCTGGCTTCATTTTTTTTTCTCACATCTATTCATCCTCTATCTCGGTTATCTGCCCTCTACATGCCTGTTCAGCACAGCAGGGGTCCCCCGGGAGAACAAACCCACACTGGATGGTATGAAGCAGTCCCACAGTCCGCCTCTCCTCTCTCCTTCTGTGCCCCCCACTCTGTCTGCCTCCCCCTGTCCCCCTGTGTCCCTGACTGTACGTCCCGTCAGTCTGCCTTATGACCTGGTTGCTGATAAGACCAGAGGCCCCCGCAGTGCCTTGGGTTCAGTGCCAGCACTTTCCTCTCACACAAAGTCAGTTGTGCTGTGTATCACAGATGGAATAGATGATTAAAAGCAACAGCCCAGCTCAAAAAAAGAGCAATAGGGCTTAAACAATAGGGCTTGATTACATGGTAGTTTGGCTCTTTTAGTGTATGTAGCCACTTTTTTTTTTTTTACACAAGACTCAGAGATTTATCTTTTTGCAAATAACTGGTCAAAATATATTATTTTCCAGTTGCTGCTGTGGTGTAGGACCAGATAGAACCAGCAAGTTATGGTGTCATTTCTCAAAACTTATCATGCAGTTCCTCTGAACTTACAGTACACTTTTTAAATCAGGGTTCACAAAATACTTGTATTTCCACTTGAAAAACGCACTACAGAACTTTTTACAATTTTCTCAGTAATGCACCTCCTATCGATGGTTAAACTGGTATCCATCTTCCATTCTACCTGTATTGTGAGCTCAGTTCTGCCAGTAAAAAACAGTCTTATCTTGACTCTTGTCTTATCTCTTGTTCTGCCCCTTCCTCTCTTTCTTTTCCTCCCATCCGCCTATAATGTTTTCTTGCATTTCTTTGCTGAATACACCATGAAGCGCGCTCAAAACACCCAATGTGTTTATATTTGTTTGCTCGCATTTGAGGCGGTGTGAAACCAATACTTGGCTACAACATCATGCTGTATCCCACATGGAAAAGTTGCATAGTGCAGTTTCTCGGCCTCTGGATGCTACTGGGCAGTGACGGCTCGAGAAATGCACATAATGAATGTTGGTGTGCCATCAAAACAAGTCAGACACGCACATTTTTTTTTAGAGAAGAAATAAATTAAATAGGGTATCAGCAAATGGACCTATATAGTCCACTGAAGTTCAAAAGATGAATTAGCCATGTAATGCATTAACCCCGTGAATGGGACTGTGAAACATTAGTGACGTTACAGTATTCCACATTCACACAAAAATACTTTTACAACTAAAGTAAAGAAATAAATTGATAGATACTAGCTAGTCTGTTCTGACAACAGCCTCAGTGTGATGATGTCAAATCAGTCTGATGTTTAAAGTGCTGATGACACGTTTTTGACATTTTTTGCCATGTTTTAAAGACCAAAACGTTCTTCATGATGATCTACGTAACAGAAACAGGTGCGCCTACATAGATGAGTTATTAGAAAACATCGCTGCATTTCAGCACATCTGACCAGACTGTGGCGCTGTTAGCCCAAACTGGACATGACGTCTGCCAGATAACATTCTCAGCTCATTTAACATTGAAGTCAATGGCTTCATTGCAGTTTTTAAGTTCCTTTTCCAGTTTTACAGACAAACAGTAATGACTCAGCCTTCAAATTGTATTGACAGTTAATGGTTAAAAACTTGTAAGTACAGTGTTAGTTTATTTAAGTTTCCTACAGATTCAGAATTTTATTTTGAAGAGGATAAAGAAGCAGGTCGGACTTCCCGGTAACCAGCGGGACCTCTCTGCACGTCTCTCCTGTCTACAGCCTCTGTTTACTGGAGCTTCAGCCACCAACGTGTTGAGACTTCTAACACATGAAACTGCGATCATTTCCTCTGGAATATTCCTTGTCAACCATCATTGTGTGGCAGGGTGAAGGAGGACCCGGGCGGGAATTAAACCACAGACTCCTGGGTGAGAGTCATGCGTGCTAACCAGTCAGCCAAAGGGACATCCCCTTGGCCAAGTAGCCAGGGAACATGAACACTCGGAGGCATAGTGACAGGACTGTCAACTGCCACAATTGCTTCATCAGATCTGTCATACAGCTGCTGTATGGACAGACAGCAGCTGCTCGGTTAACAGGACTTCTCTGGCCATCAGATCTCCTCCAACTGCAGCTTCCAAAGATGCATCTTTTCCTCCATCCTCATCTTTATAAATGGGAACTATTTAAAACTTGACTGGAACCATGGAAGTTGTTATTTTCTCATTTTTTAAAGGCTAATTATTTACCGCAGCTAGCTCGCGGCTAGCCGTTAGCTGCGAGCCAATGCAGGGAACGAGTGCCTTTTCTCTGTCACCCCTGGCTCTATGTCAAACTGGTGCAGCTCCTTAACTGTTGTGGGTCCACTTGTGCTGCTCTGGGTCCACTCCATTTTTTTGCATCTCCACAGATAAAAACTGGGACAGGTACCCTTATATCTGACCCAACCCATCCTTTTTTGGTACCCTTTCATAGGGGTACTGATTCAACCAGACCAGATCCGGACCAAAAAGGTGGAGCTTCACACACTGCAATTCGTTGATTGGTTGAAAAAATATGTCACTTCCTGCATGATCTGGCATAAAAACAAAGCAGGGATGACCCTTTTGTTTCTGTCTCATGTGGTGTGGTGCTTTGGCTAACAGGCGCTGCACTGTGATGATGCCGTGTGATGATGTAACAGCATTATCCCGTTAATACTTTGCCTCCAGGGTGAGGGTACAGTTTGCTGTGGGGACGCATCGTGAAATCAACATATCTGTACCAAAACCCACCAGGCCCACCCCAACCCGCCCCAACCCAAACCAGCAGGTGGAAACGGGGCTTTAGTTGCACATCCAGCTGCCTGCTTAAAGTCGCCATCAGTTTATATTCAAATATGCTTGTATATTTAGTCATATTGCATTGTGAACATATTATTATGATGATGATGACAATAATAATAATAATAATAACTGTTATTATTGTTGTTGTTATACATTGACATGTACAGTATGGTAACACAGGATTAACTGTGATTTCAAGGCATCCAATGCACTTTACATGTAACACATTTTTCATTCTTGTGTAGCCAGCTTTCCTGGGGCAGACAGAGAGAATCGGACATTAATATTTTGTCATTTGGCCTCAAAACTTGAGGAAATACAGGAAACATCCAACTCCCAAATGCTCCATCAGATACATGTTTACAGGCAAAACTCCCTCATTCTAGCGCTTCTTCATTCAATAATTCACTGAAGAAAGCATCTATTGAGAGAGTGCGTGCGCTGTCTGGAACAGCTAAATGTACTCCCTGTTAACATTTGTCTGGACATATATAACAAGGCTCATCAATCTTCTTCAGGGAACTTTTCAGAGTTTGGATAAAAAACAACCAGGCCTTGCCAGGCTGACTCATGAGGTGGAAACAGGCTCCTGTGCTGTCAGAAAAGTGAAGAGTGGTCAGTCTAACGCAGTCTCAGACAGATAGTAGATGAAGTCTGTGTAGGCAGGCTGCTGCCTGAAATACCTGAAATAGTATTGATATTATACTTTCCTTCAGACCACTGCTGCAAAGACAAGATGGAGCTTGGCATATAAACCTCTTCATAAAAAAAGATAATATCTGTTGGCAATGATGTGAAACAGGGGGAAAGATTATTGTGAGCCAGGCACAGTTAAAAGCTCTGCGTATTGATTATAATCATGTGAATCACTTTACAATACAATTCTTACAGGTTGAATGCTGAAGTAGAACATTAAGCAGCAAGAAGGATATTGGCTTCCCTTTTGGTCTGTTTGCCTTTCTAGTTGTTCTTGGCTCTCGCAAAGATGAAGTCAGCAACAGAAACAAGAAAGGTGAGACCTGAGGGAAACTCAAGTGTGTGAGTGTGTGCCCATGTTGAAAGGTAGGTATACTCCACAAAAGGAAGGAAGAAACGGCAATCAGAGGGTGTTTCATAAACACATTCCTGAGCAAAGCCACGATAGTGCAGACAATAAATTGCTCTGTGGAGATATATAAGGCAATCCCTGCAAAGAAAAATGATAGACAATGTGTGTCTGTGTGCAACTGTGAATTATGAGTCTGTGCACATGTAATTGAATGTGTGCATGTGTGTCTGTGTGGTTGAGAGAGGTGCTTTGACCCCGGTCAAGTCACTTGACTTCTCGGCACCTCTGCCTCCCCCAGCTGTATCAACACATCCCCCCTTTACCCTTGCACACAGGCAATGGGCCGGCAGCGTGTCAGGAGCCTGGCTTTAGCCCATCACACAGAGACTGACTGGGTGTTTGTGTGAGTTTAGGTGGAGAGGATAGAGGGGGACTGCACTCCACTCTACAGAATTCAAATTATTCCTCACCCTTACATCCCCCACTGGCAGCCATGCCCTGAGTAAACAAGCAGCCAGGGTCAGGGGCAAAGCAATCAGCACCACTCGGTAGCTCTTAATGGATTTCTATGTTTTCTGACAGGTGTTATGGTGGTGCTGGGAAATAGGTATGGTATCAGTAAAAGTCCCTTTATTATGTGCTAAAATGCACAAGTTTACCTAATGATGCTCAAAAAAGGTGTTTTAGATGTTTACAAATTATGTGATTAATTCAAAGTGTGTGTACACTTTTTAGTTAATTATTTACCGTTTCTTTGTGTCAGTCCTGCTCCCTTATTCATCATTCAGTACCTACTGTACATAAAAGATAGTCAACAGATTATTGTTTCATGAAACTTTTAGAAACTTGAAAGGACCCACCAATTAAAAATCAGACAGGAGCAAACAGTAACACTAAGACCATGGTACTCATTTACACTGTACTGTATATGTTTCACTTTTCTCCAGATTGCCTGTTGTCTTGTCTAAAATCTCTGTAATTTATGCATTTCGGCTTCCTCAGTTACTAATGCTGCCATTACTTTTGATCTTGCCTTTTTTTTAACAAGTTTACAATATTTCCTGAGATCTCCTTGACATTTCTGTGATTACTTTGGTCACAATACTACAAAGATGAAGTACCAAAGTACACTTATCAACCCTTTCTTAGCAGCCCTTTTCTGCATTTTAGGGTGTATAGGGAGAAGTAGTAGTCGTAGTGACCTTTATTTAAAACCAGGTAAGTCAGTTAAGAACCAGTTCTCATTTACATGGACGACCTGGGTAAGAGGCAGCAAAGTAAATAACACCAAACAATAAATAAGAAATACACAATTACAATTCAAAAGTACAAGATGACAAAAATAGTAAATACTCAACAAAATGTAATTCAAAGCTGACAGCTAAAAGCAGGCACATATAGATATTTACAAAACAAGTAAAAAGTTAGTGACTAAAAACAAGTGCAATGGTTTTGTAGCAGCTGTTGTATTGAGTTTTTAAAGGAGGAGATTGGAACAAATGAACATAACTTCAGGGTCTGCTGCAGGTGATTCCAGGTCATCTGCAGCAGAAAACTGGAAGGAAAAGCGTCCAAAAGTGGTGCGTACTTTGGGTATGAGAAGGTTAATAAAACTAGCAAGAGGAGAAGGGGCTCTTCCTTAAAGGGACATTGTGTAACAATCATATATTGCAAGCAACTCACTAGTACTTTTCATGCTGCGTTTGCGCGAAACCAGGCAGACGGACGACAGCCGTTGCATGTAAAGGCATCAACAGCCTCTATGTGAAGATGTGGTCTGTCAGTTACAGTGATTTCAGTCCACATCTGATATGTTGTCATGGCGATGTCGTATTGTTTTCCCTTACCCATGTTGGCTTCTGTGATTAAAATTACATCTGGTTTGTTACTGACGGCCATCTGCCCGACTGCACGTGAACCCAGCATCAGCGTAACGCTGGTTCCTCCTCACAGCACCCGCGGTGACTTTTCAAAAGCATTACCTCGAACTGAGCTGATAACTCCGGTGAGTTTCTGTGGTTTCCCACTGTCACGATTCTACTGAATGTAAAAACATGCCAACACCACTGAGCCAACCCGTTCGATGTACTGTATATATAAATGATACGAACGGCAAATTCAGAGCTTACAGGAGCAATTCAGTTTGTTGATGGGAGTGATTACTGATTAATGGCAAAATACTTTTGAACAAAATAATAATTTTTTGTGAATAGATAACAGGAGAACTTGCACAATATCCCTTTAAATTGTGTCTCTTTAAGTAAAATGAGTTTGTCTGACCTCGGTAAACATGACATTGACTAGACACACCTGGATTAATCAGTTCATCAGGTAATTAAAGACAGAAAGTTCAGTATTAAGTTCAGGAAGTAGTGGAACTGTGCATGTAGCCCATTGAACCTGCACCATGCCTCTCCAGTGGAAGTCACTACAACATTTCCAAGGAGATATTGTGCCTAGCCTGCAATACAGCGCAATGTTATTGCACCATTTAACGACAATCACGAGAATCTGCAGTCTTAGTTTTCAAGCTTTTTGCAAGTTCACATTGCAAAAACTAAAGTGAAATAAATATTGATTCAACGTCGGCAAAATTCACTTACTGTATGTGAAGAAACCCAACGTAGAAATAACAGCTTTGCAGCTTTGCAAAATAGAAACTAAAGTCAATGTTGATCCAACGTCGGCAAAGCAACGTTGAAATAATGTTGCCATTACAATGTTGATCAACTTTGCAAAATCTAAATAAAATCCAATGGTTTTTTAACGTTTGTACCTGCCGTTGATTCAACGCTGATTCCACGTTAAAATGCCAACTGGGTGGATGGTTGATTTGGAAGAAGCTCATTTGAAAAGGGGAGGTTGTGGACATGAATCGCAGACAAAGAAATCATCCAGTTTGGATGACACTAAGGGAAAAAAAAAAGATTTTCTGAAGAAAAATCTAATGAATCTGTCAACTGGATATCTATGCAATTGAGCTATCTGACTACTTCACTTGGCCTAATACTGGAAGTTCTTTTCCATCCTTACAGTAATTAAACTAACTTCTAAAGGTGATAAGGGTGTAGAGCACTTTTTCCACTTTCATGAGAACAGGAAGATTGACTGTCCTTTCAAGCAGCTCTGCTTGAGCAGCTGTTAAAGACATGGTGCATGTTTGAATCCTATCCACTGGGTGCCTTTTTGAGTAGATTTAAGGATGTTGGATGCCCTCTGCAGTGACATTAAGGGAAAAAAAAGCTACTTTGCTAATCCTCACAGAATCTTTAATATCATTACTGCTGTAAATACCCCTGGGGGCAGGAAGAATGAATGGGCCTCTTTGTTTTATTATTATTATTTCTGGCGCACGGAACCACAAGTCTGTGCAGCGCTGACCGAGGGTCTATACCCAAATGGCAATGGTGCTACAACTTATTGTACAACAAACTCATCTTTCAGGCTTTCCAGCTAGCAGCAGCCTCACTATGACCTGGGATTTGGGCCAAACAATGCATTACCTTTTACCGCCTAACCTTCACTACTTCCATTCCACATAGTTAGCTCTTCTTCTGAACAGGAGCATCTCAGTGCCTTGCTGATTTGCAGTCTGAGGGATGATATGAGTTTCCTGCCACTAAGTATACAGAGGCCAAACACTTAATGACACAACACAAAGACATATGTCCTCTCACACTATGTTACATGCTACAAGAAAAGCTAACACCCAGATACGTATTTACTTGCTTATCAAATATTGTATATTTGCCATAGGATGACTAATGACTATTTGGAGCTGAAAGCCTTGGGGCCTTGAGTGCTTGGCCATGTGGTTCTGTACAGTCTGTGTTCTGACAGCTGGCAGAGAAAAAAAAACCTGGCAAAAGCCTTTTCGCCACAAAAAAGTAGTCAATAACAGGAACTCAATCAAACTGCCCTGGTTTCCGGTAAGCTATGTACTCTGGACTGCCTGGTCTGACAGACGTTGGCTTGCTGAAATAGTGCTGGCAGCAGGTCGGCCCCCACCGCAGCGCAGAGCACTCTCAGTTGGCTCTGTTGTGCCACACTCATTTGTACCTCATCTGACTGCGGTTTTCATGTTATATTCAGCTGGGTTAAAAAATGTGCCTACTGCAATGATTTGTACTGAGTCAGGTTAAAGCAACCTGAAGATTTGAGTTATCTTGTGTTTGCAAGAAAAAAATGAAGGGACTGACTAAAGAACATCACTGGAAAGAGAAACTTACCTTGTGTAGGTTACCCTAACCATACCCCTACCCCTAAGGCAGAGTGGAAACAGCCATTTTGAAAAAAAATGCTCCCAAAGAAGTTTCTCTATACTTTAAACTAACAATATTGCAGGAAAGTAGCATTAGACTTAAGTTTAGAATGACTTCTTCTCATTCCCAAATTTAAACGTTATTATCCTATAATATAAAATTTGTACAGTCTAAAACCTCATCATGCTGCTAAGTTATACGGTTAGAAGCAGAGTGGTGCTCAGGAAACAGCTTGAGGTGAATGTTGCGGTAAACAGGGCAGCTAATGTCACAGCTAGTAAACCTCCAGAGTGACAAGTAGTGTTAGTTTTCCAAGTTTGGATTCCACAGCGCCTGTCATCATCTATGCTTTGTTTAGTCTGCATGTCACTGTCTATCAGCTCATTGTAACACTGAAATACCCTGTAGACAGTGGAGGAAACAGCACTGTGAAAATCTGATCCAGTGTATGGGAGGTTGTAACAAATAAGAAAAAAATCCTAACGTTTTCTCCTCTTTGCACAATGATAAGATTATTTGATGCAATAATCCAACTCGGAAGATCTCTAGTGGCCATGTAACCCTGCATTAGTCAGCAAATGCCTCAGCAATGCTCAAGTGGCATGACAGAGGTGTTAGTTATCTCTGCCAAGCAAGGAGCATAATTGCTTGTGTTTGTTTGTTTGTTTGTCTGTTAGATAGCCAAACAACTCAAAAAGTTTATGAACAAAAAAAAAAATGAACAGATTTGGATGATATTTTCAGGGAATGGCACAAGCAAGAACTGATCAAATTTTGGTATTAATCTGGATCGTTGTCTTGATACAGGAGTTTTTTTAGATTCTTCATCATTGCAGGATATATGGGGAATTTAAATTTTTTGCCATATGGTCTGCGCTCTCTGAATGCTTTTCTACTTTAAACTCTTTCAACCAGCTGCTTAAGGTGTCCTTTTTTTCTCCTCTATACATTTCAGAGCATCCTCAGTGAGCAAATAAACTTCAAACATTTCTATCATCTCTCTGATGTGTTCTTTATACATGCAATTTCTGTTATACAGCAAGTCACTTTGGATACAAACAAACCTGGGTCTTCATGTCAGCAACAATGATACATTCAGCAACATATTAAGCACAAAAAAGAAAAAAAAACATTTTTCTTTTGCAGTAGTGATAGATGACACCACTGTACACCATTTAATTATAGTTGGTAATTCATGAGCTTATGAAAAAGGTGTGCATTTCATTAAAAATCTACATTGTAATTGTGTCAAGAAAGCATGTCAATGATGTAGCTTATGTTAATTTTTTGTTTTACTAAGTGACATCAAGCAAAGGCATACAGAACCAGTGACCTGGCCTGTCTGGGTATTATGAGATGGGACAGGCTCAGGATAGCTGATTAGCAGTGACTGATCTTCCAAATAAAATATGTGCGTGTATTACACCTTTAAACCTTCCAAAGCATTCCAAGGTTTGTTCTCTGCAGCTTTAAAAATAAAAAAGGCAGCCAAAAGTCTATCCAGCGCTTTCAGCATGAAGCGTGCCTACTGCCCCACGTTAGCAACTTGCATCTCAAAACAAGAAATTCTAGGTAGACTTGCTGTACATGAAGCATAGTTCCTTGGATAATGAGCCTTTCCTTGATTTGAGCCTCATGTTTGTATTGAAGCTTTACTCCTGTGTGTATTTATAACACCCTTACAACAATATCCAACATCTCAGTTTGTCTTACACTTCTGTTGTATTCTAAATCATTCCATATAGTAAAAATACAGCTTTCTTTTTCTTCATTCAGCATTTTGTAAACAAGTCAGATTCTTGGTCACCATACAATGTTTACACCCTTTAACTTAATATATCTATTTTATTTTTTCCCATCCGAACAGCTACAGTCACACGGATATCTGTCAGTTGTATCATTAATGCATCTTTATGTTTGTGTTTACCTGTTTTACTTTGTGGTCTGCTCTGAGAACGTAAAGTTGAAATCAATATTGGTTTAAATTCTTCTTTAAAAAATAATGATTGTAATGTTTTATATTTCCAATTGGAGAGGATGAATGCAGTTCTTCTAGTGTGGTTTTCAGATGCTTTTTTTTTTTTTTTTAAGATAAAGGCAACATGAATATCCAGGACAGTGAAAACATATTTCAAAGTAACTAAATGGCTGTGTCATATGAAGTTTTGGTCTTCAGGCTTAGTGATGACCCCCTCGGGAATGGGCCACAGACTCTTGTGTGTCTCTTATCAAGCTCCCAAACATATTAACACCTACTTACTGTATGAGATGTTTTGTAGGCGCCACCCTCTGGCTGAAGACCTTATCTGCGCTCTGCAGCAATTCAGCATCACCATATTCTTTCAGTCTGCTTTCATTATGTTGTCATCTGATTTCTGCTTCAACTGTCCTGCTTCAACTGTCCCACACCATCACCTCCAACATACACAGACCCAGGGACCACCACCCTTTTGCTGTACACTTTCTCACACTCTTTCTCCCCTACCATGTTTAGACCCTTGGCTTCTGACTAATTGAATAAGCAGCGACCCTGTGGACGGCCTCTCTGAGGGATTAGGATATGATCTCAATAGAGCACTCCTCTGAGGGCAAATGCAGCCAATCTCGACCCATTTCATGCTCTGCACTCCAGCACACGAAAGGCCCACATAGAGGCCACACACAAAAGCACAACAGAGAAAAGTAATTCATGAGCCCTAAAATTAAGCACACTTTAAATTCTGACCTTTCTTTTATGAAGCACAGCTGTTTTTTTCCCTTTTTTCTTCTTTACCTCGCCTCCCAAAATCCTGCAGACTGTTAATTACAAAAACCCTACTTTTGTGTGGAAAAACTCTAAAATTTACAGAAACAAACAGCACATTAAAATTGTCGTCTGCATTCTTTTACTGATTATTTATTGATGTGTATTTGAATGTTTTTAATTTTCATTGTTTGGGTTTGTTAGTTGGGTTTTTTCATTTTTTCTTTAGATTTTTTTTTTTTTTTTTTTTTAGTTTTCAGTCACCCAGAATTGACTTTGCCAATGTTTTAAGACTTATGGCTGCAAGCCAATGCTACGTTTTCTTTTTTGTTGTTTGTTTGTTTGTTTTTTTATTTTTTAATCAAATCAAACTTTATTCAAAAAGTGCTTTCCATACCAATGCAAGGTGTTTGACACAATTTTAAAAAAATGCATATTCAAATAAACACGAGCCCTCACACGTCCAAGTATATAACACACAATAAACATACATGCACACACACACACACAATACTGTACATACCCCTTTCCCAATTCTGCATGACTTCCATCCCTAATTTCTGTCTCTTAAGTGAATAGGCATAAAAAAACGCAATTAGTAAAAACCATCTGGCTTGACACTGCTGTGAGGGAACGGTATCTTGGGGATCCATCCACACCAGGAGCCAGCCCATCCATGATCACAGAGGGCCTCACTGCAGGGACTCCCAGGGCAGGCCAGGGTCCACACCATTTGTTATGACAGACATGTCTACTGTTAGGCCATGGTTTCTCAAATGGGGGTACATGTACCCCTAGAAGTATTTTGAGGCATTTCAGGGGTATGTGAAATTTTTTAATGTCTGTTTTTTTTTTTTTTTTTTTAATAAATGAGAAAAAATCCTTCAGTAAAATGTATCTAATAAAGACTTTAAATGTAACGTTCATAAACTAAGTTTAGTTTCACACTATTTTATCAAAAACTTGTCTTCCACATACCGACATGGTTTGACCCAACCTAATAAGAGCCAAATGACATCAAACGTCAATCATTGAAAACTTTGTAATGCAAACAATGTCATGGTTAAAGTGTATTAGAAATCTGACTGAATGGAAAGAGGGCTAAGGGCCAAAGGAGGCTAAATTAAGAAATTTGCTGGGTTCCAGTAAACCTGACACAAATAATAAAGTGCAGGTTTTTTTTTTTTTCTCTTTTAATCTATTTTTCCAACTAAAAATACTTTGTGAAAGATAGGGGTATTAGGCTGAAAATATACCTTGGGGGTATTGTTTTAGACTGTACAGAAAGGTTGCAAACATCTACTCATAAGTCTTCATCTAATCACTGGGGCAGTTACAGAGTATAATGATCATACACCAATTCTGTCTTTTTTCTCATGCCTGCTTTGGCTTTTCACTCCTGCTCTGAAAAATGAAATTCATAAGCATCCACATCACCTTAAACACCAATTCTACAAGCTCTAGGGTTCAGAGGAAGCAAGTCAAACAGTGTGGGTTTTATTACATGCCTCAGCAATCCAGGAAAGGGGAAGCACATGTCTCAGTGAAATATGATCAAATTTAGATTATCTGCGGATATTTTGCCCCATTTTAACCTTCTACATAAAAGGAATCATATAAAAGTCTGCCCCAATTCTATAAAGGTTATTTGTTATGTGAAGCGTCGTCTTCTTCTTCCTGGAACGGGTGGCGTAGTTTATGTCTGCCTTTCCAGCTGCCTATTAGGATTGTGGCTTCCCATGTGGTGGTGAACCCCCCCTCCCCTCCCCGGCAGAAGGAGAAATATGCCATTAGTTCACCAGACCTGCCGTTGCTGTCAAAATCTGAGTGGGGAGTAGATCTATTAGATACCTATATTTCCTGATGGAACAGCCTTCATCTCTGCCTTCCCCTTTGGCACATTAAATAGAGAGACAAAACCCAGATGACTGGTTCTGAATCTATGAAAACATGGACTAAGTACACTGCTTTGGATGTGGATTCTGAAAGAAAATAATGAAAAAGCCACTGGTGGAAAAATTGCTTCTCAAAGGACAATTCAATTGAGAAGACACAGTTTGCTGTCGTGGTTAGCCATACTACTAGGTGTCTTTCACATTTTTTATAGCTTCTTTTTCTTTTGTATAAATCTCAAACAGGACAAGGGATTTTGTTTTGGGGTTCTTTTTTTTTTTCTACTTTTACTTTTTATCCCTTCAAATAAGTTAATCATTTTCAGTGAGACAGCCAGTTACAAATCCTCTGTGCCACTTCACCTCATCTATCTTTATCATTAGTGTTGGTTGGAAGCCTGGACTGTTTAGTCGGGGTTTCAGTTCAACAATGAGGCTTGTCTGATTCCTTAAGTAGGAGATGGAATGGTGCAAGAAAGATTTGTAATAAAAGCCTGCTCAGGTAAATCACTTTTCAACCTGTCATCACCTGCAGGGGTAATATTATTGGAAACAGGTGGTGTGTATAACATGTGGATATTGGCTACTCGTTTCATAGTCCCATAAGACTTGGGCACTGATGAATTCCACACTTCTTTGTAAATTATATTTAAGCCTCCTTTAGGCACAAACTGCAATGTTTTCTTTTCCATTGTCATTCATTTAATAACTCAGTTTTTAATGTTTGAATTTATTTTTTCATTTATTTATTTTATGTTTTAAAGCAACTTAGATGCAGTAAGTTGGCCACTGTCAAAGATGAAAGATGTTTTTCACCTTCAAGCAAAAGGAATTACAAATTTTATATAAAAATTAAACACCTTCAAAAGCAGATGTCCTGTAATATAGAGCATGATTAGCAAAAGCAATTAGTGTAACAAAAAGCTTTATGCCAATATCATGAATACAAATACATTATAATTATTATTATTATTATTATTATTATTATTATTATTATTATTATCATTATTATTATAAAATGTCATATATGCAGGCTACACAGAACAAACTCTGCACAAACTAAGACATGGTTATTCTTATCCAAACAAGAGATGTACAGCACTTAAATGATTTTTTTTTTAAACTAAAAAAGACTCATTGAAATATTCACAATTTTAAAAACAATTTAAAAGTTTCAATTCAATGTAATGTAATACAATACTGTAAAAGCCTACAAATGGAAGTATTGATTTGCAAAGGTTACTTACAGTCATAAAAACATTTTTCCTCTTTTTTCTTTGTTTATTTGTTGTTTGGTTTTTTATTGTTTGGTTTTTTAAAAATTGAAAACGATGACAGCACAGTCGTACCATGAAGGCTGTTTATTGATGTAAGCTGTAAAGTTACTATTGTAAGTCATGAAGCATCTTTTTTTTTTCTTTTTAGCTCTCCTTATCTTGCAGAATTCTCTGTTGGTAAAATAAAAAACAAAACATAGCTATATAAAGAAAATAAAACATAATATTTCTTTTTGAAATGGGAAAAACATTGAAAATAATAAATAGTGAATCTATGTTTTAACAGATCTAAAATCAAGAAAGAATTCACTATGGTATTTTAGTTTTGGGTTAAGAAGGAGGATTGATGAGATAAAATAGGCCCTTGTAACACCTTTGGAGCTAATAATAAACAAAATAAAACCAACCTAGTAAATATGCTTTGAAGCAGACATCAGTACTTTGGTTTGTAAACTTTTAACATAATATAATAATTCTGCTGACCAATTATCCTTATCAGACAAATTAAACCATTTCTTTTTCTTTTTTTTTTTTTTTACTTGAAAAAACTCTAAGCTTATAAGCTTCCAATGGAAAACCTCTGGTGAGCGCTCGTTGGGATATTAATTCAGCAGATATTTGACTACCTCCTCTGTCTGGCCAAAGCCTTATCCTCTAAGCTGCATCTCTGGGTAGTCCACTGTTTGTGTGAGCTCTGAATCTGCAGGCTTTACAGGCTTTCCTCTTCCCCAGGCAGGGTGGATGGGCTGCTGACTCCACATTCTCATCCCTCGATCCCTTTTCCTCCATCCCTCCATCCCCCAGTGTCCTGTTTACTCTCTGCAGGCCTACAGCCATGCCACCTCAGAGTCTCTCCAGACCACCAAGGTCCTGGCAACTGCCTTGGATTGGTTGGTGACGGCCCTCACCATGGGAACAACGGGGTAAGTTGCTGGGGTGGGTGGGGGAGTGGCGCTGTCCGTGGCTTAGTGGTGAAGATTTTTTCATACTGTGGACCAGGCCAGAAGATAAAGGTATGATTAAATATAGCCAGTACTCAACATCCAAAATGTACAATATGTTATTGCATTATGTTGACAGGTACCTTCTTACGATGCTCCTCCACTGAGCTGAAATTTTAGATTTTGTTCTTAACAGTAGCCGGTGGCCTCAAAAGCCATGAAACCACTTCGGGCTCAACAGTGACGTTGAAGAAACCTCAAGAAGAAGGTGCACCTTCCAGTCACACAGGCATCGAATAAGAGCAAAATCTCCTCACAGATTCTACTGTTTCATTTAGTCTCAGCTCTGGCTGGCAGGAGGTTTTCATACCATCCTCCTTAAATTTCCTCTATAGCCATGAAAGTAATGAGAGATGTTATTTTTGACACTCTGAGAAAATGGGAGGGAGTTCATGTTGGCCTAGAAATGTTCTGGGAGTCTTTCCAATGCATCGGTCGCCCTCTGCTGGTTTGAAGCCACAATGCTCCAAGTTCCCCGTCAGCAATAATGTGCTCTGCTTGCACACAGCTACCACAAAAGCAAGCATGGCAAACTCCATTGTGACATTTATTTTTGCATGGGTGGTCCACTTTACATTGTTGAACTCAGTGACAGCAACCTCTTGCAAATGCACAAAGAAAGCAGTGGTCCAATTTTGGGCAGTAAAAGATTTCTGCTTGGGTCAGTCTGTCAGCGACCCATTAAACCAAACAGTGCAAGCCAAGCAGTGCGTGCAGAGTTTTGAGGGTTTTGTCAAAAATGCTCCCTGGTAGGACACTTTATTCCCAGGAAGAGGGCTACTATTGTGAATTGAATATGGAGATGTATTAAGCTTTTCCTGAGTGAGACGTCAAGGGCTTTTCAGGGGGTCTAGATATAAACTGAAACAAAGAAAGAATGCTTGAGAAAATTAAGCTGGGAGGGAAAAGCAAGGAACACAGGTGTGTGTGTGCTTTAGATTTAAAGTGAAACCACTAAACTAATTTTCTGCTGAGTTTCTGGAAAGTGGGCTCCCACTCCTAGGCAATCAGCAGAGTGTTTTCCCCAATGCTGATGTGTGCTGATGTGGCCTGCAGCTTCTGATGGCTTCTCCCTTTCTTACTGGAAGGAGGGATGGGGGGCTGCTGAGACAGCAAATAAAGGGAAAGCGTGGGGCATGAAACATGAGTTAAACAAATAATAACTACATTTATCCATTTTTCATGCATTTATCATAAGCAGGACCACTTCCCAATTTAGATCTTTTTAAAAGTTAGGCATAAAAATTGACTCCTGTGAGCAATGGCGCCAAAGTTTATCATCCAGATTTCAAGTCTACACCACCAGAAGGAAACAAACAACGAGAAAACACACTTCTGAAAAAAGCACTCTCCAGTTGAAAGATGGCAAAGTATTGCTTTCAAGTCTTAACAAAAACTTACTCAAACTGAAACAAAACCTGGAACACTGAGGGTAAAAGGGGGCATGCGGCTCCTCCAAAGTGTTTGTGTAGGGTCTTCAAGATTTTGACAGCCACAGGATATGTGTGGGCCATTGTTATTCACTCCAAGTGCTACCTCAGTGGTACAGCTTCCTCTTCTCCCACCAACCTCAATGCCCACACGCATACATACACATACATTTACATAGCGTATGCCCTCATCAGACTTCCATTTTATCTCACAAATCAGTGTTATAATAATACAAACCTTTATTATTACAGTAACTTAAATGTTCATGGGTTTTTTTGTTTTCTAACTGCTTTCATAGAAATTTGAGACATACTGTAGTTAAGTCGCCATATTATCATTTCATTAATTTTTTTACTTACTAATTTGTAAATATTTTCAGAGACTACATCATCAAAAGATAAATTTGTCCATATTACTATGTCATTAAATCTTGCAACAGAATAATATACAGAGATGCATTGAGTATTGTATTGTATTGAGTACATATCATTGGTTTGTAAACTGCTAATAACACAGCTTTGATTTGAAAAAATAAAATAGAATATAGATAAAGTACCCACAAAAGCTTTCCTAGAACATTATGTTGAAAAGCCTGCTGATATGCAGTTACATGTGCATATTAATGTTTAAATATATAATAAATGTGCTATAAAATCTTCGCTCTAACACTATGAAATACATTGTTCCTTAAAAAATAATACATTTCATTGAAATTTTTGCGAACATAACCATCAATAATTTATTGAACAGTATCATTCATGGTATTTCTTACAATAAATCTTCAGTGAGAGTATGACCGTCATCCAGAACACCCCTGAATAGACATAGACACAGTAAATCTTTTTTGCTTGTGCTGCCTGCCACACAACACATAAAATTTCTCCCTCAAAATGGGCTCTTTGTGTGGTCAAGTGAATATGGCCTAAAGAATGAACCGCAGCACTGTGACTCTTCCTGTTTCCCCTGACTAAAAGCAGACTGGCCTTAAATGAAGGCAGACCCAAAAATGTCAAACCAAGAACAAACCAACGTGGAATTTTCAGCTCAGGTCAGGTATCAGCGATTCCCTGACACTGACTGACAAATGAGTGTTTTCCTTTTTAATGAAATTTCAAGAGTGATATAAATGCATGTATCAGGCTATTTTAGTTGTAAATAGTTCCACAAGTGTTTCAAATGTTTTTCTTCTTTTGCCATGCTGCAATTAATGTTTCAACTAGAAGCATCCATTAAATTACTACAGCTTCTCCTCACCTCAGTCTGGCCTTTGTCTCTTAATTTCAGGATTGTGTCATCTATCTTATCCTCCTATCCTGTCTCGAGCTCCATCGTGGGAAACATTTCACACTACAATAGAAGCAGCCGTACGGGTTGCCATTTGGGTGCCTTGTGCTGTTTTTCTTGGCCATGGTCGCTGTTTTTGGGAGTCAAGCAGAGAACAGGCTAAGGGTCTTTTCCCCTCAGTACTGCACAGTCCCTGCTGCAGGGAGACCAGGGCCCAGCTCATCGATCACTGTGCAGTGGAAGGGAGTACAAACTCGGTGGGTGGGATGGAAGAACATAAATGAGACATGTAGGATATGGATGTATAAGAAGCTTATGTATGACCAGTATGCTGTATCCTGTCACAAATGAAAGGTATGCAAGTGCATGTGTGTGTGCATGGTTTCACACATAGTGTGTAAGATTAGACAAAGGGGATCCAATAAAACATGACATGAGTAGGCTAAGTAGATGTTTGCCTGGGTAAAGAGTCAAGAGGGAATTCATTTGTCTGGCTTAAAGGGTCTGAAGTGATAAAACATGTACACAAGCAGAATGTTCATGCACCCACGCTTGCATACAAGCTTGTGTTAGCACTAGCTTCTAACACAGGAGTATGCACCTTCACTATGTTTGAACAAAGCGCTTGCCTCCATTTAGTGCCTTCAGCAAAGACTCCTCAGTATGAGCTAAGGCATAAAAGAGTGAAACCCATATACACACAGAGGTCTGATGAATTGTGGCTCTTTGGGCCACAGAGGCCTCCCTGCAGGGCTGGCAGAATGAACAGAGACCTCATGCAGGTCGAGGGGTGAGCCAGAGGGATGAGTAAATACTAATCTGATGGAAAGGGCCTCTGTGAGAGAACGCCTGACCAGCAGTAGGGCCCAACCTGGAGGTGATATGGAGCCAAGCAGATGACCGAACAGTGGGGAACCTCTGAGATCATTGAAGACTTCAGCGTGGCCATTTGATCAGAGTGGAAACGACCAAATGAAAACACTGGACAAAGCAAGCTGCTGTGAAGAATCAATCTGTATGTGGGTGGGAGCTCTTTTCATTTCAAAAGTCATGTTGTAATGTTACTGAGTTTGGACCCCAAGCATCAGCTTCCGCAATGTTATTAATGTCAATAATTTATTGGGCATTTTACACATTTTTACATGATAAAAGGGCAGTAAATGGTGATGTTTTTGCAGACAAAATTTTTGGAATATCTCAGTCTTGTACAGTTTACTGAAAGATCTGTTGTCAGTGACCTAAAACTGCAGGTTCATGTGCTCCTAACACCAGATGACTTGGAAAAGTTACTATACTAAAACTACTGCGTGCCTCACAAGAACAAGCTACTGAAGAGGATAAGGACACCATTCTTCTTGATTACTTGTCTTCCAAGAATCATAGTTGATTCTTTCATTATTTCACCAACTTACTGTACAGAATCATCCTCGGCGTGCAAAAGATATCTGTAAAACATAAAATATCTGATAAAGCCGAAATCTACCTCAAGTTGATTTTCATCAGGGGTCTCCTGGTAACAAAAATAAGGAAGATTTCTCTTTACAAAAAAGTCAAACAAGACTGTGAGTGTCAGAAGAAGGAAACCTGCTCGGCTGATAACAGACAAATGTTGCAGTGTGGCTTTTAAATGCAATTAGATGGCAGATGAGTTCAAATCCTTTGCTTATGACAACAGATTTTATTTTACAACAGTAACAAAGTAACTCCTGATTGTTACCAGCTACAGCAAGGAAAATAATCTATCAAAAACATGGAATGTTCCTGAAGGCGTCACACATAATCTTTTGCTTTGTTCTGGAGTTGGCTGGATTGTATTAGTCATTCCAATCATTTTGATACTTCCTATTGTGAGAGAAGCAGGTGAACTGCTCACTCATCTCTAAACTGTTGTAGTAAATACAGCAAACTCTGATATGTGACTACAGAAATGTATAAGTCAACACCAATGGATCAAAGGCTCACAAATCCACAGTACTCTCTCCGTCTCCACATCCCTCAGGTTTTGAAGGTTGCAATCAATGCTGCAATATTCCAAAATGTAAACCTGTGGATACAAGAGTGAGAATATTAATGCAAGCAGCTCATACAGTTATATGTAGAGCCTATAAAAATGTACTCACAGCTTTGTGGCAAAGAATGTTTTACTGACCAATGGAGAATTGTCAGGTGTCGGCATGCAACCATGTATCCATTTTAGCAGATCAACCAAATGATAGACAATCATCTGGCCCAACTTTTTATTTCCCATTTTTTTAAATCAACCGTTAACAGAGATGTGTAGGGCCTTGGAGAATTCAGCTTAGTGACAACTCACGATGAAAACTTTCTTACATTTAAGTGCATCATCCTGCCACAGATCACAGTGCAGATCAGTCAAATCTTAAAACTCTACAGTAAAGAAGTAGTTGAGCAAAAAAAAAAAAAAAAAGGGGGGGGGGGGGGGTGCAATACTGCTAACTAGCTGTAGGTCTTACCCAGGGCCGTAACCAGGGTTATGAAACTAGTGAGGTACAAAACCATGCGAGCGCCCAATGTGCAAGCAAAAAAAGAATTTGAGGACTTATTTATGAATAAAAAGCAAAATAAATAGTGTTTTAAACTGTGTAATTACACAAATACACAATCATATAATATTGTTGACTGAATTTTTATCAACATTTGACACTCATATGCTATAGCCTAGCTCAGAAGAGCCGGCTCTGAGAGCCAATGTTTCATAGTGAATCAGAGGAGCCGGCTCAGTTTTTTAGGAGATCACAGTACTTTGTTTTGACTGGCCACTCTGGAGGCCATGTGGCCAGTCACATTTGAGCATATAGGTTTGTACAAATATATGAAAAGACAGGAATTAGTGGTGAAGAGTGTGTGTGAGTGCATTGCGTTGTCTTGTCATATAACCATGTGACACCTTAAATTTTAATTGTTATTTTATTGTATTGAGTATCTTTTCTCCACCTGCCAAAGGTCTATTGATGCAAATTAGCTTACTAATGCTAATCCAACATGTTTACCTTTGTTGCTACATATGTTCATTAATATGTACTGTCCCTATCAAATAAACAAAAAGTTTGAAGATAAAATAAATGCACAGAATTTTAAGGCTTTTCATTAAAATACTGAATACAAAAAAGTTTTTGACACACAAACAATCAATTTATTGCAAAATTAAAGTAAAATAAATTAAGATAGTGGCGTGTCGCATAGTGTGTGGGTCTTGTTAGGTTTAGGGGAAGGGTCAGGGGTAGTGTCACATTTTACCGTGCTCTCATAGGTCTGGAGGGCGTGTCGTCAAGTGACGTCACTCGACGACACGCCCACTTTACAACACGCCTCTGTCTTGTGAGCCGCAGAAAGACCCTACTCACCTCCAGAGATGGTCTGCAACCATATGGTCGGCAACGGTTGCTGGCATGAGCGATTGCATTATTCACTCACGTGACAAAGATGTAATGACGCTGCCTACGTACAAGCCCTGTCCCCGCTCGAAAACGCAAAGAAGAGGAGAAACAACATGTCTTTAAAAGCAAGATAAGCAGCTGTTTGAGCTCAGCAGTTTACACAAGCTCGCCATGGGGCAGTTGTCGGAAAACTGTGAATGTACAAAGCTTTATCAGCATGTTTGGATGGATGTCAAGCAACACAATTGACTACTAGCGCCACCCGGTGGACTGGAGTGAAGTAGGCACTGTCACCTACACAAATGCGGTCACATGACATGGAGGCACACTGGCACGTTTCCAACTTTGCAAGTGTGACTGGAGGCCGTTTGTACTAGACTTTTGACATCCAGTGAGTTGAAACGGGATTAAACCAGTAGTGCCAAGTGTGACCCTGCCCTATATGTGAACAGAATGAAACATCATCTAAAAAATAAATAAATAAAAAAAACACTACAGTGTGTTCAAAATTGCTTTATGCACTGGTGTTATATTTTAAGAGATTGAGGCCTGGAAGTGTAAACACAGCAGCTTTACTACAAGATGAGAAATGGGTTATAGGATTGAATATTTACTATAGCCAACCCACAGAGGTAAAGCCCCCATCTTCATATTAAAAATATGGAAATGTCTGAGCATTGCAAATGCATTTGTTGTGACAGTATGCAGCACATTTGTCTGTTTGGTTGTGGTGACTGTTGGCTGCATTTTTCTGTATCTGCAATTAAGATGATTTGCAGAATGGTCATCTTTTTGGTTGTGTTGTGTGTGTGTGTGTGTGTGTGTGTGTTTTCAAACAATAAAAATATTTTCCCAATTTGTTTGTGTTGGCACTGGATATTTATTGTCATGAGCAGTGTCTCCCAAACTTCAATAGCCTCATCTGTGTTGTTTTATTCTGCCAGCCCCCATCAAATCCATCTCTTTCTCATCTGGTGCACATTTAGCAATAGTTGCTAAATAGCTGCAATGCCTCGCCTGTTTTACTCCAACTCCATTGGTCCCTAATGCAATTGTTGCAATTGACGGTCCTGTCACTATGCCTCTGAGTGATCATGCGTCATGGCTACTTGGCTACAGGGATGTCTGTTTGGCTGAATGGTCAGCGTGCATGACTCTCACCTGGGAATCTGGGGATCAAATCCTGCCTGGGCCCTATGTTGCGTACCTTGCCACACAATTCATTAAACATAATTTGGAAGGTGCACGTCTGTTTGTAAGGTTTTTTTCTGCTCCTGAAGTTATAATCCAACCACTTCTGGCAAGTCGATTCGTCCAGTACAACAAATAAACTCCCACGTTGAACGCAACCACATTTTTCCCAACTTGCCGTCCTCTAGCCTACAGCTTAAAAAAAAAAGGTCTCCTGAACTCTGGAGCGTCTGTTAGCTGATTGCTGTTTGTCTCTGAGGAAATCTTCCTGCAGGCTGTTAGTTTCTTCCTCAGAGTGTGTATAGGTTAGGATTCTCTTTGAGTTTCTGTTTAACAAAGAGGGCGTCTTGCTACGATGCTGCGCATGCGTCTTTGTCGCTTCGTGATTGGTGCCACCTCGTTGCCTGTACCGGTGTAAGTCAGTTATGTTACTGTAAGGAAGCTACAGCTTGGCCTGAATATTCATATATATTACTCAAATATGCGCAAATGAAGAAAAAAACGACTTCAATGAAGTTTTTATGAGGAAATACACTAACATGCTGAAAATCTCTTAAAAGTCAATTTTTCATGATAGGGCTCCTTTAACTGAATGAAAACCATATTGGGTCAAAATATTTGTCTGAGACCTGCGAGACAAAATTGTGTCTTGTTACAGATCTAGTGAACGATTGCTGAGCATTTTTGCTGGACATCTACTGCAGTCTTCATCATTATCAAATGAGAGAAGTTTATCACCAGCATACTTTGTACATCTGGTTTCCAAGTTAAGTTATCACAAATGTCTGGCTTTGGTCAGACAGAAGCCAAAAGTCAGTGGTTACTCTGTATGTGATCTAGGGTTACTCTTCAGAGATGGAAGAACCTTATAGAACGACATCAGTGAAGAACTTTGCCGATCGGACCTTTATAGCAGTGTGCCCTGACAATAAAAAAAAAAAAAAACATCCCTCACTAAAAGGCACATGACAGCCCTTTAGGATTTTGTCAAAAGGCACCTGAATGACACTGACACCAGAAGAAACTGAATCTTCTGATTTCATTAATCAAAATTTAACCATTTAATCATAGTTTCCAACGGTGTGTATAGTAGAAACCGGGCACTAAAGGTTTACAATTCAAAAAAGCAACATTGGCTTCATTTATGGGTGAAAGGCAGAATCCCTCCTTGATTTCATAAAATGGGTAGAAGCAAAGCCAAGATGTCTCTTTTTCAAACAGTTTTGTGTCTAATTACCTGTTTAGGATTCTGCTTTGTGTTCATGCACAAACTCTAAAAAAAAAAGAATTAATTAATTAGGGTTGCAACTAGGGATGCAAAGATTCACCGAAGCAACGATTCGATTCGATTCATGGTTTCAAACTCACGATTAGATTTTTTATGATTTTTTTAAAAATAAAACTAATTGTTTTTTTGTTTATGCCCCCCTTTTTTTACTCTTTTGGTTGACTGAATCTGCCATTTTGTCCTTCATGTCAAACTGTGTCTGTTGTCTTACTAACAGAACTTGATACAGAACAAATAATAATTATACATGACGTTGAAACGATTACAAATCCTTTTATAATCTGTCACATGCTGCTTCTAGAGGTTTTTTGTTTTTTTTGTTTGTTTTTTTGTGACAAATTTCTTATTTCACAGTGTTTCCCCCTACAAAATTTTGTAGTTGTGGCAGTACCACAGGTCGGAGAGGGGGTGTCATATAAGCACACTGTGCATAAATGGTAACTCATGTCACACTCACACTAGCCTTTCCTAACCTGTGGAGTCCCAAGTAAAACAGACAGGCTAAGATAAATAATAATATTAAGGATGTCAAATGTGCTAATACGCGGAGAAAAATGAATCTGTAAAGCTGACATGTTAATTTTCTAAACAACTAAGTTATCACTCGTCATATTAAAAATCCATGTTCTGCATTTTCTCATTAAGAGAAGCATGATTTGGGGATTGTAGGTGTTTTGATTAAATAATTAATCAAATCCACAAAAAAACCTTTATTCCTCTTATTCATGAAGTTCATGACATCTCTAAAGCCTTCTGGCCGACTCACATCAGGTCTGTGTGCGCCACGTTCTGGATGTGCCACGGTGTCGTTCCGACCTCGCAGCACGTCAACACACAAGTGGAGCCTCTATGCTTGCTGTGTTGTTCATGTGCGGAGCAGATGGCCGACAGCAGACCTGTTGCTGCTGGAGGCGACGATGCAGATTCACTTAAGAAACACTGACATTGTCCATGTGAAACATTTAGCAAGTTCTTGGTATTTTGAATCCAAGCTGCCAATAATGTAGCTGCGTAAGAGGGAAAATGCTGCATAATGTACTGCACTTTTGGGAGTTTGGTTACATGATACCGTGCAAATAGATTTTCTTTTTTTCTACATCGATTGACATTTCAACCAGTTTGAACCGATTCGAAACCAATTCTCGAAGCATCGTTACATCCCTAGTTGCAACAATGTATTTGTATCGAACCGAACCGTACGGGTGTGTACCGAACCGTGCATTATGTATTACATATCGAACAATACAGAGTTTTTAATTTATTTTATCATTGTGTTTTGATGATGAACTGTTGAAAACTCAATGGATCTGCATTCAACAGATCTGGCATTTGGAACTACTTTGGTTTTCATGTTAAGTATGACCCAGATGGAAAGCACATCCTGGACAAAAGGACATTGGGTTAAAAAGGTATGAAAATCTTTTTTTGTAACAAAAAATATCGAACCGTGACACTCAAGTATCGAACTGAACTGAACCGTGAACTTTTTGGATCATTGCAACCCTAAAATTAATTTTAAAAAAGAATTGAATATTCCTTTAAGGGAACTTAAGTTTAATGGCAATGACATTTACAGAGCAAATGAAAAAGTTCAAATACAGTAAAGCAAAAGCACCATGGCTTTGTAGCGTCAGCAATACAGGAAACACTTCACAGGACATTGATTATTGAGAAAACCTGTATATTGAATTTATCAAAAGCTAGTTTAACTGTTTATAAAGTCAACTTTTCTTGGTAATAAGGACAGTCTTTCTAAACTAAACAGGCATGCTGTAACATAAGAACAGTGATATCTATGTTATTCAGGTGTGACTTTTTCCTGGAAAACTGTGAAGGGATAATTGGACATTCTTATTGGCAGCAGAGCTCAGCAGTATAAAAAACAGATCACTCACCCAGCATGTTCCCACCACTGGACGTGACGACACGTGTACTGCTATTAACTGAACATAAATGTGGCCTGTTCACCCACCCCTGCACAAATCAGAACCACCTGCCCCCAGGCCCTGAGAACTGCCTGGTCCTCTCTTCGGACCTCCTTTGAGAGAGAGCACCTCTTGTTTGGACAAACGTCAAGGCCAGCTCCAGGGGCTCTTACATGAAACGAAGAGCAGAGAAGGGAATCTTACCCTTCACATAGTCTCCCTCAACCCCGAGCCTCATCTCCTCCCTTCTGAGCAGGACCCAATATTTTTTAATTATATCCAGGAAACTCCTGTTACAAAGGACACTTTCTTAGTCAATCTGAAGGGGAGGCTCTGAGGAGCTCTGGGGTCACCCTGTCTTTTTTCTCACTTGGTCTTTTCTGTCTGAGTGTGTGTGGGTGGTAAGAATATCGACTAACAAAGTGGAAGCATGCCACCTAGAGATCCGGATGAATGCTGACAGTCTACAAGCCCAAACTCAGGATGGCAAGCAGCTCTGTAAATGTAAGCCCCTTTATTACAGATACCGACTACAACATAAAAATTCCAATCGCTACTACTTCCTCCTTTGTTAATTTTTGCTCTAATCTAATAGTTTTCAGTATTAATTATAACTTGTGGACTATGACAGAGATTCAAGCATGTCAGTAAGCTTTTTTTCCACTCCAGGCTTCTTTGCTCTGGTGGTCTCTAACTGACAGGAACTCAAGCACTATTTGTTATCTTTACGTCCAATAAGTCCATCTGGTTTTGGTTTGGCTCCTCGAGATCGCCCCTGGAGATGTGGATGGAGGGGACTTAAGGGTGAGGCAGCGTGGTGGAGGGGCAGCTCTTGCAGTCTTTTTTTTTCCTCATAAATTGAATTTCTCACCATTTTAACCGGGGCCTTGGAGAAGGGATAGAGCGAGAGCTCGCATTTGGCTTCCAACCCTCAGGCTTTGCAAAAAAAAAAAAAAAATAGAGCAAGCAAAAATCCTTGGAAGAAATCAGTTTCACCTGTTTTGCAGAGCAGCTTGCATGTTCGGGGTAATGACTTATCTGACTCAGATTCTCTCTGCCTGTGTTTGTGATACAGGAATGCATGAACTCTCTCTGAACCATCCCTTACATGAAACCTTTCATGCCCTGTGAATGAAATGATGTGTGAAAACAGATAAATTGTAGACTAAACAAAACAGTCAGTTCTAGGTAGCAAGTCTTTGTAGAAAGAATTGGTAAACCTGTTTAAGGAGTTATAATAGATAGATAGTAAGAATATTTGTTTTTATACATGCGCAACACATCAGGAGAAGCCGAGTAAAGGTCTGTTTAATGTTGATGGTAAAACCTGTACAGTATCCAAGGAAACTAGCCATTAATAGCAGTTTTTAATTAACTTCTAAAGATATTGTTTGCATGAGACTTAACTTTCTTTAACGCATATTTACTCAACATGTCAAACACAGCTTTTTAAATTCTCTTTATGTCAGGCTACCACACATTCAAGAAACATAACTAAACTGGAAACTCTCTGAGAATGCTAAACTTTAAGCTGAAACACAAAATCAGCTAAATGAGGAAGCTTCAGAGGTTTTAAAGGCAAAATAAAATGCTGTTTCATTACTCCAAAACAGCTATGCCTTTTGTAGACTACTTCTCAGACACAAGGTTGGCAGCTGGAAGTGTTAACTCATTTACAGCAGCAAACCATCTTGTTCGCGGGGTGTGTCCAAAAGCAATATCACATATTGTATGAAAGAACTAGCTACCCAAAGCCTTTCGTGGGATGTGATGAAAGCAAAGTATCTGTGTAGACAATAAGAAAACACCTAACAAGGTAACTTCATGCCTGAAAAACTTGACTCATTACATTCTTGGTCAAAAAACACATAAAAGTCAAATCGAATATGCAGGAAATTTGCAGAGACCTGTAGAGTTAAGTCTGATTTAATGATGTGATGAAAGTAAACTGGAATGTTTGGGCTCATGGATAAGCTGTCTGGCATCAGAATGGCAAAAAAGGCCATTCCATCAGTCAATCACAGATGGGGGTCCCTGTTGTTGCAATCAGTGCGGGAAGTGGCAGACTTTACTGCAACACTGATATCCCCAAATTGTTAGAATACCTGGTTGGGCTGAAATTCTTTTTTTTTCTTTTTTTACTCAAGCAAAACAACAAAAAGTAAATGTTGAGTCAAATCTTTTTATTCTAGCTGTATCTAATCCTTTTTTCTTAAAAGTGCTATGCAATCTATTACAATCATAGATTAGGATTTTTACACATACTGTAGATACTTCTATATTTCCTTTTTTCAACTGGGAATATCTAGAAATATTTCTATTATAGATTTGATTGTATCTGCATGTTTCTCTTTTTGTACACTGTCAAAGAAGAAGGCAGAGGATGTTGAGTCATTTTTCTCATCAGATTCTTTTGCCACTGTCTACCATTCACTATTTGGATTACAACTGCTATATATAGTAAATAAAAACAGTGAATTATTTTCTCAACCCTGAAATTTTTACAGCCGTAATCTCAAAGTAGATGTATAGTAAAAGTGGTCTACTATGCCTTTTGGTTGGACAGCTCGCTTTTCTGGTATTTCTGTACAATTAAATATATTTTTCTCATGGTACTTTCCTCATGCAGTCTGCACTTATCCCTAACTAACCCTGTGGGCTTTGTAAAATAGGATATTACAGCCCTTTAAAAAATAGAACAGGCTTAAAATTAAGGGTGGATTTTCCGGGAAAGTAGTTTGAATTGGACACATCTTCTATATTAAGTCATTCCTTTGTTCTCTTTAAAGAAAAAAAAAAGCCTTACACACATTTTTTTCCAGTATGTTTGTCTTCATTTCTCAACATCATCACCATCCCACATAGTTTATTTTCTCAGGTGATGGCATTGCTCACACTGGCTTCTTCAGATGCTTTTTACAAGGCTCCTGGAATCAGCTCTGCCGTAATTCTTCATGAGACCATGTTTCTGCATGTTTAAATCCTATACTGTGTACTGGGTCAGGATAGAAAAATAAAATAATTAACAGATAAATATAAATCACATAAGTATCACATTATCAGAAATGGATTTCAATCATAAAGAAATTCCCATCCATTTTCCATTCTAAACAGATGTTTGTTTTTAAAAAGCTCTTCAATTTTGGTTACATTTTTTGCTCCTTTTTAAAATTGCTATGAATTGGCTCCTCAACAATTACAATTTCATTTAAAACTAACATCTACATTTAAAGTGTTGCCTTATGAAAGACAGCTCACTATCATTGCAAATACAGTAAACAACAACAAAAAAAAAACAAGTGCAAGCAAACTGTAAGACGCGTTTTTATTTTATAGGTGTGTACACACTTCACAATTACAATGCACATGCTGATCTTTTTTAAACACTCTATGAGGGCAATTTCTGTTTGCTAGCACTCATTGTTCCAACAATCCACATACCATTCATCCTTAAGGTAAACTAGACTACATAAATGTAGCTCTAAACACTTTAGCAACAATAGGTTTGTATTGCAATACATATTTAGTCAGTGAGCCTTCACAGAAGGCATTTTAAAGATAACTTTGCTATGTGAAGGAAGCATCTACAGATTTCAATATTCAGCCAGAGACAAAAGTCATACAGAGCAGTTACAAAAAGAAAAATCTATAAAACTTTGACTACGTGGATCATTTTTAAGCTTCAGTGGCTCTTCAAACATTAAGCTAAAGTCATGCAACAATAAATACAATAACACACTTTTCTGATAAGACATAAACTGTGTTGTTGAAGTGCTTTTTTTTTTTTTTTTTTTTTACAGGTAAAATGTGTTATCTTTATAAACAGGTGCAAGAGACATGAGGAGAAGCAGCCATATATGTCTGTCCATCACAGTTAAATGGTGTGTTATTTTTGTTTAAATAAATAAGATTATAAAGTGCGCAAACTACTTTTTCTGGTACCAACCACACAAATTCCATTCTGTCCACACACACACTGTACACATCCAGTAGTTTTATGAACTGTATCAATTTAAATCAGCTGTTCACTATAGCTTATGTACAGCTCCAAAGGAATATTTATAACTGAGAAGAGGAACAAAGTTGCATTGACATAATGTGAATAGTTCTGTAACCTTCATACAACAGCAGCATGGAGACAAACATCTGTTTGCACAGAACAGAGGAAAAAATCACAAGTATGATTTATTTGAAAATGAAGTAAATTTTTATAAAGTAAATTTGTGCTTTTTTAACCACCAAAGCAAAGGTGGCACACAATCAGCCTCAAGTATTTATGTCTGTCATGCTTTCTCAGATACTTTTAGCACCATTTTTGAACAAATACCATATGATAAAAAAAGCAAACTATTGCCGTACAAAATTACCGCAAAATCATTGTCCTGACCATTTAAACATGAGGCTTGCTGAACATAATCAATTTTAGAAAACATAAATGGCAATTTTACTGAAAAGCAGCAGTCTCATTTACCCCTTTTATATTTTTCTGACATAATAGCTACATTCTTCAAAGAAAAGGGTTTTTGTTAAATACTGCATGATGCATAAATGTAATAGCTGATACTGTATTCTGATAAACTAAATTTGTTTTGGGGGGTATATTAGTCATATTAACACAAGAAAGTGGATTACATGTCAGGAGAAGTTATACAAGGCCAGAATTTCAGCTCATGTCTCAGGTGCATGAACTGGAATTTAGGTGATTTTCATGACAGAGGGGTTGGTCCAAGTGGCCACAGCTGGAGCCATCACATCCATGTGGGATGCTAAAATGAAACATATTTCACTTTTAGAAAATTTCATCTGTCACATCTGTTTGATTTTCCTCCGCACTATGAATTTTGGGACATGCCTCCCCCTTGTGGATGCTCTAAAAGCCTTACTGCAGAGGTGCCCAAGTCCTCCAGAATTACAATCCTGCGATTTTTAAATGCATCACACGCCTGAATCAAATTAATGGCTCATTGCCAGGCTTCTGCAGAGCTGAATGACGTGCATTAGGTAATTTAGCTGTGTTGAAGAAGGGATACATCTAAAAGTTGCCTTACTGGGTAGGTTTCATAGAATCTCATTCTGATGCATCTACAGACTCACCTCAACCATCAGAAGGTGGAACACAAGATGATCGCCGTGATCTACACATTGTTTTCTGTGCAAAAAGGAGTTAAAGAATATTTTAAAAAATATCCATAAGAATAAATAAATGGCACAACACAGGTTATTCTGCCTTTCTATTTTATGTCCCTTTTTTTTCAAATGAATGTCATACTTTATCATTTCTTCAACAATGTAAAATTCTCAAAATACTAGGAAATGGAATCAACAGAAAGATGTAATTTATTGAACATTGAACCATACATTTTAGATATTGACACATTGTTTGGGTACATTTTTAGGGAATGGTGCATTTTATAATATTTTTTGTCACAATTGTGTGTTATACCTTTGTATAGAGGCGATGATGAAGAACAGGGTCAGAAAGCCAAGGATGCCTTAATGATTCACTTGCTCCCATCCTCCAGCTAATGAGAAACACAGGCAGTTTTTATGTTCTGCGTCCTCTATACTGTATGTAAACACCAGTTCAGGTCAAGCGGAGACAGCGAGCCACTACCTTTTATTTGGAACGAGGAGTCTTCGGATAAAGTCTTTGGCTTCTTCTGAGGTATCCACAAATTCAGGTTCGTCAAAGTTCCACTGACAGGCCAAGATGTTGTTTAGAGTTTGGTTATCATCATCACCGAGGAAGGGGCATAGACCACTCAGACTAAGAGGAAAAGGGGGAACCATTAGAATTTGTTTATGCCTATATGCACATGCAATTGTGTGTTTACTTACATCATGTAGGTGATGACACCAAGACTCCACATGTCAGTGTTAAATGACACAAAGTCATAATTGATGACCTCTGGAGCAAGAAACTCTGGAGTGCCAAAATTTACTCGCAGTTTTTCTCTGGGTTTATATCTAAAAGATGATATGGTTATAGTTTAATATCACTGGGACTTTACATTTTAAAGATCTCATCAGTCAGTCTAATTGTTGATAAAACAAGCAAATACTTACACCCTGGCAAGACCAAAGTCAATGATTTTTATCTTGCTGGTGGCTCTGTTCACACACAGAATGTTTTCTGGCTGGAGGTTTAGAAAAGAAAGAAAAACAATGACTCGAGAAATTCTGACCATTTTATTTTTAAAAATTGAAATTCAAAAACAAGTTAAATAAATTATCAAACTAAACATAAAATCATATTTCCTTCACGATAGTCCGGAAAACATAATTATACTCTGCGGGACAAAAAAACTGACTTTCAAATACCTTAAGAAACAAATGCAAATTGAAATGTGTGTTAAATATCTGAATATTCTAGTAAATTTCCCAAAGTTATTGGACAAAAGAAAACAAATTACATAACAGGAAAAGAGTACAACACAAAATGAAAACAGTTATTGCCACCTTTCAGTTGTACTTGTGTGCAAACATGTTTTTGGAGCTATCTAAGACCTTTTTGTCCCTGTCTAGAAGTAATTTTTGCCACTGTTTTATCTCTTTGAAAGCTTACTTATGTCCTTTTCAAAATGAAAAAGACTCACAAGTTAAACAGTTAATTCTCTTTTTTGTCAATTTTTCTTTCTTGTGTTACATTTGAGTTGATGTCTTGCTGAAAGACTACAGACACCTTGAGGTGTGCTTAAAACATTTTATTCCTTCATACTATGTTAACCTTCTGATTTAATCATTGCTTTGATATTTCAAATGAGTCCATCACCAGAAGAAGCAAAGCAGGGTATGGATAACTTCCACCATTATTTACTCTTGACTCACTGCATTTCCAGAGTACTCAACTGGTTCCTCTGCTCACAGAATATTTTAATAATGTAGAATATTTTATAATGTAGCTGTGCTTTTGGTTTAGCAACGCTGTCTGTCTCGGCCTTTGTCCATGTAGTGCTCTATGATTTCATTTGCCATGTTTAGTGAAATCTGAAATCACCTCCCTATATTGCTTGATCTTGGGTTATGCTTTGTGAATTAATTTTTATACTGGCAACAGTGAGACTCCTTTCATCAAGTTTCTTTTAACCATGCTACCTTTTAAGTGTCACAGCAGTGTTACGACTGTGGAAATTAACGAACTGTTGAATCAAGGGTCTCAAGAGCTTTGATTATTACTCTGTTGCTTTTTTTTTCTTCACCAGAAAGATATTGAAAGCATTTACTTAACATAAACAGTATTCTTTTATTTGTGAAAAATTTTCAAATTTTGTAACAGTTAAAGAGTGCTAATTTTCTGACATGCATTATGAGTGCATCCATCTTACCTTTAAATCAAGATGCAGGATGGACATTTTGTGCATGTGTTGCAGGCCCTCACAGATCTGCCTGATGAACACCACAGCATCCAGCTCCATTAAAGTGTAGTTTTCATCAATAATCCTGTCAAACAGCTCCCCTCCACCAACACTAATTAAAAAAAACAAATGAAAAAACAAACGTTAGACACTAAACCAGCATCTAAAGTGCTTTGAATTAGAAGTGTTGATTTCATTTTCCATAACTGCCTACACTACCAAAGAAAGATGATTTATAAACTTAGTCATTACAAGATCAAATAAACAAATAGACTGAATAATCAACGTCTATGTCTACTCCAATTAATTTTAGGACAATATCTGAGCAAACTGGTATTTAAAAAAAATAAATAATGATAAACATGAGCTGAAAATATAAAAGGAGGATCATACTATTCAAGTACAAGGATGATGTCATTCCTTGACTCATAAGCTGCATAGAGTTGGATCAGGCTGGCATGGTCCAGATTATTCATGACCTGGATCTCATTCTTCACCACCTCCTACCAAAAACACAAGCGCAGACAGATGCAGAGGCAACCAAAAACACACAGATGCAGGACACGCAATGATAGACGCACAGAAAGCCGAGCACACACACGGACACGATGAGAGGTGTCAGCTGTTCTCTGCTATCAGAGACTATGCATCTTCTCTTCTAGGTCAAATATTTCTCACCTTAGTGAGAAGTATTCCCTCTGCCTCTGTTCCAAGAGTAGCCTTCTGTGGTTCTAGGAAGTACTAAAAACTGTAACTGGGCCCCTGCTTTTTATATCATGCGTGGCTTCATTTTCATGGAAGTTACTAATATAGACTAATTCATTGTCATGAAAACAGATGTCAGGTGTCGTACCTTTTCTTTCTGACTCCTGGCTTTGATGACTTTTGCTGCCAAAGTGAGACCCGAGGAGTTCTCAACACATTTGTGTACCTGGCCAAAGCGACCCCTAGAGGAGAGGGTTAAACACGAATCCATTTTCTGTAGCTGCACAGTGAAAGTTGCAAACTCTGTCAGTTCAGCTCAGATGTCTCAGCTCTGTACAAACAGTCCTGAAATAAGACAGTGACAGCAAAGTGTATATTTTCCCATGACAAATCAAAAACTGATCTTTCTTCAGACGGTAAGGTTTCTGGAGAGTGTGGTGCCTAATCTGTTATTTTATTAAATCTGAGCTGGCCTGCGTCTCCTCTTTGAAGATTTGGATTAACACTTAGTGATTAGCTACCAGCTGGCATCGAGGATACAGTTTCACATTCCA
The DNA here is from genome assembly GCA_023101725.1 of Atherinomorus stipes. NCBI lineage: Eukaryota > Metazoa > Chordata > Actinopteri > Atheriniformes > Atherinidae > Atherinomorus > Atherinomorus stipes. The sequence continues at coordinate 797,557 of JALJCO010013034.1, read as the reverse complement.
GTCAGTCCTAAAGTAAAAATAACTGCCATGACTCTGAAGTTATGAACCACAGAGGAGATGGGGGGGTTGTGTGTGGGGGGGATGTACACAATTAAGCTTTAATGGGGAACTGAAACCTCTTTTTCACTGTCTTTGATCTCCAATAGATCATCTTGTCATCAATAGCCCATTTGCTCGGCATTTCATGGAGCTTTGAGGAGACGTTTGATACTCACCCACCCAAGACCTCCTGCCAGTTGATGGTGTAGAAGTTCCTGATCTGGTTGGGCTTGGCTGACACAATGCGGTGATTAAAAGGAGCCATTGGAGGAGGCGTGGTGTCTGAAAGAGGGATGGGAAGACAAGAGAGAAGATTTGATCTGTTTTGATAAGTTATGGGGAATGTGAGAACAGACAAGCGTCACTGATAATCAGGAGCTGCAAGGCTTTTAAAAGTGTCCAAAGCCATCATAATCAAGTTAGCACATTACGTACTAACGCGCTGAAACAAACATCAAGTAGAGGCACAGTTGTTTAGGTGTCACAGAGGAGCCACTGGGCTTTACTGAATTTCATAGCATAACACGCTCCAAGACTGATCATTTTCTAAGACATGTGTCCATTTTTCTGAACCATTTCAGTGTTAATGTATCTGCTCTCTATAGTCTTTGCTGAGATGACTTGACTGGTCACGGTGTGTAATGTTTGCATTTTTTATTTGTTTGTTTTGTCCAAAGTTTTAAGTGAATAGGGGTTTTTTGGTAGTTGGGAATAAAGAAAGACAACAATGTTTTAGATTAGAAATAAGTTGAGTTATTTCAAAAGTTCAAAGCACCGTAAAGCAGCACTACCCAGACTGAATTATTGCATGCCTCTAGCATTTTCTGAATCATTAGGAGGTGCCAAAGTGTGAAGTAATCTGCCAAAAATCAGTAGTGTTCCCTTAACCCTTTCACACATAGTGTGTGTGTGCATATATATATATATATATATATATATATATATATATATATAACAGATATATATTCAGGTCTGAGTCTTGGACTACTCACAGATTTTTGGCTTGGTTTTAGCCTTTAAGCTGTATAAAAAAAAGTTAATGTATTTTCTGCATATCGCAGTGCTAAAGAAGAAAAAGACCTTGTTTGACAATGGGATTAATGCAGGATTAATCTTTTGACAGCTATATATATATACATATATATATATACATATATATATATATATATATATATATGTGTGTATATAGCGAGAGAGAGAGAGAGAGAGAGGGAGAGAGAGGGGGGGTATTTTTTATTTTCTATCAGTTTTTTGAACCAGCGGATAATAGGTTCTTATCCTGCTGAAAGACTCTCAGTCTCACTCACTGATGTTGTAAAGTACCTGTTTATCCTCAGATTTTATCTTTTGATATGTTGTTGTTTTCATTCTTCACTTAATTTAACCACCAATTAAAGGAAGCTGGAACCATTAATGTTTAAAGTGCTCTAATTTTGCTTGATTTAGAAATAAAGAGGTCTGAATTTCATGTGTTGGCTTTCACCTCTTTGTGTTACTAATACAGATTAAATCCCCTTAATCTAGATCAGATTAAGAGGCTTTAGATATCAAGTGTAAAGTAAAAAGTTTCATGGTTGAAAAACAATTGTGTCAAGATGATGAATAATGGAATTTGGAATTCAAACTTTTCTGGCAACTGTCCTGTAGCCACCCCACCCCACCCCCAAAACGCATCAAAAGAATGTCAATAAGCTTTTTTTTTTTCATTTCTGTGTTGCCAAGCAAAGATTCTCATTGCATTCATTAATATATGCAGAAAAACTGTAGAATTACAATATGGAATTAGTCAGACATTGAAACTATCAAATAAAATTTGTCCTGCGAGATATGCACAGAAATGACTGTTTTTAACTGACAAAAATCCTGCTAATTTAAAGAATAGAGGTTGTGACTTACCAATATAGAACCGCTCAACATCATCATCTTCATCAGTTGTTTTTTCAGCATCATTTTCTGCATCGCTTTCCTGTCTCCCCCTCTCCACCCTTTGTTTAAGGTCCAACTGGAATTCCACTCCATCGGCCTTAAAGACAGCCCAGCCTTCAGAGTCAAGGTTCTCCTCATCCTCTCTGTCATCATCTTTTTTCTCCTCTTCTTTCTCCATCACCGGGCTCTTTGTGTTTTCCCCCTCTACAAGGTCCTCCTGGCTCACAGTGATCTGGTCCAGCTCGGTCTCTGGTGTGGAATCTTTGTGGGTATCACTGTGGATAAAAGTTAAAGCGTGTTATTTGTCTGGTTTTGTCTGGTGTATACATAAAACTATAGCACATACCTTCAAAATTACACCAAATGAATGAATACTTTTGTTGCACCATAATTTAAATCACTCTAACCACGTAGATGCCTAACTATAGATTAAATTTCTGTGGATTAAAATACATTAACTGCCTGATCTTTGCAGTATTAATAAGATTTTAATACAGCAATACCTGGGAGCAATCTCTTCATTTTCCTCTTCAAGCGGAAGAGGAGCCTCTGAGACTTCAGTGGTAGAAAAACTCTCTTCTTGTGTTTCCTCTGAAACACTGAGCTTCTCTCCTTCCTTCTGTTGCTCTAATGCCTCCACATCAGGTTTAGTTTCCTTCTCTGCTCCGTTTTCCTCAGGCTCCTCATCAACAAACTTATGCTCACTACCTAAATCTCCCCCTTGGGTTTCTCAGCCACTTGGGAGTCTTCACGTAGGTAGTCCACCAGGTTGCAAGTGGAGATATCAGGCTGTTGATCTTTGGGAGACACTCCAGCTTCTAGATCCAGAGGTGTGAGCTGGTGGCCTAACTTCTCTGTATTCTCTTTGTTGAGTTTCTGGACCTCTTCGAGAAGAAGAGCCTGCTTCTTCAGGGAGATATCTACATGGAGTCCACACAGAGCTCAGATTTAGTCTCTCACTGCCTTTTAATGTTCATCACAGCTCTCCTTCGAATTAAAAGGCAGAAAATCTTTTAAAATTTCCGTGATATAATATAGAGGTTAGCATGAGGTTAACATATTTCACTTGGACCTTCAGAATTTGGTTTCTGTAAAAGCAAGTAAGCAGCTGCATATGAAATTATGAGATATTTAAAATTCTTGCCCATTAAGGAATGTGTGTAGGAAAAACTACAAGAAAATTATTCATTTTCCTGATAGTTTGTGTCAGCTTCTTCCAACTGGAATAGACACTTCAATTTGAAGAGGAAAGAGTGAGTTGGTCACCTGCTGTATCCGGAGGCTTCATCCTCTTCTGAGCTTTCAGATTCCTCTGGCTTAAACTAGCCTTGTCTGTCCCATCCTTTTCTTTATGGTCTTTTAACTGCAAAATACAAAAGAAAAACAATGAAGGCAGCAACCTTGATAATTTAGCAAAATTCAAATCTTTAATAAAGAAAAAAAACATCCACTTTATGTTGCTAAATAAATGTTAGGGCCTTAATTTTTCCATTCTAGCCTAAGACAAATCATCCAACTAGATAACTGTCCTAAAACTAAAACAAAAGGCAACAATGTACCTTAGCCTCCTTCCAGCCATTATCTCTGTCGCAATGTTGTATGCTTTTATAAAAAAAAAAAGCTGATAGATGCACACATAGATGTAATCAATAATATTCACAATAAGAAACCAGCATCTTAAATTCACAACATACAGAACAAGCGACCAGCCTGCACTTGCCAGAAATGCAAAAGCGCACACACATATACAGAATTTTATTAAAAAAAGACATGTTCAAGTCTACATTACACAGTCTACAAGCACAGTAAACCTACAAAGTTTCCACATTTACGTGAGGCGAGGAAATGCTTTGGTCCATGGGGCTTTATCTTGTGAGAAGAGTGCAGAACACTGGGTTCACATGCAGAAGTTATCTCTTGTTTCCTTCTACTGGCTTTAAAAGTGGTAGTTTTCTAATGAAAAGACAAGATGGAAATGCTTAGTAGGGTTATATGAATGCACACAGAATGGAAAGCATACATCTTATTACGGAAAAGAATGATGCAGACTCATGTTGATTTCTTGGCTTTAGGCTCGTGTGCAGCGCACAAGACTTTTTTTTTTAGTCAAATATTGAATGACACTTTCAAAAATAGAAACTCTTTGCTTTGAAGATAAGGTAATGCAAAGGACAAGTCCAGCTACAACCACCCCACCTGGACCCCTTAGTTTCCATATAGGCACATTTATAGTATGTCACCGCACACAAACCGGCTTGTATAATGGCATGCCTTTGCTTATTCATGGCTGATGGATAGACGGCAGCAGGACAGTGAATTTATAGCTTATCACTTGTCGCGCTATGCAATGGAACGCAGTGCTTGCCCTGAGTGGAAAATATTACATGCAACCGAGGGTTGTTGTTCAAATTTCTCAGCTGAGGTTGAGGATACTCCCCAAACACATTCTGAACAGGTTTGCATAGAAAAACCTGTTTTGAATCTGATGTTTCTAACTTGTTTTTGAATGTTGTTGCGATTTAAACAACAGAGAGGATATTTCAAGCAGGGTTTTCCCAGAGACAGCAGTATGGTTCACACCTTTAACAGGACACTGAGGGGTACATGTAGAGGCTGTATGTTCACATTAACAATCTCACACCTCTGGAGGTGGAAAAAGATGGCGCAGCCACCTGACAAGCCCTCTGACGACAACAAATATTCCCTGAAACCTGAAGCCATCAGATTAATAAGGGGTCATGACTAATCAGAAGATCATCTTGATGTAGCTTTAACATAAAAGGGTGAGTGCGTGACGATAGTGTTTTTCCCCAGTGATAATGTAATGACGTCACAGCTCTCTAATGAGTCTGCACTATGTTTGTAGCTCTTACTGAAAGAGACACAACCACTGCAGCTACATAAGAGACAGGAACCTGATCATTTCTGTTAGTGCTATCCATGCCTTTGCTGCCAACAGGCCCTTAGTGACCTTTTTATAGACAAAATGGTGTCTGCGTAATGATGGAAAGTAAAGGGAGAGGAATCTGGTTGGATTTGAAGGTGATTCAAGTGTCATAGGAAGACCTTTTCCATATGAAAAGTGAAGAAAGTTGTGTTTTTGGTAATTTTATTCATTTTGGATAATCAAGTGGGGAAACCTATCTCTGAAATATTTTGTTGAAAATGTAAGTTTAACTTGTCATTCTTGTGCACATAATGTACAACCTCAGTGAGAATAAGTTGGCTATTTAATATTTTACTTTTCTGAACATGTAGCAATTGATTGCATTAATGAAATGATTCAACAGATGCTGTGTAAATAAAGGCAATTACTGAAAGCTTTAAATCATATATAAGGTTGGCAGTATTATCACAAGTTTAATGATAAGTTATGCAGCAGATAATGTCGCACAGACTTCAGACAATACACTCTACAACATATGGGCTAGTTGTGGCATAAAGCCCTTTGACCTAACTGGAATGGAATGAACTGGGACATTTGGATGAAGTACGGCTAGTGATGACCATATGACAGATATGCGGAAATGTGAGTGCGTGAGAGAAACAGAGACTAAAAGAGAGATGGAGGGAAATTTGACTCATCATAAATTGTTGACGCATGCTAAACTGAAGGGAGCTTAAAAACTCCACAAACACTGTGACCCCGGTAAAAAAAAAAAAAAAAAAAAAATTGTAAAGCAGGCCACTCGTGTTTCACCCGTGGTCTCCCGCTGGCCCTCGCGTGTGCTGCCAGGGATCCAACGGTAGAATCGTGCCAAGAAGGCCACTTTGCAGTCAGCATGGAAAAAGATACAGAAGCTATAAAAGTGAGGTGAATGCAGACTTTATTTGACCTGCAAGTGTCATATTTACTATGCAGTAGCTACACTTTTTTAAATGAATATTGATTATTATTTTTATTATTTTTATCCTTAAAAAAGTTTACACACGCCAAGGACTACCTATTTCCCCACCTCATTATAAAGCGAACACACAAGCCAAGGCCACATTCATGAGCAAGAGAACTGTTGGTCAGCTTTGATGCTATGATCATTTTCATATGTTCTGCCAAGAACACAAGCATGAAAAAACAGTTCATATGCAGCACTGACAAATACAAGACTACATGCTCATAAAGGTGGATGGGTCACTTTTAAATAAATCAAAACCATGTAGGAAGCTTAATTAAAGCCAATTGACCATTTCAGCAGGACAGAAGTCATATCACATTAAACACAAACTAAGTTTATGCCAGAACAACATATTGTAACATACTGTCAGCTTTTTCTCACCTTCTCAAGCTTCTTAGTTAATGCGTCTGTAGATGATTTCCTCTTAATAGCCTTTTTTCCCTTACTGTCTTTGTGTTTGGAGCCCTTCCGAGCAGCCGGGCCTTTGAACATCATCTCCATAACTTTCGAACTCTTCACCATCTCCCCAATGAAGCCGATCACCTGCTGCATGCTGAGGACCAGCTTTTCCATCCCCTCCAACTTCAGCGCCTGCTGCTCAGACCGCCGGTTCACCACCGACATTATGGTGCTCATCTCCTGACAGATCTCCCTCACTTCTCGCCCCATCACCTGAGTCTGGTTCATCACCTTGGGTGGGAAATGGATCTCCTCCTTGTCAACCTTCAAATTCTCCATATCCTGTTCAATGACATCAATGTCCTGAGACATCCCATCTAATCGATAAAGGACCTTTTCTTGAATGTGGATGAGCTTGTCCATCTTGCTGCTCAGAGATTCAATGCGGTTTTGGATCAGGTCAAAGTTTGCACTATTGCCCTCTCCTGCGGGGTTTAATACCAAGGAACTCATGGTTTCCACACGTACAAAAATCACGTTAACACACCAACTTGGGACAAAAATATCACCAATAATGTCCGTGAAACAGACAAAAATACTTTTTCAGAAATAGTAGCCAGCTCTACGAAAAGAAAAACAAAAGCAAAAGAAAATTAATCCAGAAAATATTCTAGATCAAAAACCCTAATCAACAGATGACCTATCGGACAAATAGATTTTAAACCTGTGAACCATGAAGCTCAAGTAAACTGAGCTCTGATTGTTATGAAGCTAACCTTCTGCTCCTCTCCTCTAGATATGGTATTAAGAATAGAGTGAGTCGGTGTGCCTAAATGTAAATGGTCGGCCTGCGTCAGCAGGGTTCAAGTGTTTGGGGTGGGGGCTTGGCAATGCTTGAGCTATGAGACATTTAAGAGCCGTTAAGTGCTAAGCCCACCTCCGTCATTTGCTTGCTAGGTGTCAAAATGATTACTGTACACAGTTCTTCCTCTGTGTGTAAGACAAGTAGGAACATGTTCATTGATTTGTGCTACCATAGATTCTGCTGTAAATATAATTAACTGATAACAAAGAGACACAAGGTTCATCATTTTAAATTAATTGCAAAGGCATCCAAAAAAGTTTTTCATTTTTTCCAGTCATCAATTTTAGTGACATGACCAATTTAAAATGAGCTATATCAAGTGATTCATGGCATTGAAGAGTCTCAAAGGACACAGTTGTCTGTGATGTCTGTGGTTTTGTGTGTGTGTAGAGTTGTGAATGTGAGTCATGCTACAATGCAAATTCCCTCCTTATCTCTTGAATGCCAGCAACGTCCACTCCATGTCAGAGGCCACAAGAAGAAGCCTGTGGTTCCTGGCTTAGGGGAGCTACAGTAAGATGTTTAGCCCTCAGGCTGAAAGAAGAGCTGGGTGACACAGATGATTTATATGATGCTTACTCACCGACAAAAACATCCACTGATAACTTTCCTTAAGAGAGTAAGGGATCAATTTTAACCGAGCCTGTGTAATATGACCATAATCCAGATTCCTTATAAATCAAAATAGGCCAAGTGTGATTTATTAGAAATGACATATGTGAGCCCACATAGTATAAACAGATATCAAGCTATTTCTTGACAACTTTGTCTTTACAAACTTCCCAAACTCCTTTTGTCCCCATAAATTCATGGATGATGGAACTGAGGAAGAATCCAGCCTGCTCAAGCCACCATAAAATACTTTTGACAACAGGAGCAGAGAGTGTAAAGTGGGCCACGGTTACCCCAGCCAAACTCACAACAGTCCAGTGACTTGAGCCAAAGTCTGGGCCCATGGGTGCAGCAACCAATGAAGTGGGGTAAGGTGAGGGAAGGAGAGGAGTCTACCTGTCAGCTTGGATTTAAAGACAAGTCGCTGCACAAGGTTGCACATTAATTTCTTTCCTGTGTGAAAAAGAAGTGAGCTGTGCAGTGCAAAACCCTCAGAGATCTTCATAGACCTTTCTTTTTTCTTGGGAGGGGGGGTCACTCAAGCAATATGACTACAGCAGAGGGACCAAGTAACTATGACGGGGCAGAAACACATGGCAGAGAAACCAGCCATCAATCACTGTGGGACAGATACGCTCACACCTGTCTTTAGATGCCAACAGATGATAGACAGTGTAGGTCATTTGCTGCGTGGGGGGGCAAGCTGCAGCTGAGTGTCCACTGTCTATGCTCCTGCAAATTTGAGGGGCATAGACAGTCAACTATATTGTGGCTGTGGAGCATGGTAAAGACAAAAATGTTCACAAAAGCAGCAAGAATACATAAAAGAATTTGCGGCAAACACTTCAAAAACAGGAAATTAACTGGATAGATTGAAATGTTTATCACTAGGATACAAGACTACAGCCACAGTGTAATAGTATATCATTCATTGCTCCAAGACAAGAGAAATACTGGGATTGTCAAACCCCGCAGAGGGATATAAACAGACCTTTAAGTCTCAGAGGCTTATGACATAAAGCAAATATCAAGTTTATATCCCTTAGACTTCACAATGAGTTTGAAGCCAAAGAAAGTAGCGGTATCATGTCCACTGCTCAAAGTTCTCACTTGCTCTCTCTGCCAAGAGCAAGCATGTGTACACACAAGGTGGCAGCTGAACAATCTCTACTGCTGCATGATATAACGTTGTTTAGTTAATGTGACAGCAAAATTATCAGGATGTTTGGTGACAAGTGTCAACTGTATTAAATGGTCAAAATAAAAAGTAGAAAATAGTCCTGTTTTTGTTTACACATGTGCATGTGTCCTTGTTGACACTACGTTGGCATTGCAGTTGAACTTCAAGAGTGGAAAAAATCTAAAGGTAAATTGATATACGGCACAGGGGATAGCTCCTTTAAATAGTGAAACTTTGAACTTTTAATGTCAACATGTCTTTTGTTGCGCTAATGACTGAAATCAAACCCTCCTTATTTGATGTAATTTAACTAATCATCATATCTGGGAAAACATATACTGCACACAGAAAATTACAAAATCATATGAATATGGTTTATTTACCCCTATGTGGAGAAAAGATAGAACTACAGCTGTTGACAGTGATTATTTGCTAAATAACCAGCTTACTTTTTGCAAATGTACTTTAACGTAAAATAATGAAAAAAAAGAAAGAATATCTTTCTTACATACTTGGCCAAAAAGAACACATTTCCATATTGTTGCAAGAAAATATGTGACAATTGCATGTTAAAATTACTCAAAAATAGTCAAAAATGTTCAAAATAACAGTAAAATACACTTGCCGTTTTTGATAAAGAACTCAGATAAATGTCAATAAAAATATTTTAGAGAAAATATTTAGCTCAAGACAAGCAATTAAATGCACAGATGCTTTATTCTTTGGAAAGCATCTTCTTTTTTTTATTCTATCAGTGCATCAGCTAAAAAAAAAAAAAAAAGGTGTATATTTGACCTGCATGACCCATATTAGGGTGTTAGTCTGGCACTGAGACAAGGCCAGCTGTTAAAAATGGAGTGCCACTGCTCTGACAGAGAACACAATGTCCTGGGGAGCACGGGGAACGTGTGCTGTGTGGCTACTGTCCAGTCACCTCTGCCGTCTCCACTCACACAGTGCACTGCCTGCCAGGACCGGCTATACTTTCCCCTGGAAACTTCTAGGCTTAAGTTTGGGCGGCAGCTATGAAACTGAACTCCCCATGCTAATGTCTGAGAAGTTGTCTCTGTTCTTTCCCTGACATCTCAGGTTTTCTCTTGGCATGTGAATGCAGCGTGTGGCTGCACTTTGACAGTCTTCTTGGTTCTGTTTATGTAATGTAATAAAGCCACGTCAGACAGCTTTTTTTTCCACCACACATGCACAATGTTATTTGTCTACATGCCGTACAAGCAAGATAAAGTGTGAAAATATTGTGAGATTTCACAGTACTTGACAAACCAAAAAGATATGAATTATAGGAATGTTTACAATATATTTCAAGTACACTGAGTGGTGGAAAATTTACATAAAATCAATCAATTAACTTGTACCTTATTTTGTTTAGCTTATTAATAAATTAAAGACTCTTGGTCATCTGTGGCAGCAATACTGTATATTGCATTTCATAAAAGTTGAAGGTGGTGATGCTCATCTGCAGAAAAATATGTATCTCTAAAAAGTAATTAATCTGGATAAATTTAAATAGATAACATAGATCTTTTTTTTTTTTTTTTTTAAATGTGGTTCTGACTGGTTTTAATGGTACACTAATATTTCCAATGGACATTCCTGGCGCTGCATAGCCCTGCATTGTCTCAACACTGAAAAACCACACCTTTTTTCGAACCCATGGCACCACGTGACAGCTGTGTTTTGCTTTATCACAAGCATCACATCAAAAACTGGATGTCACTACACCAGCCATTTTTTATGTTTTGCTAATTCAGCAAAGAAACACAAGAGGGCATTCTATGAAGAAGTGTGTGTGTGTGTGTGTGTGTGTGTGTGTGTGTGTGTGTGGGGGGGGTGGGGTGGGCACACCAAAAAAACTAAATTCAGTAGTTTTTGATTTTATCATTAAAAATGTCCACTTACACCTCTTACATGAGTTGTGAAGCTCAGTCTGCTGAAACACAGCAGCTGACCTGACTAAAGGAAGAGCAGAAAAGACATAAACAACACAGGAAACCTTCATTTAGCATGGCATGTTTGGAAATGTGTTTACTCGCCAACCAAAGAACTAAAAAAAATTTTTTGACAATTATTCAAGTCAAAAAATCTGAACCAACAAAAAATCTGCAATTTTAGCTCTATGATGTATCACACATGATCACAGCAGGTGATGATCAACTCAGACCAAAGGTAAATTTATTTATTCATCTTTTTTTTTTTTTTTAAGCCTTTAAGACAAAAGCGCTGTTCGGGTTTTCGATAAAACTTGACAGAATTCTCCATTTCTACTCGTCTTAACCTCTAAAGAAACACTGAATGTGAAATCAAAGCCATTTGAAAGGATGAAACTTTTTGCTTTTGGTGAAAATCAAATTTACTCTGAAGTCTACAAATATTTTAGAGAAAAAGTCATTCGTACAATTTTAAAGTCCCGTTCCATCAAACTAAAAAAAAAAAAAAAAGGTAAAGATTCATCAGCGTCCCTGGGTCTGGAGTTAACATAGACTAATTACTGCTCAGATTAATGCCAAAGCCAGATGGTGCAGAGGTTTTATTTATACTCAGCTTCATCTATCTTAATTGTACTTATATGACATTTATGACAATCGCAGGGCTTCAAAGGTAGATTTTCCCAGATGCACTATTATTATCAATTTGGAAATATAAGAGGTGCTTTACGTTAAAGATTCCATCAAGGGTGTTAAAGTCAGTGACAGAATGCAAAGAAAGCTTATTCACATAGTTGTGGGTCTCCCACAGTAAATGTCAGTGTGGATCTCCTAAATGCCAAGAGAGGAATGGAAACAAGAGAGGGTGAGAGGGCTTCAGCTATGGTTTACTATCACAGACAACCACACAGCATGTGTATTTATAAGTAGTGTTGTACAGTTCTGTTTATGTAATTAGTCCAAGGCAGACTTCTTTCAGATATGTCAGTATTCAAAACTGCAAGAGGAATGCAATGTATCAATAAGAAATGTCTAAACAGACAAACTGAGCTGATATTAAAGCTGCACACACTGGAAGGAACTTCTGGAGAAGAAACCTCTCTGCATTGACCTATAGAGGTGTAGGGTCTGTGAATGGGAATCAATGTCACAATTGCACTCATGCAAAGTGATGCTTCATCCCAGTAGCCATTAGATGGCAGCAAATCAGGAACACACTGTGCCTGTCCACAGCTACCGCTAGAGTTCACTGTGTACCTCTGCAGCAGATTCTCCGAAGCCCTGCTCTCTTTAACACCGCTGACTGGTCTCATGTTTTATCCTTTCTGCTTCTATCCTTAACATGCCAGCATCTTAACTACCACACTCATGTTTCACAAAGATTCACATTACTGCTGAGAGGATAATCCATCATATGTTAACTAATCCATTTAATGTGACAGTTAGATGCATGGCATGAGAGGAGTGATTGCTACTAAAAACCTGCAACAAGCATCACTTCATGTTCATGTGCTGATAAGTTCTTAGGAGTTTCTCCCTTGGAGACAGCTTTTTTTTAGTACAGCAGCTCAACCAGGAATTCTAAACTATGACAATATTGTCCAGTTTAGAACAATGCTATCAAAGGAATATCAACTTGTATGTCTGACTGATACTTAAATACTGATATTTACTAATTATGTCAGATGTTTTACAGAAAGAAACAAGTCTTCCTAATACACTGACTGCGAGCAACAAAAGGAGTATGTTGTTGTCTAAAGCTAAAACAACTACGGCATTATGATTAAAAAGGAGCCCTATGTTTCTTTAGATCCATTACATTTTCTTTGTCATAACAAATAAATGAGTGCCACCTCCTCATAAACTGTGATGCTGAAATACAACACATCTATGCTGATGATCATAGTTTTATGAGGAACTCTTACACTCATAAGAGGAAGTTGTCTTAGCTACAGATATATTTCTTTATATGTCTTTAACAAACACAATTTGGGCTGACTCCAATAATGAGAACACGGTTTTTCCATAACCATGAAAACATAAGTATGACCTATGGCACATACAGTTTATTCTTAATAAACAAGGTAGCTATTTTGTTTTTGCTTTGTTTTTTGTGTTTTTAATGGCTCATTTTACAAATGAGGTTCTGAAATGAGAGACTGGTGCATGTTCTGGTCACAAGAAGGAGAAAAAGAATAAGAAGCATACAGCTTTTCATGTAGGACATTCCTAATAGCAGAGAGATTATCAAGTGGCTATTAAAGCTCATTAAGCTTTAAAATGTTGTTACCCAACCAGCTGCTGTCAGGTTTTGATAGCAGTTACAGCATTAGTCTGTTCTGTTTAATGGCCAGCAAGAAATTATAACACAAGTAGTGTCTCAAGGGGAAACAAAACAGAACTCTAAATTCAATAATACTTGTCCACAATATGGTGCCACTTGTGTGCAATAGAGCTGTAATGATGATGAACTATATTCATCCTACATAAAATAATTACAGTTTATGCTAATAGCAGGATGAGTCAGAGCTTTCCTTTAATCAACTTTTGCAACAGTACGACCTCAGCATTGCCTTGCAGGCTTGAAGGCGTCTTAAGGTTTTTTACAGATGAAAACATGAAAGTTATTTTTTTTTTGCACAGTGTGTTCGTATGAGAGCTTGTACCTGAAATATTTTCAGTGTAAGTGAATACAAAGATGTTATCTCAAAGATATACCTTATCTTTTGTACATTTGGCAATAAATTAAACAAACTTGCAAAGAAAATTCTGATCACATACATGCAAGAATACAAACTGGAGCAGAATTAGCACTTATGTGTGTGTGTGTGTGTGTGTGTGTGTGTGTGTGTGGGGGGGGGGGGGGGGGGGGGGGATACTTTTCAGGAGCTACAACTAAAAGATTTCTCATTGTTATCATAGATATAAAAGGACAACAATAACTAAAATGAATTTCTGATTAAATAAACTTGCTACCGTTTCAAATCATTTCACAAATCTTGTGGTTTGTTTGCAACATTTCATACTGTAGTAAATTACAATGTGTGTTTCACTAAGATCAGAACATATGCCTGAATTTTAAAAGTCATATTTCAGTTGTTTTTAGCCTGATAACCAAAAGACTCCCAACACATCAAGTGTCATCATCGCAGAAACACTTTCTCGTAGTGGTCAAAGCTCCATCCTGCAGCACTGTGGCACTTTGCAGTTATTTTTGTTTTGTTTTAATTATTTTGTGTTTAATTATTTGTGCACTTTTTATGGCTTGATTGTAAAGCACTTTGTAGCACTCTGGTTATTGTAAAGGGCTATGCAATCAAATTTGATTGATTTATATAAACAAACACCCACATTTACATGTTGAGCGAGAAACTCAGCATGCTGAGTCTAGATGTTGTATTATCCACTCAAGTAAAAATGACCTCACTGAGCATCTGTTAGAAATAGATTATTTGCTTTTATTTAACAAACTCATGCAGATTTAAAATTTCAAATTGCTTTGGTGCATACTGGGAATGATCAAGGAACCACTTATTAGATTCAGCGGTTTAGCTAAAAATTGTTTAATAACTCCAAAATATATTTTGGCAATTTAGGGAGTATTTCTAAGCAAGATCTGTCATGAAAGGTAAGGGACACATTTTAAAAAAGAAATCAAACCTAATACTGACTACAGGAAAGTTAGTTTGGGATTTTCAAGGTGATAAACTATCAAAACGAAAATGTAAAACCATGTCTACTTAAAACTGCTTTAGCTGCCATTAGTACTTTGTTAATAATTTAGTTATATACAAGAAAAATGTCAGGGTTCTTATGCTAATGTTTGAGTCGTGTTCCACAAGTCAAACATCTTGGTAAGTACCTGAATGGCAGATGCTCTGTGCCTCCTCCTGTAGCAGAGTAAACCACACAGCCTGCGCCAGAAGTAGGAAACAACCAGACACATGCTGTTGACTAGCCAAATGTCTCCAACAGTGACAAAATTCTCCATGGCTTTCATTTTACTTCTCATCCTTCCTCTATAGCCTTGCTTCACCTATCTTTAACTACAAAGGGCCCCTTGGAGCTTAGAAAGAAGTTCAGTAGATGACAGCGCCTCCTCAGCCTAAGAACCGCCCTAGCGTTGATACTATGCGATCTCTGCAGCCTCTGTTAATTCAGTCAGCCCCCTACTCCAATCGACACTTTGCAGCCAAAGGAAGGGCAGTGTGTCCTCATGACAAAAGAGTGACAGGTGCCAGCAAAGGCTGTCAGACAAGCTGTCTCTCGCCATGCTCAGGCATTGCTTTTTAGGAAAAAAAAAAAAAAGGAGTGCCTTCATTTCAAGTTATTTTCCTACCCTAAGAAACTATGTGAACTCAAATCCAAAAGCAAGATTAATCCACAACACAGAACTGACAGTGAAAACAGAGAATTGCAAAAGGGGGTGTAGACTCCCTGTCAACACAGCCACTTTAAAATGGCATAAATAAATAGCTTGCGCTATTGGATTACTGTTGCAAATGTCACACTGACTATCACGTGGAGGCTTCAGTTCCTTAACAGAAGCCATTTTATCAATGTTTATACATTGCATCATCCACTGGGAGCATTCTTTTAATTTCTAAATGATGATGAAATGCTAATCCTAATTAACATTGAGGGAAAAGGAGATAGACAGTATCTACGAGGTCTTTTAAGCTCAACAATCTAATCTTCAATACAAGTCACAGTAAATACTCTTGCCAAGAATGCATCATCCAGTCAGTGGCCAGTCATAGATATGTACTGTACGGCATGCATGGAAACCTCCCCAACCTCTTCTGGCTTCACCATCCAGCACTGCCAAATACAATAATGAGCTCACTTTTGGATGAGAGCTCTACTCTAACTGCACAAATGGATCCACTGGTTGCCATTATGACTAAAACACTGGTACCAGCTGGCTTTGTAGGAGTATCCTTAAATCTCAGCTGCAGCATGTGATTAAATTAATTCCACAATACCTGTTTAATTGTGTTTTTGGCACAACTTGGCAGTTGTTAAAGGTGACACATAATCAGTTGCTCAAGTTTTGGCCCTTGTACTTTGTGCTGAGCAGGCAATACACATGGTGTTTATATCTTTCCACTTGATGCTTTAGTAAACCTTGAAGTGATAGTTTTCCATGCAGAGCCTATAAAAAGTATTGCACGATGACACTAAAAAATCTTCAGCATCACCTATAAAGGATTTTTTAAACATCTGTGTTTGGCACATTGTCAAAAATTCTGTAATGTGTACTTCTAAGTCAACATTATATTTTTATTGATATTTTTATTGTGGAGCAGAGCACAAAACTCAGGTCAGTTAAATAATAGCTCCTATTTTCTGCAGTACAATTGGCTAATTGACTTATATTGTTTAGTTATGTAAATAAAAAATTAATGGTAAAAAATAAAAATAAAAAGCATATATTTTTAAAAGTTACATTGAAATAAATATGGAACATTTGGCAAATATGTAGTAATTCCCTTGTTTTCCCACTGACTATAAAAGGAAAGATTTGTATTTCATGCCTACAATTACATACAAAATGTGAATATTTGTTCACTTTTAGCTTATAAAACCTTTGAACTTTGAGGGCAAGTGCAGTTATCTCTGCCACACACACAGTTGTTGTCATCTCTGCCGGAATTGGATTGGCAGCCATAAGAACACAGATGATTCCAGAGGAGTCAGAAGGGAAAAGGAGAGTATTTGACAGCATTTCAGAAGATGAATTTTTGTTTGTTTAATTGTTTGTTTGTTCTGTTTTAAGAAATAATGCTGGTGCTCCTCCAGGCTTGCAAGGTGCAATTTAGAAACATCCATATCCTTTGCTAGAGCTTGAAAACAATTTGTACCTGCTGACCTTAGTTTTATACCTGATCTGCATGGCTTCTTCAAGCAAAGTAGCCTGACTATGACGTCTATGTCATTTGTTTTTTCCTTGACTGCTTTCTTTATTTATCATGTCGAATTAATTATTAGGCTTTTTTTTTTTTGTTTGTTTTGTGTGTTTAGATGAACTTATAATGTTATGTGCAAATAACAAAACTAATCTTTAAAGCAAACGAACCCTTGGATGAGTAACGTCCCGGGCTTTAATTTGAGTTAAATGTACATTTTGTTGTACCTATGGGATATTTTTTCGTAATAAGATACAACTAAAAGTAGAAAAAAGTTATAGATGTATGAGAAAAAGTAGAGAAGTAGTAAATGGGTGGTAAGACTCTGATGGCGGATATTTTCAACTGTACTTAAACGCACACGAACAAAAAAAAAGGTTAAACATTAAAATTGACAAAACTGCATGTTTTTTATTTACATCTGCTATGTGACTACAAATAGTTGCATCATGCCATTGTAATAGAGTAAAAAACAAACAGAAACTTTAAAACATTTATGCGTATGTTTGGTCACGTGACTTAAGGTCAACCAACATTTCGCGGGAATCAACATGGCGAACGAGATGACAGCTCTGGCACCGGAGACGTTGCAGTGTCCCGTATGTTTTAAAGACTTCACACCTGTGACAATTAACGGACATCTTGACGTATGTCTCCTGAAAAGTGTGGCCGACAGCAGCAGTCCGTCCACAACAGTCGAGACAGAACCGCCGGTGAAGAAATGTCGCGGTGCGGAACCTGTAAACAGATCTGTGTCGAGCGCCTCCTCCTCCGTGACTGGGACGCAATCAGCGGTTTTCTCTGTGTTTCAGGGCAACAAGGGAAAACCTTCCTTTCAAAGCGACCGAAGCGCAGTGTTAACCAGTAAACAAAGTCCCGCGAGTGCTCTTAGTAAGGGGGTGAAACGTTCACTGACAGAGGCTGAGCTTGAATCCGCAGATACAGGGAGACTGCGAAGCCAACAACCAGCGACTATGCCAAATGAAGAAACTTTAAAGACAAAAGAGTTCCCAGCACAGCTGTCTTTTGCATTAGACAAGCCTCTGGCGGAGATTTTGAGGCCAAACACACTGGAAGAATACTTTGGTCAAAATAAAGTTGTTGGCCAGCAAACACTCATCCGGTCACTTCTGGACACTCATGAAATACCATCTTTGATCCTCTGGGGCCCACCTGGATGTGGAAAGGTGTGCAGGTGATAGCTGGGACAAATGCAGGAGAATTAGCTTTCACTCCATCTTAATGTGAACGTTTGACGGCACCAAACATTATTTTCTGTATTGGTTAGAATTTTTTTATTTATTATTTTTGTATATAAATGTAGGATTTATGTAGTTAAAAAGGGAAATTATATAGACTCTGCAATCAAACAAAACTGCACAGCTGTGCTTTTATAATAATTTTTTAAAAATCTCAATTATAAATATCAGATCTCCTCATGACTAATTTATCATCAGTAATCCTTTAATCTTAAATGCAATTTATATTTATAGAATTATTTGTTGTGTTTTGCAAGGTCCTGCTAACAGTATTCTACCCGTAAGTAGTTATTAATGCAGCTATGAAATATGAAAATAGTTAATTTTATAATGCTTGTGATTTTTATTTTAATTAATCAATGGTAACATGTAAATTTTACATTATTGTTTAATGTCTATTACACTCAGAAATGGTTACATTTGGTTAAGACTGAAACCTCAGCACAGTGTGAAAAAAAATGCTGAAAAAGAGAATCATCCTTAATAAAATTATAGTTTGAGAAATATCAGAACAATCATTTCTGACCTGTACTTTTTGTTTTAATCTTCAGCTAAAACTTGAGATATTGCTTTTCCAAATGCATAGGAGAGTGAATGACGGTCTGGTTTCTCTGTCAGATGAATGAAGCATGCTAATGACTTCTTAGGTATGCTAAGCTACTATTGTGGATTGTTGTTTAGCAGCTCATCATTCTTAGATGTTATCAACATGCTTAACTTACACTTTACCTCTTTAACTCCTGTCACCTGTCTTACAGTATTTACTGGTTATTTTTGTAATCGGTTGTAAATATTTAAAGTGCACACGTTTACAAGGCTCTATAAATAAGTTGCATCACTGTACATGATCTGCCTGTTTATTGTCTGCGTTTCTGCTCTGATTTGTTTTCCTTCAGACAACCCTAGCCCACATAATTGCCAGCACCAGTAAGAAAAAGGGAACGGCTCGTTTTGTGAAGCTGTCAGCCACCAGTGCAACCGTCAACGAAGTGCGAGAGATGATCAAGCAGGCGCAGAATGAGCTTCGACTGTGCAAGAGGAAGACCATCCTGTTCATTGATGAAATTCACCGCTTCAACAAATCCCAACAGGTGGAGTATCGAGCCATAAGAACTGTGCTCTCAACCGACTTTTTATTGTTACCTTCAGGTACAAAATCCAACCACTGGCAACAACTACTGAAGCACAGAGATGTCATCTGTATTATACTGCAAAAATGATCAAACTCTTACTTGTGACTTCAGCAGCTAAACTCCCATTTCTTTGCAGGATCAATGACAAGATATGAATAGCCTCCCCTGTCAGCTTCTTTTAATACCACTATGTCAGTGACATAAAGGCTGAATCCCCTCCATAACGCAACAGTTTCCTTCAGTACCTGTGTTTGGAAACCCTTATTATTGTTATTATTATATGTTAGTAACGTGTAAAGATAACTTGTTTTGAATTGTGACCTTTTAAAGCATTGGATGTTTTTTTAATTATGCCAAATAATATAAGAAATTAGATGATTTATGAAAGTAAATTGATAATTCTGCTCGCTTCTGCTTATTTTTTTTCTTCTTCAACTACGGCTTTAGTAAACCATGAAAAGATTCTGGGATGCCTTGAGTTATTTAACAATAAATCCCTGGATAAAATAACAGGAAGTCATTCCTTATCCTTATTTTAGAAGCTTTGAAAAACAACAAAGTAATTGAGTGACATTTTTTTGTGATGGTAGCATTCAGATGAGCAAATGTCCGTAATAAACTAATTGTTATGATGGTTGTGAATAGGTAAACATGTTTAGTGTCCACTCTGTGTGCATCTGCAGGACACCTTCCTCCCCCATGTGGAGTGTGGGACGATCACTCTTATTGGAGCTACCACTGAGAACCCATCCTTCCAGGTGAATGCTGCCCTGCTGAGCAGGTGCAGAGTGCTGGTCCTGGAGAAGCTTTCTGTGGAAGCAATGGGTTCAATTCTGAACAGGGCCGTCGCCACACTTGGGATCAGAGTTAGAGGACAGGGTCCAACAAATCCCAAAGATCAGGCCAATGGACATGAGTAAGTGCTCTCTTGTGCATCCATACTGAAGTGTCTCACAACCCCAGAATCCTTTGGCCCTATTTTAAGATTTGTGGCTAAAAAAAAAAACAACAAAACAAAACTAATCCCTGATTTTACTTGATATGTTGATGGAAGAGGTTTTGTAGACAACTGCTACCTACAGGCTTCAGGATTTTGTTTGGGATTTACTGTAGTCAGAAATTGGAGGGGGTTTTTTTTCCTACTAAACCAGTTGCAGTCCTGGTTCAGAACCAGAACCCAACTTAGAAATGGTACTGTACATTATCAGACAAATCAAAATAAATGGAACTATAGCATGAATATCTTTAATTAAATATTTGATGTTTGATAACTATCTTAAACTGATTTATTTGATATATGTTATTTTTTAGGCTGAAAATATGCATTGAACAAAAAGCCTTGGACACCATAGCCTACCTTTGTGATGGTGATGCAAGAACAGGACTGAATGGCCTCCAGTTGGCTGTACAGGCTCAGATAAACCTAACACGACCAAATCTGTTGGCACAAGACAATACTCCTCAAGAGATAGTGGTGACGGAGGAACACGTCAAGGAGGGTCTTCAGAGGTCCCACATTCTCTATGATAAAGCTGGTAAGCTCAGGTGTATTTATTCTGTCAAAGTTCTTGCTCTGTGTGATTATAAAACGAAACCTTTTACTTGTTTTCTCCTATAGAATACAAATTTGATACATTCAGGAAACGTTTTTTGTGTTACGATCATTTTAAAAAATTGTTTAAGGAAACTCTAATTTCATGGTTGCTATCAAATTTACACATTGGTGTGTTAATATTGACAGTTTAGCTGCAGCATCTGGATACTCTGAAGCTTTTATTTGTTCACTGCCTTGAAGTTGGTAACCACTGCTTTGAGACGTTTCTTTTTCAGAACACATGCATGTATTGAATGAGACATCACCTGTAACTGTACAGGAGTATTTGACTTTAAAAGGTTGGCTGCATTGATCTTATTACAAAAATGCTTTGTTATCAAATTGATGGATTGTTTCAGGATCTTTGAGGGGTACCACAGAGACATTTCTGCTCCATGTGTTTGAGTGAAAGCTTTGGTTTAAACATTTGCAGTCAGCATCTTCGCTTGTGTAACCCTCTGAGCTTAACAGCCTGGATGAATTTGCCTCTAGGAACTGTGTGATCTTTATGGAGCTTTTACATGAAATGCCTGAATTGTAGGAGGAAAAGAAGATTCCTGATGTTTCTATTTTTGCTCACTGTTTCTCTGACTTTATGTCTATTGTCCTTTTTTTAATACCTTGGTGGTCTCTAAAAAGAAATGACCTCATTCAAGATTGCTTTGTTGTGCATTCATAAAACTATCGGCATAATTTGGTGAGTTTATCGCTGTGGCAGCTAACTAATGCAGAGGTTCCACATTCTTTGCTCTCCGAGTCACAGCCTCTATCAGCGCTGTTTATTAATAGATGGTGTTTTAAAATCTGCACCCTGTAGCTTCGGCAGCTCCAATCATCAACACCTTTTGCAGAGTATCCACGGATAACTCCCTTTTATAAGACATTAGTCCGCACGACTGACCTGTTACACAAGACTCAGCTGTCCTTAAAGATTGAGATTTACTGTTCCCTGCTTCACTGGGTGATGAAACTGGCCCTCATCCTCACTTATGACCTTTACAAAGTCAGTGTTTGCCACTTTGTTCCAGCATAGGTTTTCTTGCAGCGTTTCAGTTCATGATGTAACCCATAAATGTTGTATAAAGACACTCTCTTCTTTGCCACTTGGGTTCCTGGCAGGTGAAGAGCACTACAACTGTATCTCAGCTTTACATAAGTCTATGAGAGGCTCCGATGAGAATGCTTCTCTTTACTGGCTGGGCCGCATGCTGGAGGGTGGTGAGGACCCACTCTATGTGGCACGCAGACTGGTCCGCTTCGCCAGCGAGGATGTTGGTACGTCACTTCAAGTATCTTATCATCTTAGATTTGATTATTTGTGATGATTTAAAACGTAACCTTAAGCCTGTATCCATGGTGGAGTAGCCTCATTTTAGCCTGAGGGCAGACTTTATTACCTTGGCAGACACCCTATAGTTTTTCCTAAACCATGGATCTAAATTAAGACCTTTTCAGACATTTATTGGTTTCCATTTAGAAACTTACAGGTAGAGTTAAATAAATGCTAAATTTTTCAGCATCTGACCCAAATGGGTAAAGTACTATGAAATGTTATAGCTGCAGCTAAATCTTTTGGTCCCTGAACAATTTGTTAAACATAGTGCTGCATGTCTGCTGGCTCATTATGAATTCTTCTGGCAAACCCACAGCTGTTACAAGAAAACTAAAACTCGAGAAGGACTTGCAGAGATTTGTGATGCTCCAGCCTCCCATCTGAGAAACAGCAGTGACCATATAGAGTAACTTCAAAATGTGGAAAAGTGATGTTTTCAGCTGCTTCTATGCACCATCACATTTTAAACAGTCGTTGTGTGATTGGATGCAGTCACTATAATGAATTGATTAAAACATTAATGTTGCATATCTCATGTATAAAAAGGGCTTTTGGTTGTTTTATAAATGTGCTATGAATTTTGATTTGATTAAACTTCTTCAGCTTTTTTTAGTTATTTTCTATATACCTAGCTGGATCTTGCTTCCTACTATGCTCAACACATATATTATTTAGTGAGAACGCTTTCTCCAGGTTTTTTAGTTATCATTTTGCAGTACAAGTGCAGATTAAATTCTGAAGTCACAGCAGCTGCTGCAGCATTTTGTATTCTACTCCTCAGTGTGTTTGAAGCTATGAGTTTTCAGTTAGATCAGCTGATGTGCTAGATTTCTGACTCTGAAAGTAGAGGAATGTCACCAGCCTAATCTCAAAATCAAAACATTTGTCCTGCACAGAAAAAGAAGCTATAGTTTCAGTTATAAACTATTTCTTGCTCTGTAAGTTTTCATGTCATTAAATCAAGCCTGTTAATCTGAAGTGAAACGTACTTGACTTGGATGTGACGTTACATGTGATGGAACCTTTTTTTATTTTTTATTTTTTATTTTATACAACCCATGTAATTGTATATGTTGTGTCTGCTGTCTCTTACAGGTCTGGCAGATCCCTCCGCCCTTCCTCAGGCTGTGTCTGCTTTCCAAGCCTGTCATTTCATTGGGATGCCTGAATGTGAGGTAGGCTCTCTTGCCCAGTCAGCAGTTATTTTGCAATGTTTTGTCATTCTTGTGAGTTAATTTCCCTCATCTGTGCCAGGTGATCCTCGCTCAGTGCGTCGTCTACATGGCACGAGCGCCCAAATCTGTGGAGGTTTATAAAGCATATGCCAATGTAAAGGCCTGTTTAAGAAACCACAAAGGCCCCCTTCCTCCCGTCCCGTTGCACCTGCGCAACGCTCCCACCAGACTGATGAAACAGCTGGGCTATGCTGAAGGCTACAAATACAACCCAGCTTTCAGCAGTCCTGTAGAGCAAGAGTACTTACCTGAGGAGCTGCGGGGAGTTGACTTTTTCACTTGGATGACCTCGGGTCCATGAGAATTCCCTGTTGGGATTTACTCTCCTGGTTATGAAGTCTAAAACCAAAACTACTGAGAGAAGATGGCCCAATGTAGTTGTTAACCCAAAGATCAAAATTTTAGCATGTACTCTCATTTACTAAACAAGGAAGGGCCATCACCTCATCCTTTTACATTCAGATTATTTGTCTTAAATTAAGCTGGAAGTTTCAGTTTCTTCTGGATACGCTGACATCTTAATTCCATTCAGATACAGTAAGAAAATGCTTTTTTTTCTATAATAGTACTTCAGCTGTTTACAGTCTGTTCAATATGGACTTTTTTGTTGCAATTTTTGTAAAATTTTCTTATATTGTTTAAAAGTATTACATTTGTTGATATTCTTTTTATATTGAAACCACATTCTTTCCCTTCATCGGTATAGAAAAAAACAAGCAAGTCAAATGTGATGAAAAAAAAAATAATGTCATCCTTTGTTTATTGTTCAGTCTCTTCACCAGTTTTGAAAACTTCCTCAGTTTTGGGCCATTGTCTGCAAGGAAATATGTCATGATTAAATTTGCACACTTTACAAAGCGCCTCCTGTGATGTCCTTATGTAAAATTAATTGTTTTGAGTTCTTGGGTGACACTCACCTCACTGATCCAAGGGATGAAAGAGGCCACACGAGTGAAGACTGTGGGTTTTTTTCGGTGTATTACATCCACGTCCATCTACAAAACTAGTGACTCCTTCAACGTACCATCTGCCGTCTCTGCCCTGACAGTTCAAAGGACCTCCAGAGTCGCCCTGCAGTTTCAGGCAAAGAGATACTGAATCATTGAGCAACCCAAACAGTTCTTTTTGCATACATAAACTATTAAATTGAGTTCTCTCTTTGTTTCTCACATGGCATGCTGACTTGCTTTCTCCTCCTGCACAGACCATTGTTGTCTTAGCTGAGCTTCCCCCACCAGTCACTTTGACTACAGACACTGTGACCCACCACAGGGAGCAGTGCCTGCTGTAATGTACTTGCTTGTGGACCACCAGCTACAAAAAGAAGTAATCTGATCATGCAATAAATAAGAAATTTAATCATGTTTGATACAATTTTAGGATGTCACACAGTTCCTTATATTGAATTACACAATGACACAAAGCACCCCACATGAAGTGAGTGTTGACATCAGCTCTTACAGTAGAGACGACCCCAGCCTGTGATGTAACAGGGTTGGTTGTGGGCGAGAGTAGCACCATGTTGTGGCAGGCAAGCAAGCTGAACCTTGTCATTGATGACAGCCGCCTTCTCCAGTTTAAGCAGGGCTATATCATTCCTACATAACAGACCAACACCACAAACAAAACCTGATTGATTTGAGTCTTTTCACCAGTGTTAAGTCTGTTTTTTTCCCCCCACATCTTTATTCAAGATGTCCAAAACATTGATCAGCTGCTCTTTTTCACAAGGACCTAGAGTTTGTTTATATTTCATAACAGACCTGCAGGTGCAGCTTACCCACAAGACACACAGTTGTCATTCCATTTGGGATGAATGAACATTTTTGCCACCATGATGGACTGTTCAGGTCCCTCTTCTTTGTTCCTATCATGTTCAGCAAGAACCACCCTATATGTGTGGAATCTGGATGGGAAAACGAAAATTTGTAGACACATTTAAAATAAAGACATAATTTACATCATATAAGTAAATTTTGTGCAATCATTGCAATAATTCAAATGCCTTGTGTCTTTGTTACTTTGAAAACAACAATATATCAAATCTAAATGCAACAAAAAAAGAGGACTCTTACGTGATGCAATGTGCAGCAGTTAGGACCCAGTCAGGAGCAATAAGAGTTGCACCACAAGTGGGGAAGAAGGACTCCAGAGAAACCTAAAAAGTTTTGGAAAAACCTTTATTTCAATAATGTAGTGTTTAACTTAATTGTCAATAAACTTTGAATAATGAGCAGGTTAGAAAAATGTCAAGAACTAAAAACTAGTATACCACTAAAAATAAAAATGCCAGACATAATATTCCACAGAGTAGTTTTTGAGCTGACTCACCTGCCATGGCCAGCTGTATGGACGGGCTTCCTCACCATTCACCACACGGCTGGTGTCAGGCCGATAACTAGGCACGCCGCACCCAGACACTTTTAGAGAAAAAACAAGTGTAAGGCGTGTGAAAAGTTCCACAAAGAATAAAGATTTACAAAAGTCATTACCACTAGCTTGTTTAAAATTAATTATTGCTGTTGCTTTCATTAAAATGATGAAGTGTTTAATATAGCCTAAGCTTACCGGCTGTGACAGCCAGCAGGAGGATGAGTGCCTGTTTCATCGTTCATTTATCCAAAAGAACATATTTTTCAAACAGGGCTATTTATAGGATCAGTCCAGACAAGACCAGAACAAGCCTGGGAGTTTTCCTCCCATAATCCAGGTGGCATGACTACCAACATCAAACTGGACCCAGCTGTAGCTTGACATATCCCAGTAATTCCAATGTAGACCCACCTCTTCTCAGCTGCATTTTAAGTGTGTGAACCAAGGTATTTCATTGTAGAATGAGACTAAATTAAACCAACATGAAGATGCAAAAAAAAAAAAAATATATATATATATATATATATATATATATATATATATATATATATAAAGAATTATAGAATTTCTCAAAAACAACTAGACAAAGATTTAAAGCCACTACAAACAGATTCAAACACATCCAAAAAGAAAGCCTCAAAGAAAATTGTATATAAGAAAAATATAGTTTTTATTACATAAAAAAATCGCTGAAAATAATAACTTAAATTTACAGACTAACAAGTTAGAGAACGTCTAATTTTATTCTAAATTTTTTTATTTAGGTTATTTTGGTGGCTTTCAAGCAAGTTCATAGAAATTCGTTTATAATTTCAACCTGAAGGGGTCGCTGCTGTGAGACAGGTTGTTTACTACGATCAAACGAAGGGAAGAAGAATATGTAGTTTAAAGATGGCGCTACCCGGTGTTCTACTCGTGCGGCTGAGAGCGTTGTGCAATCTTTCTACATGTGTTCATACAAGAGGAAAAACAGCGTTCAACTGGAGGAGAGAAGTACGATGGTATGGGACTACAGCTCGAGGCTTTCGGGAACATGGCACGCCATATTTCCATAAAAAACGAGGTAAGAGAAAAACGCCGGTTAGCTCAGCGTTAGCTAAGAGGTGACAGCTTGCATCAGGAGCTCTAATCACAAGGACATTCATCTGGTTATAACCCATCATTCAGTTTTATATTAAGGTGTTCCGTCCCCCCTGTATTTGCGATGTTGGCTGGGGTGTCTTATAAACACAGAGGACTTTTCTACGTGTCTGAATTTGGTTTATTTATTTTTGATTGATTAGGTAACATTAACCCAAACCTCCTGAAGGAGTTCCCAGATCCCAAAAACCTCTTGAACAGCACAATTTCCCGATCACTGGGAGTGGGCGACCTTTCAGAGCTCATCCAGTACAGCTGCACAGAACATGCAGGAGTCAAGGTCAGTACAGTCATGATGGTGGGATGAGTGCGTGATTACAGCTTGTGTTTTTGTTCTGTTTAATTCCTTCCGTGTTTCAGCATGTTTTGTTTCTGCAGAAAGCTACTGTCACACTGCTGTGGCCCTGCAAGATTGAAAAGGAGGGTTTTGCTTCCAAGAAGATTGATGCAGAAAGATTTGCTGCTGCAGCTGCTTGTCTTAAGCTTAGAGTAAGCTGGTGTGATGAAAATGTGACGATATATTAGTTTTTATCTTGCCAATGTTTAGATTTTTTTTTTTTCTTATTTGTTCAGGAAATGGGTGTTATTGGTCCAAACAATCAGCTCCCCAAAAAAAGACCTGGCCGGGGGAGAGGAGGGATACATTTCCCTCTTTATGATAATGAAGACTGCTGGACAGAGAATGACTATGTATCCAGAACCAGAGCAGAACAGTCTCCACCTAAAGAAGACTCCCCCAAAGTCTCTGAAGCTCTTTCTATCTTTCCTCAACCTAAGTCTCTTCTGACAAGGATAATACAGGTGGCTACATCATCCAACAATATCAAGGTTGGTAGATGTCTTCCTTTTTGCAATCCTAGCTTATAACTTGTAATTCTCTATATGTAATATATTGCTCTGTAATGTATCACTGCAGGAGTTAATACAGTTCAGAACAACCGCCGGGAAGCTAAAGAAGTGCGAACTGACTCTGCTTTGGCCTGAAGAGATGAAATTCACAGCCACAGCGAGCACCCGAGTGACGGCAGAGAAAAAGGCAGCAGCACTCGCCTGCATGAAGCTAAAGGTGAAGAGAATTTTGATAAACCACTGTGCCTTTTTACTTTCATATCAGAGCTGTGTTAAGATTGGTCTGATACTGTCTGGTGCAGGAGCTGGAACTGCTGGATAAAGACAACAACCCGCTAACTCATGCCAAGTACCATCAAGAGAAGGTGAAGGAGGCTGGAGAGAGGGAACGACGTCCACTTACTCTGGATATCCCAGAATATCTGGAGCAAAATATGAGACAGTATCTTTCAGAGGTCTGTTCTTTTCCCTTATGGGTAATGGAGTGTGTTTGTTTATTCCATATTTAAATATGTAGACTCGATGGCTGAAAATATAACCATATGTATAAAAGTCACAACTCTTCCCATCTTTTCCACAGTACCCAGTAGCAACAGAAGTGCAGAAACTATGGGAGGAAGAAGAGGCAAGAGGACAACAGATGGTAAACCAGGAAGAAGAGGATGAGGAAGATTTTGTAGCCGATGCCATCACCGGCCGGCCGTACAGGCCTTTGTCTGAACATCAGGCTCAGCAGCTCAGCCTTTCTCTGCAGAGGAAATGGGAAAGGGCGAACCCTGGACTGTGCGTGGAGCTGCCAGTCGATGACCACCGTCAGCGTGTGGTCTCAGCGGTGCAGTCCTCAAGGGTGGTCGTGATCGCTGGTGAGACGGGATGTGGTAAAACGACACGGATCCCCCGCTTTCTGCTGGAAGAACATGTGAAGCGTGGAGAAGGCGCAGAGTGCAGCATCCTAGTGACACAGCCTCGGCGGATCAGTGCCGTGTCAGTGGCCCACCGTGTTGCTCATGAGATGGGTCCAGCACTGAAACACTCAGTGGGATATCAGGTATGTTGACAAGTTCGTAGAATCATATTTTCCCCGAAGTTGGCACAAATGATTGGCAGACAAATTGCTTTTACAAATCATATTGATTTTTTAGTATTTCTGCAGACAGATTTACTGTTTGTGAGGAAAAGCCAGTATTCTGTTAATACATTTGGTCCAATGATTCTTCTCTCCGCCAAGGTGAGACTTGAAAGCAGACCCCCAGAGCAGAGCGAAGGAGCCATGCTCTTTCTGACAGTAGGTGTCTTGCTTAAGAAGCTGCGGTCGAACCCAACTCTGAAGGGAGTCAGTCATGTTGTGGTGGACGAGGTCCATGAAAGAGACATAAACACAGACCTGCTGCTGGCTTTACTGCGCTCAAGCTTAAAAGTGAACCCTGACCTTCGAGTTGTCCTTATGAGTGCTACTGGAGATAATCAGAGGCTGGCCGAGTACTTCGGAGGATGCCCCATCGTTAAGGTACCAGGGTTCATGCACCCGGTACAAGATAAATTCCTGGAGGATGTGCTGAGAGAGATGGGACGTCCACCAGCTGTAGTTCAACAGCAAGCAGTGACAGACATGAAGGTAAAATACAATCTCATTAGCTTTTCATATGATGAGTCACTTCATAAAGGTTTTTATTTGTTGTTGTTTGTTTCTTTTTTGTGGGCCTTATGAGTTTGCATCATCCCATCTTGTTGTAGGAAGGATTAAACGAGGCCTCACCAGATCTGGATTTAGTTGCTGCTGTTCTAGAGCACATTGACAGAAATGGAGAACCAGGTAACCAACATACTACTCAACAGTGGTGCTTTGCTGTGTTTAATATTTTGCTCTGAGTTATATTTTGTAATATTCCTTTGATTGTGTAGGTGCAGTGCTGTGTTTCCTTCCTGGGTGGCAGGACATCAAAGCAGTACAAGAGAAACTTGAGGAAAAACCACACTTTTCCTCAGGCGCACACATGATCCTGCCATGTAAGACAGAATACATCCACCAAGGATTTCTTTCCCCTGTCATAGCAATTCTATAATTTCTGTCATTTTTATTCTAGTGCACTCTAGCTTGTCAGTGGCCGACCAGCAGGCTGTGTTCCAGCACCCCAAAGCAGGCCAGAGAAAGATTGTACTCGCCACCAACATTGCTGAGACCTCCATCACAATAGATGACATTGTTCATGTGGTGGATGCAGGAACACACAAAGAGCAGAATTATGACCCCCGTACAAAGGTTCATTCATTTCACTTCTGCTTTGTTCTCAGCAAAACAAGAGACAATCAAAAGAAAAATCTTTTGCTTTCTGATAAAACTAATCCATCCATCTGGTTATCCAGGTCTCCTGTTTGGACACAGTTTGGATATCTCGCTCTAATGTCACACAGAGAAAAGGCCGAGCAGGACGTTGTCAGCCAGGACAGTCTTACCACCTGTTCCCAAGGAAACAGCTGCAATCTATGACTCCGTTCCCCATTCCTGAGATCCTTCGTATCCCACTTGAGAGTTTAGTAGTTCAGGCTAAAATCCATAGTCCTAACTGCAAGGTACTAAAATGAGACATTGACTTTCATAGATTTAAATTTATTGTTTTATTTCTGTCATAATGACTTATTAGATAATAAAAGACTGAATTAGGAAAAAGGTCAAATGTCCAAAACATTGACTAAAAGTAAATGCATATGGAGCTTAAGTGGTTAACACTTTTTGCTGAAATATATGACTCATCTTTTATCTGTAGGCTGTAGATTTCTTATCCCAAGTGTTGGACAGTCCAGAGCAAGAAGCTGTGAGAGATGCTGTCCGAAACCTTCAAGATATCGGTGAGTAGCCCGAAGTTTCTCAGACGACTGACAAAACAATGATTGATGAAATGTTTATAAACTTAAATGTAGGATTAAATTTACCACGCGGTTTTCATCGGCAGGAGTTCTGGACAAAGCTGAAAACCTGACTCCTTTAGGAGAGCATGTTGCCTGTATGTCATGTGACCCTCGGCTTGGAAAAGTCCTGGTCCTGAGTAGCCTCTTCAGATGTGTTCTGCCCATGTTGTCTGTAGCTGCTTGTCTTACCAGAGACCCTTTTTACAACAGCATGCAGAACAGAGCGCTCGTCAACAAGGTGAGTTTTTTCTTGTAAAAGTCGAAGTTCAACATTTTGAAACATTTACTGTAAAGCGCTTTGAGTGCCTTGAAAAGCGCTATATAAATCTAATCCATTATTATTATTATTAAAGCTTGCCCGTATTTTAATAACTTTTGAGGTTCAAATGATTTATGGGGACATATATTTGCAATTGAACTATCTAAAAACTAGTCTAGGGGGCAGTTGACTCAAAAGTTTTTGCTGTTATCCTCCTGTGGTGCTTTTGTCCACATTGATGCCAGGCCAACAACATGACTTTCTTGTAAAATGACCCCCACTCTCTCTAAGGGAATCTATCCTTGGTCAATTTCATTTGGAAAGTTGTCTTTAGGCTACTTTGTCCTTCATCGCTCTGAAAATGGTCCCTAAAATAACACAATGATCATTGAAATGAAGTGTCTCAGCTGGAGAACTTTTAATATGCTTAGTCTGTGTGTCCGAGTCTACCAAAATCTCTTTACATAACAGCAAACTACACTTAATGCGCTCCAGCGCTGCTACAGTACTTGACTACTTCAAGGATGAATCTCTCTACTCTCATTTGCCTCCCACAGGATTTCAGAGCAGGACAATGTAACATTCAACAAACTTATGTTTATGTAAATCCTATACGTAGTAGTGGTGATGTTGGTAGTAAATTAACTGTTTTGACAAAAGCAGCTACCCCATGAATTACATTGCAGCTGTTTAGTACCAACCAATAATGGCATGCTTGGGGATTAATTGGAACAGATGCTTTTCTAACCAATTAATCAATTGTATCATAAATAGGTATTTAGAAATGTCAACATTTTTCTTTTTGGGTTTATTTATTTTGTTATTGCACATAAGTCAATTTAATTTGTCTATCCTAACTATATAATAATATTGATTATTTCTGTTCAGGCCAAAGAAGCTCTGAGTGGCTCAAGCCACAGTGACTATCTAGTGTTCAGCAGAGCTGTCCTGGGCTGGAGGAGACTTCAGCAGGAGGGTGACAGAGAGGACAGAGACGAGTATTTGGAAAAACACACTCTGTCTAAAGCCAGTCTCCGGTTCATCAATGGTTTGTCTGAATCTCACTTGAATTTATAGTCTGTAGGAACGTATGACTTGGAACATTTAAAGCTTACTCCTGGTCTTTGTTGCGTCTTATGGCAGGTCTCATCTCTCAGTTCAGTGACAACCTTCAGGAAGCGGGACTGGTTTCTCATGCTAGTGAATGCCAGCGTCACACTTCTGTATACAATGAGCACAGCAACCAGGATGAGCTGCTGAAAGCTGTACTGCTGGCTGGAATGTATCCGAACCTCATTCAGGTACATGGTAACATCCCAGAGTGGCTAAGGTGCTATTTATTTTCTGCCTTTCTTGCTCAAAGAACTGGCAGTAATGTTTGTATGGGATGAAATGTGTGCTACATTAGTTTAAGGAGGAACTGTTTCTTTACTATAAATGATCATGTGATAAGAGAACTGTTAGATTTGCATTTTATTTATTTTTGTAGTTTCTCTGTGAAACTACATATATAAAAACCTACCTCTTCCAACCATTTGCCATCGTACTGTGTTTGTAGGTGAAGAAAGGTGTTGTGACCAAGGGGGGGCGCTTTCGTCCTAACAGTCTATCTTTCCGCACTATCAGTGGACCAGTGCTGCTTCATCGCTCTTCAGTGAACAGGTTTGAGCATGAGCGGAAATTCCTCTGCAGCATTGTCAACTTGCATAATGTGCAAATAAACTTCCTGTCTTTTCTGCTACAGGGCGAAAGATGATCTACCCAGTCGTTGGTTGACATTTTTCAGTGCAGTGAAGTCTAACGGGAGCGTCTTCATCAGAGACTCATCAGCGGTCCATCCGCTTGCACTGCTGCTGCTCACAGACTGTGACATCACAGAGACAGGTAGCGTGTTCTTGCTGTCTGCAGTTTTAATAACAGATACTGTACTGTTTTGGGAGGTGTGCAACTGGGAGACTGTTGTGTTGAAGTGCAGCACTCAGTTTGAAATCATTGTTTTTAAAATTAAGTAGTTTTATTGGTTGGTATACATTATTATTTGTTGGTATACAGCGCAAAAAATAACCATGTTCCCATCACCTTACACTGTGTATATTGAAAAATGTAGCTGGTTAGCCTCTTCACCCCTTCCACCATGTTGGTCTGGCTGTCACTGTAGGATAGGAGTTGGTGATAGTTATTCATTTGGTTGCAATAAGAAACAATTTAAAAAAAAAAAATGCAGCCAACATTTCAAATGTACTTTTCTTTTTCTTTTTTTTTCTTTTGAGCCTGACAACAGTCACAACACAACATGAAGGTCAGATCTGGGCCGGTTCAGTTAAAAGCAGATAATGTTGCCTGTGGGTTTGATAAACTAACTCCATACCTTCACATCTGAGGGTTTGAGCTGATCAGTAGCTGATGGGTCCTTCCTGTGGTTATTTATTCATAGCTTCGTAGCAATTTGGCTTTGGTAAGCTTAACCGTCGCCATATTTTGACTGTATCTCACATGGATTTTTACTTTTTTTTTTTTTTAATCCCAAGGAGTGGCTTTCGTTGATGGTTGGAAATATGGCTCCTTGCTTTGTCATACTTGAATTGCTTTTTATTCAGGTGGTTGTCCAACTAACAAAAAATGATGGCCTTTCTGTTACAATTGGGTCTTATTTATTTTATTTGTATCAGTTGATTTATGGATAAAAAGCTTGTTTTCCTGTCTATTCAAGCAACAAAAACAGTCTTGATGTTTTCAGACCTAAATACTCCTATTGTTTTTCTTGTCTTAGTGTCTGGTGAAAGGGTGGAAGTATCGTTTCCTGGACGCTCTCTGGTGCGCTGTGAGCTGTCGGCTGAGACGTGGGAGCTGCTGTGGGAAATTCGAACGTCCATTCAGACCATGCTGTACCGAAATCTTCAGAATCTCAACAGTACAAACGCTTCTCAAGACGGAAAGCTCATCTCTTTGGTCGTAGAGCTGCTCAGCGAGTCAAACTCTTTTCTTCACTGTGAAAGTGAGGAAAGTGAGGTGGACTGAGAATTGATGTTTTCTACTTGTGCATGTTGGAGCACTTTTGAATTATACCACTTGTTCATGTTAAAGTGGACTTTTGGCTGCTGTTTTACTTTCTTTGTAAATGTTTAACTCCACATGGTGGGAGGAAATTCATCATTTGGATTTTGGGATTTCTTTTCCATTATACTGAATGGTTAATTGCTTTCTGAAAAGCAGAAGTTGGACTTTACTCTAAAGAGTAAATGTAGATGAACTAGTCTGTAAATAATGTCATATTTATTAAACATTTTCATGCCAACATGAGAAAGAAGTTAAACTTTTATTGGTTGCCTTAACAGAAAAGAGCACTTTGTTTTTGTTTAAGAAAAATCTCTCATAAACTTTGTATGAAAGTTGGTCAGGCGCCTCAGTAATTCCTCCATTAGTTCTTGAGTGGTCATAATGCAAAATCTGTAGAGACAAAAGATTGCTGCATGTAAGGGTCTTTTGAAATGAACGATTTGTATATAAGAAAATAAATGTCCCTTTTATGTATCAAATTCCAAGAATTTCTCAGTTGTGTATTCATAGTGATGCAGACTCAAACCTGATGTGGTAGGTGCCTTCCTTTTGTCCGTACTCGTAACCAGGACTGGTCATCACCCCGGCCTCCTCCAGCAGTCTGATACAGTAAAATGTGTCTGGTTGCATTCCTTCTTCCTAAAACAACCATAAGACATTTTATCTTTTGACTGCTTTCCTGTTGTTAATTGCATTACACTAGTTTATCGTTGTGGATTTCATTCTTTGCAATATTATTGTAACCTTGGCTTTCTGGATGGCTTTGGGTGGAAGATGCACTCTTGGGAAGGCAAATGCTCCTCCTTCCACGAGTTGGCAGCTGAAACCTGGCAGGCTGTTGACGACCTCACAGAATTTCCTCACGTTTTGAATTATTGTGGCCTTGATGTGTTCTGTCTCCTGCACAGGACAAAACAGCCTTGTGAAAGTCTGGAGCAAAACACTACAACCGCACTGAAATTCTCAGGTCTCACCTGATAATAAAGGGGGTATGAGGGGTCTCCTTGCTGTGGAGGGTGTGTCATCAGATCCAAAGCAATCTGCCCCAAGATGGGTGCACAGGTATCAATGGAGAATAGATTGTAGATGTATTTCATAACAGCAGGGTCCAAATTTACAAGCTCAACATATCCACCACGCAGACCACACCTGTTGGAAGAGACTTAAATGAAACGCCCAAGTGGTAAAATTCAATCAGTAGCTGTTAAAGCTTCTTCAATAAACCAGTTCATGGTTTTTGTAAGAAAAAAAATTCTTTAATTTTCTAAGCTATAACGATGTTTTTAGCACCTGTGAGAAATATGAAGATAT
Organism: Atherinomorus stipes; assembly: GCA_023101725.1. Classification (NCBI taxonomy): domain Eukaryota; kingdom Metazoa; phylum Chordata; class Actinopteri; order Atheriniformes; family Atherinidae; genus Atherinomorus; species Atherinomorus stipes. The sequence continues at coordinate 762,341 of JALJCO010013034.1, read as the reverse complement.
GTTTTATAACAATAGTTGCATGTGAATGTTAAATTGAGGATTTGCAAGTTTTGAGCCTTCCATCATGACTGAAAACTTACTCCCCCATGAAGCCTTTGGATGTTGAGTGAAAGGAAGCCAGCTCCACTACATCTGAAAGAGGAGGCCCCATCTCTGCCAGAACTCTTTTATAGGAGATAAACTTGCTGTTCTCCCCATAAACACAGTCCTGATACACCTGAGAAGGAACCAGCTTATTTGTAATTTGATTTACACAAGACAGGTACATTGATGTTTCACAATATGGCCGAGTAGATGATAATTTAAGCCATTCACCTCATCAGCCAGAAGGAAGAGCCTCTTCTCTGAAACAAACCGGATCACCTCTTCCATTGATTTCCTGCTTTGAATAAGACCTACAGGCAATGAGGCAAGCAAATTGACACATGAAATGCCTCCTTTAATACAAAGAAATACCAAAATTATCCTCTTGCTGTTTGTATTTCACTACCTGCAGGGTTTCCAGGGTTGATGACATACAGAGCAACAGGGTTAAAGACTCCCTTTGCTGACTCCAATGCTCGTTGTAGCTCCTCCACGTGAAGCGCCCAACCCTGCTCCTCACTGAGGTAGTAGGGGATGACTGCTGCTCCCTGTCGCATGATGGACAAAGTGGTGGTAGAGTGGCACGGCACTGGAGTTAACACTCCTGCTCTGGGCGAAGCCTCGGCATTCACCAAGATGTTGAGAATGTTCTAAAAAAAAAAAACAGTGAAAGACAGAATCTGTTAGTTCAACAATCAGCACTAAAAAAGACCATAGCGTGTCAGTGATGTTACCGTGAGTGCCCACTGTGAGCCTGGGGAGATGTAAATGTTTTCAGGGTTAGATGGAACTCCACCATCTCGTCTTGCTATGAATTCAGAGACTCTTTGGACTATTTCAGGTATCCCCGCTGTAGCAGTATATGAACCTGAAGGAATAGCAAAGATGCTGTGAAACTTGCATGGAAGACAAAGCAGTTGCAACGGCAGCGTAGACTGTATTTATTTCAACATTATGTATGTGGAAAGGTATGCAACGAGGGCCGGGCGGGACTCGATCTCACAGACTCCTGGGGTGAGAGTCACACGTGCTTACAAGTCAGCTATATCCTTGTGGCCAAGTAGCCAGGGCGCATGATCAATTGGAGCCATAGTGACAGGACCCCCACATTGTCACATTTAGCTGCTGTTGTGTTCCTTCCTATCTGCATGTTTGATCCTGAATAACTTTCACCAAGGACCTTAGTTCATTAGAGTTGTGGCTTGTCCATCCATCCTTTGTCTACACTTGCTTATTCCAATGCAGGATTATAGGGGGGCTGTGTGAGAGGCAGGGTATAACCTCGACAAGGGGTTGTGGCTTGTTCTGAAAAGGTCACATTATGCCATTCTAAGTAGCTGCCAGCACTCCATAATGGATGCCCACACATAGGAAACTTTTCAGGTGGGTGGTTATTTGGTTATAACTTTCCAAGGACAACTTTCCAAAAGACTTGCTAGTAGGATTGCTGTAAAGGCAAATCAGAAAACATGTTTGATAGTCAAAAAGCTGTTCTGGAACAGTCCTGGAACATTTTACCCCTGTGCAGTCATGAAGTCAGACCAGTACATTTTAAATATATTTATTTGTTTTTATTAATGCATCTCCAACTACTGCATCCTGCTACGGGCTTGAGCTGCAGATGGAAACACGGTGAACATTTCACTGAAAGAGCAAACACTTGATCAGTTTAACACAAGTAAATTCTTGAGGCAAACACTGAACTGTGTAAAAGATAACAGAATGCTTCAAGGGTTGCGAACTAAAGGTTTTGCTTTGACCCTCGCAGTACTTAACCTATTTAATCTTTAATTATAGTCATAGTAGATTCAACTCGACCCAAAATTATCAGAGCTTGAAATCTTTCGCAAGAAAAAAATCGAACAAATCCCCAAACAAGAACTAAAAGACTCTTAGCTGACTAGAAAAAGCTTTTACAAGCTGTGATACTTCCCACAGTCAGTACTACTGAGAACTGAGTGTGTATCATGTAAAGTCTTGCTTCAGGCCTCGTTCTTTCATCTATTACTTTTTTTTTATTTATTTATTTTTGAGTTGTTCTTTTAAAACAGAGTAAATGGGAAAAACTGAGGTTAAAAAGCAATAAAGCAGAAATGATGACCTAGAAAGCCCAAACTTTTGCATGCAAATTATGCTTACATTTTGAAACTGGAACAGTCTTTTGAAACATATACATAATTAGGTTTTATCTATAAGTTAAAAAAAAAAAAAAAAAAAGTAAGTTGTAATATGTACAGTATTCATGTATGTGGACCTGCAGATAGTTTTGTATGTATTTGCAGAGGCTCTGGATATTATATTTTTATCATACAATCACATATATACAACCTACCTACACTCCCTCCAGCACATGTCCCCAGCAGCCTCTGAGCCCTCTGTCTGACATCCACAGGAACTTTGTCACTATCCATAAGCTGAGGGTAAAGACAAGCTGCAAGAACCTGTAAGACAGTATATGACAGGTATTTTTGACCAAAACAAATTAAACAACCTATCAAAGTCTTTTGTGGGTCTCAAATTACCTGTCTAACAAATGTGAGAGGCTTTACACCTGCCCTGTGTGGGTCTCCCCAGGACACATCTAATACCTCCTTGTAAGGCCTTTTTCATTCCCTGTGGATAGTTGAGTTGAAAACACATCACAATGAATGCTGCAAAATTGATTTTACAACATCTGATTATTTTATCATGTTACAGAGCTGTCAGAATTACTGTTTGTCTTTACCTGTCTGAGCTCTTCCTTGATCCTGTTTGTCCGCCTGGCCAGCACAGAATATTCCAGCTGCTTCATGTTTTTCACATTGGAGCTGATCTCCTGTAGGAGAGACATTTCTCTGATTTTGTCTTCACTCTGACTAAAGGCTGAGCTGAGATGCCTGATCTGTTGCTGTTTGTCTAGTGTGTGATGCAAATCAAATTAGCACTCTAGTTAAAAATATACATCAGAAATGTGGTAATAAGTTCCATATTAACGGACAGTGCTTTTTACTGTACAGATGATTTGCTGTTGACTGGATGATGTTTGTCTTATTCCTTTAAAGAACCATTAACTTCTTTGTTATATGTTAACTTAGTCCTGACTATGCATGACATGACAAACTGTGCCTTTTCTCAACAAGATTGCAAATGGAGGAATATAATTAATTTCTAAGCATTCTGAAATGTTTATCGATAGTATACTGAGGAAGATTAAAAGGTAACATTCAATGTGTTACATTTAAAGTGGTCATCATGTAGATTTACATTTTATTGATTTGTAAGCTGTTTATAATAAATCACGTAACTCTCGTTCTTTCCAGCTAGACATCTTTGAAAACTGCTACCTTACTAGCTTATAAAATCTGACCACAAACACCAAAGGCAAAAGTACAAATAGACCAAGAAAAAGTGGTGTTACTGAAAAGTGACACCACTGGAGTTCACTACTGTAATCATTGATTAAAAGTTCTCACAAGTTATATGCAAATTGGTTGCAGCTGCACTTGCTATGGTAATCATTATCTCATATACTAAGTCTGTTTAAGAAGGTTAAATAATTGGCATCAAACAGGAAAAACATCTAAAGAGATGCAGAAACTACTAAAATTGGGTTGAGAACTGTCCACGCATTATAAACTGAAGGGATAGTGGGGAACCATCTTCAAGAGAGATGTGGTCAGAAATGCACATTATATATTTGTTTGTCATAGAGTTTGATATATGCAGACAGCCTTCATTAAAATGGAAATCTTAATTTTGTGAATGGTGTCACAAACCTAACTATTCATTCCAGTGATTAAAACAAAAACTACTCTTCATAATTTTAGTAGTTGATTAATTTAACTATACTTTTTTAACTTCTTAATAAATATGAAAGAAAAATAACATATATATAATAAATCAATAATTGTTCAAATACAGTTATTCAACTAAACGATTAAATTGCGCATTTATGACTTTCTGTGAGGTAGGAAGACTTCCGCGCTCAGTTTCTATACGGACATAAATAACGGACGTACTTCTTTACTTCCTGTTTTGTTTTTCTTTCGCTCCTGATCTGTTCGGGTCGCGTAGAAATGGACAAAAATGCGTGGCGAAGAGACGACCACAGTCTGTCCGTGAACAAATGTGATCTCTCAAAACACCGGCGGAATTTATAGACTGAGCAGCTGAAGCGGGCGGCAGTAACGACCCTCTCTCCGCTCCTGGCGACATGGCACTCAGCTCGGGCGGCTGGGCTCCTCCAGCCTCGGTCCCTGCCTCGTCCCAACAGGCTGCGCGCGGCGGGCCTGCCCCGACTGCTTGCTGCAGTACAGTTTTAATGTCGGTCCGTGTTTCGGTGTCCCATTCTGGTATCCGACCCCTGTGCCTCCCCGGGGCAGGCAGCGAGGCTTTGCGTCTTCAACTCAGCATGGACCCGAGCCGGGCCGGAGAGTTCCGACTGGCGCTGCGTGATACGAGCGGAAACCGCAGTGTGGTGAGATTTCATGCGCACACCTGTATGATTAAAAGAAATGTTGCGGGTATTCGCTAGAATATATTAGTAAGGATCCACCTTATTGGATCACAAACATCTTTTGTGCAGGTGTAGGCCTGTGCTCTACACTCCATATTGGGGTATCCAGCCTCACATATATGATCTTTGGGAGGACAGGCTGTGAAAACGACAAACTTAAAATAAATGGATAAATGAATTTGTACAAACTGGCTGTTGAGTAACCACTAATTTTTTCAGCTTTCTCATAATATAACTCCATGGGAAAATCAACTTCTTTAATGAATTATACCCCATATCATTCCATTGCCCTCTTACAGAAAGTTTACACAAACCTCCAGTCATCACTTGATTCAGGCCTTGGCATTATGCCTCAGAAACTGTTAAAATGAAGGATGCTACGTAATGGTGAGATGAAGAAATGTAAATCAAGTAAGGTCCTTGAAATGTTGGGGTTTGTAGATGTTTATGGAGGCAAGTACAGTCTTATTACGAGTGAAGAAGTGTTCCGTTGTATGCATCAAGACAGCTTCATTGATAAATATCATCTTTGTTAAAACCATAGTATGATGAATTGGTGCCCAAATCAGATTAAAAAGAAAAGAAAAGAAGGAGCTAAACCAAATCCTCAGTCTGATGGGTCTAGTTTAACACAGGGCGGTCTCTGTCTACAGTATCTCAGCCAGTTCAGTAAGATCAATGTCAAAATGATGACAGAGTCCTGATGATACATTCTGCAGGTAACTTTTCTTTTTAAAGATGTCATGTTTCAAAAAACGAACCCCTACAAAAAAAAGAGAAATTTAAATTAACTTTACATTTCTTCCTTTAGTATGTGAAAGTTTTCCCTAAATGTTTAATTTCTCCAATAGCTGTATATTAATTACCATTACAGCCCCTCAGGGCCCCTTGAGTATTTCCTGATGTGGTTTTACAGATGTGAAGATAGCAGTTTGGTTAGATCATAGACAGAACTGCTGTTTGTGTTTGAGCTAGGCCTTTGAAACTATTTCAATCTGTAGGTGGACTGATATAACGTATGAGCAGGAGTACAATACAATTCACACGACGCAGGGAAACTAGAATATTTGTGCAGCACATCAAAACTGTTGTATATCAGTTATTTGATGGATTGTTTCGGCTCGATTTGAGGTACTAATAACATCAAGTTTAAACCAGAAGAATAGCTTAAAACTCAAATTATTTTTGAACAGGTCCTAAAACCGTTGCTCAGGCATTTGTAGGATGTGTTCAAAGATAATTGAGTCAAACAGAGACCTGCTGGGAGTCTCAGGTTAGAAAAAAAAAAAGCTACTGTGCTTCTGTAAGACAAACAGTTTCTCCAGATCTTTATTCCTGCAGCCATCAGACGACTGTTTTCTGACAGTGGGTTTTTTAATCAAGTGATATTTTTACCTGGACTTTTATGTACTTTTCTTGGATTTTGTATTATTTTTAGCAGGGTTTTGATCTTTTGTCTGTTTAGTGCTGGTGCTGACATGGACTTGTGTAATGTGTGTGAGTTACAAATTAACTGCACTTTTGGGATCAATAAAGTTGTCTTGTATCTAGAAAACAAAAGACTGTAAAAGGAAGAAGTAAACATCGGCTTCTTTTCTTTCCCACTGTGTGCCAGTTCAGAGACTGAATCGTCACTTGTCTGGCCATGACTTTGCATCTTTACCCTGAATTAATGTGAATATTGATCTAACATTAAACTTTAATTTTTGGGATTTTCACAAAGTTACTTGGAAAGATAAACAGCACAAGTTTAATTCAAAAAGGAATCAATTACAGCCCCATTTTCTGATTAACTTTATAAAGTTGAACTAAGGCCACAGTCTCCACACAGCATTTAGCTTAAATGTCATTGGATGTAGAAGGCATTTCATTAAAAGGACCTTTATCCACTGTTTACATCCAGCCAAATTATGGAGACTTAAACTTGATTGTAATCTTAGTTCACTTTAATTTGCACTCTGGAAGGCTCACCACATCCAAACTCAACTCAGATCTGTCCCTTGTTTGCCAAGTTCACTGCGTGACGTCTCCCTAGTCTCAAGCTCTGGATTTCTTTTTCATCTCAAAGTCAGACAGATTCCCCCTGACGATTGAGATGCTTCCTGATTTGCATGGTTTTACTTTGATCCCAGTTTCTTTTAGATCATCTGTAAGACTTGTTGTACACACTCATTTCAGAGAATTCGGATACACTTTCTCTGGCAGGAGGCAATTCCCTCTTTGCTGCTTTTGTCTCCAGACGGCAGACTTCAATGCCCTTAAGTTCCCTCTATTGCTGCAGTGAGCGAGGCAAAACAGATTACGTAAAAGAAACATTTCTGCTGCCAAATTTATTCCCAGATGACAGTCTGTCTGTGTCAGTACAGACTTCTTGCATCGGACATATTCTGGGGGAATATTTCCTTTTCTCCTGCAAAGTGTAACTCACCCCTCCCCCCTCCCTCCCCCAAACACACACAAGTTTATGTTGAGTTTAATGAATATAAAAAAGATGTTGGCCGTGTTCACCCTATATGATTTACAAATTGCTAAAACTGCCTTTTGCAGATCTAATTCATTATTTTTCCAAATCCCAGCCATTTGTTTGATCCAACTTTTCTAATTTAAGGTTTTGAGAGAATGTTGTAGTAATGTGATGAATGGAACTGTAATGATTAATAGATGATTGGATGAACATTTGCAGAACAAATTTGCATCATTTTGTGTTTTACCCTCAGTTCATTGCAGAGTTTGACTTGCGCTCGGTGCAGTATGAGGTCAAATCCTCTCGATGCCATGAAATGCGCCTTGTTGCTCCCCCTCATGACTGCATCCGCTTCAACTTCCGCTGTGACAGAGAGGCTGAAGAGTGGGCCACTGTGGTGATGTCATCACTAAGAGAGGCACACAGAGGTTAGTCTGACATCTGTTTTTCTCTTTTTTTCTTTAGCCCAACCTATTTTTTCTGCTCTGAAAGATGGGGCAGATTTGAAAATTGTGGGTGTCATTAAACAAGGATTTGTGTCGTAGTCAAAGGGAAAACGATGTGATCGGTCTGCATATTCATAAGTGTATCAGGAAGTCGGTAATAGTGACATTGGGCCTCATGCAACAACATGTTTGTATTCTTTTCGTATCTTTCTTACTTTCTCTCCTACTGTGGACTCCTACGAGTGCGCTACGTCAGATTCAACAAACGTTCTCATAAGCATGATGAATTCCACCTGTGCGTAAGTGAGCACACGTTCATGAGAATTGCAAATCTACATAATTACCGCCCCAATAATTCCATATAAGGACACGACTTCCCACGCGTGTCAGGTGTTCATTCAGAAAAATGGCATTGAAGACAGAGGAGAGAAACTTTACGAATTCGGAGACGGAGGTTCTGCTGACTGAGAGATCTGAGCAGCAGAGTTGAAGGAGGTAAAAGCCGAGCAGTGGAGAATAAATCACAAGAGCTGTAAATGCCGTGTCTGTTGGTTGCACTGTTACAGAAGTAAAGATAAAACTTATTTGATCCGAAAATGGTATCAAAAAGACGTCTAACAAAAGCAGTACAGTCCTTGAAAACTAGCCTACTGATGGAGGCCAAGAGGTGCAATATATGATGAAAATGTTTAATATGAGTTTCCGTCAACCAAAACAGTGCATTCTGCAAAATCTCCTTTTAATACATACACACACACATGTACTGTGCGTCCCAGCTGGATGAAGAAGCCGACATGTAGCTGGACCATGTCTGTCATCCTTTATCAGCCTCTTCATCTCTCTCAAACAAAGCTCATAAAAATGTGAAACTCTAATTTGACAAATTCAGATCCAAACATTCCTCGTTTTATGTAATAACGAAGCCGAGGCGCCATGAACTGACTGCATGTCTGACCATTAGAAGAGTTGCAGCGACTGTTGCTGAACCTCCTTTCTGAACTTTCCATATTTTCTGTTTGAGATGTTTTTTCATTAGCAGCTTGATCTCACGTGGAGCTCACTGACCGCACTTTCTATTGATGAAATGACAACAAATTAAACCATCGTCACCTCACCGACATGCCGGCTGCAAGTGAAATGTCTGAAAGTTGGTTTGTGCATAAAAATTTGATTTATAAATGCAGATTGATAGCCTACATAAGTAGTCGAATTTATATTGGATTTTGAAATACACAATACCTTCAAAGTAACGAATACTACAGTCCTTTATTGAAAAATCAGGTTTGGATAACAGCAGACTGATTGCGCAAGACTCCTACGTCTAGTCTGGAGTAGTTGTGAAATTTGTTTGTGCCTGACAAAAGAATAGAAATAGGAGAGAATTGGTGAATGCGACATTTTCTCCTAAATCACTCGTACAGTATGAACCATTTAAGACCGATTTGTTCGTACGAATGCTTCTTGCATGAGGCCCATTGGTAGTATAACTGACATCATCGCCTGCCTTCATTCATTTACATTTGCATTGATATTCTGCACATGACAAGCTTTTTATTTTTCCTTTTTAAACATCATGTACACACTTTCATGCTACACTGGGGTTTAGTGTTTTACCCAAGGTAAATTTGATATATACACACATACATTTTTAATATAAATTGGCAAACATGATATGATCCACAAACAGCATCCCCTCCATGATCTGATGTAAAAATGCAACTACCAGTAATAAAAATTTGAAATATATTAAAGACCAGGCGTTTGTTGAATTAAAGCATTTAACTTGTATTTCAGAAGCTGTTTTAGTGTCAATTTTTATACGGTTAAATTTCAGATGTTAGAGCTTGATGCTAAAAATAAAAGTAAAGCAAACAATTATATAAGATAATTTAGAGGATTTAAAGTCTTTGGTGAGTTTTTAAATTTGCTCAGTGGCCAGAAGAACTGATGCTCTTAAAATTCTTGTGTTGAGCTGATTCACAGATCAGTGTTAGGGCGATGGGGACATTGGTATTTTGTCAGCTCACTGCTGCTGGAATAAATTCAGACATCAGTCAGTATGAGTGAGTTAGCAGCTGGATGTTATAAAGCACCTTGTTTACACTTTTCCCCATCTCTCTTCTTGACAGTTGCAAATATTAACACATATGAATCAGATGGTAAACTGAACCATACATGTGCAGCAATAGAGCAGTGGAGTTCAGCCTCGTTGCCACTCTGTGGTGAGTATCTTCATGCATCTCCACACAGCCTTGCTTTCTCTGCTTGCATTTTCTAAAATCACTTCTGGTTGGTTTTCAGAGGAGCTGTGTTTGGAGCTGGCCAGGGCGATTGAGGCAGGCGACACTCGGGCTGCTTCACAGCATGCGGCGACGCTGGCTCGACAGAAAGCAGTGCTGACGATACAACTGTCCCAAAAAAACTACGCTGATGGAGAAGTCAGGTGGGACATGAAGAGGGCCGAGGTTAATATGACTTGAAATGTTTTCAGGCGACCGTGTGTATTAATGTGGAAAGCTTTATCTGTGTTTTAGTTTATCTGTGGTGGTGGAAGATGTTTCCTCTTCGTGTTGCGTCACAGTGAAAGTTTTTCCCTACATGACCGTGGCTGCACTCAAGCAACAGGTCAGGAATCTAATCAGCTAATGAAAGCTAAGCTAGTGATGGACTTTCATCCACTAACTGCCACAACTGTTCTGCTTCAGGTGTTTCTCGAGTACGGCTTCCATCCCCGTGTGCAGCGCTGGGTGATTGGTCAGTGCTTGTGCACTGAGCCGAGGTCGCTGGCCTCCTACGGGGTGCAGAAGGATGGCGACACGGCGTATTTGTACCTGATCTCTGCGCGACAAGCACGTATTACACGCCAGCTGTTCCAGCAGGACCTGGAGAGCGCTCTCCTCGCCCCACCTCTCCCCCCAGGCAATGGCCCCTCCTCCCAGGACTGGAGGGGTTACAGCACCCTACCCTCAAAGCTTCCCCACAACAATCATGGTGAGTTTAACAAACTTAAGTTCGTTGGTTTCATGAGTGTATACAATAGTTGTTATTTTTTTTCCCTGCTTACCTGCATTGGCCTGCTTCAGCCCTGCTAGGCCCACCTGTAACCATACTTACTTCCACTGCAGCTTCAGAGCAGATGAGGCTAACGAGGAGCTCTGGTGGTCTTACTAGATGTTAACAAGCCACTTCCAAAACATTACCTTCAAAGATTTCAACTCTATAATACTAGCTAATATGAACTGGTGCAGCTGTGCACTGAAAAACCTTCCGGCATCACAGCGATTCAGAACAGATAAAATGGCAAGCTGCTCTGTGCTGGCCAGATGACTCATGTCATCTTAGTTTTATCATACTGAGTATTAAACTTAGGGCAAACATTTTCTGAAGCAAAGATAAAGTTGGACATTCGGTCCAGCACAACCTAAGTAGACATCAAATGCCTAATAGTAATAATAATAATATTCAGTTTTACTCAGTAGGCAATTATTTTTGTGGAAGTTTTCTACTTCAGTAGCACGAGTGCAGTCTGCACTTCATTCACAACTCTGTCTATTCATCAAAACTTAACAAAAAGAATTTCTTATGTTCTTATAGTCTGACTAGGGATCAACGGATACAGATTTTTTAGGGCCAATACCAATAAAGGCATTTTCTCATCAGCCGATGACCAATACAACCTGCCGATATTTGGGGCCGATATTTGGAGTAGACACTGCATTTGACTCCCAAATTAATATAATGAAGGATACAATGACAATAAATTTTACAACTCTTTTAATATAAAAAAGAACAAAGAACTTCAAATAAATATATAAATAGAAACAGCAGACTTGTGAGCAAACATCAAATAGAAACGTTAAACTGGGAGTAAATATATGTCTTAAAAAAAGTCTGTAAATTATGCTGAGTGGGGGTATCGGCCGACACGCCCAACATATCGGCCGATGCCGATACCAGCAAAAAAATGCAAATATCAGCCGGCCGATGTATCAGTCTGACAATAGGTATCCAATGGGAAAAATAGCTATTCAGTCCTCAGAACTTTCCTAATCTCTGCCCAACAACAGAAGAAATATCTGAATATCATAAACTGGATGATCTGAACATCCGAAGAAACTATTGAAATTACTGCAGTGTATTTTATAGATTTCTGTCTGATTAAACCATTTGTCAAACCAGTATCTTTAACTCAATCTTTACCAATTCCACAAGGTACGAGTGCAGGGAGTGATAGACCAGGTGACATCAAAGATGTTCTTGATATCGAGAAGCTGCAGCTCAATGATCCCCCCAGCAAAGCCAATAAAACACAGGTATTTTACCTTTTTCTTATTTTATGTGATACAGTGATATTAAACATAAATAGTTAGTTAAATTTTAGAATTTTAAGTTTTTTCTTACTTGTAATCATAGAGAGTCCCCTATGATCACATCCAAGATTTTCATTTGGGTGGATTACACATAACTTTATTAGTATCCTCTGGCATCTCTCAACAGACAGAGTGGGCTTGTCCTTCATGCACTTTTATCAACAAGCCATCTCGTCCCGGCTGTGAGATCTGTGCTACAGCCAGACCTGACACACAGAGCTGTATCCAACAGGTACTGCAAGATAAATGCCACTTATTACATCTGATGCAGTTCTCCTAAAGTTTCCCCACACTGACAGTCACCTCTTTTCATCCTTTTGTAAAGGAGAAAGGGAGGCGAGAGGATCGTGGAGAGTCTGGTTTAAGCAGCAGCTGACTGCCCGTCATCGCTCTCTGCATTTAATTTCTCACTCATTCTTCACACATACACACACACACACACAAGTGAGGAGGCTAATTCTGCCACATTTATGAAGACAAAATACTCACATGGAGACAGTCAAGTGCACTGAGAGTCCTCTGACAGCTGGCTGCTGAAGACTGGAGCTTGGAAGCCGTGTAGCATGACGCAGAGCTGCACCGGTCGAGGCTCACACGATGAACTGCTGACAGAGCTTTGTCTGCTAATATGGACAACATGACCATGACATACATATGCATTTGGCCAGACCTCTTTGCTATTTATTTTAGAGGGCGTGTGTGTGCGTGTGGCGCAAACAACACAAACAGTCTGATATTTATTTTAGGGGAAGAGGTGATGTAATTACTTTGCGTCTGATTTCAGCTGAAGATGAGGGACTGTCATCCTCAGCGCCTGCCAACTGTGAACTAAGAAGAGAGGTGAAGCCTTGTGTAATACCCTGGTCGGCCTGTTTGTGTGTCATCTACATTGTTGGTGCCAAAGTAATGTTGGAAGTGTAAAGACGGGAAAAGAGAAAATGTGGCTGAGAGGAGGAGGAATGGGTTGTTTACAGGGTTGTCGATTGCGTTTACTTTTTTTTTATTTGAATAACATTGTATTTAGTGTATTATTTTTAACAAGATGCATTGAGTATTTGATGTACATTTCAGCAAGTGTTCTAACTATATTCAATTCCCTCTGAGTTGAGACAGCAAAGGAATGATTTGTTTTCAGTTCATAATCTAATTACAAAGTAAAGAATCTGTCTGCGGGTCTGTTCTTCAATTATTTTTCTCAGTTTCATTTGGTTGAGCTGCCACATTCATGCTTACATCTCTGGAAAGGAGTAGAATCCCTTATAAATATGACCAGAATCAAATTACTTTTTGTGTGTATTCTAAGTAAAAGATGTGATTAATCTTGAATTTCATGCCATCGACGTGTTTATAGTTGGACAGCAGATTGTTTACCTCTGGGCTGCATCTTTTCCTTTAAAAACCCCCAAGTGTTTGATGACAAAGATCTGGGATTGCAGCATAAGTTGCTCCAAAACTTTTTATTCAGCATCCTTCGTGCCCTGCCAATGTGCAACTTCCTCATTTTGTATTTATGAATACATCCTAGAAAAATAAAGGAAGCTGCCTCTGTCAGATCTACATTAGTCTGCAACACTCTGTCCACAAGGACAGCTTCCCACTACCTGAAATGAGCCAAGTGCAGTCAGCGCTTTTAGCTTTGCAGTGCAAATTCTTTAATATTATCTTGTCCCATCTGAGCAATTTCATTTCAAACATGTTGCTGGCATTATATTCAGAAACAGCATCTCTAATTTAACCACATACACTACTCCGAGAAAATTGAGGATATTCAACTTTTGGGTGAAATTTATGGAAATGTAAAAAGTTCACAATACTCTGATTTTATATCAGGAATGTAGGACATTTAAGTATAATTATATTACTGTAATTCCTTCATCCCAAACCATGAACTGGAAGAAACTGACACTGGTGGGAACACAACATCAAATGTCAATGCGTCAATAACTTTTCAAAATGTGAATAGTATGAAGAGGACTGCTTAAATACAGGCAGTCGTGTAGATGATTTATGGTTTACTCTTTTGTTTTGAGGTTAATGGCCTTGTGAGAGAACTGCATGTTATTAAGCACTTAAACACTGAAAAGTTGTACATGTTCAATGAAATGTTTAGAAAAGGTCAAATTAAGTTCACCAGTACATTTTAGGTCAATTCTGACAAACAAAAACCAAATATCCCCGATCTTTTGTAAGTAGTGCATGTCCTTAAAAATTAACTTTCACTTACTGTTAACTAAATGACACAAATTTACATTTTCATCGCTGTTTAGAAAGACCAAATGCCACCTAAGTTTTTTTAAAACAGTATACTTGACACAAGTGCAGTATAATACAAAGTTTTACAAAAGTGTTAAATTTTTTAATATCTTTATTTTGGCAGTTATAAATAAACTTAAAAAAAAAAAACTTCAAAACAAATAATGTTTGATAAGCATTTTAAAAAAGAAACTTGGTATTACACAAACAATAGTGCATTACTGTTTTTATGTACCACAAACCAACCGTTTACAGAATTCCCAAAGAAGGCCTCCAACTAAACTTTGTCCCCAACCTGACATTTAAATTAAACTGCAATCTCTCCTCCTTTCTATTTATATCATTCTCAGAGTGATGTGAAGTACTAATCAATTCATTCTGCTGAGTTTAAAATCTGTTTCAATTCCAAAATGACTTCAGTGTTTAAAGAATGAAATACTTGGAGTAAATATTTTAATACCAACAAAATGTCCAAAAAAGGAAGTCATTTCATTTTCTCCAAAGCAAATCTTCTTTTCTAAACTCTCCAGTGGGTTTAACTGTTAGTTTTTCACATTCCTCCAGCACAGACAAACCTGAGGTCATCTTAGAGGGTGGTTGTAAACTCAAAAGCCTCCAGTGTCCCTGCAGGCTACTTCCAAAAGAGGATGTTCCAGAAAAGCAGCCAGCATGGATAGATGAGCAAGGCAATGAGAGGGTACACCAGAGATCCATACAGGCTGTGGTCCAAAATGCCCTGTGAAATGACAGAAAGGTACAGCAACCAGCCGTCTTGGAAGCTGATGGGCATTTCCTGTAGCTCTTGGAAGAAAAAGACTAAAAAGAGGAGCGTGCAGGCCGGACTGAGGACGACCAGGACGAAAGCTGACAGAATTCTGAGGAGAAACAACAACAGTGAAGTTTGACTCAAGTGAACTGTGGCACTGAAGAATAAAAATGACTAAACCATCTGTTATTACTTGGGCACATGGGGCGTGACGAAAGCAGCAACAGGCACCAGGGTAAGAGCCAGGATGAAACCCAGGGAGAAGTTGATGAGGGCAGTGCAACCCAGCAGCACGGCCAGATACAGGACGGCAACGAGCTTCAGCACCCTCCACCCCTGTTCTGTACCCTCACCTGACAGCAGTCTGCAACACAAGATGAGACAAACAGCTCACTCTGCTGCCACACAGCAACAAGCCCCCCTTCATCTGCCGTGGAAACCGTTCACGGAGTCCGCTGCTTCAAAGCCTCCGACTATGCCTCTCTGACAGCGGACTGAGGCTACTGTAAATCAAAGGCAAACAAAATTATGAGCCCTCTAGGGGGTGGGTGGACTTTCCTGAGAAAGCACATAAGTTTCAGTGATGATGGCCGTAAAACTATACAAGTGCATCATTAACAGTGTGGGAACTCAGAGTTGGATTTCCTGTAGGTTCCCGTTATGAACTTGAGCTCGCATGTTGGAAAAGCTTTTTTGTTTTCAAGCTTTGGTATGTAAGCTCCCTGATGATGTGGTTTGAACCTGCATATTTCAAGAAAAGATTTAAAAAGTTGGATATTTGAGACAGCTAAAAACGAATGTGAACATAAAGGTTAAAAAACAAAAATTTGCTTAGAATATCAAAATCACTTTGGTATCTTTGGCTGTGCTCACACTGGAGGTAAGTTGATTGATCTGAATGGGCTGCTGTGACAATAATGAAGTTCGTCTAACCAATAAGATACCTGGTTAAGCCGGCAATATGGCTTTCCAGCTTAACTTGTACAGAAACCAACAGCAGTCAGTAGTCCGTCTACAGAGTTATTCTGAATATTGACAAAGTGACTTTCAAAGATTCCCCTTGAGCTGCAAAGCAACAGTGATATAAAACTGTAAAAATCTGATAAGTATAACATTTCAAACCACCTCCAAAAGCTGTCTGGGTAAAATTGAACATAAATAAGATGTCATGCCACTTTTTTTTCAGCCTAGATTTTCTTGCATCCATCTAAATACAAACGGATTAAGACAAAAACTGATCAGGAATGATAGTCTGAATACTTACGAACTGAAAATTGCATGTATAAATGAAAAGTCTACAAGTCATAAATCTGAAATAATACAAGTAACTACCTGTTAGTGTTATGAGGCAAAGCCAGTCCTGCTGTGTAAACAGCGATGGCTGTCAAGACAACAGCTTCAGTCTCAGAAACCGGGAACTGTTCGACAGCAATCTCTTGAAATCGGATTGGCAGCATGTACAGAGCTGCCCCTGTCAGGTGGCTGATCACCAGAGGAGTCAGCACAGGGAGTACTCCTGAACTGGACTGCTGGGAGAAAGCAGATTTTCAGAGAGATGATTTGACATATTTGTTTAAAGAAGATTGTATCATTGTTTATATCTGTATCTGACCTGCTCAATAGCAGCAATTCCATCCTCAGTTCTGGGTGGTGGAGCCGAGAGCTGAACCCACAGATCTAAGGCCTAGATCACAGTTAAGGAGAAAACTATATAGATTACTTACCCGACGTTTAATCAATTACACCAACTTTAAGTCATCCTGTTTCAGATTATATAAAAATGTTTGAAAACAAATTAAAAGGTCAGGATACACGAAGCAGCAGGATGATGGCGAGGAGGCCAAAGGCCGGCATGTAGTACCCAATAGAAACAAAGTGAGAGAGCGATGGCATGAGGTAGAAGAAATAGGACTGATGGAGGCGCTCCAAGAGGTTGTTCAGTTTACGATACATTCCTTCCAGCAGCCTAAAAGTCATAAAATATACAAATCATAAACAGCCGTACTGATTAAATCTGAAAAATGATGATAAACAAAAACCTGAAAACACTTGCTCTAACCTGCCAATGGTGGTGGTGTCAGTCTTGTACTGGCGGAAGCTGTTGATGCCCTTGATGGTGGCAGCCTCAATGTGGTAGCGCAGAAACAGACCGTGGTCTCCCCAAGGCCGCCCACTGGCCTGCTTCATTACCATCAGCATCATCGTCTGAACTGCATGGCTGTAGCCTGACACGCTGTCCCAGTCATTCCTCTGCAGCTACAGAAACATGCACAGCGAGCAAAATGTCAGATTTACTCCCTGCTCTGCTAACGCAACACACTGGATGGTTTCACAAGCCTTTACCTTGCCCTGGATGGTGCAAAGGACTCCAATCTTCTGACAGAAGGCATAGAAGAGATTAGCTAAATCCAGGTTGGGTAACTGGCCGTTGAGGCCTTCCAGTACTATGTCCAAACTGGTGACAACATCACTGCTTAACTCCAAGGACAGAGCTGCCTGGATTGAACCCCCACGACCTTGTAATGGGGACCAGTCCATACCTAGATGTAACATTCAAGAAGAAAAGCACATTGAAAAATACAGCAGTTTTGTTTGTAACAATTTTCTACAAGAAGCTGGTGGCACTAACTACATGCAAGACTAACATTTGTTGATGCTTACTTTCAAGGTATTAATTCAGACAATTACCTGTAGTGTTGGTGTGATGGTAGCCCTCTAGCCAGGCCTGCATACCAATCAGATCATGCTCATTTACAAGAAAGATGATGTCCTTGGCCCAGTAAATCTGATCTATTAACCATAGAATTAACATCTAAGAAATGCAGCAGCAACATCATTCCAGTGTTGTCCAGCTGAGTTAATGGAAACAGCAGATGGTGCTGAACTCACTCCGGAAGTAATGAGCCAAGCCGAGCAGTAGTCCCACAGCCTGGTTGTTGTTGTCACCCGGGCTGCAGGGA
This sequence comes from Atherinomorus stipes, assembly GCA_023101725.1. NCBI lineage: Eukaryota > Metazoa > Chordata > Actinopteri > Atheriniformes > Atherinidae > Atherinomorus > Atherinomorus stipes. Next base: position 744,503 of record JALJCO010013034.1, on the reverse strand, counting down.
GCGGTGAGCACCAGGGCCTCGGTCCGTGGAGCTCTTGGAGCCCGGAGGATGCCATATACATTTGTGCCTTTCACCATCTGCAGATAAGAGAATAGATATAAAAAGACAGTCTGTCACCAGCTGAAAGCAGAAATCTGAGAAGAGGACAAAAGGGGGAAAACTGAATATCTTTCCTGTCATCAACTTACATATCTCTCTTTGTTTTCATCAGGAAAGGGTAATGTGCGAGAGAACCTCTGTGTAAACACCTCCAGGCCTCGAGCCTGCATAGTTTTCACCAGCCAATCCACTGGCATACCCCTGAAGAGAAAAAAAGATATATTTTGGGGGGAGGGCAAAACAACCAGACAACATGTTACATGACCACAGATTATAGAAAAAAACAATAATCTGAGGGATCATAAGGAAAACAGACCCAACTTTCTTCTTGTGAGCAGCAAACTCTCTGCCCGTGGCCAGTGCCCTCTCTCCTGCGGGGAAGCGCTCCTCCACCATAGTGGATCCCATAGCATTCTCTGACATGTAGGTCCGCAGAGTGAACGGCTCAAAAGCCAAACCCATGAACCAAGCCACACCCGCAAAGTAACAGACCAGACTGGCATGGAGAGATGGATCAGAAATCATGAAGTATGTGTAAACTAATTCATTTCAAGTGCAACCAGAGATTAGAAGACGTCCTCCAGAGACAAGGACTCACCAGATTGGAGCATTGAGTCGGGTCAACAGGCTGATCAAAGCCCGTCTTCTGTTGGGGTCAGACAGCAGTCCCATGGTGTTTGCTGCTGTAACGTAAACACCTGGAATCACCGGCGGACCCTGAAGGCAGCACACACAGACTGAACCATCAAGTGCACCCGAGGTTTTGATATAGATTACTGCCAGTAAGTTGGCTGCTCAGTCTGCTGAGGAACTTAATATATATATATTTTATCAGTAGCTTAAACTCCAGCAACCAGACAACCATGATTTTGCAGGTTTTCATACAACTCGAGTCGTTTTCTGCTACCCATTGTCATCCAGGAGCATCCGACAGCAATGCTTAGCTTGACGCTAGCTAGTTAGCAGGCGGGTTCCAGATCATTCATGCTCCAAACCGATGTTCTCTAACAAGATTGACTGGTAATGATAATACTATTTCATTTGTGTGTGTAATTTCAAATGCGTATAAATACCTCCGTCCAGTGGTCACATCCACCTGCAGAGATGGGAGTTGAACACACTACAGCCGCTGCTAAACGCTTACTACTTCCTTGTTTCTCGGGGAACAATAAAACTGCGGACTAATTTCCGGTCAAGCTGGTAGTAGTATTAATAATAGCTCATAATTTCATGAAAAATTACAGCACCATATTATGGAACATAACAAAATTATTTGTGACAATTGTTTGCAGTTGCTGAAAATCCTTAACAGTTACCGGTACCTCTGGAAAAAGTGGACATAAAAACATCCCTCAAAGTTATTGCTGTCCAGTTCATTCCCTTTGAATTTGGTCCTCTCTACTGGTAAAACGGCAGTACAAAGTTTTATTTGAGTGTAAACTTCAAATAAAAGAAAAAAAAAAATGTACATCAAAATGCAGTTACATACTGGCATGTTTATTATCAGGATGAAATACATACAAAAGTATATAATGAATGCTGTGAATGAATGAAAAAATAAAAAGCTTCGCTCAGAAACAAGAGTCCAGATGTTCCCCCGTCATCGTGGTTCAATCTCTAGAGAGCATTGAGGCTTCTTGAAGATGTTGCCTCACCACCTCATCCAGCACCTTGCTCACACCTTTACAAGCAGTCATTGCAGCTTCAATCAGAGTCTCAAGATGATCCTGATGCAATCTGGCATCCATCTGAAGTAGAGCAATTTGTCCTCCTCGGGGCAGCAGTGCTAAAGCCAGAGAGCTCACTCCTCCACTTTCCTCAGCATAGCAAAGATCAGCGAGGGGTGTCTCATCCACAAAGCCTACTGTGCAGGCACACACGTAGTCCCGCATTGGGATGCCAGCATCAATCACTGCCAGAGTGGCAGCATTCACACACACGCTGTAGTTCCCTCCATCTGACTGCAGAATCTGCAATAAAAAAATATTCTTTGTGGGAAAAGTTGTTTTGGTTTTCTCAAGATGAAGGGACTTGGTCAAAGCTTACCTTGACATAAATGTCTATTTGAGAGCGTGGGTAGAGCTGTGTCATTACAGCAGCTTCAAAAGTCTGCTTGAGGTGGAGACTCATCTCGGTGGATTTGCGGTCACCATGGGGTCTCCTCTTTCTCTCCGCGGTGCTGAACGTGGCCATGCTGTATTGACAGTTGATGACAGCTCGATCGTGAAGGGTACGACTTCTTGAGCCTCTCATCTGGGGGGAACAGAGTGAGAAACATCAAAGAAACATCTAAGCTCCTAAAACTATATGACTGAAATATTATCAGAGCTAGATGGCTTGTGCCCGATACTGATGAAAAAGTACAATCTTAAAGGGATGCCGTGTAACTTTTGGCCACTAGGGGCACCAAGCCTGTAAATTCCCGCTAAACCTGCCACACAACTGTCACAACATTAAAAAGTCTCCATCCATGTTTTGGAATGTGTTTGCAGCCCACTTTGATCAGCTAATAGCAAAGTCATTCAGCCATAAAGAAAAGCGCTCCAGGTCACATCATCCAATGAGAGACAAATCCGCTCCTGCGAAGTTACAATGTCTATTTTTTGAGGAGGGCAGCCCCCTTGGAGCGATAGTGTACGTTCAAGCTTTACTGGAAACTTTTTCGCAAGAAGCTACTCGGTCTGCAGCAATGAGCCATTCCTCTTTTTTTCTTACGTTAATGACGTTTAAACCAACAGAAACGCACTCTATTACACTTCTATCACTGAACACATGCTGTACCTACCAACATAAATGACACAATTTAAAAACACGTTTTGAAAGCGGCATCTCATCAGATAGATAACACGGTCATTCATTTCAATCGCCCCAGACGGCTGCGCTACTTACCTCATGTGGACCGTAGACCACAGCCAGCGCTTTTGTGTTTCCTTGCTCTAAATAAGCTGAACCATCAGCCTGGGCGAACACACCCATACGAGCCTGAAATTTCCGCAGCTCACTGGCTTTTCTTCCATCTAAACGGTATCCTTGGTCAGATAGAAGCTCCAGGCCCGCCATGTTTCCGCAAAACACAGCTAGCTACGCAACGTCCCACGCCACACGTCTGCTGCTGTACTACATTACCCATCAACCACTCGAGACCATCTACGGCAAGACCAAAGTTCCAAAATGTCATATTTGAAGTAATCTATAAAGTATAATTTTATATGATAAATATAAGTTGACAGGATGCCAGTCGCCTGAAGGATCAGTCATAATTGTATTAAATTCCACCTTATGTGGTCCTCATCGTTTACTTTATACCAATCCCAGAGTCCAGTTTTCGATCACTTTAAATAATGACCATGTATTCCTAGAGTTCATTATATATCAAATTTGTTCTGCTTCCATCTTAGTAACTCATACATTAAATAAGGGGTGCCCAAGTCCAGTCCTCAAGAGCTGCTATCCTGCACATTTTGGTTGTGTCCCTTCTCCAACACACCTGAATCTAATGAATAGCTCGTTACCAGGCCTCTGCAGAGCTGAATGACATGCACATGAGGTAATTAGCCATTTGATTCAGGTGTGTTGGGTAGGGCATGTTCTATGAATTGCAGGATAGTAGCTCTCGAGGACCGGACTTGGGCACCCCTGCATTAAATGTATATAGATTTATTATGACATATTTAATTTAGTCTTCATAGATGCATGAGTTATATTTATGATTTCAATATAGGTGTTGTAAAAATCTTTGGCAACAAAAAGATCTTAGATTTCATATACTGAAACATAGGATCAATATAACTGGGAATGCTTTAGTACTGATCAAAACACTTAATCTAAATTTGCAAACTTGAAAGATTATCATTATTTTTTTTTTTTTTTTAAAGAAAAAAAAAAAGAAAATATGTTCTTTTCAAAACCCTGGTAATCCATGGAAGGCCTCTGGTTCACAGGATTCAAATCCCTTCAGCAAACCAATTAAATGTGAGATAAGCACCCCAAACAAGGGTGCCAGTGTGGCGAAAGTAGAATTTCCAAAGTCACCAAACTTCAACACTTTTAAAAATAAAATTTATTAGCATCTCTAATGTGTATAAATAAAACATATATGAAACAATGCATATACGTATAATGTAATGAGCTTAACAATGACAGGGTTACATGTGATACAAAGGAGCAGTCTTTAGTTCAGCCAGTGTATTGTGAGGAAAATGTACTTCAAAATCAAGCTTTTAAATACGCATACCTAGAAGTTGCAAATCTACATTCTTTGACAAGAATGAAACAAAACAAATTCAATGAGGGTGATAAAAGGGAAAACATGGTAAATATACGGTTTTGCCTTCCAGCCTTTAAAGGATTTGTTATAAATGAGCTTCCTTCATTTGATAAATTATAAATTCTGATTTCATTTCACTATGTTAAGGCGCAAAGCCCAAACACTATTCACACTGATCTTTGTAACTTTACAAAATGCTCCATAAAAATCCTCAATTTCAGCTCCTCTTTCCCTTTCCTGGAGTCACATTGTTCCACAGACTTGTAACAACAGGTCCTAAGCAGACCTGAAATCTAGGGACAAAAATGACTAAAATGTTAAACACAGTAACAAAAAAGAAAAAACAAAACAATAATATAGCAAATGATAAATTTTACATGTAACTAACAGACCCAAATGGATCAAACAAACAAGTGGATTTGCATTTTTTTTAATGCAAGGTTTGTCATTTTCTGCAATGGCTTCCTGTGCCTAGGTCAGAATACCAAAAAGACAGTCAATGGATGCTTTTGTGGGGAACTGAGGACTTGGCTCTCTAAGGCAAAAAGCAAAGAAAGGAAAGGACCTCTCTTTTTGTGTCACCCAGAATTTTCTATTTGGTCATGCTTTAAAACACTCACCGTGTTTAAATGTCTTCAAAAACGGACAGATATGCACATAGGACAAAAATCTACCTCTGTATGCTGGCTAGAACTAAATATGATGTGGATTTTAAATAGACACTGCTTATGACAAGAGGGAAAACAAACAACCCACTCAGCTATGTCTCAAATTGCCACAGACAAGTCAGTTACAGTGTGTGGATTGCTATTGGCCACTGTCTCAGTTTCTCCTCATAAATCAAAAAAATATCACATTGTAATTGGGGACAAAAACACCCAAGACTAAACTGCCTTCAAAGTAAAAAGAAAAAAAAAAAGTAAAAAACCAAAAGAGAAAAGTGATGTGTCTGCTTTAATACACAGGTGTATGCAACAGTGAGAGGTTATCGGCACCCAAGGATCATGGCGACCTCATTCAGCCTTGTGGAATGAAGGGACTATGTAGTAGATCTGAAAAAGATGGTCTCTGCTCCATCCCAAGTCTTTTAAAAGAGTGCAAAGAACCCTTTTATTTTCCCTGATATATCCATGTTCTCGCGTCCTAAAACTCTGCAAACTCCTTCGCACATTTTTCTGTTAAAGAAACACGGATTTCCTCCTCCTCATAGTCATCAAAGTTGCTGGTGTCCCCAGGGCCTCTGCACTTTGGTATGAATGGAGCTTCAACCTGTGAGAACAGGAGAGATGTATGTTACATCAAGGTAAGATTATCAAGTCTGTGATGTCAAAGAGGGGAAATGTAGACTTGCAGTGTAGTCCATAAATAAATAAATTAATGAATGAATGAACAAAAAGTGTGTGGAAACTGGCAAAAACGGCTTGAAATTATCTGCTCTACTCAATACACATGGTTACATCAGCAGCTTTATAGTAAACTACTAAAGCAGCATTATGTTATCAATATGTTCATCAGATCATTTGGATGTGAAACCATCCACACTGGATCCACCTGCTTTTGAACACAAAAAGAAATATATTTCTGCGAGGCCATTAAATTTTCTTACCTAATATTAGAAGAGACCATTAGTACCAACTTTCTACAAGGTCTTTTCTGTTTAAGTAAAACACTGTTACTAAATTGAGAAAAGAATGATTAAAAATACCATATTAAAATATTTTCAATGACTTAATAATTCACATCATGAAAATCTGAGGACTCATCTCTTATTTAAGAATCAAACTCCATGTATGGCACCTTGTGGATTCAGAGTACTAAATCGGTGTACATCAATTAACTGAATTAATTGAAACAACACAAATTTATTGAACACAAATAAACCTAAATTTGTAAAAAAAAAAAAAAAAAAAAAATAGCTTTTCATACTGATGCATTTAGATTTCAAACAAGAAATGTTATAAAACAAAGGAGGGCTTCCAAAAAATATATATACAAAGTATTTTCAAAGTGCTTCCAGTTCTTGCATGCTTATGTTAATGTTATAAACAGATAAAAATTTAAATTAAAATTTAGGTATGAAATTATGTTGGCAGCTAATGAGTATATAAAAACTACTGTATATAGTACTTCCTCAGTTTTATTAATTTTCAACTGAAATGCTACCTTCCTCCTACCATTTTGGTTAAATTATGTTATTTCATGAGTTTTTCCATTTCTTGACATTACAGCTTACAGATTTTCCAAATAAGAAAAATAAATGGCTCATTTCATGTTTCTGAGGTAAATTCTTGACACAAATGTCAGTTTGCCATTTCTTCGGACTCAGCCCACCTCCATCCAAGCTGTATTTACTAAACACGGAGCGTTCAGCTGTCAGAGAAAAGATAGATGCAGAAACAAATAGCATGTTTGTGTGCAAACCAAGACAGCTGACTGGTTGAGCCTAGAGGGCTGGATTGGCTTAAAGTTTTAGTACATTTGTTTATAATCAAATAATATCCAATTAACTGTGTTCATCCATACAGATGTCCTCCCTCTGTTTTTCTTTAAATGAGTAAGAAAAATGCAGTTTTTCCTTAAAAATCACATCTTTTAAATACCCTAAAATATGATATGTAAGGATTAAACGAGGAGCTGTGCATTACACTGTTTTATTGAATGACGCAGAGTCTACAGTAGAACGCAGCAATGCCCGCAAAGTGGTGTTCCTCTGTGAGGTTAGGGTTGCTATGCCCATAGTGGAGTGATATGACATTGATTTAACTTACTGAACTACGTGTGCGTATATTTGAAAATAATGTACAGCAGTTATCAGAGTTCTCGCTGACCATGGTATAAGTAAGGGACAATGTGTCATTATCGGGAAATACTGACCGACGGCGAACGCAGACCCCAGCGCGAAGCGAAGCTTGTATTTTTGAGAGTGTCAAATAACTTTCTGATGTTTTACGCTCAGATTAAAATAGTCCCCCACAGTCGAGGCCAGGTCGGGGAACTTGTTGCTTAGCAACGTTTGTTAGTTGAGTGACGGCGGCTGGAATTTGTGCTAGCACCGTTTTTTTTTTTTTGGTTTTTTTTTGCCGTTTAGTGACCGGACTACTTGCTATGCGGAGGGATATTATGATCACCGTAAGACCACAGGTTAAAAAAACCAAAAAAAGATCCGTTGCCATATACAGCGGTCATTATATTGTTACAGTGGTCATTATACTAAAATAATGACCGCTGGAATGTTGGTAAACCTATTCAAGTCAACAGAGCATTCAACGGCATTCTAAAGAGCTGTGTCATAAGTGACAATCATGCAACTGCAGCTGCACAGGACAGAAAAACATCCTCTCTGCTTTATGTGGCAAATAATGCAAAACAGCTTTTTTGTATATCAACATAAAATTAATTTGATCTTCTTATAGCAGTAAAACTTGAACATAGAAGATATAAACAATAAAGGGTGAGGAAGTATAAACAAATCGAGGCTGAAAAATGAATAATTTCATCCTGCGACAAGCCAGGTTTTATAAAGACACCATTAAAAATTATTAGTGTGATTTTAGATCAGCTAAAGCTAAACAAATTCATCCCACCAACATCCATCTAGGCTGAGCTTTATACTGTGTTCAGACCAAATGTGATTTGGGCGTCAAGTGCGTCAGGTTTATATGCAAAGTCAATGGCCGATGCACGTCGAGGAGGCGTCGAACACCCTGCAGCGCATTTTGCGTGTCCGGCGCAGCGCATCTAGGTGCGTTTTGTGCGTCGAGTTTTGAGATTTTGAGCTTTTGACGAGCAGCAGATGCAGGAGTTGGAAAATCTGAACTTTGGCGTCTTGACATGGGGCGTCAACCAATCAGAGTGACTCAATGTCATGGCGCAGACACATTTTCTGACAGGACGGGAAACACCCAGAAGAACCAGGGGCATCTCCTCTCTCTCTCTCTGAAGACAGAGGAGGATAAACTGTGATCTGCGTTCGGTTCCGGTTTCTGAACGGCGGTTTGATGACCTGCTGTCCTGATGGGATTTACTGGGCTTATAATGCTGCCCCGCATCGGGACAGCGGGTTGTTAAACTGGGCTGTATCAGACGGCTGAAGGCACCCCTCACCAGCACGTAGCTCCTGGAATAAATGATGAAACTCATCACACTCACCAGACACGGAGCAGAGACGCCCGACGACAAGGTTCCATAGCTTTGTTTATCACATAAAACCGAGCCGCTCTCTCTCCTGCATCTGCCATGGTGGAAACAGACCGGTGACAGGAAAAAGAAAAAGGAGGGGCTCCACCCGACGCACGGCTTGGCTGGGCATCCCTCAACGCGCGACGGGGGCGTCAAGACGTCTGACTTTATAGTGACACAGCGTCCAACTTTGGGCGTCAGGTGCGTTTTTGACGCCCAAATCGCGTTCGGTCTGAACACAGTTACAGCTTTGATTTATCAAAATCAAATCATCCCATGTCTTAGCAAAATTGGCAAATGACCCCAACACCTCACAGCGACCAGTAAAGTTCAGTGATGTGAAAGAACACACAGAACACCAACTTTCCGGTTGTGAAAATACATTGCTGTATGCACCCACAACAAAACATCCATCCAAAAACAGGACCAAAGTAAAAGATTCAACTTCTGAGAAACCCAACGGTATGCAATAAAAGATGGAAATTTTGCTACCACAAAAAGAAAAAATATGAGCAAATCAGTATGCAATATATTGATTTCCAATTTTCTTGTAATGCTTGATGTTTCTGCAAAATGTGCTTGGTGTCTTGCCTTTCGCTCATAGATGGCGATCCAGTCTGTGGTGGCGAACCATTTGTGGCCCTTGATGTCGTTGACTCCATTCTTCAGGTTGCCGTAACGTTTGGTCAGATCCACCTGCAGGAGGTTTCTCAACAGGTCCTTCAAATCGGAGCTGAAGTGGGAGGGGAATCGTACCTGGAAAAGTAAAGAAAAAAAAAAAAAAAAGAAAGAATCAGTAAAAATGGAGGGACTTACACTCACTGGTCACGTTATTAGGTCCAGCTTGCTTGTACCTGGTTGAACCACCATTTTTCTCTACAACTGCCTTAAAGTAATAGTACACCCAAAGAATGATGGGCCTTCATTTTCTACTCACCCCGATGCTGAACAACACTCTGAAGCACTTTTTTGATATCTCAAATTCAGCTGGAGATCTGGGAGGCTTCTTGTTATCTGCCAACATTCAAATAATGGAGGTCCCCGCGCCCGGGCCAAAAATGTCAATAAAAGTCCACAAAAACGTGTCAATATTCCTCCATACTGCTCGTTCAATGTAATCCAAGTGTCCTGAGTGGGTAGTGTCCTTAATTTACTCGAAACAACATCATTTGGTATATTTTAATAGCTTAAACAGTACTACATGTAGCTGCCGCGAAGCGTGTCCATGAGAGATCAGGACACTACGGAAGCCGCGGCAGACGAGATTGCACGTTCCCTTTTTCTTTCTTTCATTGTTTTAAATCAATATCCAATTGGCGCTCTTAGCACAATGTAAACAGCAAATTTCTTCTTCTACGCTTGCATTACCGGCAGAGTAGGCTCTGAACGCCGAGGCTTCCGTAGTGTCACGAACGCACTTCGGCGCGCTTGCAGGAAAAAGGATGTACTACTGTTTAGGCTCTAAAAATGTACTAAATGATGTCGTTTGGAGTAAATTATGGACGCTACCCACTCAGGACACTTTGATTACATTGGACGAGCAGTATAGAGGAATAGTGACAAGTTTTTGTGGACTTTTATGGACCTCTTTTGCTCGAGCCCTGGCGAACTCCATTATATGAAAGTCAGTGGATAACAAAAAGCCTTCCTGATCGTCAGTTGCATTTGAGATATTAAGATAGTGCTCCAGAGTCTTGCTCAGCATGAGGGTAAGTGGAAAATAAGGTTACATTATTCTGTGGGGGTACTATTCCTTTAATTTCGTCATGGTATAGAGTCAACAACGTGTTGAAAATGTTACTCAGAGACTTTGCTCCATATTAACATGATAGCATCACGCAGTTACTGCAGATTTGTCTGCTGCATCCATTATGAGAATCTCCTGCTCCTCCACATCCCAAAGCTGCTCTGTTGGAGTGAAATCTGGTGACTGTAAAGGCCGTTGGAGTACAGTGAACTCAAGAGAGCAGTTGGAGATGATTTAAACTTTGTGACATGGTGCATTATCCTGCTGGAAGCAGCCATCAGGAGATGCTACACTGTGGTCATAAATGGATAGACATGGTCAGCTGTGGTGGTTGAATGATGCTCATTTGATGCAAGAAAATATTCCCACACCATTACACCCCCACCAGCAGCAGCAGCCTGAACGGTTGATACAAGGCAGGATGGATCCATGCTTTCATGATGTCCAGGTTTGGTGAACCTGTGTGTATTTTAGCCTCAGTTTCCTGTTCTTAGCTGACAATAGTATCTAAAATCCGTCTGCCCATACTCCTGTGACAACAACAAGACATTTTGGTCCAAACAACTGATGCTCACTGGATATTTTCTCCTTTTTTAATCATTCTATGTAAACCCTAGAGATGGTTGTGTGTGAAAATCCCAGTACACCAGAATTTTCTGAAAACTCAGACCAACAACCATGGCACATTCAAAGACAGTTTGATGCTCAGGTTGAACATTAACAAGTCATTTAACATGTCTACATGACTAAATACATTAAGATGCTGTTATCCGGTTAATCGATTAGTTAATCAGTGAATTGTGCTTGTACTAACAAGCTACTGAGCAAGCGTACTTACTAAAGTGACTAGTGAGTGTTTTTTCTGTGTGTACATAAAACTGCTCCAAGTCGCCAGTAGCAAGACTATTTAAATGTATTATACAAAACTAAACCGTTTTTACCTTTCCAGACACAATCTTCTCGTAAATCTGGATCGGTTGATCTGCAAAGAAAGGAGGGTAGCCAGCTGCCATTTCATAGATGAGGACTCCGAGAGCCCACCAGTCCACAGCTTTGTTATAGCCCTAAAACAGACATAAAAGGTTGTTTTTTTTAAAAAAAAGAAACACTTTCACAATAATGTTGTAAAACAAAAAAAAAAACAAAAAAAAAGAAAAGAAAAGAAGAAACAGGTGAGGCACTCGTTTGAAATTTCATCCCCTTCTGGATTTCTTAATATGATCCAAACCTGAAATATTACATGACCAAAGCATTTTCTGGATGTCTGCAGGAATTTATGGTTCAATGACATAATACAACAATCTGGGTTAAATTAGATAAATTTATAAACATATTCATTTCTCACTTGCATTTAAATAGTGACAGGCTACAAATTCAACCCAATAATATCAGATGTACACCTGCCCATGTCACAATATTCAAAAATGTCATGTAAAGGTCTATGATACATAATATTAGTACAGAAGGAAACTATACTTTACTTGATCCAAATCCAAAAAACATGCATCCAAAATATATTAATAAAAAATATCAACCTTAAGTAAGACATTTATGTATAAACATGAAAACTCCTGGAGAGTGTCTGTAATGGCCATAGCAACATTTCTTTAGTGGAAAAATGGGATAAAAACAGATGTCTCTTTCTGCCTATAAAGCTACAAGTGAACAGGATGCTAATTTTTTTTAGAGAGGGCACTGTGTGGTGCTGAGCATAATTTAGTGCAGAAGCTCCATTTAGAGGATCTGCAGCTCACTGAATACTTCAGACTAAGCAAGGACCACAGAGACAAAGATTTTCCTTATTCATTTTTCCTCAAATTCAGTCAAATTCATTGTATAGAGATCCATTGATTTACATGTCCTATACCTTTCAAATATTGCAGTTCTTGTCTAGAACTATTTTTACTTGGTGGAAGGATAGGAGTTCATGTTAAAAGTTACAGGCAGATGTAGGAGGTTATTATTCTGCTGGAAGTAAAATAAAGTGTATCCCGAAGAGCTACTACCTCTTCGTGTGGTGATTTACCCAAGACAATCTACGAATCTGTAACACTGATCAAGACTATGAAGCTAAGGTGGAACACCGTCTGCACCAGATGAAAGGCACCCCAAAGATCCAACTACTTTTGTCCCAAACGTGTCTTTATGATGAATTTTAAATGACAGTTTATATGAAATGTTGCCGAGTTCACTGTAATGAAATTACCTTCTCTATCACTTCTTTTTTTATCCAACTACTCCATGTGTGGTTGATTTGTCAAAAAAGTTTTTTTTTTTTTTTTTTTTTTTTTTTAATTTAGCTGTAGTTTTGACATGTCCCCAAAGCAAACTACCATCATGTTGTACAAATGCAACCCCTCATCCGTTACAAGAGGGAGCAACATTTGTTTTTCAGCGTTACTGCTACATGTATATAATCTGAGGAGCCAGGTGACTGAGAAAAAAAAAAACTGTTTCAAAATGCCAAGAGTGGAATCTAAAACAAATCTTAATTTAATTTAAACTAGTAAGCCATTTTCATTTATATGTGGTCAAAATATTTATTTTTATGATTACACTTAAAAACTGCAACCTGACTTATGAACACTATCAAAAAAAATGACTGCTTAGAAAAAAAAACCCAACTTAAAACAACATCAAGAAATTCAAAGCTTAACACATATAAACTAAAAGTGTGTCAACACCTTTAGGGCAGAGTTTCAAGTGTTGTGCAGAAAACATTTGACTCATCTGTGAACTGAAAACATCTGAACAATGTAAAACCCGTACTTTGCTGAGAATGATTTCGGGTGCCAGATACTCCGGTGTCCCACACAACGTCCAGGTTCTGCCTTTTACACGCTTGGCAAATCCAAAGTCCGTCACCTGGAATGCAGAACTTAGTTCAGTGTTCTGTATGTGTTGGTAATTAATATTGCAGCGCTATGAATCCATTTGTTGCATTTTAGCTTACCTGAATGTAGCCGTGGTGGTCAATGAGAAGATTCTCAGGTTTCAGATCTCTATAAATGAGATCTAGCGAATGTAGGTATTCAAATGTCAGCACTATCTGGGCAGCATAAAATCGTGCGTGTGGTTCACTGGCAAGAAAAAAAAGACGTGTTCAGGGTCAATCAAAATAGAGAGAGAGAGAGAATTGCAGCCCTAATTACATAAATTACTGTAGGGCTGCGCAATATATAGTTTGAGTATCATAATTGCAATGTACCACCTGTGTGCAATATAGGGATGTAAGCTTTTACAGGTAAATTGATTAACATTGATAAAATTCCTAATGATTAGTAAAAACATTTCAAATTTTAAATTATCATTAAAACTGTGATTGATTACTGCACTTTAAAAATCTTAGTGTTCATTGCCTGAAAAGCAGCCGTCACAGTTTGCAATGTTTAATTTGTGAAAACATGGAAGAAGGCAACAAAGGCACCCACATGGACAGTGCTCTGAAAATTTTTCCCTCTTAAAAAGGACAAAGTAGACATCTAGACCCATTTTGGATATGTTTAAAGATGCTGGGGGGTGTTTCAATAATACCGCGATAACAATGATAACCTCGATCATTTTGGTCACAATAACCGTGATATGAAATTTTCATATCATCACATCCCTAGCACAATAGTCACACTGCAGATCCTGCAATGTAGGAGGAAAATGAAAACTAAGTGTTCTCATCCAATTACAAGGATACTTGACACACACTGCACCCAACGATCCATCAATCATAATCATTCTTAATCAGTTTGCCGAAGAACAAACCTTTGTGGTAAAAACACAATTCACATTTGTACATAATAAAACAAAACATGTACTCAGGTCCTAGCACTATAAAAGCTAACAACAAGAGTAACTCTCAAATACAGACAAAAACCGTACATGCAACATTCACAGATCAGTGCAGGTTAACCGTCAACATGGCAGGAATGCAGCATAACTTTAAGCGCTATTTAAGTCATCTGCTGAAAATTCCTGCATTTTTTCATATCACAATACATCGTAGGATTAGAAAAAAAAAGGGTCTGTGTTTCCATCACTGTACAGCCCTAACATAAATATTAGGCATATAAATCAAAAAACTACATGCAGTGATGTTGATAGGTACGTGTCCTGCATCTCTGACGCATTCAAATCTGAAAGGACGCAGTAAACTCATCATCCATGCGTCCCAGTGACTCAACACATTTTCCCATGAAAAACGACACATTCTGAACAACTCCTGTTTAAAATCAAAGCAACTACCTAAAGCAACATTGTTTTTACCCGTGGACGTTATTATTTTAGAGAGCCTGCTAAAATATCATAGCTTTTTTGTAACCGAGCCAACATGGACTCAGTAGTTCTTCTTGTATTACAGGGATTGTTATCTTGGCAGCTGCACGCTTGACTTTTCTCAGTTCATGGGCAGTTATTTTGTGCCTTGGTTTTTCCACACCTTTCTTGCAACCCTGTTGACTATTTTGAATGAAACGCTCGATTGTTCGATGATCACGCTTCAGAAGCTTGGCAATTTTAAGAGTGCTGCATCCCTCTGCAAGATATCTCACTATTTTTGACTTTTCTGAGTCCCTCTTCTGACCCATTTTGCCAAAGGAAAGGAAGTTGCCTAATAATTATGTTTGCCTAATACACCTGATATAGGGTGTTGATGTCATTAGACCACAGCCCTTCTCATTACAGAGATGCACATCACCTGATATGCTTAATTGGTAGTAGGCTTTCGGCCTATACAGCTTGGAGTAAGACAACATGCATAAAGAGGATGATGTGGTCAAAATACTCATTTGCCTAATAATTCTGCACTCCCGTATACTGACGCTGAATAGTTATTTTCGAGATGTCCCTGAACGCAGCAACTGCATGCATCTCACCTTAAGTTTAGTTTTACTGTCCTCAGTTACAACGCCGTTTTAATCGCCTTCTTCTGTTGGTTTAGTGTTCAAGGACGTCGTTAGGCCTTTTAAGAGTTAAATGTTTGCTTGGAGCACCATAGGGCTGGGACAATCCCCAGTTACATCATATATTGGCAATTGGAAGGTTGCCAGGTAATTTGCCGTTTATCAAGGCAATTTAGGGAAAAAACAGCGCTCTACTGTGCATTTAGAGATGTTTCTGGAGG
Source organism: Atherinomorus stipes (assembly GCA_023101725.1). Classification (NCBI taxonomy): domain Eukaryota; kingdom Metazoa; phylum Chordata; class Actinopteri; order Atheriniformes; family Atherinidae; genus Atherinomorus; species Atherinomorus stipes. The sequence goes on along the minus strand of JALJCO010013034.1, from coordinate 729,098 downwards.
AAATACATGACTGTTAGAGAAGCCCCGTTTACAAACAGACCTACAATCCACATTCTCTCTCCTCAGTGCAGGTACAATGTCAGCAGCTCTGTGACATTAACAGGGCGCATCTCTTCTTTTCGAACTGACGCAGCCCATTTGCTTATGCTTCAGGGTCATTCAACAGAGTCGGCTAATTGCAAATAAATATTGTTAATGTGTAACTACTGAAATGTTCACACAAGGGCTTTCATAAAAGAGATTTCATGAACACATCATCCAGCAAAGCTGATTTTAAGGTTGTTAGTGCAGTCTAGCCTGGATGGCAGTTAAAATATTAAAGTATTATACAATTACATAGTATTATACATATTAGTAGTAATATATACATATACAATACATGTAATAAGTATAACAGTACAAAGCTACGTCACAGGAGTTTAAGCTCACACATGCAATCAAATTCGGATTATTCACGCAGCCCTGCTGACTGGTAGCGATCAATATAAGACCCTGCCCCCTTGCCAATTTAATCGTGTATTGGCAATCTTGAGCAATGACAATCTACAATTTGAAATTTAGAGGCAATCGAACAGCCCTCGAGCACCATGCGCTACTGCAAATCCCAGCAGCTGGATAAGTTTTTCATTTTTCATGTGATCTTCTCAACTACAGCTGCGGATGACACCACGAGTCTGCTTGTGGTTGGAATCGATGTAAGGAGTTTTTTTCCTCTCAAAAGAAAGTAAGTCATCTTTCCATCTGGTTGTACAATTCAGATAAATCCAGCTAATCAATAAATGAAAACAAAGGCTGGTTATAGATTAAAAAAAAAAAAAAAAAAGTCCTTGTTGTGATTCATTGTTGGCATGATGCTGAGTTCTGGTTGTGTAGCTCTGAAAACATAAACATTTTTCACCACGATTTTCAGTAAAATCACATTCTTACTAAACCAATATAAAGTGCTGTAACTGGTGTAATTAATGTTCATAAGTTCTCCATTAGGCTGAGTGATGGTGTAGCAACTACTAGTAGAATATTAACTCTGACCTTTATAGGATTTTTATTGTCTTTTATTCTTGGGTCATACGACTTTCTTCAACAAAACAAAATAAAGTTTTTATAAAGTTAACTTGGGGATTGTAAATTGACCCAAATAGTTACTGTGGAGAGAAAATTCCTAACTGGATAGATCTACATCTTATCTGATGGAATAATATACAGCCTCCTGCAATTCTGATAAAAGTTTAGCATTTACATTATTGCATACAGATTATTTCGGCAAGAGCACAGTGGTCATGGTAGCTCATGCTACACAGGCCTAATGTATTTAAAAGAACGCTTTTTCAATAGAAAAGAATTGGAGAGGAAAGTCTTGCTTTTAACTGGCTTCATGACTCGCGCACTGTCTGATGGACAAAATGTTATTTTAGGAAAGCTAACGCCCTCCTGTAATTTAATCCTAGAGGCATTTGAATTTTATTTATCATGCCACTGACAGTTGTCTTGTAACAAACTTTACATATTTTAAAAATTAATTTCATATACATACATGAATATGTCCGTTAATTATAACTATGTCATACCATACCACCATCAACGGAGTTAAACACTATAATTGAAAATATAGAAGAATATAAGAAATAGATGGAAAAAATTAGAGAAAAAAAAAAAATCAAGACCCATTGAATTTCCCAGGGACCCACTTAAATCGTCACCTGTGGGTCGCAGGGACTCACTACATTGAAAACCTATCAAAATCACTGACATGAGAGTGTGAAATTAAAAACAAAGACACCACTAATTTATACTCATAATGCTCACCTGAACCTTCCAATTCGTCTTAAGTGTGAGAACATTTCTCCTCCTGGAACATATTCCATTACCATGTACAAATTGGAGTTGTCCTACACACCCACAAAGAAAAAAAAAAAAAAAAAACACAATTGTATTTTGCAGGTAGAAAATAGACATACCTTTTTTGTCCAACTTAAAAAAACACCAAATAAATCATACCTTAAACGCATACTCAAGTTTGACGAGAAAGGGGAAGCTCACTGCTTGTAATATCCTCTTCTCATTTAATGTGTGTTCTATTTGCTTGAGTTTCACCACCTGACAGACACAAAGATAAGATAACTCTGACAGGAAGGTCCCCCCCACAGAGAACTCCAAAAAGCAGAAGCAGTTATTAAGCATCTATTCTACTTGTATCCCACTTATAATCCCATCATGGAACACAGTTTAAAATGCTTTCTTTGAAAGAAACCAAGTCATGTTGCTTGGATGTTATAAGTAGCACCCAACGTTTATTGTCTGTGCACATTTATACTGCTCATGTTAGCATAGTTTCCCGTTTAAAGTTCCCATTAAGCCTGATAGAGCTGCCACTAACCTTCTGCTTGTCCAGTATTTTCATGGCAAAGTATTGCTCTGACCCTTTGTGTTTCACCAGCATGACTCTTCCAAATGAGCCAGTACCCAGAGTCTTTAATCTGTCAAAGTCATCTAGGCACGTTGTGCTCTGTGGAAATAGCATAATGTTAGAACCACTGCTGTACAAACACAGTAATATGTTATGTCCGATTACTCATCAGTCTGACCTGTGGTGGGCATTCCCATTTCCGTAAGAAGTCTTCTTTGGCTTTTGCTAGAAACTCTTTCACTAAAAAAATAAAAAAGTGCAAAGAGTCAGTTGGCAAACATTGTTTTTGGCAAAATAATTTTGGTTACAGGCACTAAAAACATATTTGGGATTTAACTGTACTGGCAAAAAGGTCAAATGCCATCATAAGAGAAGAGGAAAAGAGGAAAGGCTAGGAATGGAAATTAAATTGTAAGTCAAAGGAGAAGAACAAGGGCAGAGTCAACTCTCATCTGGATATGAAATAAAATATCAAATAGTTTAGTCTTAAAAGAGGGAAAAAACACAAACACAAGACAACAACATCCACAACAGGCAGAGAAGTGATGCATGCCAAGAAACTCAGTAAGTTTTCTGTTATTTAGTAGCCTCATTTAAAAGGGTAAAAGGAAACACAGCACTCAGAAACTTTTGGTAAAGTTTCACTGAGCATCTTGTGCATCACTTACAGTAATACAGATTGTGGGAAGGCTAATAAACACAGCTTAAAAATGGTGAGCAAAGACAAACCAATGTATAGGAAACACAGCAGACCACGCGGGTATCCAGATTGAGAGAATGCAGATAACAAAAAAAAAAACATGAACAAAAACAAAAAAAGAAACCACTGATTTATTTTCAAAGCATGGAAGAAAAGCAAGCACGTCGAGCAGGTTTTCACAATTAAACCAATGCTGTTCGGCCATTCTGCTCATCTTTTCTGAGAAATAAGCATACCAAAAATCTCTATTCATCATCAAGGTTTTGCAGGAGCAATCACCCACATGGATGGGATGATACAGAAGAGAAGACAAAGAAATATAGAGTTCATGTACATGACAAATATATCACAACAACAAACATGAGGCATATGTCGCAAAACAAAGCAAGAATGAGAACATTGCGGACAATCGCCTAAAGGAATCTGAACAGAGACAGTGTGTCTACGATGGTAGTCGAAGAACAGGTGTACCAAAATGCCAAGTAGTAGAAATTCAGTCATGCACAGTAGGACAGATTGAAAGGATAACGCTCCAAAGCAAAAGAAAAAAAAAAAAAAGAAAGGACATTCAAATTCTCCACACACATTCAACTCTGGAAAAATTCTGACTTTTTTCCTTCCCTGTACCTTGGTTTGACTTCTCTCCCTGCAACAACTAAGAAATTATAATGAATACACTGGGGGAAAAAGAGCTGATACTATTCTCTCTTTTTTTTTTTTTTTTTTTTTTAGTAAAATAAGTAGATATTTTAATGAGTATTTACCTTTCTAAAAAAATGTGCCAAACATGTCTGTAGTTCTAGATTCTCAATGTTGAGAATGGGCAGCTTTTCTTTGTACCAAGTAAAACTGCATGTTGCAATAACATTCATTATCAGCTTAACTTGACAACTTTATTGACTATTTAGGGTAAAAATATCCAAGTTTCAAAGACAATCTGGTATATTTCAATGCCAAACATGGTAGATCATAATATGTGAAGCTGGAACCATTGAATGTTTAGCAATTTTTCTTTAAAAGTGCTTCAGTTTAATCAGTAATGAAAACATGTGCCTTGGAACTACATAACTCCAATTAGACTTGAATGCTGGATGTGTAAAACAATTTTAAAAGTCTGTGGGATTTTTAGAAACTTCTCAGTAACATTTTGTATCTTGAGGGGAAAACTTCTTTGCTCAAAAGTCTGGACAGTTAGCCAACCCTCTGTGAGATCAATGCCAAAATTCAGCCAAGCATAACATGGCTGAGTTATGTCTACCTATCCAGTTACACTATGGTGTGAACACAGTACATGGGTACAGTGAAATAAAATAGGTGTCACGATGGCAAGTGTTTAATCCTCGTGTCCAAGTGGGACTGTGCTGGTGCTCCTCCAACTGTTCCAGCCAGTGACATCTATATACAGTAAACACAGGAAACATACAGCGCTGTAGGTAACCAGGTCGTCTTGTCAAGAGCGACTTCACTCCAGACAAATCTGCAGCTCAGGGCACAGTGTCAGCTTATATGGGTTTAACAGTTAGCCTCGGCCCTGGATATAGGGATCATAGTTGCATTCAAAAGAAGTGCTTGGCAGTATAGATACTATTGCTGATCTGATCATCTCTATCTGCTGGTTGGCTATGTTCACAGCGCCTGCCTGGTGTCTCTCAACAGGTCAATAAATCTCAAAAGGAACACACTCACTGCTCTGGAACATCATAACTGAGGCACCGACTGCATCATAAAGTGATGTTATTTTAAACAAACTCAACACAGATGGTTCTTTGTTTTTGAGAAAATGAAAATGTATCATACAAGTTTATCATTTCCAAGAATAACTTTTTTTCATAACACAATAAACCCCCACAACTTCAGTGTTTACAACCGTGCACATGGAAAACAGCTATGATTTACTACATGGTATTATATGAGGTGTTCAATGATGATCAGCAACACATCAAAGTATACGAGAAGTGTAAAGTAACACTGGCCTAGGCCGAGTTACGTCAAACCTTACAAAGCTTGTAATACCCCTTATCCTCTGACGAAGGTCCGATGACAAGCTGCTCCAGTCAATGACAAGCTGAGTGTGAGAAGTGAGCCCTGATGGACCTTTACCGCAGCAAGATTAGAGAAGGGGCTCTAAACAAACACAACTTGCATGATTTAGGGGTGTGAGCATATACCGGAAAGACAGTAGTAGGGCCCAGTTTTATGAATGGAAAGAGGGGATTTGTAATTTCTTCACCATATTTGGTCATGGCGCTGCACAGAGGGAAAGCTTTGTTTATGTAGCTAAGAATAAGATGTGGCAGTGAGGCCTGAGGCAGAAACAGTCCCTCACTGCCTTCAAATAAAATTTAATGCCTATTTATCCCAATTATTCATGGGTCTGTGGTTTATTGCTGCAGATTTAAGATCACCAGTGCAAAGTTTCTGTCTGACTGTGCTGTGCTAAGAAGAGCCTGCAGCTAGACATACAATGAAATACCACATCCTCAATGTTACAAGTTCAAGATGACACTGTACAGGGGTTGCTGGGGTGAAACTTTGGATTCAGGACTTTTTGCTAATATCCAAATATTTTGAACGGAAACATCTGCACGCCACGGCTAACTGTGCAGGGCCTGAACGGCTACCACCACCAGGAGGGAATGAGGGGCCTTCTGAGTGCTAATCCCCCCCATCAAAGCTAAAGTTAGCAGGCTAGCTGGTATCTAGGCTTGACCATTCTTGAGCTCCAGCTGGCATGCAAACGTCTGTTAAACATGAGCAATTAGCAGTATCAGGATTATAAGTTTTATTTCGACAGCTCCTTCATAGGTTCTAATAACTTGTTTACACTATCAGTGCCCCCCTTCACCACCCCCCGGATGCTAAGGCAGCCACAATATTGGACACTAATTCAGCAAACTATCTTAACTTAGGCTGTCACAAATTCTATATAAAGAATCATATAAACATTTCCACTTGCTCCCATGTTCGACAACTTAAGAGACTGCCTTCGGGGTTTGAGAAACGTGTGAAAAGATGCGAGAGATGACGAAGGGCCCTCACTTGCTCTACAATGACTGCCTGTTAAGTCAAATTCACGGTTATCACAGGCTAGCTAGCTACTAGCTTCATGAATAGCCTAAATAAAAACATAAAAGACCGCAGGCTCCAAACATCAGACCAGACTCACCGCTCTCTAGCTCGTTGCCCTTCTTGGCGGTGGCAGCGTTCCCCATGGTGTGGAAGACACGGCGGTCGCTCCGACTGAGAGGAGATGGCGGCAGCTAGCTAACCTTCCAGCTGATGTTTTCGAGGTCCTTAAAATACGTGAAACCAAATCAATACAAATATTTTCTCGGTTCAAATTTGGGAAAATAATGTCCTTGTTCCCTTCCGGCTGCCCCCTCGCTCTCCCTCTGCCTCTCCCTCTCCTCCTTCCCTCTGAAAGATTTCAGCTGCTGCTACTTCAGTGATGTCTGCACGGTTGACATGAAGCTAGCGGTCACTTGTGTTTCTGACTAAGCTGCTCCCCCCCAGCCCTCACCAGCTCTCAGCTGCATTCACGGCGCTCTGGTAAGAGCTCGGATTGGCCCGAGATGTTGTGGACTAGATAACCGTGTAGACTTGCTTCCGCGTTTTTCGACTATCGCGATTGTCTTCATAGATATGGGGTGACATTTGAGAACTTTGCTTGACTTTTAGGATTAATTCTTCTTGTTTCTTTCGTTACGAATCTGACTGATAATGGGGCTCGGCTTGGGAAGCAATACTCTGTCAGCTCACTGTTTGACATAAGTTTCTTGCACTTTTAAAGGACATATGCTTTTTGTGAGCTTGCAAATGACATTATTGCTTGACAGAACATATGATGCAAACCTTTTTTGAAGAGATTATCAAATGAAAAAATAGTTTTAATAAATTATTGCAAAGACAATGCTCCAACTCCCACCCCATTTTACCTTACTTATTCATTATCAATTAGAAGCCATTTTAATGGAGACAAAAGTGATAGACGCCACCAGCTGCAGGATGAGTTCTAAACACGTTAACAGTATAACAGGATTTATTTATTTTATTTATTCACTTACTTTTTTAACTATACTTAAAAAACAGAAGAAAAAACACATAATAGACATACTGATAAAATAAACATACAACAAAGGAGACAAGAGCAACAAACACTGAACTAACAGAAAAAAAGGAAAAGTAGATTATGTATTGAGACACCAATAAATCAGAGAATGGGGTGAAGAAATCATACAATAACTAAACCTAACAGAACTAAAAATCCATAGACAATGACAAACGCAGGGCATATATTTGGAAAGGGCAACATTAAAGTTGACAAGCCGCTATAACGAGACTTTGAACTTTCCACAGTTCTCTGTTAGCTTCATACAAACATAAAAATGCCCTCGAGGGAATTTAGTTGCTGGGAGCTTCCTAGTTTTCAGTTACCCTCAGGTAGCCACAAGAACTGTCTGATCCAAAAGCTCCCATAGAACCAGGATCACAATTTATACATGCAGTTCATGTCTGAAGTTGATAACATCTTCAGGAACTGACTTCTCAGATCTTCTCACAGATGTAGGTGCATCACTCAGTAAGAAGCATGTTTATGTTCTATACTGTACTTGCACATTTAAAGGGAGGCAAGAGCAGTTTGCTTTTGATGTTTGCTATTTTGCCCATGGCAACTACAGGCAGAGGGAAACTTGTTGCCCTGCCCATAAAGTCAAAATGGCTGGCTGTTGTCCTTCTGCATCCAGTGAGTTTCAAGCATTAAAAAGGCAAAGATAATTTAATTCACTTTCCTCTTCCCATGGTTTGAAAGTTACAATGGCTTATTAGTTAGTCTCATCCAAACTGCATTGCCTCCTAATTGAATAGAAATCAGCTGCTAAAATGAAAAAAGATCAATAAAACAAGTGAGCATGTCACACCTGTTTTAGCATCCTCACACTGGCTCCTAATATATTTGAGAACTGATTTTTGGATTCAACTATTGGCTTTCAAAGCTCTTTGGACCTGGCAATTTCTTTGACCTTCGTGAGCCCATGTACTGTATAGACAGAGATCCTTCAACAGAGATTTCTATTTGTTCAAGAGGCTTGTTTGAAGACCAGAGGTGGGCAGATATTTGCTGTCAAAGCCCTTTTACTGTAGAGCAAACTACTTAAGGAAGTCAGGTCAGCAGTCAGTGACCTCTTCTAACACATTCCTTTATTCAGGCTGATTTAACCTTTTGACATGACTCCTTTCATTTTGGTTGTATTGGTTGATTAGATGAAATGTATGTATGTGTGTATATATATATATATATATATATATAGAGAGAGAGAGAGAGAGAGAGAGAATTGATTTTTATATATATAATATATGACTCCTATATATAGGCAAGGTATGCAACAGAGTACCTTGCGCAACAGAGGGTGCAAGCAGGATTTGATCCCCAGACTCTCAGGTGAGAGTTACACATGCTAACCAGTCAGCCAAAGGGATATCTCTGTGGCCAAGTAGCCATGTACTGCTCAAAAATTAAGAGAAAACTATATAGAGAGAGTGAGTGTACATATGAATATATAAATCAAATAAAATGGAATCAAAGTTAAAGACAGCTCAGATGGGAAGTGTCCCTGTCTACTGCAGGAAATGATGTGAGTGGCCCTGGTTGAGTTCAACTTTTCATTCCTGGCATTCACATTTCCAAGTCTTTATTGCCCAAATCTTGCTTCAGTCCTTGAAATTCTCCCATCACCTGCATTTTGGCAGAAATTTGTGGACCTAATCTACAAATTCAAGTTATTGCAACATGTTGGGAAACATTGTTTGAAATGTATGCCATGAATCAGTGCATTGGTTCTGAAAAACATGATTACTTCATCTCTCAAAGCCCCAGGTGTCTAAGCTCTTGTAGCATGGTTGCACAGAATCAGAAACCCTGCTCTGCTTACCTGGTCTAGAATGTCACAACCAGAGCACAAAAGGGGAGCGAAAAGCCCTTAAAATGTTGCAGCACTCAGTACTTTTCAGTAATCACTGGAAAACAGGATTGTGATTTGCTATCATGGTACTTCAGGCCACTGTGACTAATGATTATTGTCAAATGCAGCTAGGTCTATTTTGGTTTGAAGTGTAGTAAGTTTAGTAAGTGTATTTTAATTTTACATGTGCAATTTATGACTTTTGGACGGTCTTAATCTAGACCTAACCAATATCCATGTCTTACTAATCTGGATGCCACATTGAATCCATTTTATCTAGATATTAAAAGCATATTAGTGGAACACATTTGCAGATTAAAAAACACATCTCTCCAGAAAACATCCAAGGTCCTCATCAATGCACTAGGCATGTCTTTGAGTTGGGAGTAAAGCTCTTCTTACCCAACATAACAGACTCCTTTTATCGTTTGGGCTGACTCGGGATTCAGAGGCACTGCTTGCCAACTTCTTTCTCTTCTTTGACTCAAGCATACACTTACTATTATAACACAAGAGGCAGTGCCTTGAGGAATTGAGGCTGCTCTCTCGAGCTGTAAGATTTGAAGTTGTTATGGAGAAAGCTCATGTTTTTTTTTTTTTCCTTTGACAATGTACAAAAAGTTGACATGGCTTCAGTGATCTGTCATCCATTTTGAAGACTTTAGTTTAGCATTTTGGCACTGATGGCTTTTTTCTTTTCTTTCTTTTTTTATTGAACATGACAAGCGAGGGTTGATCTGACTGCCAATCCACAGAAATTTCAAATGCCCATGTGGAAGCAATTTATCAATCACAAGGTGTCATCGCCCTAAGCCATATCCTGCATTCATCTGTCTCACTGTAAAAGGGACCACAGTTTAAAAATGGATATCATACAATATTGAAAAGGACTTAAAACTAACGTGAGGGGCATAGACTCATCAGAATATTTAGTGAGGTAATGACTCAAGTAGAATATAAGGTCAGCTTCTCACAGATGTTATTTCTCTCATCCGGAGTCTGTTGGACAGGAACCCCTGGCAACCTCCGATCAGGATGGACCACCGAAGGGGGTCAGCAACCCTTAGCTGGTCTTGAGCCATCAGTTTGGCAAACCATATATCACTCAAGGACACCTTCCACAAGAGTAGATTACAGAAACTTTATCTTTAAAAAAGCTGTATATAAATAATGGATGGGATCAAGTGATAGGTCCAAACGCCTCCTCTTTGCAAGACATACCCTTAAAAGTATTTGGAGCTGAAGATAATGATTTTGCGCATCCAGAAATTGTTACATTTGAACTTGTTTGGTAAAGCAGCTGTAGAAATGGCTAACATAAGAGGCCACTGAGTAAAGATCAACTATTTTTAACATCTTCCCCATGAAAAGTTATGGTTTTTATACATCATTATATCTCTAACAGTTATGTAGAAACAAACTCTAGTACATTCAATGTATTTTGAACATGGTATTTTCCTGCAACATTATGTCAGTACACTTATCAATACTTATTTTTACCACTGTAGGTTTGCATACTGAATGATCGTTTTAATGATTTAGTCCAAGAGTCCCATGTACCACCTCATCATGAAGACCAATAATGAGATAGGAAATTGTTGAATAATCATAAGCCTAAAGATCTCAAGGCACCATGCATTAGAGAGTACATGGGATTACAGCAGAAGTGGATGAGATGGAAGAGCTTGCTGCTTAGCCCAGTGCACATATCATGAGCTTAATTATTATCAACATGTGGGATGGGAGGTTCCCTCTTCACTGACAGAGTCAACCAGCTGTCACAGTTTGATAAGGTGTCTGATGATTGGTCTCCTGTTTGTGTGCAGACTTGCAGCACTCTCTGTTGAAGCTACACTAATTCATCATTTGATTGTGTTTATTCCTTACTTTAGACACATATAACCAGCTGACTTCAGTCAAACCTTTAAAAAATGTTATTTAGTTATTCCCAGTTTTCATACCACTTCTTTTTTCATTATACTGATAGAATATCAATATGCTAAAATTAAGATTATGTTTGAAAAATTTTAAGCTGTCACTAACTTAGCCATCTACATAAAGCAGGGACATTTTGCCACATCTTTGACAGTTCAAGTGCAAATTAGTGCAATTCTTTAAGTACCACATTTTCATACATTTAGTCCAGGCATGTTGCTATTATTTTCAACAACTATTCGATTTTATTTTTATTTATGTATTTATTGTTATTAAAGCAATATCACATGAGAGGGAATGATGTTGCACTGTAATAACATCGCAGCTGTGATTAGATTGTAGGCACAAGGCTGCAGGCAGAGTGCCGCAGTAACACATTCAGAGTGCACAAACTGTGATGATATACTCCATCGTCACATTTTGACAGTCTTTTGGCCAATCAGATTACTTCAAATTGCTTGATCGGAACTAATTGTTGTATAAACTATATTAGTCCTATTTGGGAAACTCATTTAACCCATCTTAGATTCATTAGAGAGCAGTGGGCTCCTGGGGAGCAGTTGGTGGGGGTTGAGGACCTTGCTCAAGGGCCCACAGTGGTTTACCCTCAATGCCATGCTAGAGACTTGAACAGGGTCTCCCCACCTCTGTAACCATAAGCCACCTTTCCCCCATTTTATTGGACTGATTGATTTTAAAAAATGTTTGAAGATATAGAATCTAAACTTTTGCAGCGATTCACAAGAAAGATAGAAACAAAATCTCTGTTCACTGAATTTCAGTTTGGGGAAAGTAATGTAAAGATGGGCTTCACTGTGGTGCAGTGATTTTCTGTTGCCTGTTTGAGTTTTTATGAAGGAATTTCTGTGGGAATTTGCATGTTCTTGTAGTTCTTGTGTGGGTTTCTCCAGGTACTCCCACATTCCATAGACATGTATAAGGATAGCTGGTGGTTACAAATTAACCATAGGTACGACAGATAAAAAGAGTGATTGATAGAGAAGATAGGGATTCTTCTTTTGTATTCCATCGGCTGTTTTGTGAACCACGAGATTTACCCCTTAAATGTCTTGACCAACAAATCAGAGCAGGACTCATGAAGTAAAACTCAGTCTTTAAAAACAAAAAAGAGAGATCATGATTCGTGGTTTAGATAGGGGTGTCCTCCATAACCCACACTCAACTTTACTGTATAGTTTTATGATATTCATCCAAAGATTTTTGGTGTCAACTTGCTGACAAACAGAGCTGAAAGTCTGCATCTGCCTCAGCTCACACCTTGTCAGCTGAATAATCTGCTGCTTGGCATGAAATGCTCTATTCACTGCATGCTGTCTTGGCATTGTATCAAGCGAGCCAGACATACAGTCTGCTCATTATACTTTACAACACAGGAGGGCAGCAGATCTCTGTTACATATTCTGTAGCAATAACCTCCGCAAATGCTGTGTGCACTCATGTTTTGCCTTGACCATCATCTAAAGGAGTTGATTTAATTTTTTTATTTAAGTTCACTGCGGCCAGTTTAGTAAACTCTGTTCAGTGCGCCTGTTTATATTTGATTTGGCTGATGTAATTCTGCTGGTTGTCTACTGTGTAAATTTAGGACTACAAGACTTTCTCTTGTAAGTTGCACTTTTTGTAGCAAACATGTGACAGGGTGTCCTGTTCAAGCTGTGGCATGTCTGATGGTTAAAAAAAAGAAGCACTTTGTGGATTGATAGCCGTCCAAGAGGCTTTTTTCCCCCTCTAAAAACAGTGTAGCACTTCACTTGGCTTTTCATAGACAAAATGTACAAGTCTGTGAAGAGATGTATTTGTTATTGAATATTTTCACTCTTTTCTCTCCTTATTTCTCCTTTTTTTCCCTGTTCTTTTCTCAGCAGAGAGCAGGTCATGCTCATCCCAGTTGACCAGCTGCTCTCCATATTGGCTTTCTTATGTTTCTTGCAAACAGGCTTGGCTGTGCTTCAAAGGGAATGATTCATGTCTTTAAATGAATGAATGAAAAGCTATATCTATCCCGTGTTAAGATTTGGTCTTTTTAGAGTGGTAGCTGTAGAATGTGCTGCAGTATTTCAGCAGGCATTTCTCTAGTTTTGATTACAGCTGTGATAATTATTGTAAACATGTTGCCATAACCATTAATCTATGTTCTCTCAATTATTAGTATAATGCATAGATTTAACACTGTTCTAAGCTTTTATTGGTCCAAGCAATTAAAATATTGGACAGAGTGGCTGTATTCCAGACACACCCTGCTTCACATTCACACAAGAGCTCCCTAGTACAACCACAGATTTCCTCTGCTGGCTACTGACCAACTCTACTCCAGTGGTAAGGGCTTGAGTGGCTTCCTCCACAGCACATCAGTTGAATTTATAGGGAGTAGGGTGTGTTATATTTGCAGCTCTCCAGCCTCTGGTTGTCACTGACTCCCTAAATGTCCTTCATCTTGCTGGGATTTAAACCAACAGGACTAAAAGACAACAGGCTTACTTCAATCATTTTGGGATTAGCAAGACCTGGAGGTTGCAATTATTACACTCATTTTGTTTCAAAATCTGTTTTGTGGGCAGGTGGTGTGAATTAATTGCTCGTTACTGGCTGTGTTAATATTTTGTTTTTTACTGATTATGGGTCATTATCGAATCCTTGTTTTTTTGTATTTTTTCCAAAGGAGAGAAAATCAATATGTTTGCCTTTACATAATGCCTGCATTATTTTCAAGTTGTGAGCTGGTTAAAAAGAGAAAGGGAAGGTTACAAGTTGCAGACAGACAGAGATGGTGTGGTTATCTAGCTCTTATCAGTCACCGGCTTCTATTAAGAGATTGCATGTGGTTCCAGGACATTACCCATTTCCTCTTCTGTATATCAAAGCCTCTTGGTCCCCCTTCTTTCCAGCACCTAATTCACTCCAGATGAGCACAATGGGACATTTGATTTAGTGTGCAAAGACACATGTATACAGCTGTGTCAGCCTGCCTGCAACAGCTGGAGCAGAGCTTCAGCAAAACTTTTAATCATGTATTGTTTATGCAATTAAGCTTAAAAAAAACAGGACTGAACGCTGTGTTGTAGTGTCCTCAGCTGCAGTTTCATCAGATATTTCAGTATGATGTAGGCCCTGTCTTTGTTATAGTTTGCATTTCTAGCAAATGCTCATGGTTTAATGACATGCAGGTGATACAAATCATGTGCAAACTGCTGAAGGTCTTCCAAGTGTGTTTCAACACACGTGACGGTTCTCCTGGTGAAAATATTTCTGTTGAATATGTGTTTTGGATCTCACAGAACAGAGTCAAATGACCTGTTGCAAATAGCCAGTCTTTTTTTTTTTTTTCATAAAGTTGAAATTTTTGTCCGCGCTTATGAAGATGTTTAAAAATTGACAGGAACATGTATGCAGAACATGCCTTGTATCCTCCATTCCCATTTTTGTTTTACAGCCTTCAAGTGTTGAGGCTTGATTTGCAACCTGGCACTCATTTTTCTGCGTAAGCTCCAAGCAACACCGAGCATGAAGAGGTGCTGCATATTTACAGCACGTCTGCCTGGGAATGTTGATCTGAAAACCATGAGGCCTTGTCTCAGTTCAGTCTCTATTCACTGTTACAGGTCTGCATTGTGGCTTCATGCAGGGAATTATATCCGCGTTTTTTGTCCTTTAGCAGGCCCAGCGGTGCACTACAACATGAACGCCTGTAATTTCACAACCACAAGATAATGTATTCTTACCAACAGAGGATGGTCTCAAATGCTCAGACAGTTGCACTGGCAGCTAATTTAGGATAGATGCACAATATCCCTTTGAAGTTCTGCTTTAGAGCCAGCTCTCTGAAATTTCCCCCTAGAAAACAGCACATTACAGCGTCTATGTAAGATGGTTTTATTTGCTGAAGGGAAGATGATGATGATGCATTTGATTAAGTAGAATGTTGATTCATTAACAAAGGAGGGCATGCATGAGGAAGCACAAAGTATAGCCAGAAAGAAGACTGGGTCACCCTGTGTATTCCATTTCAAAGTAATACATTATTTTTTTCCCTGGGAGGTTAAACTTTGTATTCTTGGATGGATTTTTCTCAGTTTTATTTGCAGGATGATTTGTACTTTCAGTGAGGGGTGAAAACATTGGCCAGTACAGAAACAGAAAAAAAACAAACAAAAAAAAAAAACCCAAGAAAAACACAGTATCTTTTCGACTGCACCACTGCAGAGTTTCAGAGATGGCAGAGATTATAGGAGGATAACACTGCACAACATGGCCGCCCCAAACGAGATCAAAGCAAAGACAATCAAAGCCAGAGTGAAAGCTACAGCAATAAGCTCTTTTAAATGTCTGCCTCCCCCGCCCCGACAGAACATGAGCGTTACCCTCAACTCAACTGTTTCCATTCCCAGTCTTTCCACTTCTGGGACCGACATAAGCTCCCTTTGCCTGAAAACTGGACAGCGAGTAGGCCAGACATAAATCCTTCAAAGCAATGCAAACAGTGCACTAAATGACCTATGATGATATTAAACCTGAGTCGTCGTGCTGTAAAGCCTGTGTAATGCAAGTATACTGATAAGACATGACACTGGTCATAATCATTTATGGTGCGGATTTAGGCTGTGTAATATTGTCATGACAAACGATTTATCTTATCGTGCATGGTTTTACATGAAGGAGTTAAAACATGGGGCTTGTGCACTGAAGCTTAGAATGTGGCACAAAGTCTTGCTTAAAAGTTGGTATGCTCTTTAGAATTGTCTGTATGTCTGCATAAATGCGATGTAAAGCATCAGCAGATTTTCCTACAAGGTCTAGGAGAAGACAGAGAACCCAGATAAAGAAAAATAATCCAAGTGTGGGAGCAAGTGTGGGAATGATTTATTTTATTAGCTTAGCAGTTTGTTTAAAGGTAAAATTAGAATCAGATGTTTTTTGTTTTTTTTTAATTATTAAGCTTCCTGATTCATTTCAAGAACAGTCGTCAATCAAAGTCAAATTTTCACAACATATTTGTGAAATTGATTATGGCTTCAACAGAAGAGGTTCCTCTCAACCTCAGAAAATTAGTTGCTGCTCAATAAATTGGAAATGGATACAATACTGCTTCTAAAATGTTTAAATTTCTAAACCACTGTTAGTACACATGGAGGAACTTGCTGACCATTGCTGCTCTCCATTGTTCCAACAACACCCATTGTGTTTGTGCAATAAAGTTCATCCCAAGGGCAAGACATGCAAAAGTCTGCAAGGTCACAAAGAAACACAGGGTAATTTTAAATAATTGAAGCCCACATTCTCATTTGCTAATGGTAATGATAATGGGTCTACCTTAAGGACAACATAGAACAACTGCATGCAAGTGCGGAGCTACAACGAGAAAGCTACTGCTTCGTAAAGAAATCATGGGCAGACTGGAACGCTGTAAGAAAAAAACAAATGTTTTGTGGATGGATATGACCAGAGCAGGCATTGTTGATTTCAACAAGAAGGACTATGTTTGGAGAAAATAGGTGATTAATGTTCAGTTTGAAAACTTTGTGAAAGATGATGGTGGTAGTATTATGGTTTGGGCTTATTTTGCTATCTCCAGGCCAACATATTGATGGAGTAATGAATTCTGAGCTATCCCTGGTAATTCAAAAGGAAGATGTCAAAACAATTATCTATTAACTAAATCACAGCAGAAGTTGGGAGCTGGGGAGGATGAAAATGTATACTAACGAACAGTTGAAGTATGAAGTTAATATTTAGAATGACAGCTACAATCACAGCAGCAATTAGAGGTAACATGAATAATAGAACAAATCTCAAATTTAAGAAAATTGTAAACACAAATAAAATAAACTCAAACAGAATATATGCAAAAAAACAACAAATAAATAAATGAAAATACCCAGTAGGTTAGGCATCACTGTATAATTCCTGTATATAACAGCAGCACCTCAAAATACATTCTGGCAGATGAGCCTCCTATAAGTCTTTGGCATTTGACCTCCTTGAATTTTACACATATTGCTTTAGAATGATGGTTACAATTTTTTCACCTCCTGGACAGCTATTGGTTTCAATTTATTTCAGTGTGATGTAAAATTCATCAGAGACTTGAACCTTTCTTAGGGAAAGTAATCCATCAAAATGGAAATTTGTCTTCATTGTTAGCCAGTGTAGCATTAATGGTAGCACACTTCATAAGCTTGAGCTGAGGTGAAAACACTTTGAAAAATGCCGATAGGAGGTTCCACCTGCAAAGAGTTTCTTTAGAGGTTATTATAAGTTCAGGTATGTATTTCAGATTCAAAACCAATCTTGAACTTACCACTTATGCATCATTATTTTACAGATTCTGCTGCATTAAGGCTTCATGATATTGAAACTTTACAAATATTTGATCCACTTATAATCTTTTAGAATATATGTCATGTTAGCTAAACTTTCTCAAGCAACTTTCAAATATCAGCAAATTAATTTTCAAATTGAACCGACATTAAACAGTAAACAGTGGCTTACTGGAAGGAATAAAAACACTTTGATCAATCTAAAGCTGCTGTATACTTAGAGAAATAGTTGGAAGCAGCATTAAAAATGTGCAGTACATAGTAAATCAGCAAACCCTATAGACTCTGATCCTGCATTCGTAAAAGATTGATTTTGCCTTGGGACAGAGGTGAATGGTACAATATACAGAGACACCTTCCTGGGAATGGTTTACCTCTGGGAGCATGGATCAAATGTTTCACCTGGACCTGCAGCAGTAGGGGACAAACGCATATCATTTAGGGGCATCGTAATGATCATGACTGAGATCAAACACCCGACCTGGCCCTGCTTGTCAATTTCACAGGCAGCATCTCTTGGACTGCCTGTTAATGTCTGTGAGAGTGAGTGTGAGAACACTGAGGGGGAACTCTCATTTTGATGATGTTTCATCAATCCGTTTGAAGTCTTTTTTCGTCCTCTTTTCCTTTTTTAGCTGCGCTCTGGATTGGTTTGCAACAGCTTTCAGTCTTGGTGGCAATGTTTCACTCTCCTGTGTGTCCTTGAAGATTTCTTACAGATGACAAGAAATTCAAATAAAGACTAGATTAAAGCTTTTCGTCGTGTAGGTTGGATTTTGATTTATCTATGTACAATTTGAACAGGTCAAGCTGTGGGTTAAGTGGTTTATTGGCTGGTTTGTGTTGAATTTCTCAGAGAAAGGTCAAACAGAAAATGACTGGATAGATGATCTCATCAGGCATGTTGCTTTTTTTGTTTTTTTTCTAACGCGTCCTTAACTCTGTATTTTCCCTCAGTGCTGCATTAGTTATCCTGTGATTCAGCTGCTGTTTCCTTATCTTCAGCATAGCCATGTATTATTTTCACCAAGTCTTATCAATAGAGCTTCCACAATTGTGTCAGTTCACTTAATAACTTCTACATTGTTCTATTTTCTCATTCCTTAGTTTTCTGAGTGCTGAGTAAATTACTTTTTGGCAACAGCACAAGACACTGTAGTTGTGACTTCCAAGCCAATAAAATGTCAACTGCCTCTGCTCTAAATATTTACCCATTGCAAACACGCACCTCATGTATTGTGTCTGATTTAATAGTATGTGACTCTTCTTTGGATTTAAAATCCATGCACATTACGGCTGTTTTCGAATCGCTCTAAAGTTTGCCTTGGACATGGGAGACAGATTTGGCCTAAGGCTTCAGTGTTCAGCAGGGAATGGATTGTTAAATAGCCCCAAACTCAGAGCTCAGAAGTCTGCACAGGCTCCTCAAACACACTGCTCAAGACATAGCTGATTCCAGGAGGGCTTTCTGATCTTTTCGGTATTCAACTTTACTCCAACTTTCCCTTTATAAATCACAAATGTGGGAGTGGTATTCTTAGCTCATCTCAGTCTTTTTTTTTTTTACACTCTTGATAGCTCTGCTTCTGTGTTAAACATCTTTTTCCATCCAAGTTTGCCTCCTACCGCTGTAATTAAGACAGAGAATTATCAAACTGGAATCAAATGAAAGGCTCATAAAGAAATGCTGAATTCAGTCATATGCCAGGGGCCAGATCAGTTACAGACTTAATTCATATTCCCTTTGTTCCTCTCCAAGCTCAGAGAGGGCTCGAGGCAGCTGAATGACTGGTGGGTCTGGTGACAATATAACAGGTATTAAATGGACCATTTCCAGTGCCACCATGTGGTACCCGAAGGCTTCAAAGAGCTGGCAATTTGCTATGAAATTAAGCCAGGAATACTGTATATCTTCGGCGATGCAGTGTGAAATGTTATGATGAAGACATTTAGCATGCCCTCAACAGAGATTCCTAAACAACATTATTTTCTTGTAGATATTAGCCCACTGTGGCATCATCTGAGGGAGTTGTGCTCATTCATGTTGCATATGAATTATGATGTGTTTCTTGAAGATGATATTTGAATAAGAGAGTGCTGCATCATCCTTTTTGCCTTGCATTTTTGGTTGAAATACACGGACAGGATACGTAAAGTCTGTGCAAACATGGTGGGAATTATACTACGTAGAACCGTGAGCCGAACAGTTCTGTTTGTAAAGTCTGTTTGGTATTCTAGTCATTGCCAACCGAACCATCTGTTGGCGGCCTTTGCACTCTCCCAGTGGAACATTATTCTTAGTAATCTTGTTGCCCTATCACTTGCTACCTCATTAAAATGAGTGATGATAATAAATCCCACAAGCCACATGAAATGAAATCATATTGATTTGCAAACACACATATTCTTCTGCATCATATGCATACATATCAGTTCGACAGACAAGTCCCTGCTGAGGCAGTTCAAACCACTGCACTATTAAA
Organism: Atherinomorus stipes; assembly: GCA_023101725.1. Taxonomy (NCBI): domain Eukaryota; kingdom Metazoa; phylum Chordata; class Actinopteri; order Atheriniformes; family Atherinidae; genus Atherinomorus; species Atherinomorus stipes. The sequence continues at coordinate 709,281 of JALJCO010013034.1, read as the reverse complement.
ATATTTCATTTCGAATCCCTTTTCACAGTCCAGCACCTTTGTAGGTGCTCAGTACTAACACACTATAGAGACATTGCGAAGGCTGGGTTTTCAAAACAGAGACTAGAGAGGAATATTTAATCAGCCAAGGTCACTGTGTGTGTTTCCTCGCGCTGTTGTTGAAGGAGGTTCTGGGAGAATAGAAGGACCGTTTCTCATCTGTATTCTCTTCAGATGGCTTACGTTAGTAGGATCATGCAGATATGGGATTTTTCACATGGAATTAAAACCCAGTTGTCATGCTGACAGACACACACACATCCTTGCCACAGTGAAATATTATTTACGGCTCTGCAGTAAGCATAACTAATGCACACACTCAGCAATCAATCACTGTGAACAATACAAAAAACTATGTTTAATTTGAGCTCACTGGCAATAATCCAGTTCTTCTCTTGTATCAAAATTTATCTGCTTTCCTCACTCTGATCACACACCTTTACACTTGAACATTAAACATTAAATTATTCCATAAAAAGCAGAAAGAAAATAGGACAGTTTCTTTGATTTTAATCTGGCTCTGGCCTCATGCAGTTTCTAAATATTAGTGTGAATGCCAAAAACACAGAGTGCAGGGGCTTACACTGCACACTGTTAGGCTGTATCTTTGACAAATCCTTTAAAGGTCATATAATCCTTTATTGTAATGTTAGATGAATGGAAAACACATTCCTTTTTGCATTTGAATGGGTTATGCACTATATGAGAAGTGTGAATAATAACTGCTGTCAATCAATAATTTCATACTGAGGTAAAACATTAAATCCTGTGTTCACTTCATGTGTACAACTTTTTATATAATATAATCAATTCATGTTTGCTGAGCATCACTGTATCTGCGGACTGATTTGACAATATGATATATTCATACATTTCATTGTACAGCAGATATTCAACATTCATTCTGAAGTGGCAATTGACTGAGCTGCTGATACGAAACCCTCAAGAGCTTTCTGCGGTTTTACATAGAAGACAGAGGCTTTGATGTCCCCCATGATTTGTACTGCAATAACCGTGTCTCAGCAGAGTAGATGACATCAACACATCACAGGTGCAAGTAAGGCACGACTACAACAACTGTTTTTCATACAATAGTTGAGTATGCTAATGCAACAAACAAATATTTCAGGCATAAATGCAGGTACCCAAGAGGAGGTTAGTATGTCTATTCTTTCACTTTAAAACTACAAGCCACAGTATGTATGTCTTTTGGTGTGTTGCGAAATTAAAAACCAACATATTTAGAACTTTTTGCCTCACAATCATCATCATTTAAAAGAGCAGCTGCTACAAAATAGCTGCACAACACAGAAGCTACTGTATAATGTTCTACAAAAACAAAGAACATTGAAGCCAAGCAAAAGCGTTCAAAGTCTTTGAGCTGGCTGGCCTTCATTTTAATGTTCATCATTTCCCCAAAACAATCATTTCCACTGAAGCAATACAAAATCTAAAATGTACATACTAAATTATAGCTTTGACTAATTTTAGAAAGATACAGTTTGTATTATCAATTGCTTTGAAAAAATTGCTCTATTTTGATTACTGGACGTCTCTTGGAAGGACCCATGTTCAGTCCGCCCTTTTTTTTTGCCTCTCCCCTTTCTCTCCCCCCCTTTCTCCCCTCTCTTTTTTCATAGATGCATTATACTGTATGTTAGTTTTGACACAAATTTATCAGGGATTTAAAACAAAATCATTTTTGTTTTTTCAACAATAGTTTGATTTTAGTCTACTGGTGTCATTTAAACTCCACACAATGCTACTTTTTTAATTTTTTTTCCACCTGTAGCACCGGTGCAGCGAAAAAAATCCAGAGGCACCACTTAAATCGTCTCATTCCAAATTTTCCCATTCTAATTCATTTTTGTTCAAGTCAATCTACAAATATACCAAATCACTTTATTTAAGTGAACAAAGTAAAAAAGTGTAGTTTGCTCGATCAACCATTTAGTCCTGATTTTTACAAAAAAAAAAAAAAAGCAGCACTTTGTTTTGTGGTAAACTGTGTGTTTACTGCCAAAATACTTTTCAGTAAAGTCGATGAAGTAGAAGAAAAGTTGCAGGTTTATGGAGCGTAACTATTGGCTTTTACATGTCACCATCAATGAACTGGAGGCAAACTGTCATTTGGAGGTTGGATTCACCTGAAACAGCTTTTCTTATTCTTTTTTTCAATTCAAAACTTTTAAATTCAGTACTGGAGCTGCTCCCTGATAGGCTGTATAATTTTGGGGGGTAGTTTACCGAAAGAAGCTTTCCAAAGAGAAAAACAGAAGAAATGTGGGGGTTTTGTTTGTTTATTTTTTCTGTTTTTGTTTTATAAACTATCCAAACTATGTTGAGATAAATGTGCACAGCATTTGTCTGAAAAAGTTGCATTTTCAACACGATCGCCTGATTCCTTGTCTTTACCTAAACTCAAAAAGAGTTTGCAGTTGTCTGATCTGACTTTTCTGTTGAAGCTTTGAGTGGTTGTTCAAAGGGTGAAGCCAAAACAACAGTAAACTGCTGAACAAGGGTCAATTACAGCTTGTGCAGAATTTCTTTGACTTATTATGGTGCTGGTGCTTCATCCTTTCTTTACAAATATACAAAACAAACACACGCACACACACACACAAAAACCAGTTCCTGCTTCCCTCTCTATCATCCATTACATGACAAAGTTAAAGTTTAAAAAGGAAATTTAAAAAGAATGATAATGTTTGCAGTCAGGAGTACACTGCTAACTGAATGAAAAAGGTCTGGAAAATAGTTTTTTGGGTTTTTTTTCAGTTACAGTAAACATTAAAGGTAAGTGAGTGAATACTGTATGTTTAGCTTTAGCTCGGGGTAGCTTCAGCCACCCCAACTTCCAGTTTGGATCCATACTTAGCTCTATGTAAGCCCAGATATTTTGCTTTAGCTTTAGAAAATACACATAGCCAAATATGCTTCAGATGTAAAACAGTCAAAACACCCTATTTAGAACCTTACTGGAAATTGAGGGTTTTTTTTAAATATTCATTTTTTTGAGTGTGTGTCATTTATTTTCTTTAGTTGCAAAGGGTGTGTATCATTTTTTGGGTTAAAACACCAATGGATAAAATGATATGAGTCTCTGTCAATTAACCCTTTATTTACATATTCATTGAGTAAAACTCACTGCTCAGCTCTTTGAGTCTGTGCCTTTTAGTTGCATTTTATGTCCTGTCACTATAATTCCACACAGTGTAAAAGTGCTGTGAGCTTATGCCAGCCACCTATCCTTAAACCAGAAATCATGAAACAGAGACATACCTAAAGTGACACAAACTTGGCAGGGCCAAAATAGTTTCCAGATAGTTAATTAACCTCAGCGACTGGTGCAGCCGTCTTGCGTGGCTGGTCAGTTGCAAACCTGTGCAGGGATAAATACAACCAGTCATGTTGTCATGTCAGAGTTCGTACATGTCATGTATGCATTGCCAGCATTTACACTTTGTTTGGAGCTGAGTTCACAGGGTATTTTCATCAAGGAGGGTAAACGGTGCGTAGATGTAATGCTATGTGAGCACACTAGAAGTCTTTATCCATATCCATAACTAACTCAAGCAGTTTGCAACTGTACATGCATTCATTTACCCTGTGTTATATTTATTTGTTCATTTTCAGTGATTAAAGCAAATACATGTTAAAAAAGTCAATTAATCCTAGTTAAAAAGAAAAAATATGTTTTTATATTCCTTTTCCTTGTGTTGGTAGCTTTGGTTTTCTTATTCAAGGTTTTATCAGTTGTTGAATTAACACTGATCAACACACTGTAAACCTACATCATTTTTAAAGCAGCACTTCTGAACTTGGGCAGATTTTTGCACTTTGGTGCCCTTAAAGGAATAGTTCACCCACAGAACGATTTAACTTTATTTTCCACTTACCTTCATGGTGAGCAAGACTCTGGAACACTTTTTTTTAATATTTCAAATGCAGCCGGAGATCAGGACGACTTCCCGTTTTCCCCCAACTTTCATATAATGAAGTTCGATTGAGCCCCAGCCAACAAGGTCCTTAGAAGTCCACAAAAACTTGTTAATATTCCTCCATACTGCTCGTCCAATGTAAACCATGTGTCCTGAGTGGGTAGCGTCCATAATTTACTCGAAATGACGTCATTTACTATATTTTTAGAGCCTAAAAAGAAGAATATATTCCTTCCACAAAGCGCACACCTGCGCATTCACGAAACTACGGAAGCCTCGGCATTCAGAGCCTACGCTGCCAATAATACAAGCGTAAAAGAAGAAATTTGCTGTTTACATTGTGTTAAAGGAATAGTTCACCCTCAGAATGATTTAACTTTATTTTCCACTTACCCTGATGGTGAGCAAGACTCTGGACCACTTTTTTAATGTCAAATGCAGCCGGCGTTTAGGACGACTTCTCGTTTCCCCCCAATAGAGTTCACCAGGGTCCGAACCAAAAAGGTCCATAAAAGTCCACAGAAAATTGTCAATATTCCTCCATACTGCTCGTCCCATGTAATCCAAGTGTCCTGAGTGGGTAGCGTCCAGAATTTACTCGAAACAACGTCATTTACTATATTTTTGGAGCCTAAAAAGGAGTATTGTTTACTTTCATGAAGCGCGCACATGCGCGGTCACGAAACTACGGAAGCCTCAGCGTTCAGAGCCTACTCTGCTGATAATTCAAAGGTAGAAGAAGAAATTCACTGTTTACATTGTGGTAAGAGCGCAAGAGCTCTAGACAAACCGGGACAAACACAGGAGGGGTTGGATATTGATCTAAAAGAAAGGAAGAAAGAAAAAGAGATCTCATCTGCCGTGGCTTCCGTAGTTTCGTGAACGTGCATCGGCGTACTTGCTGGACATGCAATGTAGTCTTGTTTAGACTCTAAAAATATACTAAATGGCGTAGTTTCAAGTAAATTCTCAACGCTACCCACTCAGGGCACTTGGACTACATGGGACGAGCAGTATGGAGGAATATTGACAATTTTTGTGGACTTTTATGGACCATTTTGGCTCGGACCCTGGCGAACGCCATTGGGGGGGAACGAGAAGTCGTCCTAAACGCCGGTTGCATTTGACATATTAAAAAAGTGGTCCAGAGTCTTGCTCACCATCAGGGTAAGTGGAAAATAAAGTTAAATTATTCTGAGGGTGAACTATTCCTTTAAGAGCAACAGAGCTGCAGACGAACTGGGACAAACACGAGAGGAGTTGAATATTGATTTAAAACAAAGAATGAAAGAAAAAGAGAACGCGCGATCTCGTCTGCCGCGCCTTCTGTAGTTTCATGAATGCGCATCGCCGTGCACGCAAGAGATGCGATGTACTTCTATTTAGGCTCTAAAAATATACTAAATGGCGTAGTTTCGAGTAAATTATGGACACTACCCACTCAGGACACTTGGATTACATTGGACGAGCAGTATGGAGGAATATTAACAAGTTTTTGTGGACTTCTAAGGACATTGTTGGCTCGGGCTCAATCAAACTCCATTATATGAAAGTTGGGGGAGAACGAGAAGTCGTCCTGATCTCCGGCTGCATTTGAAATATTAAAAAAGTGTTCCAGAGTCTTGCTCACCATGAAGGTAAGTGGAAAATAAAGATAAATCGTTCTGTGGGTGAACTATTTTCTTTAATGAAGGCTAATTTGGCATCCGTCTTGCTTCCTGTCTCTTCTGTGAGCGCTTTCCAGTAAAAGTTAGTTCAGGTTTTATTATTATTATTTTCATTATTGTTCCATCTGTTGTCCTGTTTCTTTCTCTCTTTTTTTCCTTACTTCCTCCAATAATGAGTTTCTTTGCTGAACCAACCATGATGCACTGATCTCGGTGCATCATTATGTTGATAATAATAATAATGGATAGAAGTTATGTTGCACTTTTGCTGCTGGGCACTCAAAGCGCTTACACTGTATCCATTATTCATCCATCCCTCATTCATTCTTGGTGATGATGAGCTATATGCATAGCCACAGCTGCCCTGGGACAGGCTGATGGAAATGTGGCAGCCATGCACGCCAACAGCCTCTCCAACCATCATCGAACATGCATACACATTCATTCACCAGTGATGCCAACACTGGAGGCAAGGAGTGTCTTGTCCAACAACACAATGGCAGATGACTGGGGCAGAGGGATTCTAACTACCAACCTTCCCATGGACACCCTGCTCTGTCACCTGAGCCACTACCACTTCCCTGATTTTCAGTTGCTGGTGTGTGAGGCATGCTGCTGTAAAGCAAAACGTAGCTGTCACATGATGATCTGGGCTGGAACAAAGCCTGGGACGCTGCGGGGCAATGACAGTCCTAAGAATGTGCATGATGAATGTTAGTGTGCTATCAAGACGAGTCAGAAGGAAATTTCTGATGACCTTTGGCCCAAGGCCCTTCCAGGGGTTAAATCCTACTCTATCAAAGATCAAACTGAAAAGATATGTAGCTGTGTTTCCCTTAAATGAAATAAAAGTAGTTTCTTTGCATCTGTGTTGGTCCTGCAGCAGACTGGTGACCTGGCCGTTCCCTGCCTGGTAATTGCAGTTTCCAGCTTCTCTGTGACCCTGAATTGGTCTAAGTGGTATAGAAGCTGGATGGATGGATGGATGGATAATGAGCATATAATAGATCATTAGATATCTATCTTGTCATACTTGGTACTTCTTCACATGCTCTGGCTCTTCATTCAGCTACAACAGGCTCTTGTGTTTGGGATGGTGGCTGCTGAAGGGTTTATCCTGAGAGAGTAGAAATCAGAGTTCCCACCTTGTTTCAAATTGTGGCAAACAAATATGGTCTTTTATTTACTCCCAGAGGAAATTTGGTGCTCTCCTTCTGACTCCTCCACCAAATATACTCAAATTTGGGGGCCCTAGTCAATCATCAGTAGATGAGGTTATGATCTGTTTTCATAACTTCGTAACTTCGTATTTTTTTTAAATGAGCTAAAAAACATAATTTGTTTTCTCAACATTTATTCTCCATCGCCTCATTTTGTAAATGGAATTAATTGAACTCAACCTTGGAGCTAACACTATTCCCATATGGCCAGCTTTTAGTCTGTTGATCTCTATTTTGACCCATACTTTCTTTTTTTTTATGTCTGCTTTCTTGTCTACATTAGGCATGTATTTATTTTTTATGAGCATTATTGTCAATTATCTGGACTGAGTACTACTCAGTAGTCACTGTATGTTACATGTACATGCACACTGCCTGCACTTTGCACTCTATATTTTCTATTCTAAATATATTTAGGTAATTTGAGTATTGTTCTTGTTTTATTTTATTTGAAAAATGTTTTAAATAAAACAAACAAAAGAAAGAGTTAGGATCACAGAATTTTATGGTTGAAAAGTTACGCAGTTTTGCTTTAAGACTACATCTCTTTAATTTGTGCTTTTCCAGAATGAAGAAAGTAGATAACACAAAGGAAACATTCAATAATCCTTTTAATATGGAAACAATACTGAAAAAACTTTTGAACTGCTAGACAAAATAGATTTTGACTGATGACAACTTGTGTTCTGATGGATATTTTCAATTTTCCACCTTATATTTTTCTGAAGGAGCCTAGTAAGTACTGTAAATGTATTACTGATTTTCTCTGCTCTACAGCCTTTTGAATAGAAATAAGTTGAGAAAAGCATTCTTATGTTTAAAGCATTAAAGCGGCTTGCTGCGAGAAGTCCAGATGTCACTGTTGTGATTTAATGGATAGAAAATGTCAAGGGAAGAGGACGCAGTGCAAAGTGCGACATAAACATTTATGAGGATCATTCACTGGATTTTAACATTTTCATATAGTGTTTCTTACCACCATTGCATACAGTTACAGTTCACCTTGGTATTGACAAGCTATGCCCTAATTGAAGCATCTCTGAAGAAACTGAGCATGAAACATCTGGTCGGTAACACCTCACAGCTTCTGGACAAAGAAAAAAAGTCATCACACTTGTTGAAAGATATTGCATGTGTCAGGAAAATTGATACAAAGTTGGTGGAATGAACCTCAAACTGAAATGAGGGAATGATGACACATGTATGACTGTGATTACACAAAAGAATAGAAAACAGGTGGAATCGGTATGCACTCACTAGAGACAGTTTTATGAGTTTTAATTTCTTTCAGGTTTTTTCTCAACAATCTTTTTGTGAGGAGAATCCCTCTTTTTGATTCACATCTGCTCTCTTAGCCACAGAGCCTCCATAAAGCTTTCCCAGTGCATGATATTTTCTCATATCAAGCTCATCTTAGTTCAGATGACAAGTTTTGAAACCTCTCCACCTAGACTTGTGGGAAGGCCACTTATTTCAGTGGAAAATTCAGCTCACCAACTGCCTAAGTATTTAATCCAGAGAAACAGCAAAAGCAAAAACAAGGTCTTCCAGCAATTAGCTGAGCACACCTAGTCAGTTTTAAAACACATATTAGCATTTTGGTGCCAAAACAATTGCAGCTGACATGTAGAATATCACAACTTTCTGTAGAATTCAGTGAAACTCCACCGCCATGGTATTCATACATCTATCGCTTGATGTGTCAAATTGTACCCTGATATTTAGAGTTAACTGAGCTGAGGTGATTTAAAAAACCCTAACAGAAGAAGACATGCGGTTTATATTCTCATGGCTGTCTAAGGCTAACTGCCTCCAGATTTTTTATGGAATGGATTGTAGGGGGTGATTTGCTGACGTTATTTACACGGGGAAGGTTTTGCAGCCTCCCTTTTGGCCAGAACATCAGGATTTTTGAATTTTTTGGCAGTGACCTACATCTGGATTTCTGCGCTAGAGGGTGCCCCACCCCCTGACAGCCTTTTGCAGAGCCACAAGCCAGATTTCTCTCTCTTTCTCTAAGTTACACAGCAAGCCACACAGTTGTGAATGCAACCCTTCAGTGGGCTCTGTCACACCTATCGCACTCCAGCGCTGTCATAAAGCAACACTGTGTTGACTTTGTTTTTGTTGCAAATGTGAAGAAAGAGAGGAACTGACAGACAATACTTTTTGTTTTTTATTCTCTATGCCGTGTGAGGAGCAGTATGCGGAGCACCCAGTCTGGTTTTCATCTTCTGTGCCCCACCCTGGCTGGAATACAATGGATTGCAAGCAGGCCTGCGACTTTTAACTCACTCTGCAGATCCTATGCTCTGCCGCCAGTCTGGTCAATCTGCAGCCCAGAAAAGTCCCTTGATGTGTTGGCCAAAGCAGCTTTGAATTGAATCATAAGGCCATAAGTTCCCTTGTTATAGAGGATCCATGTTCCTTTACTTAGAAACAGGGGAATTGCATCTGTACAGAGCAATGTGGGAAAGACAGATTAATTTTAGTTGTGAATCTCAGCTCCATAAGTGATGGATTGTAAGATGGCGATACTTTAGTGAACCTTTAGTTAATCAGTGAACTCCCCTGTGTTTCTCTTGCTGGAAAACACTTATAATAATTGTCAATGTTTTGTCAGTTGTTGAAATTTCACCGTAATTTTTTTTAATATGCAGTCAAATATACTGGTGGGCACATTTCCCAGGGTGTGTAATCAAATCTATATTTGTCTTTGTTACTTCCAGTCTGTTATTGAAGCCCCGGTTTCCACGAGAGAACAAGAATGGACACTTTAATTAAAGAAAGCTGGGATGAATGAGTGAATGTCAGCCTATGAAAGCCCAGTTGTTCATTCGTCAAACTTTGAACTACGGCTCTACAGACTTGAGTGTCTCTGCAGTGGGTTTTGAATGATTTTCTTGTTGTAGCCACCGTACAAACAAAGGCACCCCTGTAGATTTATGTCTCATCCCTCTCTCTCATATTGGACTCTGAGGGCTTTGAGGCTGTAATTAAATTCCAATCCCTACTCTCACTTCTCCACTGACTGTCCCCGTCTCTGTGGGAGGCTGAGAAGCTGGGTTTTACCGCCTGTTGTGGTTTGTTTGAAAGATCCAGAAATCTCTGGAAACTCCAACCATTGCAATAGAATTCACACATGTGGTGCAGACAGAGAGAGAAAAGGCCTGTGCTCAAACTATGATGCAGGACTGGTGTGACATCCGGTCTGGTCCAACAGTGGAGACACTGCAGCATGTGTGCATGCTTTACCCACATCGCCACCTCTTCCTGTGAACTGCAGGATGTAAGCATTCTCATGTCAAAGTCAGGAATTGTCATTCCAACATGCTGATATTTCATGCATATGATAGTGCTTTTGGGGCGTTAAGATGCCCATATGAATAACTCCATCATTGTACCTATCAAAGCTTTTCCTTACCAGACGACCACCCACTGCCAAAGCACAGATTGCTGGCATCAGCCCATAGCAGGACCAACAAAGTGGAATCAGCTGCAGCAGCAGGCTGTCAGTTGGGACTCCTGACAGCGATATGAGGGGCTAGACTGAGCAAGTCCAGTCCGACGGGAACCAGCGGGAGAGGAAGGATGAGTTCTGCACCACTGATCCAGAGTGACAGTGATGGACAGGTTCAGAGAAGAGAGCTGATGGCCAAGGTTTTTCTCCTGTCTGGACAGTGTTTGAAAAGATGGACATGACGGTCGCAAGGCTTCTAAGTCCAACAGGGTGTGTGTGTGTATGTGTGCGGGTGTGTGTGTGTGTGTGTCTGTGCATTTGCATGAATGCCTGTTCCAGAGCTCTGATATGGATGCACATGAAAGTCAAACTGTCAAGCAGAGCAATAAATGTGAAAGTTGCCCTGAGATTTGATATCAAAAACTTGCTCATGTGCATTTTCTTTATTATAAGGTGCTTAATGGGATGCGGAGATACAAGAGGGCAGGTTATTGTAATAATTCATCCACTCATTTGTTCTGTTAATCTAATTATCATACAATTTAAGAATATAAATTCCACACCAGATATCAGACTGAAAGCAGTAGCAAAAGTCTTTTATTCAATAAGCAGACCAAATCATATATAAAACAGAAGGAGATACAAGAGAAAAAAATCTGTTTGTTCATTCTTTTGTTTATTCTTTTAGAAAAGTATACACTGGAGCAACTATTAACATGAACAACATTTGGAAAGGACCGTATTCGTTTTTTATAGTGCTGCAAATCATCTTTGTCTTGTTAAAAACCTGAATTATTTGTCACAAAACATGCTCCTCAGCTCCTTTGCTTTGTTGGGAGTTGGGGCCCCCTCTGACAAGTCATTACATCAAGAACAAACGTTCCCAAAGGCAGCAATTAATGCTGAACTCATAACACAGAATGATACCCCGGAGCCCCGGATCTAATATGAAAGGTGGCACCTCTTGTTGTGTGTTCACCCAATTGTCCGCTTCAATGACTCACATACTTACAGCTCCTCTTATTAAGTTGTGTGCATGCGTATGCCTGTTTCATTCAGTCGCTCAGTATTTCTGCAATGCTCCCAATTCTATGAGCCAGTGTCCTGGTGACAGATTATATGTGGTATCATACCCAAGGACAAGTAATAGAATTTTTTTTTTCTTTCCAGACTGAAGTGATTCTTTTTTTTTTTTTTTTTTCACACACACAACAGTACAATTTAAGGATGTAGCCAGGCTATATATTCTCTTTATGATGAAATTAATCCATTTTGACCATGACTTCCCCTCAAGATTTGCAGTTCCTTCAGAAAATATATGCTCCTTACATCCAGGACATCTCCCCCTCCCGAAATAAACTAAAACACAAGCCCTGTCCTCCCCATTTCTCTTGGATGACTTCAAGGTCTCTACTATATCTCATCCAACCCACATCAAAATTGGAATAATGTGAGAACATCTGTGGCCAGAAGATGCTTTCAGAATTAATAGTTGATAGGCTCAGTCAGGAAAATGAAAGCAAAGTGACCACTGTGTGATGAGGAAGATTGACATGCAGTACTTGGAGTCAGGCTGTTTGAGAGACGGCTCTCTCTTTTGCGTGAGGCGCTCAGAGACAGCTTTGGGTTTAGGCTTTGGGGGCTTTGTGAGGTTGTTAAAAATGTTCCTGTTCACTTTTCCAGCTGCAGCCTTTTAACGGTGCATTAAACGACAGTTAACCCCCAAAAACCCACCAGGGAAAACAAGAAATGCTGTCTGAAAATCAAGAGAGGGTCAAGAATAATCCTTTGGCACTATGGACATGCAAAGAGAAAAAATTAGAAATACTTTTAAGGCCACTTTAGATTAAAGAAGAAAAAAGAGGGGGAAAAGTAATAAAAAAAAAAACACACCCTCAAAAACAAAATCAGTTACCCTTTAGCAACCATCAGTAATTATAACCTATATTTAAAATATGTTTTGCACTAAAAAAACAACAACAAACCAAAAAACATGTTCATTTTCATTTATTAGGTCATTTGTTTATTAACAGGATCAGTCATAGCTGTTTATTATATAGAGCACAATAAAAACTATGTACAGTATAGTTTGTTTTAAACTGTTTTAATGAAATTTTAAACAAAACAAAGATTTATTTGGTTTGGTAAAGCTTTAATGTGTATCTGTACCACACGTGGTACTTACAACATCAGATATACTGCTAGATTTCTTTAAAGTTGGGATAAACATCATAACACAATATATTCTGTTTAAAAGCATCAAGTCCTGATCTACTCTTTCTGTCAGTTTTCCATGAACCATTGCATCATTGCACTTTCGAGTAGACTACAAATCTATCTGATGTACTGTATGTTCTCACTGCAATTCTAAATTGGGATTTATAGAGAACAATTCTTCAAAAAAGAGCTACAAATATTGCATTTAACCATCTTTAATTGTGATGCGTGGGTTGACCTACTGATAATCTGTGCCCTCAACCACTTATGCTCCCTTCACCCTTTTTCTTATATCTTCCTCATTTGTCTTCTTGCCTCATAAAATTTGCTTTCAGTGGTTTTAACACACAGTTAAAGTCAGGTATTATTTTCAGAACAGCTCTTGCTGGGCTCAAGCTATTAAAGACAGAGAAAACAGGGTCATCTGTTTGTCCTAGTTTGACATTACAATTTTATCTTAGTATGTCAACAAGCATATGCCAGTTACAGCTGCACAAAACACCTTTCAATGCGCTGATTAGAACACCAGCTAAAGTACAAACTAATCATCAGATTCATGGCAGGTACAAAAAGTAAATTACAAAATTTTCTGCATATCCTCTAACAATATCAGTGACTTTTCTTTCTTCTAACAATGCAAAGAAACAAAATGCCATGATGGCAAAGACAGCAGGGGATCACTGTAATCTGTTTGATTTATTTTCTGAGAAATATTCTACAATTTCATGGCTGCACTATCAAAAGTTGAAATATTTCACCAAGTGCAGACTAAAAATCCCAATAAAGGCAGGCAGAAAATGGTTATAACATGAAATATGCCATTGTTTCTATATAAGGCAGAAAGTTCATTTTTGTTTTGTTCATAGCAGGACAGCTTCAACTTTAGCTTTATCCGCACAATGAAAAGAAAAAGAATTTTGAAAACACCTGTTCTTTGTGATTTAACCTCTCTCCTACATGCAGTTGAAGTTTACTGAAACAAAGGTTTTAGAGGTGAGGATATCCAAAAAAAAGGAGAAAAAAAACCCAAAACAGTTTGCAGCGTTGAGATGTAGATGGAGGAAAACCAAACACTTTTGTCTTGTGATGTCAGTCTGTTCTGATGTTCTGCTTTTACGTGCAGTACTTCCTCTGGTAAAGTATGTGTTGGTATGCAGGTTGTATTACAATCGTCCCTGAAACACAAAGAAGAGAAAGAACAAGGTGCTTGTTGAACTGATGTGATTTTCACAGTGCTCCAGCTGAGGTTTTACAATTTCATGGGAACAGACTTTATCAGTTTCACATGCATTTTATCTTATTTTATTTTATTTTATTTTAAGGCTCTTTGGACACTGTCTTGCATCAAGAATTTGTTTTCTTTTTTATTGTTTTTATTTGATCATTTTTAATGTTCTTATTGTTCTTCTCATTGATTTGATTTTTTTTTTTAATCATATTTTGTGTTTTGGCTGTTTTACAAGTATTTTATTTTGGTGTTCAGCACTTTGTTTCAACCTCTGTTGTGTTAAAGTGCTCCGCAAATAAAACTGAGAGTTGAGTTTAAAAGCTAAGTAATGAGGAAATGAGTAGAGGCTGACAGAGGCCTTCAGCACAGTAGAGGATTTTACTTCATGCATTAACAGACACTTCTTGTCCTTGTTGCTCTGCTGAAGCAGATTTGAGTTCATGCAGTTTATCATCTAAAATGCACATCCTTAGTAAGTATTTATGGGAGTAAAAGGAAGTGACCAAGGAAGGAACAAGTATGCTCACTATACAGTGAGATGTGAAAAACACATGGAAGTATTGCTTGAAGAGTTGGAGATTTCTTGGGATGCCTGGAGCTTTTTGAATCTGATCTCTCACAGAGAACACAAAGCTGCAGCTCAGAGTGACTTTCCATTACAGATTTTCCGCTGTCAACCTCCAAATAGTTTCTTTTTCTTAACATAAATTAAAAGGAAAGAAAAATCAGGAAACTCTTTTAGACAACAGAGAGGATATTTATTATCATATCTATTATTAATTTTAGATAATTATGAGTGTAAAATTTGAAAGCATCGCTGTTTAAATAAACCAGTGAGACTGTGAGCTAAGAGAACATATATTTACTTTACTGATTTTAATGTGTTCAAGAAGAGGATCCATCTGTTTCCAGGTCTGATGGCTGGTACCCAATGAAATCTTAACTGTAACATTCTTGTTTGGTTATAACCAGATAGATGGAAATATTAATTGCACAGTATTTAAGATGAATTCTCTGCCATAAGCAGAGAAACCACATAGTTGGTGTTATACAGTATAATAAGCAGATGATCTGATAAAGCAGATGGACTCAATAATACCCTCATCAGTGCTACCTGTCATGTTTAATTGTGCTCTTCTAAAGAGTGTAAAGTGGACTAAATTGGACTAATCTTAGCTTATGTTTGACTTAACAGTTACATTCTTCTTCTATTTACCATGGCAATAAAGTCTGTTGATTTACATCTTTATCTTTAAGAGATGTGTTGTAGATGTTGTACATCATTGGCTGCTGCTGAACAGGTAGCCTGCCAGTCAAATTTTTAACCTGTTTGTCAAAAATATCTAAATTTCTGGAAAATACAGTAAAGTATGATGAACCTTTTAGGATTTGTTCATTTATATAGTTAAGTAAACTTACTATCGGATGTAATTCATATCCACCAAGCCCGAGGTGTTTTACACATGCAACAGCAAGACGCTATACGGTACAGTGAAACATTAATGACTATTGTGTCAGAGGAATATTCATTTCTCACAAATGGGTTACACTCAAGCCACCTTAAAGTTTTCTTAAATTGGGATGAACTATGATGCAAGATTAATGGCTTAGACGGCTATGTTAAGCTGGAACAGCTTTTCGTGTCAAGAAGGTGGCTGTCTTTTGACCTCCCTTCAAAACTGTCTTCAAACCTGGCTAAATCCCCAAAAGGTCAACGTTTATCTACACAGATACAGATGAATCATTGAAAAAAGTTACATCATTTCACTCAGTCATGTTCTGATAATATCCAGTTATAACAAACTCGCACTAAAACAACTAAATGTTGTATCTTCAGCATTTACAGCTGCATATTAAATATTTAATCCACCATAGATCAGAGCTCAGTGTTGTATTTGCAGTGTAGACAACTACAGTTTTATATTTCCAAACCTGCTGATCCTGACATCCCCGATCAGGCAAGCTTTGCAATTACTGTAAAACAAAATTTAGGTTGTGATCTGCATGAATCATGAACCATGCTTTCAGTTGATGCAGAAGGAGTTTTAGGCCATATCTTGTTACAATTAACACCTCATCGGAAAGGCATCCAGGAGCTATGCCGGAGCATAGAAAATTAATTTGTGTCAGTCTATATCAGAGAATATTCCATCAATAATAATTTGCTTCAATTTGATCAATAATATCTGTAATTCCCATGTTATGATGGCTCACCGTCTGCTCACTGAACTAAATGCACTTTTTATCAAGTTAAAAATTCAAGAGCTTTCTGTTCAGCTGTTCAGGGCGTGAAGATATTAACTAATAACCTGCATCTAACAATTTCTGGCAGCATTTTTTATTGCTTTAATTGCAGTAAGTGTGATTTTTCTGTAATGATTTTACTTTTTTTTTTTTTTGCCTCTCTTTTCATAAAAGCCACTAATCTTATGAGAGAAGGTGATCAGTATTTTTTTTTTATGAGGTGTTAAATGATGTGCAAAATGCCCATTTCATGTGAGCATACACAGATCTGAGTGAAGAGACATCAGAACCATCATCGTAGTATGCATCATCTCTGAGTGGAGGTTCAGATTTGGTTGAGTGCCCTAAGAAATCCCAGTGCATAACATCTGATGATGGCATAGGTTATATTTCTAGTGGTTTTAAGTAGAAGAAGAAGCTGTCCTTCAAAACAAAGAAACAAACTTTGGGGGGGAAATAACTGTGATGGACACCTAAAAATGAGAGCTCCATTAGGAATCACTTTAATTTCTGGGAATATCTGGGATATTTTATCCTATTCTGCCAGCCAGAAGCAATTACAACGTGGTGATTCTCGCTGGTTAGCTTGTTATTTAAGATGCTAGGATAAAAAGTGATGATGTTAAAAAGGATGCAAATTATTGCAGACAAACAAAATTTACAAAGAAGAAAAAAAAAAAAAAAAAAAAAAGTCTTCGCAATATGATAAATAAGATCCCACAAAACATGCACTCCAAAATCAACTATTTATACGAGGTAATGGCCAGTTTTTTTCCCCACCTCCTAACTTTCTTTCTTTTGTTGCTGCCTTTTAAAATTATGACCAAGCTTGTATTTGATTTGTAATTTATGTCATGGTTTTACCCTCGGACCCCAGGAAGAGTAGCTACCACCCTGGAAGCTAATGGGGATCTTAATAAACAATAAATGAAGTTTCAAAATTGCTTGTTGTAATTTGCCCGTGTAATCCAGAATTTTGCGCGGGGGCAGTTTGACAGTGATTTACTAAAAGTGAAAGTACTGATGACTGCAGGCGCAAACGTGTTGGAAACACCCTAAATGAGGGTTTTGCGCGTTTTGAGGTTTGCAGCATGGTGAATTGCAATAGACAACAGTGCAAAAGGAAATACTGTAGGACCCTATGGAGATGGAGATACTAGTGGAAGAGGAAAGTGACAATTTAAAATAAGTATGATAAATATAAATGAAAATAATGCAACAGGTATTTAAAGTGACCATTTATGAGGACATGGATCAGGAGTTGCTGAAAAAATAGAAGTGTCTGCAGCTTCGAACATCTCTGACATCTGCACCAGATGTGCACTCTTTCGCCTCCAGCAGCTTGCGCTGCCAGGTGATCCTGTCCAGCCATTAAATGATACCTTGAAAGACGCAACCACTTTTTGCACGTTGTTAGTAGATCAGTTGGTACATTTTTCTGCTTGTGCGATGAGATTGCTCATCTTTTTATACACACAAACCTTTGATAGATCCTGCCCTTATAAAACAGTTTATTGAGATGATCCTTGTGTTGTGAATACACAATGCTTCATAATTATCCAGCCTAGATGGACAACAAGTCGTCTTCTTATAAACAGTAACCTTACCATACTCCTCTATCATCTACCTCGTTGTAACAGAATGCATGTCTTTCAGAGAAAGAGAAGAAACCAGTGATTCAGAATCATGGGAGAAGTATGTTTTTCCCCAGTCTTACATTAAATTTTTAGTTGTGTGTTTTTTTTATTTCATCATGATTTTTTTTTTCTCTTTTGTTTTTGGCAAACAAATGTGTCTGCTGGTTTTAGGAACTTGTGTTTGCTTTATTCATCAGTGTAACTTCCTTTGCCTGGTCTTGTTTATTTACTTATTTATGTACAGTGTGTGATTGCTTTTTCCTTTTGATCATTTCTGGTTTATTGTGTCCGTATTCCTTTTGGCTGGCTGCAGGCGATGCTACCTTTAAAGTATACCTTCTCCTTAGACTTTCCCACCTGCATGGTTGCAGCCTTTTAAATTACCTCTAATAGCCTCAAATAAATCTAATTAAAAAAACCAAAAATCACCTCTGTGATTGTTCTGGCCAGATTTGATTTTCTGCCCCCCTTCCATCTGCTAAGAAAAATATTGCCTCTAATGATTATGTCTTTATGAAAACACCTCATTGTATGTTTTCAGATCTTTCTTGTACCCTAAACAGATTTTTCTCAGCAGATTATCATAACCCTTTTCATTAACTGTAACATTTGTAGGTTTGCTTTGATAGTTTTGCTGCAGAAAAGAAAGTAATGGATTTCACTTACATGGCACACCCTGAGATTCCCAGATGTGAGGAACATGGCTGAACGTTGGAAAGCTCTATAGAGCTATAGCATAGTCTTGCTAAAAGGCATGTTATTGTTAGGTAACATGACCGAAGGGTTTAGCTCTGAAATTTGATCTTGACCTCTATAAAATTGTTAGGATTTTTCCCAGAGCATCAAAGTACACAATCCAGTTTACTCCTTCATGATAGATAGAATACTTTCATATCAGTTGTTGCAGAAAAGTATTTTAACTTATTGCCTTTTTTTTCTCAAATTTTGCTTAAAAAAAAAAAAAAGTTCATGGGTGGTTTTGAACATGTGTGTCTGTCTAACCTTGTAAACTAAACATAGTGTGGAAATGTGAACCTTGTTGATGCACATGTAGTATATAGTAAAGGTCATTTAATATCTACAAGGAAGCAATACTAAAGCATGTTAGTGTGTGGAGTTAGTTATACAGTTCATCACTTTTCTGCAGTTCCAAAGCTGAAGCTCAACATTTTTTCCTTTAAATCCGTCACTTTGATTTTGGAACCAATGGCTCAAGAAAACATTGCTTCAGGCATCTTTTGACTGCAACTTCAAGCATGACATTGATTATCGTAGCTTCATAATTATCTCCACATGTGACTGTAAAACTGTATTTCACATTTCACAAGGCTGAATGTGAAATACAGAGGTATTTGGATGAATGATTGTAGCAACTGTAAGTAAATTAGCTGTGAATGAAAGCCTTTTAGACAAGAGCACCCTGCAGTTTAATGCTATCAATCGTTCCAGTGATCCAACAGTGAATTTGGTGACAACTTTCTGGAAATGATTTATTCAAATTTTTTTTACACCAAACTGTTCTAATAATCATACTTAAATTTTACAAAAAAAAAAAAAAAAAAAAAAAAAAGAGAATCAAACCTGCAGCACCTCTTTCAACGTTGTGCCTCCCAGTGATATACAGTATTTTTGTGATAAATTGCAAATGTAAAATAGACACAGATGTGTTAGTTCAGTGGTGGGTTTTCTGTATAAATAATGACTACACAGTTAGGAGATATATGGAAAACATCTGCATGAATGACCTGTAATTATCACCCTGAAACAACATTAAATAAGAAAAGAGCATTTCCATTTAATAGTGTGCTGCATAAATCCCTCCCCCTGCCTTTAATTTTGACAGTTTCATTCAGCATTGTTTCTTTACGATGTTGTTTCTCTGAACTGTCATATTAAGATGCACCTTCAGGTGGGACATGCATGTAAAAATGATCACGTTCTATTACCACATGTTCTACACACCTCGAGTTTATTCACACATCCTCCTTTTTTTTCTCCTTGTCCTATGTTTTTAAAAAAATCACAACCATTACATTTTGTCTCAAATGGCCAAAAACTGCTGGACCAACTGCTTAAATATGGGAAAATTCCTCTCCTGAGCGTTTGACTAATAGCAGTCATATGTTATGTTTATATCTCCTGGGATTGCAGTGCTATTATTTTAACAGAGGTAACCCAACAAAAACACGGGCCTCTATAGAGTGTTTACTGTATAATGGGTGTGACATGCTACCTTAGCCCAGTTCTGAGGTCACTGCTGGTGTTTCCTACGAGGTATGACAGCTTTACAGCTGCGGGGCTCAGACTCGGATTGTTTCTGACATGTTAGGCTGCTGCTGCTCACGTCTGTCTTACAATGTATCCCTTTCTTCTTCGCCCACTTTCTCCTCTTCAGCCTCTCTGGGTCTCTGCGTGAAACAATCCTTTTTTGTCTTTCATTTCCTCTCTCACACACAGGTAAGGAATTATAACGAGGCTCTCTCAGCCAGACTCAAAACGGACTCCGGAGCATATTTTAAGCCTGGAAACTAAATGGCTCATAATAGGTTTCTTTGTAAAAGCTGAGAAAAGCCCACATATCTTCATAAACAACTCTCTGTTGGAATGGTTTAGTACTGGTGATTTCCTAACAAGTTCTTCAAACACAGCAGAAATGTCATGGGGCTAAAATGCCAGAATTTTACAGCAACATTTGCATGGGTGGCTGATGTGACTAAAATAATTTTTTCAAGGCAGCTACTTAGATACATGCAACATTTTTCAACACACATTCTTTCTATTTACATCCATTCAACACATCCTATAAGCATTACATCCATAGCTAGCAAAATATAGAGGAATTTGCTTCTCTTTGTTTGCAGACAGGGGTTCTTGGTCTTCACTAGAGGTCTAAATGCAGGCAGTCAGGGTTCACCTTGGTGGTTTTGGTGGGACGGCAGCAGCAGAGCAGCAGTGATTCAGATGTTCTTTATCTTCATGCTGCAGAGAGAAATGTAGTGGAATGTAAGCTGAGGCCCTCCGGATATGTAATACTCCTGCATTTTGGTTGTGGTAATACAATTATGCATAGGTTCTGTACTAGCTGAAAAAGATTGCTATCTAATAATATAAACATTTTCTGCAAGACTGCCTCTTAGTTTAAGAAATAATGCTACTTTTTTTTCCTCCTTTTTTTTTAAAGCAAGACCTTGTAGGAATGGGTCAAAAAGCTGATTTTGTAAGCATAATGGTATGTTCAGGAAGTTTGGGATAACTCATTAGGATGAAAATATATGTGCTTAATTCTAAACATACACAGTATATATGGGCAAGGTGCAATGAGCACCCAGGCACACATAAACTACACTTTGGTCCAGGCTCTGTGATCTGATTTTGAATGCAGCATCTTGTTTGATGTCTTTTTGATGATGGACATGAAATAATGTCCGAACCACCAGAGGCTGGAACATCAAACAGTTCCAAATGAAAACACGGTAATGTCCTCTCTGACCAGGCCTTATTGCGCCTTCATTTGCCACTGCCCCATGGAAGCTGGGCTTTGACTACAGACAGATAAAAGATGAGTTGATAAATGAAGCACTTTCATCTCCAAGAAACTTTGGCAACTTTTTCATTTGCAACGCAAACACTGGCTAATATGCTGCATCATAATATAATCAGATAAGAACAGATGGTAATGTCAGCAACTCAATGAAAGGTCAAAGGTGTAAGGAGTGTCTTTGAAGAGGACGAATGGCCGGAAATCACCACAGCAGGAAAAGGAGAGCCCGGGAAATGCAGATTTTTGTATCTAAAACCACCCAATCTTATTTGGGGAAAGTATGGGATCATCTATACATTGTTCAATTTCAGAATCCAATGTTCTTTAAGATAATAGGTTGAGAGAGCTTCCACGGAGCACAGGTGACTAAGTGATAATGAACCAATATATATGCATCATGCAAAACTGATCCTTATGCTTGGCAAAAGGAGCACAGCACACTCATTCATCACAATTTTGTCTGTTATGAAACACAGACCAGGAAACTCATCACCCAGACGGGGGAAACCGTCCATAGTGACATCACACACATCCTGGAGGGTTAGTCTCAACTAAAGCCTGTTGTGGGCTCCAGTGTTTATAATAAGGAAGGTTTCACAGACAATACCAGCCCATTCCTGCTAAACCTTGAGGAGGTCGTCAACTTTGCATTTAATTTGATTTAGAACTGACGGCAAGCCAAGTTTCTGTATAATATACAGACGAGTTCGGTGTCTCTCAGGGCTTTTGGAGAACTCTGTGTAAACCGAGAGCCTGATATTCAAACAACAATGCTGAGAGCCGTAGTGGATTCAGAGCTTTGCCTTGGCCTCCACGTCAGTCTCCTGACAGCAAACTGGCACCCAGCTTCCAGTTAATAAACTGCACCACCCAGATCCTGCGGCGACTGCTTGGACTGTTTGCCTGCTGAGTGTGTGTGTGGTCAGCTAGAGGGGAATGCTCCTCAATACTCCACAAATGAAAGACATATTGAATTCTAAATCTGCTAAATCTGTGATGCAAGTTTCATCTAGTCTTTTCATGATACGTTGTGAACAATGCAGCTTGCAGAGCATTCTTGCAGCAGTTGAAGGCTGTGGCTGATTTTTGTTTTCTTTTTATTGTGCTGACAAATCCCAAAAGAACAATCAACTGATGCAATAACAACTGTTACCTATACAGTCTGTTATAGTTCAATCCTCTGTGGCATGGACCATCACTCTTGTTCAGGAACTTTTAAAAGTTTTTCTAAGTTGCGTTGCTACGATCTGATCATCAAATGAGAATTTCGTATGGGAAGCCATGAAATCTAAAGTTCACTTTCTCACCACAAAGCACCCAGAATGATTAAACATCCATGTGATGGATTATGCTGTAGGATCTGTTTGTCATTATAGATTAAACTGCTCTGTAATGACATCCTCATATGTGTCCACATCAACATGCTCAAAACGAAAATGCTCTCATGCAACATGTTTGAACCAACTGTCACTGCTTTGCAAACATAAATGTTGGCTTCAGATTACATCCTGCATTGTTCAGTGAATTTAATCCTAATATACAGTCCACATTTTTGTACTAGTGGTGCACAATCTAAGCCAATACATACTTGAAGGTACACGGGAATAAGACATGTGGCCTATGAAATGAGAGGAGGACAAACTGGGAATTGAAAAAATGTGCAATGCTTTAAAACAATTGGATATCTATTTTCTTATTAGAAGATATATGGGAATTATTGAGCAACATTTGGCATTTGGGTGGATTCTGTACATTTGATTCTTGGTCAGCTATTCTGTAACAGTGTACATTATAATGATCACTGACTACAGGCTGGAAATTCTTGCAACCAAACAGACTTGTCCATGTAGAGTATGTCACTTATTTGCTTGTCACAACAAATGAAGGGGATTTTGAAAATCAAGTATAAGCAAGTTGACATTGTCTCCCTGGTAATTGTGCCAACTGGGCATTGCAGAACCTCAACCCGTACAGCAGTGGGAAACAATGCTTATCATTTTTTTAATCCCCATGTCACAGCCAGCAGATTTCTATTTGCTTGCATATCATGTATTTGCAGGGACTAATGACTTATCCAAGGTGCACTTCCCCAAACTGCCACACAACCCTGAGAAGGATTAAATGAGAGAATAGATGGATGGTTGCTTGAAGTGTTAGATGCTTCCTTTAAAATTAGATACTTAAGAGGACACATACCCCTTCCATGAAAGAAGAGTTCTCTGATTGATCAGTACAGCTGCAGGCACTGCTCACAATTTCATAACACCCCAACTTAAATATGAAATTAAAAGTATATATTAAATTTAAAATCAATATCAACACTAGATTCCATATCATTTATTTATTTTTTAATAATTTCTTGTAAATGGGCAATTCTAAAATACCAACACATTGATCCTAAAAACGGGGGTTTCATGTTGTTGGGCTGATGCTGGGGTACAGATGACCTGTAAAATAAGACATTTTAACATTATGCTGACATGATCCAGGTCACTATGTTAGTGACCTGGATCATGTCAGCGCTCATTGATTCAAAAGAGATTTTAGAGGGAGTAATAAAACACAGGCCAGTCAAAAAACATGCTAACATAGGTTTCTTTTTATCCCATTATATATTTTTAAAAAGTACAGAAATCTTGACTTGGGGGCTGAAACTTGGTCTCTGGCACATCTGATCCATATGGAGTAATTTTTATATTTGTCAAAACACTCACACATTTCTTAGAAATCTCATTTAATTTTTTCCTCTTCTTGCACAGAGAGAGAAAACTTAAAGAGCTGATAAAATTCCCAGAAATTTAATTTTGCTGCAGTGGGGAAAAGAAAACTGAAATGTGGAAATTTGAACTCAGTTTTCTGCTTTTCCATTTGTCTGATTAAAAATACAAACACAACCAACTAAAAGTATTACACAGATTTTACGGTCTCATCTGTGTGTAAGCCTATTTTTCATCTCCAAAATGCAAAGCTCAAATAAAAAGTCTCATGTTGTCCATACATTTTATCTTTTTTCCTGACTCACATAATGAAGACACATTTACTGCATTAATGCAAACACTTGCACCTTAGTTGTTTTTTTTTCTTGTTGTCAAAGAAAAATGTAGCACATCCCTTCTAGATTTTTTTTCAACAATTTATGACATCTTATTAAATTTCATTTCCACATGAAACTCTTCAGCTATCATTTCTAAAGATGCATTTACACCTTGGAGGGAATTTTTTATGAAGGCGCTGCTGTTACTGGACACTAAATGGACTTTCTTTACAGGGGAACAACAGATGTCTGATTTTAAAAAAACGAGAAAACAAAAGCGCACAGAGGACGAGACAGAATGAGGACAGGGACAAACTGTTGCCGAGAAGATCATGGCAAAAATCCACATGAGGCTTTGATGGTTTTTTTTGTTGTTTTCATTTAAAGGTCAACCTCAAATGAAATGTTGTCCCCTGATGGATGTTAATATTTACTAAGCCAAACAGATGCTGATTGGATTTACATTTTAGTGTTGAGTATTAAATTGTCTCTTATTTGAATAAATGCAGCGCATATTTACTTTTTTCATCACATGCATGATCGCTGTGGATTTTAACACAGAACACACCATCAATAAGCAGCCAGACGTCTGCGAACAAGAAAATTTCACATTTATTTGATATCAAACAGGAGTTGAATTAAATATCAGCTGATGATGGGCTCTTACAAAAGAAATAAATTGAACCTAATCAGTGCTGCAACAACTTTCCACACTTCCCAACCATGTTCTTTTTTTTTTTTTTTTTTTTTTTTCTTGAATAGTTAATAAATTAATTAGTGTCAAAGGATGAAACATGTCTGCAAAACCTGCAAAATCGCAATGACATGGACAAAGGTCTCAAACCTGACAACTTCTTTCAAGTAAAATAAATTACACAAGTATCCAATTCACTCCAAATCTGTGCATGGCCCGGTGTTAACAAATATACTACTGGCAAAAATTCATCATTCATGAAAGCAAAAGCACTTCACAAGCAGAGACGTGAGCATGGTTTCATATGGACTGATATCTCTCAAAACTTTTTTTTTTTCTTTTTGTTTTCATATTCAAACATACTACAACAAGTCAAGTGTGAGAGGAAAAGCACATTTCCACCATTTTGATTAGCCTTGTCTGAAGAATCTTAACATTGAAAGGGCATAACTACTGAATGGTTGCCGTTTCTTTTTTCTTTTCTTTTTTTTTTTGTCTGTCTTTTTTTTTTTTTTTTGTTTTTGTTTCACTTTTTACACTAGTGGTACAGCAAAATATATTTTCTTCAGCTGTTACTCAGACAACAGTTAAATGTGCAATAGAGAAAATATAAGGCCTGAGTCTGAATTAGTGGTTTCTTAACTTTACAGTCCTGACGGTGTAGTGGACCCACACTGGTTCTAGTTCTGCACTTCTTGACTAAAAAGACCCTGGTTCAGCAAAGTCCCCCAGGAGTATGTCAGGATTTTCATGGTTCTTTGCTTGAAGTATTTTTTTTTCATCCCTTATTCTTCGATTTTTCTTTCAGTACAACAAAAATGCCAGACTTATCACTGGAACTGTGGCCTCTGTGTTATCCTCTGCACCTCATTAGTCCAGCAGCAGAGCTTCCACAGTCCACACTTGTCTGGGCCAAGTTGGATGTGTTTTGTGTATTAATGAGATCTGTGTGCAAAAGTCATTCGTTCATTCTTTTTCCCACCAAGCAACTTCCCACTTCCTGTCCCAACAGGAAGAGCGTGTGCAGAGCGAGGCTCACTCGCTCTCTTGACATCAGCTGAAAGCACCTATCTGTTAAAACCTGTGCAAACATTGATGGCCTTCTCAGAGGCTGGTAATGAGCTGCATTTGTCCATCAGTGGGTGCCTCTCCCTCCTGTGTACAGTCTTCATTGTTGGGTGGGATGATGCACCCGTCGCTGGTGCCTCGGTTTATGTGGTAATAAGACAGCGGCTGCGGCGCATCGCCAAGCTCAGGCATGCTTTTATGATATGCGTCTTCACTCTCGCTTTGAGATGAGCGTGAGAGCTCCTCCTCCTCCTCCGGCGGGTACGGCGAAGCTGAAGGCGAGGGAGAGTCTCTCAAATTTGGCATGCTGGTATAAAGGGAGTCTCTGTTATTGTTGGGTGACTGAGAGCCCGTGTCCTCCACTGCGGTAACAGTCTCGGAAGTATGACCGTTCTGTCCCTCCAGGCGCCTGGGGGCCTTCTGGGCACTGTAAAGCAGAGAGTGAGTCCTCTGGGGCAGAAGGGGGGCCTCCAGCACCTCTTTATGGTGGGGGTGCAAGAGCAGCTCCAGGGTGGTGTGGCCCCCTCTTCCACTTCCTCTCTGGGGGGATGAGGCCTCGGCATGATCTGCCACAATGGCATCATCCTCGCTGCCACTCCCACCCCCGCCTTGGTCCACTGTCACCCTGGTCTGTGGAGGCACCGCTCTGTCCCTCTCTCTCGGGGGGTCACGAATTTTGGGAGCCCCGCGGGGCCTTAGGTTGTTGTGGACAATCTCAGATATGATCATTTTCTCAAATGCAGCATCGTCCAGGTTGAGGCCCCCCAGGTCACCCGGTGCCCGAACACCCACAGCCTCATAGTCGTCGTCTCGCAGGGAGTAGCTGTTGTTGAAATTGCCGTTGAGGGGGAGGGTGTCCATGGCGCTGATGTCCCTGCTGTTGCTGAGGGAGTGCTGTCCTGGAAAAAAGGCAAAAAGAGCAGGTGAGATATCATTTTTCATCTTCTCAGAGAACACAACAGCTTCCACTACTCCATCCACATATAGTTGATACTGCTCAGGACACGTCACTCTTTTGCTCTTTGATCTCTGAGTTGATTTTAATTTTATGCAAGTACAAAAACTAAAAATCAAAGGAGAACCCAATTAGCTTCCTGCCACGTCCAACCTCAGTATTGTAGAATATTGTTGAAGCCAATACAAGAGATTATCCTGAACAATATTGGAGAAATGAGAACAAAAGATGACTTGAAACAAAATAAAAAAATATATAAAACAGCAACATGTTGCAAAGTAGCTTATGACCAGGTAACAACACATCAGCAGGAGAAATAGCAAAAGGATGCAAGTAAAATAAAAAAGATGAATACAGGCTGATGGGGGTGTTGTGACATTAACAATGACTAAATCATTCCACCTGTTAAAAGAAGGCATGACAAAAGGGTAATGTCAAACACAGATGGCCAGCCACCTCTCTGCACCGAGGCCCCACAAGCACAGCAACAACCCCCACACACCACAACGGGCAGGCACCGTGCAATGACTCACTTTGCCACCACTCACATCAAGTGTGTCTGCTCAGGCTATCTGGCCTAAGAACAGCTGATTAGCAAAAAAAGTAAAACAGATGCTTTTTCAATTGCAGCAGAAACAACAAAATCACTGAAATAAGACAAAAGTGGAAGCTTGTAACATTCAGCCTGGATTCAGTTGATCTAAGTTGGATTGTGTCCTTGCAATTAACTATAATTTAGCCCACGTTTACTCAAATCGTTGCAGGTGAATGGAGGATGAAATGGTGTGTTTACCAGTTTGAGAACTACGAGCCAAATAAAGGACAACTGAATCCAGGACTCTGCAGGTGAAAGGGTTCAGCAGCAAGCACAATCTTTTTATAGTCTTCGGTAAAAGTGGCATTACCTGATGGCACTATGCGATATGTATATTTAAATTTTTTCCTTTGAGTTCAAGTTTCATGTGCACAAAACACACACACTTACTTCGAACAAATTACTCTAATTTTAGAAAGCCGGGTGACTAAGCTTAAGTATACTGTCTAAGGATAAGAGGAGAAGACTTTAAGGAATTTGATGTGGATTTTATGTCCTAGATAGACTGTGAGTGTGGATGTTAAAGGATGACATTTTGTAGTGCGAGGGTGGTGTCGTTGCACACACAAAGAAGAGGAAACTCTAGCTTCCTGTGATCAGTAGATTAAAAAATGAGCGTGTCAAAAAAATGGATGACAAGGGGAAAAAAACAAGCTCAAAAAACAACTTAAAAAACATTCCCAAAAAATGTAAAGATCGCTGAGAGCAAAAGGTCAGAGCGAGGTAGTGGTAGAAAGCTGTTGGAGGGATTATCAAACACCACTCTGGATACACCCCACTTTAAAATTTGCATTTGTTTATGTGCAGGCTGTGATTTTATTGCAGACAGGTATTGTCTACTGGGAGGAGGGGAAATGATGTGAACAGAATTCAACTGGACATGGCGACAGCTGCACTCTGGGAATTGTTCCAGCAGATATTCATCCAAGATGTTCCCCTTTCCAATTTTGCTGCATCGGATGAACATCTGCAGAGTATTACTTAGTATTAATACACTTATAATAGAAGACAGGCTCATCCTTTTGCAGGAGGTAAATGTAATGGCTACAGCAGGAAAAATTCAGAATACGCTTGCGTTAAACTTGACAGTCTCTCTGCGCACATTTCATACTTGGCTGGTGATCTTCACACCAGGTTTTGACTTTGTGACACACACCTCATCTCCTCAAACTATTTTCCACATGTTAAGTCCCCCCCCCCCCCTTCCTCTGTTTGTCACTGCATTTGAATTTCCTGTTAATACCGTATGTGTAATATTTTCAACAGTTGCACTCATGATTGAAAAAAGCTAACTATAGCGCTTTGCCTCAGGGGTTGAGAAAAAAATGTAAAGGAGACAGGTAAAGGAGAGGTTTATACCCACATTGAGAATTACCTGCTAATTAAATATTCCCTCTTTTTATCTGTCTCCTGTGCTCCATTGTTAACGTGCAATTACTCCATAATGATTGAGCAAGTGAACATTTTAGAGCATTAAAAGCACACTGAGATGTGCATCTGAGCTGCTTGGCTGCTGCTGAGCTCACCCCCAACAAAATAAATAAATAAATAAACAAATAAATAAAAATTGTCTTTGATTTCCAGTGCAGACATCATTTGGTCCTGGTCCTACTTCATCATTGTGCTATAAGCAGCTTGCAGCACAAATAAACACTGAGATGACTGAAGCAGGTTAATCGGCGTATCCGCTCCATACACTCTTTCGCCATACCGCCATTTTTGCGTATTCCCTTTTATCATCAAATTCCTTTGAATAACTGAAGCCTGTAACTCTGCCCGCGTTGCGTCATGTGCTTCTGTTTTTTTCTCCTTTGATTGGGTTTCTTTTGCTCTGCGAGAGTGGAACTAGGTCACAGTAAACACTAGCGTTATTCAAACTCAGTCTACTCTCCATTAAATGTTTTTACTTGGTATCACTTCATCATGACATTATGTACAGGGTAATGGCACAAATGAACTTGGAGTGTTTGTATTTAACAGAGAGGAATTCCCATACGATTGCTGAGCAGACTAGATAAGAAAGCATTTACGTTAATCTCACGTTTCTGTTTACAATAGAGAAACCTGGGTAGATTAGAGCAACTAAAAATACAAAGGAGAAGCGAGTGAAGAAGAACAAAAGGTAAATCCTGTGTAATTATTCACAACATTTTCATTGATGCTGTGTCACAGACACAATCTCTATCTTTTGATGTTTATAATAAATCCAACACACTTAATGGAATATTTCCATTCCATATAGACCTTTCGAGAAGTATTTGCTTTCTGGCAGATATCATTTCCACTCTATATCTGCTAAACAGGCAATAGCCAAGAGTGTTATCTCAAAATAACATAAAGACGAGAGGCAGGGGTAAGCTGTTAACCTGGCAGTGTCAAAATGCAACACAACCCAGTTGCAGCCGCCTTTAAAGCTCACTAATCAACATCTTGCATCTGATTTATTCATTATATAAGTACTTATTTATAAAAATGGTAATTTAGTGTTTGTGCTGGATCAAGGGCTGAAATCTTTCTTGGCCAAGAACTGTTACTTTCTTTTTTGTTGCTTGCCTGGGAGCCGTTCAAATGCAAGAGGTAGACTGGCAAATATCCCACCCTTAAATGGCAAATTGTTATTTTTGTATGGATTAAACAAATTAGATATAGTGGGTTAATTAGTGTGCTTATAAGGTGCTGATAGTTGGATTGTGTTACTGAGGCAGCTTCGCTTGCTATTAAACCCCACAACCTGTTTTTTTTTGTTTGTTTTTTTACACCAACCACATAAAACCTATTAATTATTGAGCTTTGGAAGTGTTGCTAGGTGGATTTTGTTAGCAGAGCCCGCTAGCTGTTTCATTTCTGTTTTCACTGTTAATGCCAAGCTAAGCTTTCCCAGTGGTCGTTTAGTTTTGTGCTTAACAGGCTAAACTTAAGAGTGGCTACAATCTGTTTCTCGTCTAGAAAGTGAACATGCCTATTTCTGCAAAATGCTGCACGTGTGCTCTAAAACAACCACAAATCTGTGCAAGAGAAATGGTGGAGGGTGGATGTGCACCTGGGGAGTGAAAGGCGGGTGGAGAGGGGGTGTTGCACACCACCGTTTCTGCCAGCAGGTTGTTATAAGGGTTAGTGTCGTGGGTTCGGAGGAGAGGGTTAGTTAGGAGGTAGTTGCCAGTCATCCCTGAAATAACAGGAAGAGAGACAGAAAGGGAGAAAATTAGGAGGTGAAAAACAGTAGAGGAAGAGCGCTCGAGCCTCTGTGTTTCATGGTTTGTGGTGGTGCGTTGGGTAGCTGTCCACATAAACACACGCTGATATTCACCGTCCAGAATCTGACACCCCAAAAAGATTTATGACCTGCGCTCCGTCTGCCTTCTATTACGGACAAAGCAGCCATAGAAACGCTGGTTCAGAGCAGGTCATTATTCAAACAGTCTGCTGATGAAACTGACAAACAATATCATAGCGACAAGTGTTGACCAAAGCATGGCAACACAATCAGCTGCAGTGTTTATGTGACACAAATTCATCTAAACAAACTCATCCAGTTGAGACAGCAGACAAAACATGTCTGAGTGGCCTGCCACGAATAACACAGTATCCCTATCAACTTTTCATGCTTGTGTAAGCCCTCTAGAATGCAATACCTACCCTCAGTTATTTGGACGGATCACTGAGAAATTATGCACATGCATGCATCTTTAAAAAAAAAAAAAACAACCTTTCAACTAATTCAGATCTACAGCCAAATCTGTACTGGCACAGTCCAGTGTCTGAGTTTCATGATGCTGGGATCAATCCCAAAATCTGCTCTGACCTCAACCTGACTTTGCTCATCTCCCTCTCCTTCTTCCATCCTGATAGCCACTCTGGGATGAAGATGATTTAGAAGCCCACTCCCTCCAATCAGGGTTGTTACATGAACTCAAAGTCCTCATCTATAACATTTTACACCTCACTAAATACCACACCTCTTGTCTAGCTATGTTTCTCTCCTTTTAGGAAGCAGTAACAGGTATACAAAAAAAAAAAAAAAACGCTGTGAACTTAGCTGCTATTCTTTTGATTGTTGATCACTAAGAGAGAAGCAACATCACATTCCCCAGCTGCCACAAAGCAATGAGGTGTTTATTGTGAATTCAGAGCTTCATCCCAAAGAGAATAGAGCATGTGTCTTGTCTGGTGGTGATAGAAGCGATGGTTGCTTACCCTGGTTGAGCGTGGAGGAGCTGTTTATGTCGCCTGAGATGAAGGAGGACTCCGACTGCTTTCTCACAGTGTCGTTCCACATCCGCCTGATGCGGCTCTGTGTTGAGAAAAAAGCAACTACTGATCAGGGCTCGACGTGGCGCCGTTGTTTTCCAGGGCTTTTGGCCCCGAGGATTGAGTGGGTATGTGGGTTTGTGATTCAAACCTACACCTGTATACAAGATTCAACTGACTTGCTGTGTGATGACATGTTTGTGCTACAAAACCCCACACGTGTTATTGATCCTACCGCTTCCAGAAATGGATGTGCTGAGAATCTAACAGTTTGTAATTTGAGAGATTGGCTACAAGCAGTGTTTTTTTCTCTCCTTTCTCTCAACAGTAAGAGCAGACAGCCAGCAAATTCCCAGTGGTGCTTCTAAGATAGATCTCACAAAGTCATCTGAGCAGATATTAAGAGAGGCATGCACAGTGTGTCCAATTCAACATTTTTCTGTTGTTTGGAGCAAAACTGGAATGTTCAAAATTGTCACTGCACCCAGTGATAGGCCAAATAAAGTTAAAGTTCACACACACACACACCCATTCTTTTGCTGATGGTCTGGTCAGTAGATGGACCATGCTCATGGCATCAGGATTTTTTTTTTCCCTGTCATTGCATGCGCCTTTTGCTTGTTTGCCAGCAAGCAATTAGTAACCCTTTTCACACACTGGTTGTGAAATCCTCTTTAACCCGCCAATGTTTCTCTTTAGTAATTCACAAATGCCAAACAGAGGAGGCTCAGCCCTGCACCGGTATGAGCTTACAAACATCAAGCCAGCATCGTGGAATGACGATGGCGTCCTCACAGAGTGATCACAGGTCATTGGTTAGAGCAATATGTTCCACGATGCTGGCTTGCCCTTACACAAGGCTTTTTCATATACGCCTTTCAAGCTGGGAGTGATGCACCTTCACAGAGCACTGGTCTGCTGTGTGAAAGTGCAGAGGCAGCATGCACGGTTGAAGTTAATCTGCAGGTGATGCGCCTCTAAGCCGGCAAAGGAGGCAGGAACAGAGGGAGGTATCAGTCCAGGCTAGAGAGCTGTATGTGAAAATGCCGGGCATTAAAGTGAATACACTGGATCTACATTTGACTAAACTGTTTAAATCCTCTGTTTGTGTCATGTAGTACATCTTCTTGTTTGTTTCAAAAGAACAGACAGAGCGTTTATATTAAGATGTTTCATTTTTTCTTTTATCTTGGGTACAAAAAAGTTTATCATGTTCTCCAGCACAATTTTATATTTTAGAATAAGTTCAAAAGATTACATGTGAGAAGGTTATGGACCCGTAACATGATGCATATACAGAAATTCTGTGTCTTTTGGATTTTAAACAAACACCTTGGAGCAAACTATTTTTTGCATTTACAGTGACAGAGAGAAGGCCCTAAAGGCAAAGTAGCTGCAGCTCTAGAAAACATGTTTGTTATTTTCTGGGAAATGTTTTGGTGAATATTACAGTGAATATTCAATAAAAAGAGTTTTTTTTTTATGTGGTTGATTATAATTCTTCCAAAAGAAAACAGGCATGTCAGACCTTTAAATAAAGAAAACAGGTAAACATTGGAATATTTGCATTTCTAAAACAAAGAATGTTTTCAAAACAGTAGATCACATCATTGTTAGAGCTGATTAAGTTGCACAACATTATCACTGTGTTTCAATCAAGAACTCAGAGGTTGTGTGATATTATGAGGTTTTGAAAACAAATGGATTCATAAGGTTAGATTTCAATCTCTTGTTGAAACTTCTCACTAGTGGAATATTTGGAAAACTCAATTCATTGATTAAAAATGATTGAATAAGAGATATGATTAGATTAATGTAGTCTATTAATGGACCATGGTGTACACTAATAGTTCCAATGAAATTTAACCTCCATCCTTCCATTACATTACAATGTAAAGCCTTAAATAAAATAAAATAAAACTCTGGAAGATGATCACTGAAAGATAAGCGTTTGTATTTATTCAGATGAACTAAAAGGTTAAGCTTTATATAAAAAAAATAAACAGCAAATCCTTTATATAACAGGCACCAGTACACAATTATGTTTAAGAAAAAGACATTATACTTAAAGTTTATCTTAGTCTTAGTTTTGATCTTGTAATTGGGTTTGTGGACATGATGTCACCCGGCTTTTCCATTAAAGATGCTAAAGCATTAACGAGAAATATGGTTTTATTGCAGAGAACTCCATAAAACGGAGACATGCAATGAACTGAGACTGACCTGCAAACTCTGCACCTCTCTCCATTTTCACTCATGGCTTTCTAAAGGATAATCCCTGATTTATTTGATTCTTTCTGGAGTACCTGTGTAGCAGAGGAGTAGCGGGCTGTGGATCGAGACGTGGCTGTCTTGGCTGAGCTGTGTGAACCCTCAGATGGTAGCGCCCCACAGCACTGGGACTGACGGAAACATTTGCTGTACTCTTTCCGAACCTGCAGAAGAACAAAAGATCAGGACAGATGTACAGACGCAGACTGTGGCACATCAGCCTTCTCAGGAGAGAAGCAAATCCCAAATCTTTATCAAATGCCAACCAGCTGACAGCAGCTTAAATGCCACACCTGTAAAGAATAGGATGCCAGACAGTATGAGACATAATGTTGTATTATGGCAAAGACACAGTCTGACACAGGTGCTGCTAAGTAAGAACATAAGAAAATGTCTGGAGAATTTTAAACCATTACAATGTAAATTATCTATCTTATAACTGAAAAAAGATAAGCAATTCCCGACATTGATTTGTGCCCCCCAAAAAAGGTTCCCATTCTTGTTTGATGAGACTATTTAATCTTAAGTTCAATGAGCCTCATTCTCACAAACATATTGTATCTTATTTTTTTACTTATGAACTTTTCACAATTGTAGAAAGAGTGTTCTTCCAAACATCTGAGTGCTGAATCAGTCTTGTTGCCCAGTTTATTAAATTACAATAATAAAATCACAGTAATGTTTGTGTCAGATTTTCAAAATAACTTTTGGTCTTTTACAAAGCATTTTGTTATCTTAAAATAAATTATAAGATATTTCAGAATTTGGCCTAACACGATAATTTCCCCCAGGGGAAAAACAGAGTATTTATCATTCGTTCAAGAATAAATTGAAGTCAAGATGGATGTA
This sequence comes from Atherinomorus stipes, assembly GCA_023101725.1. NCBI lineage: Eukaryota > Metazoa > Chordata > Actinopteri > Atheriniformes > Atherinidae > Atherinomorus > Atherinomorus stipes. The sequence continues at coordinate 674,373 of JALJCO010013034.1, read as the reverse complement.
ATTCTATTGCTGGTCTTCCTAAAACCATTGGTTCAATATAATGCACACGTGTGCGCCTTAACTGAAAGCAATATCCTCCACAAATATGTGAGTCACCCTCAGTTCCCAGAATAACTGACTGAATGATACAACAGCATCTTTTTTATCATAATGATTACTTTTATAAAGACAGGGAGGTTATGCTTTGAACCACAGTTAAAAAGACCATAGACCAGCTTTCAGATTCACCTGGAGGTTTTATTTCAGATGCACGTCCATAGAGTGCATCATGTCTTCAAATGATGCTGGATGTGTTTAGACACTGCAGGAGTAAATTTGCTTTGCAAAGCCCAGAAGTTATGTAAAGAGAGAAAGTGTATCTGACAGTGCACCACGTTCCCTTTAGCCACAACAGCATGAGGATGTGAGTCCCGGGGTGCTCAGGGTAGCAGACTGCAGACTCGCTGTCTAGGTTTGAGAATAATTAAATGGCCAATTGTAATGAAGCTGCTTTTATATTGTTTGAAAATCCTATGGTTATTTATGACCAAATAAATACTTTAAAAAGAAAACTAGGAAGAACAAATATGATTTCTTTTCATTCATTCTTTTGGCATTTTGTTTGCTATTTTTCCTCGTCTTTATCTCACCTTTGCCAGTGTCTGCACACTGCTCATCAGTCCCATGACCTTTTATGGGAATTTTCATGTATTTACCACACAAAGTAGGTCCACCAGGGGCGTCTTTTCAACTTGCAAAGAGATTGATGTTAATCAATCAAAAAGGAAAGTGAGAACAATTCCTTTTTTTCTTCTGTTTTTCTTTTTCTATGGACCTGTTTTTACACTCTTTGCTATGGACCCAAGTGCATCTTTTATAAAAATGAACTAACTAATTCACCATCTACAAACATGTTCATGAATCTGACGGAGATTTTTCTTCAGAACACATTTAAAAAGATTTTTAAGAAGATATCGGTGAATGAGACATCATCATATAAACAAAGGAAAGAACTTCAAACCTCACATTTAAGAAACTGACATAATCAGTTAGTTTTTGTGCTGTTTTTACTGAATCTGTCAGTCATAATATGTTTTAACTGCTTCATCATGTCAGTTAAGCTGCCTTTATTCAATAAAATCAGAAAATACCAATTTAATATGCCAAGGTGTGTTTTCTTGTCAAACCGGCAGTTACAAAACGAAAGACTACTCCATTTAAGGACAATTTAAAAACATTTAGGAGGCTAAATTTGGCAAGTTGTACTTGATAAATTATATTTTGTCTTTATTTTTGTCTGGATCACAAAGGGGCAGAACATTTCTTACTTTTTTTTTTCTGGAGTAGGCAGTGAAAGATGAAGATGAACATTCCTTGCAGAGTGTTGAAGATGGTAAAGAGGTAAGCCATCACAATGGAGGATTCATTAAGGAAGAACAAGCCGAAGGACCATGTGAGCCCCAAAAGGCAGAGCAGTGCAAATGCTCCCAACACCCATGACCTGTAAAAGAAAAGGGAAGAGTGGTGTTAACAAGCGAAAGAAGAAATGTTTAACTACTCCTGGACTGCGCCTTTAAAAAAAACCAAAAGTATTGTCATTTGTTTTTGGATAAGTTGGAACCTCCGTATGACTGTGGATACAAAGTTTTGGAATAAATCAGAGACTCAAACAACATTTCTGTGGTCTTTCTCGAGAGTTGCTGGCAGAAGAGACCGCACACACAGCAGGTTTTTCGTGGTGCCTTCCAGGAAAGCCTAGAGGATACAAGACAGTCAGGCTCAGTGACAAAAGGCTGGTCGTTACTGATGCACAAGAACGAAGAGTCATCCTGAAAGCAAAACAGAGAGCCTGGAGAGGAGAAAAGAAATGGGCCATCAACAAGTCGCTGAGAGAGGGACCACAGAGAAATAATCATGCCTGATTAGACACTCTGTCCCTTTGCTGGGGCATTTTGTGCAAGGATATGATTTTCCTGTCTGAAAAATCACAACTATTGTCACCAATTATTTCCCCTTTTTTCTCTTATCTATTTTTTTTTTCAAAAGTTTCAGCATTCAAAACATGAACTAAATACATGTTCGATCTTAGGCCGCCACTAATTAATGGCAGTTAATGAGTTTTGACTGCTTGTTATATTGTGCAAAACCCAACATCCATAAACATGGCTTTTCAATGAGCTAAAAACAAACCTGAAATCCAATTAAATCTTTTTTTTCCCCCTGTTTGTTTGGACCAAAATCAGAGTAGCTCCCTTAAAATCAAACACCCACGTAACATTTGCTGGCATGCCGTCAAACATATTGTTGTACAAGGCTCCAAGCTTAGAAATGGTCAGGGACTTGTTTTATCAACCCAATGCAGCCCACCAGAAACAAGAAGAGGGGGGACACTTTCTGTTTTAAACATCTTGAAAACTACAAGGCATGTGGTTGGGATCCATCTTCCAAAGATGCCTATAAAGTTTGCTGCCACAGGAGGAAAAAGACGCCAAAGGTCAGAAACCCACTTATGAAGAAATAAAACAGGCTATATGCCTGTGTGTAGTGCAAATACAGAAATCATAAAATGAGCTAAAAGGCAGCTCTGACCGACTGAAATAAAACCTAAAAGGGAAAACTTTTGGACCGGTTGGAAAATCAAATAAATGTGTAGGTCAAATGCAGCTTTTAAAATCATAGCAGGAAGGCAGAAGCAGTGATGGTGCATATTATTTTTCTTCTCACACGTAACTGACTCCTCCAACCCCTCTCACCACACATACACACACAGTTTCACAGCAAGCAACAACAGCTTGGCCTCTTAATCTCCTGGAGTGACACCCCTCACCTGATACCCCCCAGCCTGGAAGAGTCGGGTTTCATGGAGGTGGAATGCTTCACCATCTTGTACATCGTCACCACCAGGAAGATGACATTGAGCTGTCAAAACAGATGTGCATCATAGTTATGAGACTGCACTCAGGAAAGCATCCAATTCCTTGCACTAGCAATGCAGAGGGAGGTTTTTCAAATACTTCACATATCTACATGTACTATTTGGCTCTTTAGAAATACTTTTTTATGAGTGAAAAGCTTGTATTTGCATATTACTTAAGTAAAATATACAAGAAAGAGTATTACATTTTTTTTTAAATTCACATTTCACTGTGTTCAATTATATCCTGTTTATTATTACTGATGCATTAACTTCTAAGCTTCCTGACTATATGCACTGCTGAATCTGTTGTGGTTTTAGCTCTGAAGTGAGCACCACGCATACGTTCAGTGAGAGGAATATGAAAATTTAATGGCTCTGTGCTGATCATGAAGCACACTGACTTGCAGAGAAGGAAAAAAAAAAAAGCTGTGAGAGGTTATCGCTTCCGTCATCTTCTCGCAGCTCAAGCCTTCCACATATGCTGATTTCAATGTTTATCTCCCTTCTCGCGTTTGCCATTATAGTCCACCCCAAACACTGAGTGCAATTACAGGAGATGAGAACGTACATGCAATAAAGCCCAAACATCAACAGCCAAAAGCCCCGGAAACATTCAGAGAGGAAAGCATGCCATATTTTAGAGGCAAGTTTTACTGAGGCCAGGAAAAACATTTAAGTGATTCAAGCCATACATCCAGAAAGGTTTCCATGCTCTCAGGATGTCTCTCTCTGAGCACTGCAGGGCCTGTAGCCACAAAGGGGGAAGGGAGGGGATGAGTTTTTATTTGGCCCACTACCATATTTAACCTTTCAAATGTACTTCTGTACATATTCGGTGAAAACCCAACGTAAGTTTTCATTTCATGTTAATAAAAACTTCAGTACCATTTGTGCTTCAAGCATGAACCTTTAAAGCAGAACATATCATCTATAGATGGAAGAAAATGAAAAGCTTGAGTTTGCAAGTGAATGAATCATAGTAATCAACATGTAATGTTCTGACTTTTAAAAAACTTTATAAGCAGGAAGTTCCCCATCATTATTCCAGAAGGATGTTTTCTGGAAAAAAATGTTGAAGCCAAAGCAAAAAAACTATGAGTCAAAAGAGAAATGGTTTGTAAATGAAAACAAGAATGCCAGTGAAAAGCAGATATAAACCAACATCAGACTGAAAGATGGGTGAAAAAGGAGTGGCTAAAAAGACAGGAAGATGCTTTTAGATCACAGAGTTTTGTCTCTCAGCCACTGGGGCCAATTTACGTCTGCATGAGTCGAGTGGTTGGAGATGCATTTAACACAGCCGTAAGTGATGACACAGATCCAATGAGACAGACAGACCAACGGACAGTGAGGCGAGAAGCTAGGAGGCACTCTGCAGAAAGCAGAGGCAGACTGCATATGGACTCCCCCCCACCACCACCCCCCACTTGGTCTCTAAGGGGCCGTCCTCTATAGTTTTCAGGTCTCTTCTTTTTCAGATAAAGCGCATAAAATCGGTGCTGCTGATGCAGCTCGTCTCCAGGTTTCGCATGTTTTTACAGCCATTCAACAGATCCACACGCATTAATGTTGCTATGTGGATATGCATTGTGCACTTGTTCAGGCCTGTGTGCAGGCATGCTGTGTGTCTGTCTATGTGAACACCCTGCACTCTCCATGAAATATTAAGAGGTGAAGATGGAGATGTCCGTGCGCTTGGATTGGCTGTGGATGTGTCATGATCCTCAGCAGGGATATGAGCTGTGGTAATGGTTGTCTGGCCCACCCACTCATTACTTCCATGTTCACCCCTCACCAACATCACCCTAGTTTCCCCGCTGAGCAAATGACCTTCATGCCTGAAATGATTTCTCCTCTTGATTGCAGCAAGGGAGTATTCTCTAGATGTTCAGAGAGGACCAAACAGCTCTAAGTTGTTGCTGCTCAACAATTCTGATTTCAGAGGATTTCATAGCTGAGTGGACACTGATGTCCTTGTGTCAGCTATAATGGGACCACTTTCCTTTCATGCAAATTGATCGGAGAAAGTTGAGCTAAGAGGCTGCCGGCAAACAGAGAGTAAAAATCTATAATCTCTATTCAAAGACTCTCTTTTAGAAGAAAAAAGAAGAAATGCATTAATTTTAAACTTACCAAAATTATGAAGGTTACAGGTCCAATAAAGCTCCAGATGAAATGGTTATCCACCCTCAACCAGCATCTACAAAATGCAAAAGGTAATGTGCAGCTCAATAAATCATCTTATTGCCAAAGCAAACTTATGTCTCATCGATCAGAGCCCAGCAGGGCTGGCTGGATGATAGGTTACGGCAACAGAACAGCGACTCTTCTGACCACAGAGAAGAAAACCCAACCTTAAGGGAGTGTTGGCCTTGTGCCATGAGAAGCTTCGGTGTAAAAGGGCACTGGCTATTGGACTCATGACTTCACAGTCTGCAAATGTGAGATGTCTGTGTGTACCTAAGACTGTGCATAGTAAACAATTAATATGAGACAGTTTAAGAATTAACTGCACCTTGGTCTGTATTTATCAGGAAAAAGAAATGAAGTGAAGACTACTGCAGTGAAAAAGGCAGTTTACTTAAGTCCCATAAATTAGAGGATTGCAGTCTTACAATTCATAAAGCTCGCTGCTTGGATGAAGACCAACAGAGAAGTGCATAAACTTTTTACTGACAAGGGCGGCAATTATCCACATGCAAAGAATAAAAAACTGGCAAGTCAGTGCAGCTAGCCAGTACATTCATTAATGCTGCTGTTGAGCTCACAGCCTCCTCTTTTAGCAGTGACAGGCTGTAAATTTGCCAAGGGGCAGAGGTGGACTAGTCTTTGTGATATAACTATCATTAGCGCATAACATACTATACATGCTGCGTGGGTGTGTCTCAGTGGAGATACTCATCATTTTTAAGCCATCTTTGCAAAGATGGAGAAGAGCTTCTGCAAAGATGCTACACTTACGCCCGCTGTGTGCCGTAGCTTCTGTAGTCGATGGCTGCTGAGATGCCAACCACCACAGCTGGGATGAGGTAGCCAGAGATATAGTAATATTTTCTGCGTGAGAACTCGCTCTCAAACACCTCGACCAGCATGAGGTATAGCTGCACGCCCTCCAAACACATCCAGGTGAATGCAGCCAGGAAGCAGAAGTGGAGGACGCCCGCAATGATGGAACACACCAGCTGTCAGGAGGAAACACAAAGAAGTTGCACACAAGTTTAAGAGACTGCTAAAATGAGTTTTATTTCTTTTCCTTTTTCACTTTTGTGCCTTAATTACATTTAAAAAAAATTCAAATTTAAAAACCATTTTAAATTGTAATCTTCAAATGTGATGTCTAATTTTACAAATTTAAGGTTCAAACTAACATCAAGATGTAACTGTAAATACATCTAAATAACCTGATGTCCCAACATCGAATGAAATGACTGCTTTTATAAAAATGCACATCTGGAAAAGTTTGGACCGCGGATTGCAAACTCTCATTTGAGAATAGAAAGGATGTACCTTCCTGCCATAAATAGTACTAATCCCATAGATCCCAAAGTTTCTGCAAATACAAATGATATAGGAAACCTCTGATTATATTTCTTGGTGATATAACGGTCCAGCCATTTTAAGCAGACCCTTATTATTTTATTTTAATGTGGATTTTTATTTAAGTGGTGTACCACTGCAAAGGAAAATTGAGGGAGAAGTTCAAGCATATAAAGGTTAATCACTTCGGATGAGACTAAAATAACTAACGGCTGCTGCTGTATAATTTGCTCTGTACCTTTGGTTCCGTCATGTTAATGCCCACAAGAAAAAGGAGCTCGCCAATGAAGAGGTTGAGGCAGAGGTTTTTGTGGATGGTGTTGCGGTCACTTTGCAGTCCTCTGAAGAAGCAGAAGGTGAAGAGACTGATAGCCAGGCAGACCAGAGATACAGCGATTCCCATCCTGGTGATGACGGTAAGAAGTAGCTCATGCATGCCCCCATCTCTCTGCAGAGACACAAACACACACACACGCACACACAAAGCATGACTGACCTTCCCATTTGCACTTGTCATCATGAATGGCATTTAAGCACATAATGGTTCTAGCTATATTCCTTGAAGAGATAGAAACATCCATCTATATCAGGAAGGTGGAAATATATGGGGTCGATAGTTCTGAAAGAAAAGATTCACGGCTCTTTTCTATCAGTCTTTCTTTAAAAATCAGATCAAATCAGATCAAAAAAAGCCTCATACTGCATTAAAAATGCTTATTACTTCAACATTTTTTTATCTTTAGGTCAAACTAATGATTCTAAAGATTGTCTTTGGTATTAATAATAACTTGTGTGTTTTTCCTTTCAACCAGACTCAAATAATTGTTAAGATTTTTTCTTTTATGTCAGAAGTGCTTTAGTGTTTAAATGGGCATCCTTTTGCAGGCTATGAAGTCCAAATTCAACCAACTGACCACATGTCATTGGACACTCTTACTGAACATGTTCAGTCATCATTTAATGCAGCACATGTTGCAGAAAGTGACATCAGAAGAAAAACTGCCTCAAAGAGCGGCAACCATGTGTGCATTGGTGTTGAATCATGCAGAGTTTCAGAAGATCTAAAGCCGAGTGTGTTTCACGATGGGTACCGGGCAAATCTGAAAAGAGCAGACTTGCCCATATGAAATATCGCTCAAAGACATGGTGGCCTGAGAGTGAGGCAATGCCTCCTGTGATATTTGTAATTTTATTGAGGGCAGGAGTTACAGCTGAGGTGCTGTGTAGGGGGATTGGTGTGAGGTTGAGCCCAGCCTCTGGGCTCTGGTTTCAAGCTGTGGTTAAGGTTGAGGTTAAGACAGATGACAGGCACTGAGTTCAGGAGTTGGGACGTATTATTAAACAAACCACAGACTTATCCTCTACATTTATTACTGGCTAGGTCCTTGCAACACATGCTATTTATCTTGTAATTGGATTGTAATTGCATTTCGCGACCAAATAGTTCCGGCACCACTTCAAGAGAGGTGGAAACAGAAGTTAAAACCAAAGTTGTGCTGTTTCTCATGATATACAGGAGGGCATGCATGGAGAAAGAATATTAGACTTGGATTGCAGGTGAAACATGATTATTTCTGATAATACTATGCCACTTCCTATCCTGATCCACGGTCTTGCTCTTTTAAAATGACAGTCCACTGCTTTTTCTCCACCCTTCTATCCACCCTTACCTTCTCCTCCAGCTATAATCTAATTATCTGCTCTGAAATGCCACTCTCATGTTTGCTGCATGTGCGCAAATCATTCAATAGGACAGGGGGAAGGACAACTAATTGAGAAAGAAAAATAACCCATGCAAACCACAAAGTGAGGACCACTTACCACATTTCCTCGATGTGCCATGAGGATTGCAAAGTTGGTCAAGTGACTGCAAGAGCAAGTGGTGTGGCTCTTATTGGTTTCCAGCAGTTTGCAACCCTGAGTGGACCAGTATCCCATCATGCTTCGCTCTGAGTAATTCCAAAAGGAGCAGTTGGGGTTGTAGTAGTGCTCCTTCTACATATTAGGAAAAAAAGAGAGATAAAATATTTAACATCCAGCATTTGAGCTTTCACTAACTGACAATACGGTGCATAAACATTTCTTGTGTATGTTTAAATACTCTCTTTAATTGGAATATTTAGCATGTCCAATTTACATTTAAATAATTCTGATTTTCAATCATGAAAAGGTACCAAACAGAGAAAAAAAAAAACTTTGATATGGTAAAATGTGATGTCACTACGACCACATCAATGTTGAGACAAAACACGAAACAACTCTTCTTTACATGTTTGATCGTGTCGTGAGATCAATATTTTTTTATTATCATAATTTTTTTCCTGTAAATAAAACTTGGAAAGTTGTATTTTTTCCCAGCATTTTTAAAAGCAGTGAAATAGCTCAGCAGTGTGGTCTGGGTGAATCTCAGGAGGAGGCTTACATCCAGGTGCTCCAGGGTGAAGATCACAGGGTCGGCCACAAACACTCGGCTGGACTCCTTTGTAATAGAGGCCGACAGGATGTGGGAGTTGACGGTGAGGGAGAGGTTGTGTTTGTTCAGGTCCCCCATTCCCCTCAGTGTGGCGTTTTCTGTGCTGAGGAACTGACCCAGGTGTTTGTAAAGTACAAATACCAGCTTGGCTGCACCTGCAACCGAAAGGAAGTCAAGTAAGCAATTATGCATGCGGTCATTCACTGACATTACATGAAAATCACAAACATTAAGTGTAGCTGAGGTAAAAGAGATGCAAGCCATTAATTAAGTAGACTATGCTACTTAAAACACAAAAATCTAAAAAGGGTCTTCGTTTGCTTTCATCTTTGCCTTAATCAGGTCAACTTGACATGCTGCTTTTTACTGTTTGTAGCTTACAGTGGATCATCTAAAGATTTCTTTTTTTAAAATTCTTCAACTTTTTGTTCAAGTTGAACTTTTTGTTCAAGTTTTCTTTTTTTTTGTCTTTGCATTTCCATGTTTCATGTTTTAGCTTTTACGTTCTGGTGTATTTTGAAACGTCTCTGTTAAGTTTTGCTTGCTTGTCCTTGCCTCACAGCTGGCTTTAGTTATTCATTGCCACACACCTGCATTGTATTAGTCTTCGCTTGCCTCATGTCTACTTCCAGGTTTCCTTGGTTCCTTTGTTCAGCGCTGGTTCTTCGTCTTCATTTAACATTGTGTATTTTGGATTTGCTCCTTTTTTTCTCCTTCTTTTTTGGACTACCTGCTACTGAAGCCCTTTTAATTATGTTAAATAAAGCATATTTTTCCCCCTGTCTATATCCTGAGTGTGCGTTTGGGACATACTACCTCTCACAGTGATTATGAAATACTTCAGATTTTAGTCAAAAGGTCAGTGGCCCCCAAGGACCGGAGTTTGACATCTCTGGTCATAGATAATTCTTCTATAACCTCCTGCTCATTTTTCCAGTGTACTTGCAAGATTAGATTTTCAATAATGAGTCAAAGAATCTTATCCAAAGCAATTCTCAGTCTGTCGATGTTCAAGCAGCCCTTCTTTGGGATGTCACGGTGCAATAAATGAGAATTTAGGAACAGCAGAACAGAGGATTGATGTAGATTTTGAATTTGATGATGCCACATAGTTTCCAGGTAAAATGCATAAAACTGGAGGTTAATTTTGGATCTTTAAAGCCTCTTTTCTTAACAAGATTTATGTGCAGAGGACAAACACAAATCAAGTAAGTGGACATCAGCACAGCAGCAAATACTTGAAGCGAAAAAACACTCATCTGCATAAAACTACCCTCTGAACTCCAAGCTGACTTTATTGGACATGCAAGACACAGCACTCCATTAATAAGCTTATTTCCATAATGTTTCATTGTTTCTGTATGAACTCTAGTCGGCTTAAAGATTTCACCTTTAAAATCTGAAATTACTGAGATGTCAACAGAGCTTAGTTCCAAAAAACATCAAAAAAGAATGTTTTAACATCTGTTGCTTTCTTACCATTTTTGCTATTGACTTTCACGGTGTTGGAGGAAAGCGTAAGTGTCGCTCCACCCTTGCTATTCTGTGGAAATTTGAAGTCTTGCACCTGGCCGTCGGTGCTTAACACGTACACATCCAACACTGAGAGATGGTAGGGGGTGAGGGGAGAGGTTAAAAAGAGAGAAGTATTACTCATAGACAACATTCTAAAAGCTTAACACAGTGTTTAATAGAGCTCCACCGTCAGGGCCCAGTGGCATGTCTGTAATGACTCGAAGTTCATTGTAACAGTAACAGAGTTGAATCTTATTGGCAAGATTCCGTAGGGTGTCATTTACTTAAAAAACCATGTCACTAAGCTGTTGGTTGGCATTGTGAAAGTCTCCGAGGCAAGAGCAAAGGAAAAGGAACGACAAGTGCTGCAATGAAGGATGAGTAAATGCAAGCATACAGCCTGCTGCAGCATGAATGTCAAATATTCATAGGATCAAACATATCATTGAGCTTTTACTTTTACTTTTTCTTTCCCCTGTGGGTTCAGATAACTCCGGGCTCGATGAGCAAATCTCTGAAAATCCTCCGAATTCCTGCAGCCCCTCTTTCTGGTATGCCAGCTGCCGGGTGGTGCTCCCTTTGAAGTGTGAAATTACTAAAGGGTCAGGAGGACATACGTATCAGCACACTCCTCCTAAGAAACAGCCTCACTTCCGCAGATAGATGGCTTCTGACAGACAGAGATGAGGAATTGTTCTCTCGTTGCTCTCCCCTGCTGTCTAGCTTTCAGTTCTCTGTTTCTCTCTCTTTCCCCTCGTTTTGTCCTTGATTTTCACCCTGAGAAGCCATTTGGGCTTCAAGAAACTGCTAATTAGAAAAGAAACAATCATTTTCAGCTCTTTCGGTTCAGGTAAGCTGATCTCTTTCGCTGCGTTCTTCTTCATGTGGGTGTATTTATGCTCTTTCGGTGGAATATTATCTTTATTGTGCAGATAAGCCAAAGCTTGAGAAGCTCATGAACATTGCCTAAATGCAGTGATTAATCAATCAATACAGGATATTACACAAACGTATTAATCAGTTCTGGTAAAGACAGAAGTGGGAGTTATAAGCTTGGCTAACTGCAACCTAATGGGAAAGGCTTGGAGAGAGCAGATAGAGTGCTGTGTGAATGGGGCAGTGCCTTTCAGTTGGTTTCTTTGTTTTCCCCCGGAGATCTGGACAGATCATCTCCCAGCACGCGTTCAATGAGGTGACTTTACAATGAAAGATTAAAAATCAATGAGGTATAAGACAAAAAGAGTGAGTGAGAAACCATAACCATAGCAACAAAGAGCTTTGAGTAGAAACATGACAGTTCACGCCGCAAAGCTGGCTGAAATGACTGAGACTGCATCGCTAATAGACTGCCTGTCAGGGCTAATTTCTTCTTCTTTTTGTTTTATTTCTAAAGGTATGTTTTAAGTCAAATCTTATATTATGTTTTTTTCTGAGATGAGAGGTGACAATTTCTAAAGCTATGTTCTCGATGAGAGAAGCTGCCTGTATGCAAGTGCAGAACTAGTCATCCTGCATAGTGCAGCCAAAAAGGGGAAAAAAATCAGCAGCATCATAAAAAAAATGACTGACAGCCGTGCACATGTGGTTATCTCTGTTTTACATGAACTTACTGATATTCTCTGCGGGCACTTTCACAATCGCAGGTTCAATCAGGTTTTCTGCAAGGACAAACGCCCCTTCCTCCAGGGTATCCAGGAGCATTGTGGCAGCATGTGATTGTTCTGTGGAATTCATGTCTTTCCAAGATTTCAGCGCTTCCGTCCTCAGGAGGTTGTCAACAGTGTCCACGATTGCCTGTATCCATGGAGAGAAGTGAAATGTCAGCTTGCTGTCCCCTCCCATCGTAACTTGAGTTTAATAAGAAAATGGTGGGGACTGGGGAGAAAATGATAAAAATGACATGAATGGCCAACAGTGATAGCACCAAAGACTCAAACTGATTTATCAAGATCACTCTGACTTCAAACACGAGAGCTCATCAAGGATGGTTGAAATAATAATGACAATAAATGATTTAGGGGGTATTATTTATTATTCTCTTTTACAAAAAAACAGCTCTAATCTAATGAATTCTCTTATGAATTGACTTCTTTATTAAATACCAACATGCTTGAGGATTAAAAAAGAAAAAAAAAATATTTATGTAATTTTTTCAACTAAACGAAGCAGTCTACAATGCTGCATTCTAAATTGTATGTTTCAAGCAACAAATTTCAAACAGAACAATCACCCTCGTGGACAATACTCATTTTTCCAAGACAATGCTTTTGTTTCCATAATGGGATCCGTTGATAGTATTCTCCTGGAGGAAAGGGGGCATTATCATGAAATCCATGTCCAAAGTAGTAGTCTAAGACAAAATGGGAGGGAAATTTCTGCTTGTTTTCAAAGGCAATCCTTTAATTTCCTGGTTTCTGATAAGCCATAAGTAAGCAAAACATTCCACCAAACCAACACAAGTATCATATGTTGATAAAACAAGAGTTTCCTTTGACCCTGGCTGGGTGAGTTCATGACTCCCGACCAACAAAATTAAGAAACAACACGATGAACTTCATAAAATCCCATAAAAAATAGACAGTTGCACAAAGATCTGGAGCAGTGCTTGGTATGATAACTCAGAGTGACAATTTAACCATAGGTGCCATTAACTGCTGCAAGACCCACCACAATGATGATAATTAACCACAACAAACCACCGTTCACTGCGCCAATTAGTCACAGCTGTGATTATCCAAAACACTAATTGACCACTGTAAGGATTATCCGTACGCCTGGACTAAAAACAAAGTGCATCAACCACAAGCTGCACCGATATTTGATTAACCGCAGCATTTAACCACAGAGCTTATGGTAACCACAGCAATGACTGTATCCAGACACAGGGCTCTAAATGTGTCTTTATACCTTTGGATTCCAACACAAGAGTCAATCTCAGTGGCCCTGACCTTGCAGGCAACCTGAAGCTTATGTGATGTGACTACGACTAGAATAAGTGTGTTTGTTATGTGTGTATGAGAGAAAAATAGTAGAAGAGAGAGTGGAGGCAATTATAAAAATTAAATGGTCTCCCAAAACCCACAGGTAAGTCATCTACAGATGATTCATGAAATCCAAAAGTAAGAAAAAACTCAAACCCTCTGTATCTAATTTGTGCTGAAAAGAAAGAACGTGTGTCCTGACTAAATCTGCTTTAATTCTTGCCTGGGTGGAGGTCAGTTTACAAACCACAAGGGGTGCAACCAGAGGAGCCTCTGTGGTTGACTGTAGCTGGAGAAACATATGGTAAGAGCTCACTGAACAGGGCAGTCAACATTCAAGTCACTCAGACTGTAAGAGCAGTGAGATAATCCTGTATAACAGGATATCTAGATTGCAATGCAGTTGTTCAGTGCAATGGGTATGAATTGTTAATGTATAGCCATAATATATTTGCGGATATGCTGTTAATTTGTCATTACATCCGCAAAAAAAACAAAAACAAAACAGCAAATCAACAATAACTAAAAAAAAGGGGTTATCTTTGGTATCTAAATCAATCAGTATCAACTGTGTACATCTGTGGTTACACTTCAAAAGGGGGCTGCTAATAACTCATCCAGCATACTTTCTTAATAGCGCAGATGTAGGCAGGTGTGTCATTACCTGATGTAAGTTATTTCAGACATGCACACACCAGCACTAGAGCTATAAAACCTAGATACTTGTCACTCAAGGGTAATAAATGATGTATAAACCTCTGTGGCAAAACAACCTTTTTAACAGCAACAACTACTTAAGATGAAAAGAAAATGTGAGATTTAAACCATGTTTGAAAACTTGTCACGTGTCTAGCCTGCAGAAGCGCACAAGGCACCGGAATGAAAAGAAAGCCTGCATGAGGCTTATTGCATGTGTCTCAGGGTCATGGAATGAAGTGATGTTTCCTCTTTTACACGGCTGACGTGGTCTTTTATACATTATCAAGCAACCCAGAGGTACAGAATTACACATATTTAGATTAACTCCCAGAGGCTGGAATACCAAATAAATCCGAATAGATCTGAGTACACACAAGGCTCAAGAAGGAATTTAGAGGGTCTGTAATTTAATATGTGAATCAAAATAACATCAGACTTTCTGTTTGTAACAAAGGTGTTTTTTGAAGCTTTCTATTGAGTTTTCTATGTACTTTTTAGTATTTATTAATAGTGTTTTAGTATGTTATTCTTCGTAAGAAAATAAGTGTGATGTGATGCTTGTAAGTGAGCAGCGAACCACATTTAATTTCCCTTGTGATTAATAAAGTATCTGCTGAATCTATCTCTCTAATCTAATCTAACCTAATGTAATCTAAAATGTCATGAAAATAGTTTCAGAATAAACTGAGTTACAGTGAACTTTTCAGGCCAGAAACATGGTGGCAATGAACAACAGCATCTGGATTTTGTATATTTGTGCATGGTAGGGGGAGGCAAAGTGATCCATTTTAGTTGGGACGAGCTCCTCATAACCTGAAATGATGTATGACCCACCTGGGAGGTCCTCTTTGGAAACTCTTTAAAGATGGAGATGTTTTTCTTGAGAAAAAAAAAAGTAATTAAATAAAAGACTTCATACAACAAATCACTGCTGGTAAAAGCAGCTGGTAAACCCTGTCAGGGAATGAGTAAATAGCATCTTGTTCCAACAACAAAAGTCTTTATAGACTTTCTTTACTTTCCAGAAATACCCCAGTTGTGATATAACTGGTGCTATAAGCTTTAAGCCAGCATCTTAAGTATCTGCTCTCTGTTGTCATTCCTAAAACCCACTCATTGCTCCAGTGTAGAGCCCCCATGCCTTGGCAAGAAAAAGATCATTTGAAGCCTGGCACGATGGATTCTCTCATTTCTATGATCTTGCAAACACTTCAAAACCTAAATGCCCACAATGTTAAGACTTTGAAACACTCAAACATACACTGAGCTACGGGAAAAGTTAGACCAAAGTAGCTACGACAGCCTCCAGGTACCGAGAAAATCTGAACCACACTTCGTGCCAATCCATTTAGCAGATGTTGAGCAGCATGATTAAACGACCAGTCGACAAACAATCCCATGCCACCTTTTGCTGCTATGTGGCAAAGGAGACGTTTCTAAATGAGCAGAGGGAAATGCATAACCTTTTTCTTTTAGTAAAACGAGACATCAAGTTAAAAAAAAACAACCTCAGTTTAGACTGCCATGGGCCACTGAGTAACACACCAATATGAGCATTAGTTATATTCTCTGCAAGCCATCCTCTCCCCAGTGTTTACATCATGCCCTTGTCTTTCAGCAGAGCCTACCCAAGAAAATAAACTACCATGGCAGAGAAAAAGTAAAAATCCGAGTGAAACACAAACATATTAATGGGCTCAGGAATTAATCCCTCAGATGAAACAACTGCAGCTGGAGAGGAGATTTTTTTTTCTTCTTTGCTGTGGGGACAGGGGAGACTAGAGATTGTAGCATGTAAGCAAGTGACAATTGAGCGCACTGCCACTTTGATCACACTCCTGGCTGACAGGGAGGTGCAATTACAACCGTGGGAAGGCAATTATTCACACAACGTGCAAAGAGCCAACAAGAGCGATGGAAAGAGTGAAATAGTGGGGGAGGAAGACGAGGAGGAGAGAAAAAAAAAATGACAGGAAGATGTACAAGTGATGGGACACTGAGGAGGGAAAAATGGGACAAAAACAGAGTGATATTGACGGAGGCATCCTCAGATGGACAGAGTGACAGGGGAGCAGACAGCAAAGACAAATGACGAAGCAGCTATATTTTGTACAAGCAGGTCAGCTAACACGTAGACAACCAAAGGCACAGAGACAGACAATGCTACATGCTGAGAGTCAGACGTTAGGGACTGGGGTATATAGAAAGAAAAAAAAAAAAAAAAGCAACATGAAAAGCCTGGCAGTTATACCTTCATGTACGCTCGGCATGTCTTCTCTCTTTTTTGAAGCTTTTCCACACAACAAGAGGATCAAGCATAAGAGACAGATTTTAGAGAGAGATGGTGAGAAAAGAGGAAGCATTAAATCATGCAACTTAGCGTCAATTACAGAATTAAGGAAAAGAAGGAAAGGAACAGGTTTGTAAACTATAACCTTGAAACAATGTGACAGCTCCAAAAAGCTTTGCAGAGGATGTTAAGAGTGTTTGAGTCCTTACTATGAAAATGGATCAAATACAAGTGGAACAAAGAGATGAGAAATGCACAGAGAGTAGGAGGGAAAAAAAATGCTGAGATCGGATTCTGATGCTCCCCATTAGTGATGCTTTAAAATACACTGAGAAGATAAATAATCAGGGATGAGGTCATCTGTATTTCTTGTCATGGAGAAAATAATATGGCGCTAGCTCTTTTGATAACCCTTTGTTAATTTATTGGTGTAAAGTAAGCCAACATCTCCTAACTGAGTCAAACCATAAAAATCACATGTTGCAGCTATGACAGAACAGGGGAAAAAAAAAGAGATTAAATGTTCTTTTTATCCAGATTTCTAAATAAAAAAGCTCTAAAAACATGCAAAAGACACCAAAAATGTTTCCTCCACAGATTACAGACAGCTATTTTCTTGTTTTGGGGGCTTCCGTGGTCTTAAAGGATTTATTTTCCTCTTTTATATTTAGAAGTTAACATTTTAAAATTCATGCATTTAGTTGCTCAGATGTAAGGTGTTTCCTCTGACAGAAATCAACTAGCAGCCCTCTGGAACTTATCTTAAGTCTTAATTGTGTTTAAATGCATGCAAAGTCACAGGATGCTTTCTGTAGGTTGTTTATGAACAAGAAAAAGATTTTTCCATAATTAGTCCAGGGAATAAGACCAATCTATGGTGGCCATAAGAAACAATACATAATATTTAAAGCTCAACAAATCAAACAAAGAAAAACTAATAAAATTTCTGAGAGCATCACAGCGAAACAGAAAAGCAGCATTTCAGAAAACACAAAGCTTTTCTGTTTGTGTTTTATGCTTCTCTGTGGACTAAGGTTTTTCTTTTCTTTCTTTTTGTAGATGTGACCTTTTTTGGAAGATGAAGCATCTATAATAGAGGGAAAAACAATGTGTGCTTAGCCTTAGAAAGCACCTTTAACTTCTCAAAGTTCTGCCACACACTTCACTTTCTTTCATGTCATTCACAACACGTTCTTACAATTTCCCTTCAGGTGCTTAGAATTTAAGAAATAAAAATCTAATTTAATATATTTTCCCTTTCAATCATTTGCAATTTATTCTTACCACATTATGAAACTAAAAACACTGATCTTACAGCTAGAAGATGATCATGACCACCTGATCCATAGCTGCTTATTTCTGGTACATCTCGTTTTCTCTTTTGTGGGTCGCTGCACCCACAGTAGAAACCTGGTTTTCCAACTGGGTCCTATTTGGGATTTTTTTTTTTAAAAAAGATGCAATGTACAGTACTAATATTAAAGGGATATTGTGGAACATTTTCTGTTGTTTACTGGCCAGAATCCAAGTCTGCATTTATTTATTTGTTATAACTGGTGTATTATGACCTCAGCTAATAATCTAATACATTCTCGAAAGCGCAGAATTTTAGATCTGTTTACACATACAATGGGTAAGCACCACGACAGTCTGCCAGAGAGAGAGGATTTGAAAGGGATGCTGAAGATGCCAGCTTTCTCCTCAACAAGTCAATTGTACTGCCTGAGTTAGCCTAAAGCTAATTTTTTATTTGGTTTTGTTAGACAGTGTTGCTTATTGTTGTAATTGCTAAACAGCAACAACTTTTTTTTTTTTTAGTCTATGCACACTTACACTAATGATGCAATGCAGTATGCAATATTTATGAATCATGAACCTCTTAACCTGAGTTAACACTCCCTGAAGTATCAGATGACATGGTTTAATCAGTGTTGTCGAGGCTTTTTGATACACGGCAGTTAACGCTGTTGTAAAAGGTGTTCGAAAAAGTGAGGTGCAAAATTGCATTATTGGTTTTAATTCCTTACACAATTTCAATGTTAGATGGGAATAAATCTTACACAATGCCCCTTTGAAAGAAGAACAATTGAATGATTAAGCATCTAAGTCGAAGTGGCCTGCTTCAGAAGTAACTTAATAGCAGACGGAAAGCAGTTTTTCACTGCCATCTGTTTTGCCTCTGGTGAGAAGTGTGTCGCTGCAGCTGGAACAACAAGCAGTGATGTCACTGAGTACACCTTCACATCACTGCAGAAGTTAAATCACTGAAAATCAGCAAGCTCTGTGTTGCACTGTTGTTCCTCCTTTGCTTTTTTTTTTTAGTTTCACTGCAGCACTGCAGAGCAGTGCAGTGAAACATCACAAAAGTCTTGTTACACAAAAAGCTGGCTCGCTCTAATCCCCAGTAATAATTGTGTTGCCATCTGAACATATGGACACAAACTATGAGTGTCACTTTGGCGAAAATCACCTTGTTTACAGCGCAGCTACTGTCTCCATAGTCGGAATAACAATGTGATTTATCAAACTGTCACTCATCTCTCCATGGGACTGCCAGCAGCTGAGAGGAGTAGGTATGTCTTGGAGCCACTCTTTTCTCAATGGGCGCCTGCAGAAGCTCCAGGAGGGAGCAGTTTTGCTCTTGTCAGCAAAGAAGAGTTATTCTCTGTGTTGTTGGGGGGCTTGTGGCCATTAGCTCCGATAAGGTGGAGCTGCCAGGTGAGCCTGTTTTTCAAAAAGCCTGTAATTGCCCAGGAGCTGTGGAGGAATGAATGTACCCTTGAGGCTAGACCTGCCGCCCATATCCCCCTCACCTGAGACTGTGTGTGCATGACAGTGAATGTTCACATACGAGAGAGTGCACAGGCTGGTCTGTGTTTTTCTGTAAGTATTCTACTAATGAATGTCTGCCGTGATGCTGGCTTCAAGTTAGGGCTTAAAGGGGGACAAAGTTTAACGACAGGTTACAACAAGCCAGAGAGGATTTTCACAGCACCTTGTTGAAGCTGCGTCCAGCTGAGTCCTTCTCATTGGGCCTGAGTTCTTGTAGCTGGGCATCCAAGATGTCCACGAGTTGCTCCATCAGGCGCACTGAGGAGCTGACGTCTCCTGCAAACACTGGGCCCTGAGTGTGCCGAGCCAGCTCGTTGGCTAAATTAGCAGCATTTTCACCACTTCGGATCTAAAAACAGCATCAGGAAAAAAAAAAACAAGGGGGGTGTCAGGGAAGTGTTGGTGATGCAGGCCCAAGATGATAGTTATGTAACATCCACTTGAATAATTTATTGCACATACATCTCAAAGTCCAAATCCAGTGCAACGTGGCTTGCTCAGAAAGCAAAAGCTTCAGTGACCCACAGGTTTAGGAAAAGTACTGAGAAAATAAACCAATGTGGAATCATCTGAAGCTGCCTTCAGTGATCAGTAACCTACTTTTACTGAGCACTGACCCTCTGTCAAACTACATACACATTCAAACACTAGACCAGAGGTAAAATAATCATCATGGTGGGATTATTTTGCAGGAAGTGAAGTAAAACATGCAGTGAGGTGAGAAAAATGTTCAGTCCTTCAGCATCATAGTTATAATTCAGTGCTAACTGAAATGTGATACAGGAGCTTTACAACATTAGAAATATACACAAAACTTCGAGCATAATTCAGTAAACTCACCAGTGCTGGCAGTTAGATCTAAGATTATTGGTACCAATTCTGTCAATTCAGTCAGTTAAATAATGTAAGAGCAAATATATTAAATAACTAAGTTCATCAATGAAAAATGAATAACTGATAAATACATGAAAAATCCTTCAAAAACTATGTCACATATAGAAAATGGTAAAACATAAAAGAATAATGTCTTCAAACTTTAATATATATAATAGTAATGTTTTTCTTCATACTTATTCTGTCTGTTTTGCTTGAATGCAGCTTAACCTGTTTACAAAAAAATGCTGCTTTTTTTCCCTCTGTTTATTTATTAATTTTGCCCTCTTTGTTCTTTTTTCTTTGCCCTTAGGGACAATATCAAACGGGACCTTCAAATACAGGACGGAAAGTATCCACGCATTAATGTAGAATTCATAGTTTTTGAGCTTTACTAATTTTTTGTTGTTGCTTGGATGAAAACTGTTTAAAATCAGGTCACAGTTCTTCTATCACAAATTTCTACATTTTTCCAGAAACCCTGCCTGAATCTGTAGTAGTCTGCGGATGTTTTTTAATCTTTTTATCTATTTTCATTTCATGTTTTTTTTTTCTCCCCCAGTCAAAAGTAACAAGAATTTCTCCCTTTAAAATGCAGCAGGTTTGTGTTTCTGTTGCATTATTGTGCATTCAGGCTACTGAAGCTCTTATCTGTACATCTACATTTCTACCTGCACGACTTCAAAGCACCAAGGCACTGAGGAAAAAAAGCCCTGGCTCTTTGATTCTCAGAGGCACACTGCAGCTCTTGCATTTACTCTTGATGTTTTAGATAGCACGTTTTCTTTTTGCTACCACATGGTTTTAGCTCCCCTTGAAAAAGAAGATTTTCATGATGACTACACTTGACCTGCTCAGGAAATAAACCAAGCAAGCAAAGGGGTCAACGACTGAACAAACTGTAGATGTTTGATTTTAGTTGTGTTACATGTTTGTCTGCTGCTCTCTATTGTATTTGACAAACTCTCCTTTTACCTTTTGTGCCACCTGTGTCACCCAGTGGGAGGTGCAGTTGCTGAGATCTGGCCCTTTGGAGCACCATGTCCCTGCCACAGTGCAGAGAAAGGTGGCAATGCCTGCAGAACCACAGAAACACAATAGTTGGATATAAGGCAAAACCTTGCTCAGATACATAGTCTCCTGCTGTTCACTCATTTACAGTATACGGACTATTCTGAGCAAAAAAGAGGATTAAAAAAGTGTGGAAAAGTTTTACAAAAAAGAAGTGAAATGCCTATATGGTTTGAAAGTAACTAAAAATAACATCAGACTGAACAAATATCCAGACACCTCCCACACCCCATTTCTATTCCTTTGGCTGACATATTTCACAACTTTAAACATCTCTGATGCTCCCTAACTTCTAAAACAAGTCATTACTCCAGATTACACCCTGCTTCACTCACAACAGCACACAAAATACAAAACCCCTTTCTCAACATTATCTCTTTCTTGGTTTCATCCTCCAGCAGCCCTCCTTTATGTTTTGACAATACTGTCAGATTCTGTGACAGCTTGCAAAGGTAATTTCGGCAAGATTACTGCTGCAGCATCATTGTCAGATAAACTCATATATCTACTGTACATCACAAGAAAATTTCCCTTACTGCTGATTTCCTACATTTTCAGTAGTTTTCAACTGTGCTAAATAAACTGTGTATTTTATCATTTCAACTACTTCAGAAGAGCTTTAGCGTCACAAAATAAACTATCCATCACCTTCATTGGTTTATGTACTTTCTTTTAAAGAGGAAATAGACAACAGTATATAGTTAATTCTCTCTGTGCTCAGCACACAATAATTTCAAGAGGAAATAGAGTTTCAAACAGAAACAGCAACAGTATTCTGAGTTTTTATTTTTCTTTTGGGAGGGGGATTGGGTGGGGGGGTGATAGGTTTTAATGATGCAATATGGTTTTAAAAGTGGCATGCCATCAAGCTGAAGCATGAACAGCTTAGTTCAAATAAATAAAGATGAAAAAACACTGACTTGAGCACAAAAAGGGGAAACCTTAACAGGTCCTTGGGAGCTTTACTTGTGCTTATTTTTATACTATACTGCTATACTCAATCAATCTAAGTGTCTATTATGGCTCAGTCAAGTTAAATCAAAATAGCAGTATGAAATAAGAGAAACACATAGGCTACATCTGATTTGAAAATATAAATTTGGCTTAATTAGTAAAAACATCTTAGAATTCTTGATTCAGATCTACAGTATGGCAATTTCTGAGGTTATAGCTAGGGTATAGTTTCACCAGATTACATCATATTGCGAAATGGGCACAGTTGTATTCAACTTAAATTTGGTGTTTCTCCCTGTAAACCTTTGAGAGGAGGAGGCACTGTCATAAACAATATTGCCCAAACACTGGTGCTGTAATTACGCTTTGAAGGGAATAACGTGACATTTAGATTAAAATGATTTACTTTAGTCTTTTTGCTTCAAGTTAGATAAAAAAACAGTTCACCATTTTCATGTTTGTAGACTATACCTAAAGCCTGAAGACTGTTAGCTTAGCAAGGCTTAAACTGGGCCAAAGTGGAAGCGTGAGGTAGCAGCTAGCTTAAATGTATGCCTGCTAGCTAAATTAAAGCTCCTAAATTAAAATGTTATGAGATGTGCAATTAACACATTTATCCCCGCATTTTTGTTTGCTTATGGATTAAACAAAACTCATTAATTAGAAACATTTAGAAGCACTACTGAGCACTAGTAATTTAAACTGTGCTTAATCTATTTCTGTAGTACTTAACACACAGAAAGAGAGGGTATTATATTGATGACTAAATCTCTAAAGTAGTAAACACATTCCCAAACATCAACTATAGAGAATGTGAAGTTGATGTCATGGGTTACTTTGTTCATACACAACACAGTCTCATTTGCTCCAAGGGTATCATTTGAACTGTATGCCCACACCATGAAGTGTGAGTTCTAGTGTTCAGATCAGCCTCTAAAACTGTATCTTAGTCCAGTTCTAATCCTCATAACCATAAGATAAACATACCTGCAAATTTTAAGAAAAATGGCTCAATATTAGAATATAATTTTTGGCTGCAACTTATAAAACCTGGTACATATGACTCTAAAACAAACACTGCAAAATGTACTTTTGAGTATTTTTAGCATAGTAGTCATCTGTTCATTAGCAGATTCATCAAGGTAAATCTTCTCTTCCTTAAAAAAAAACAAACAAACAAACAAAAAAACTCCATCTCTGGTACTCGACAGATAACAATGACTGTAAATGTAGGTAATAGGAAAAAAAATTTTAGGAGATGGCATTTCCATCAGAGCATGCAGGGCAGCATGACATATCTTCACACCCTGTATTCCTCAAGGAGCAATATGTATTCATCACATTTTTTGAGCTTCTGTGTAGAAATTACATAGGGCTTTTTTCCTTTTTTTTTTCTTTTACTAAACATATGACATATGTCAAAGTTACACTTTAGTAATATCTACCCTCAAAGTAAATTTAAATAACTTATCATCAACATTTACCTCTGGTTCCTTTGGGGCAGGGCCTCTCAACAGAGATCCCAGTGTGGGTCTGGGGCCAGTCAATGGCTCTCCTCCTGGTTGCCTCACAGAAGCGTCTGGGTGTTGGAGGCAGCTCAGGGATGGTAGGCTCAGCTGTTCCTGAGCTACGGTTGTCTTCAGATGGATCTCTTCCATCTCTTGGATCTGCTCCCGCAACTGTTGTGTCACCTACCCCCTTCACGGTGGGTACAGAGGTGGTGGTGGTGAATACTGCAGTGGTCTTAGGTGTAGATGATGAGACGGAGATATCCTCAATGGTTGGCACTAAAGTGAGACAGTGGTAAAGTTGTTAGCAATTGAGTCAATTGAAGTCACAATTGTCTTGAACTCTTGGTATTTCTATCAGTGGGGGAACTGCAACAGCAGGGAATCCTGTGGTTTATTGGTGCTGAGAGAGTTATTGCTGAGCATAAGTCCCAGAAATAAAAGGATTGTGGAGATTTCACTTGTAACTCCACCTCTCCTTACTCACAAAAAAAATCATCACAAACAAGCAAAATTTTCCTCTTGCTATTTCTGGTTTATTTAAGCCAATAAAAGCCAATAAATAAGACAAGCAATTGCAGCAGGACCGTCTCAAACATGGCAGTGATTTTTTTCTTCTGCAGAGTCAGTATTGCACCGATTAAATGTCAGGAATAAAGAAAAATCATTTCTGTTTTTACCTTTTTTCTTGCCTTGTTCACCTCTTCCCTTTTTGATAAAGTCAGTGTGTGGAAGAACTACACTGCCCCCAGCAAAAACCATACATCAGGAAATAATGCAATTCCACTGTATTCAGTCCACGCCTACCAAGCAAATCCATGTGCGAATGCATGCATGCAGGAGCGTGTGTGTGCTCTATTACTCAGGTGTGTTCCTGCTTAAAATCACTGCCTACACACAGATTGATATCCACTGCAGAGTGCCTGGAGATAACTAGGAAATGAGAGCAGAAATGGAAATCTATAACTTTAATATAATATGAATAGCCAATATGGATAAAAGAGAAAACACAGAGTGTTTGTGTAGATGTGTCCATGTGCCTACAAGGATATCAAAGACAACTTGTCTCGTGCATGAATGACCATAGGTTTTCACCCACAACCTCCTGATTGTATTTTGAGATAAAAGCAGCTTCCCACAATGGGGTCTGCCAATGTGAAAGGCACTATAGTGTTGTCTTCAGGTTCCCTGGGTACTTCTGGGAAAATGCAATATCATGCTATCTGACACTCCATCGTCAGACACCTAGCTCCATTTCCTGAGAGAGAATGGTGACAATACCGACATTTCATGTTTCACCCTAATCAGCGGGTCTGGGGGGATCATTGCTTTTTTCAAGTGAAATATTTCAGTTTATTACAAAGCTGATGTCTGTCGATGAGGCCAGGAGGCCACAGCAGAGGGAGTGATGGAATAGTGTTATGTGACATTGACTAAAAAAAAGCAAATAACACTACAGTGTGGCTGAATTGTGACATTTTAGTAAGTGCCCTTTTCCCCTCTGACAGGAGCCCTGGCTAATTACCTTACAGTCATTCAGTTATTGTGTGCATGTCAGCGACACATTCACAGGCTGGCAACACAACTAACAGCCGATAGTTTGCAGTACCACATAATCCATGAAAAGCACCTGCAATCTCAGTCTTTATATCTTTTTTTTTTCAAGGTGCAGTACCTTTATTTAATCCTAAACAGGCCAAAAGCTTGGAGGCTAAAATAGTACAATCATATCACATCAAAGAATAAACAAAAAGTTTCAAATATATTATGTAATGCAGGCAAAGTTTTTTTATTGACTCGGGAAAAGTGAGAAGATTCATAAGTTGACTTGGTTGATTCAATTGGCGCATATAATGCAATACAAGGGCATGTGTAATTGGGTTTGAAAATATTGAACCTCTCCATACCTGAGCAAATTTCTGCTTTTCCACAGGCTGATATAAACCCTAATATGCATCCGTCTGGAACGCATGTGCTTCGCCTGATTAACCTGCTCCTGAGACCATATTTCTCCAACATAATTATCGCACATATCTGTAAAAATGATCAAAAGGCACAAACTGTCGACTTTTCATTTGTTTTTCATCATAGTGGTAAAAATGATTTTTCAAATCCACCTTGTCATTACTGATTCAGTCAATTTAGGCTCATAGCAAATATGTACAGTAAATTGGAGCATTATGATGTAAAGCCATTTCTTTTTTCAGTCCACAGAATTCTTTTAAGACTAGAAATATTATTTATTCTGTGATTATTATCTTATTTTACATTATAATCTACTGTACTTATCAACTAATCTTTCAAACATTTATAAATATATGCAAAAATAATTGATTTAGCTGGTTGATATGAAGAATACCTTCAATTGCTGTAGACATTAAAGGAGTTTTCCCGAACTGATAATTGTTAGTGGCCAGGATACCAATAAAATAACTGGCTGATCATTTGAAGTCTAATTAAAATTTTGTTAAAAATTCAGAACTAAGAAACTTTAATACAAAATTGCATGTTTGTACATAATTAAACATATGTTCAATCACAGAAGAAGCGCTCCTATCAAAATAAATATGCATGCATCTCCCTGCAGCCTCAGAATCTTGGAAGGTCACTGTGTCAAATAACTGCTTTTGGAATTTGTTTAAAAAGTAGGGATGTCAACGAATATTCTAAATTCAAAAATATATTTGAATATTAATAAAAACCTGTGATTCAGATGTGAAAATTAATATTCGAATATTTAAGAAATAGTGGAAAAAATAGCCTATTACATTTTGACAGCCCTAGTTAAAAATAATAATTACAATCAAACAAACAAACAAACCTGTCCCAGACTAATTAGAAAACCTTGCTCATGGAGAGTGAACCAAAATACCAGTCAACAGGTGCAGAAGTCTGATTGGACATTACAGAAAACATATGGTTGCAGTTATTGCCTCAAAGTGTTGCTCAACAAAATTTTAGTTCAGGAGCCCTATCATGCTTGTTCACTTGTTTTATTCTTTGTTTCTTTGTTTTTAATAATCCTGTTAAACTACAATTTAAAACCAATGTCATGATTTTCAACAAAAAATTTTCATTCATTACTACTTTTCAACTTATCTCACTGACAGCTGATTTTTTTCCCTTATTTAATGAGAGGATACAGTTGTGCTTGAAAGTTTATATACCCTTCCATTAAAGACAGAAAAAAATAGCTATCAGGGTATACGGTGGGTACAGAAAGTATTCAGACCCCTTTAAACTTTTTACTCTTTGTTTCATTGCTAAAATCAAAAGTTCATTTTATTTCTCATTAATATACACTCAGCACCCCATCTTGACAGAAAAAAACAGAAATGTAGAAATTTTTGCAAATTTATTAGAAAAGAAAAACTGAAATATCACATGGTCAGAAGTATTCAGACCCTTTGCTCAGTACTGAGTAGGAGCATCCTCTTGGGCTAGTACAGCCATGAGTCTTCTTGGTAATGATGCAACAAGTTTTTCACACCTGGATTTGGGGATCTTCTGCCATTCTTCCTTATAGATCCTCTCCAGTTCTGTCAGGTTGGATGGTGAACGTTGGTGGACAGCCATTTTCAGGTCTCTCCAGAGATTCTCAATTGGGTTTAAGTCAGGGCTCTGGCTGGGCCAGTCAAGAATGGTCCCAGAGTTGTTCTGAAGCCACTCCTTTGTTATTTTAGCTGTGTGCTTCGGGGCATTGTCTTGTTGGAAGGTGAACCTTCAGCCCAGTCTGAGGTCCTGAGCACTCTGGAAGCACGTCTGGAGCACTCCGTACTTGGCCGAATTCATCTTTCCTTCAACTGCAACCAGTCGTCCTGTCCCTGCAGCTGAAAAACATCCCCATAGCATGATGCTGCCACCACCATGTTTCACTGTTGGGATCATATTGGGCAGGTGATGAGCAGTGCTTGGTTTTTCCACACATACCGCTTAGAATTAACTCCAAAAAGTTCAATCTTGGTCTCATCAGACCAGAGAATCTTATTTCTCACAGTCTGGGAGTCATTCATGTCTTTTTTGGCAAATTATGCGGGCTTTCATAAGTCTTGCACTGAGGAGAGGCTTCCATCGGGCCACTCTGCCATAAAGCCCCGACTGGTGGAGGCTGCAGCGATAGTTAACTTTGTGGAACTTTCTCCCATCTCCCTACTGCATCTCTGAAGCTCAGCCACAGTGATCTTTGGGTTCTTCTTTACATCTCTCACCAAGGCTCTTCTCCCACAATTGCTCAGTTTGGCTGGATGGCCGGGTCTAAGAAGAGTTCTGGTCGTCCCAAACTTCTTCCATTTAAGGACTATGGAGGCCACCGTGCTCTTAGGAACATTTAGTGCTGCAGAAATTATTTTGTAACCTTGTCCAGATCTGTGCCTCGTCACAATTCTGTCTCTGAGCTCCTTGGATAGTTCCTTTGACCTCATGATTCTCATTTGCTCTGACATGCACTGTGAGCTGTAAGGTCTGATATAGACAGGTGTGTGCCTTTCCTAATCAAGTCCAATCAGTTTTATTAAACCCAGCTGGACTCCAATGAAGGAGTAGAACCATCTCAAGGAGGATCAGAAAAAAATGGACACCCTGTGATTTAAATATGAGTGTCACTGCAAAGGGTCTGAATACTTTTGACCATGTAATATTTCTTTTTTTTTTTTTTTTAATAAATTTGCAAAACTTTCTACATTTCTGTTTTTTCTGTCAAGATGGAATGTTGAGTGTACATTAATGAGAGATAAAACTTTTTGATTTTAGCAAATGGCTGCAATGAAACAAAGAATAAAAAGTTTAAAGGGATCTGAATACTTTCCGAACCCACTACAGACATATATTTATGCCTCCGAAGAGATATTTTGTTAATTACAGTAGCTTCCTATTTGCTTCCTGTTTAGGCTGGTAATTCATATTTTCTTCAAAGCTTTGAACAATGTCATTAATTTTATCCTCTTTTTTTTTTTACTTTCTTAATGTTTTGCATTAAAATGTGTAGGATGTAGATTGAAAGATGTGATACTCCAGAAAATTTGGTTTTCTATGTAGTCCCCTTTATCATTTAGAGCAGACCTGTTCAGCAAGTATAATACTAGTATTTTTGTATTTCATTTCATTTATATTCCTTGCCATTGCTGCATATTGAGCCTCAAATATTTGATGCTGGTATTTGTTTTTGTTTATTGACAAAAAAATTGACTTTTCATTCAGCTGAGACTTTATTATATGAGGCAATTTATGACTGGATTCAATTATGCAGACATATTTGATATAACTTGTAAGATAACCGTCAGATAAGTTCCCCAAAAAATTAAAGGGACTAGAGGCAAGATTAAGAAATTAAACTCGCAATTGCCGCGACTGGCGCATCAGGTAACTGCAGCCACGAGCCAAGCTGTCACAGGAGCGTGCACAAACTGAAGCTATAATGTTGTTTTCTACACTTTTTCTTCGTAGTTACATTTTTTAGTGTCTTTCAGTTGATCTGGATCGTTTGCTGACGGCAGAAGAATCCATAACTATCGCTTACAGTGTTTGAATTTACCGCGACCGTCTTCTTCCTGTATCAAAACTGCGATGTAGCGTCATTTGACGTCACGTCCGCAGGGCCACTGAATTGCAGCGCATTTTGCAGCACACAGCCTGTTCAAGGCAACGGAAAGAGATGCGGGTGGAAACGTTCTTTTTGGTATTTAGCACTTCATCACCCATTAGTATGAAAAAAAATGGACATGCATGTTTTTTTTTTAAATTCCTGCCTCTAGTCCCTTTAAGAAATATCTACACAAACTGTCTTGTCTAAAGAAACAACCTCTTTGCAAGTGCTGAATATTACATTTAATGCTTTCTTGTCTTGTTCAAGAAACTGACCAAAAGTCTGATATTCATTCTTTAAAGATGTCAACAAGCAAAAATGCAGTAAATCCACCAATTTAAAAAGCAATAACTCAAAATGTCTGCCAGTGCTATACAGAATAGAAATATTTGTATGTTTGCTCACACACTTTTTAGATAATAATCCATTCAAAAGCTACATCTGACAACCCTAGATGACAATAGCATGAGAACAACATTTGAACATGTTATAAATACATGGTCATTCTCTTTTTTTATCCACCATTGTTAAATTTTAATTAAGAGAAGCAGTCTTAATCAAAGACAAAATAACATCTTTGAGGATATTTGTAGTCATCATGTCTCGAGTTTAAAACCAGAGAATGGGTGACATCAAAATCATTAGATATGCACACATCTTCTTTCTTCCCCATGAAGTAATGTGTTCAAATAGCAGTGCTTCTGCAGCTTATTCTGATGCCTCTGCACCATGCGCGCTACAATTTTCTTTTGATTGCAAAGAGCAAATTCCCCTCCAGTAAGAGACTCGTGTCCTCTGATAGCACTCATCCAAGAGAGGGCTGCACCAATTAGCTACCATTTCTCTCAAGAGGCAGTGAAGTCACTCTTTATGGGAAATCTGACACCAAAGGCATACTGTTGCCATATGGTGAATAATACCTCTTGTAAATAATGGGAGAGTTTGAGATTGAGCAATTGAAAAATGACTGTGACCAGTGTCAAAACAGAGTGTGTAAATTAAAACAGAGCTGAGGGGAAGGGAAATTGTCCTGCGAGATCAATCATCAATCGAAACAGAGATGAAGCAGAATTAGTTTCATTACTTTATAGCACCCTTGAGTCATTCCTGCATCTGAGGAAGATGACAAAAATATTAGACCCTAATCAGATGATGAGAAGTCTGCATATTCTATTTGGCCTTCTTTTCATAGCCCATACTAATAGAGTCCCCCCTTTTTGTATTCAAATGGCACAGTCAGAGCAGTAAAAGTCTACCTTTCCAGAGGGACATCATATTAAATGGATCATAAGCTGCCTAATACTTGCTAGTATGGGCAGAAGAATGACAACTTGCAGTCAAATCAAGCTGTTTAATTGGTTTCTGTTTTTGAAGATTAATCACTTACAAAGCTAATCCTCTCAGTTAACTATACTATAATAAACAGACATGCAGCTGGCAGGAAATTATCATCATCAGTTTGAAGCTAAATGAAATGATGAGCAAATGACCTGTCGTTTTCCTATTGTTCCTCATTTGAACATTACTAAATTGGGGGGGTAAATAAATACAGTTTATGTAAAGCCACCTCCTGTAGCTGGCCAGCTTAGCACAGATTGGGGAGACGTGGCACGACTCCATGTAAACTATGCGTTGTACCTCTTT
This sequence comes from Atherinomorus stipes, assembly GCA_023101725.1. Lineage (NCBI taxonomy): Eukaryota > Metazoa > Chordata > Actinopteri > Atheriniformes > Atherinidae > Atherinomorus > Atherinomorus stipes. The sequence continues at coordinate 643,519 of JALJCO010013034.1, read as the reverse complement.
ATAAACCCATGTGTGATTTGGTTTAGCTTGATTCAATAACAAGGCTGGCTTAGAGGATAAGAGCTCAGCTACAGTTGCTCTTTTGCCTCTTTACCTGGAGCCCTCGCTGATAATTAATGACAGAGAAACAAATCCCACAAGACATGAATTTTACATCAGGCTGTTTATATGCATTCATGCTCCTCTGCTTGATTCAGGCTTACGTGACAAGAGCTTGGAAAGTAAAGAGCCACAAGACAATTTGTGTGGGGTCTCTAATTTGATGCTAAGGAATGTATCATTATCCCTGTAAAATGGAAAAAAAGTTGTTATGGAATTGTCACAGGGCTGATAGCTTTATTGACACTTGTTCTTTTAAGCGCAATAGACAAGAAAAGCTTTGCCCGACATATCTTGTGTCTGTGCGGGGTAATTTATGAAGCCTGAAACTGAATACTGTGGAGCAGCAGGCGTAGCAGCCACAAGTAGACAGTATGTGTCAAAAAGAGATGGCAAAGCAGCTCGCCATACAGACACATTCATGCAGACAGGAAGATATATGTGGAGACAAAAATACACTCAGAGCAAAACACTACAAAACTCTGTGTCATGTACACCTATGAGGCCCACTTAAAGAGTTTCCTTCTATAATCCAGCAAGAAAAACATTTAGGGTTCTTCCAAATCCCCCGACTCCTTTATGTTAGATTTCTGTTGCCAAACATCATGTTTCAGAGGGTGGAACACAGGCTTAGTGCATGATACATCTATAAATGTCCTCCATCTTGAAGGCTCACCTGGAGGCACCGTTCAGGGATACAAAAGAAAAGCAAAGTGCAATGAGATGCTAAGCTGGGTTTAGACACAAAGTGAAAAAAGAAAAAAAAAAATCAAACAAGCAACAACAAAAACAGCTAACTTTGTAAAGTGTGGACTGCAACGTATAAAATATTTGTTTTTTTTTTGTTGCTGCCTTCTTCAACAGCCCGTTTATTGCCTACTGCTACCAGATTACTCCGAGCAGCTAAGCCTTTCAGAGACAAAGCCATCAATTTTACGCCTCTCATCTTTAAGGTCTCAAATCAATGCTACCTCAAAGACAAATTCATTTTCTCCTTTCTCTCCTTGTTAGTGTGAAATGCACTCGGCAATTACTGACTAAGAAATCAGTTAATGTCTTTTCACATCGCAGAGGATACATTACAGGTGTACTTCTAAGTTTTGTAACTACAAACACTTAGATGGGATTTTTATTCTTTATTTTCTAAATTGCTATTCACTTTCTTTAATGGCAGACATTTAAAAAGCTGAACTCTTTCAGTAATGGTTTGTGATCAAAATGCTTGAGCAGAACACAGATGTTTTCTCTAAATCTGTGTGAAATGTTTTGAGCAATACGCAGAAAAATCAATATGGGGAATGACCTGAGCTAATCACTTGAGGGCCAGAATTAAACAGGCAGGATGTAATCCAGAGTCTGTGCAAGGTAAAGAAACAATTGGCTGAGGTCAAAAATTTTCTGCTTAATTCCCTTTGCCAAAATTCCCTTAATATGAACCCATAATCCTGAGCGCCCCTCCAAATTGAGCATCACAGCCAAGGTTGATCTTCATGACAGAAAAGGACACTGAAAATAATAGTTGTTTGTTTAAGGAGGGAGAGAAGATGCACTGGATTTGGCGTTCGTGGTTACTTCCCTCTGTGGTCGATGAATCTTAATGGGCACAATTAATTTCCTTTACGCCTCAAGAGCCCCTCTGTTTCTGAGAGTGAGACATTATTTCAGCACCATTAGATTACCCTGGAGAATAGGTTGTTTAATTCAACAACATATCATGGGCAGCAATAAATCCTAATAGCTAGACAGTAAAGAAGTTAAAGGTGTAGATCTGAACAAAACAACTAATAAACAAGAACCAATTATTTTCAAGTGCCATTCACAGAGCCGGGTGTGCTGCGGCTGCGGCTGCTGGCATTGGCATCGAGAGATGCCTCCTTCTTGAGCACGCAACATTTCAAAATGTTCTTGTAAAACACACTTAATGATCCACAGTGACAGGCTCTGAAGCAGAGATGCATTTCTGATTGGATCCCAATGACAGAACAGTGGAAGGAAATCAGCACTTAAAGAGTAATGAGTGACATCAGCAGCTACGTTCTGGTGCTGCGGCAAGTGGCAAAACCAAGCCTATGTGGCTTTACTATTTACCGAAGCATTACAATATCTGAGACAGGACATTAAAGCGTTAGCTGAAAATGCTTGATGATGGCTACTTCCCTCCTCTCCCTGAGACTCTTTAGAGACAAGGAAGGTAATTATGATAATTCACTTGTTAATTACATTTACATACACCCGGATGTGAGCCGTTCAGCTAGTGGTTTGCATGCATGACAAACTCATTAATGTTTGAGTATTTCTCATATCTCCATGAGCATACTCTTTGCTGAGGCTTTAGTTGTTCAGCAAAATAGACACAAACTTGGCATCCCCCTCCCTCGGTGTCGAGTTATCATGCTGGGGAGATTCCAGGGAACAGCAGGAAAACAAACAGACGTGTTGACAAGAGGCCAGAGTTCATGAGCACACAGCCTCCATTGAAACATCAACCCCCTCCCTTCAACAGCACAGGTCAAGAATCAGATTTCCTCCCCCCTTTGGCAACCCCTCCCGAATATCCAGAAGTTAAAAATCCTAATCTAATATGGACCAGGGCTCAGAAGGGGGCAATCTGAGCGTCTAATGTATCATTGAGTCAGGTCAAGATTCTTGTTTCCCCACTTCATACAGGAGACTTATCTATGCTGTATGGGATAAATTGGTCGCTGTCAGGTAATTAAGCCCATTATCAGCCTGATGTAATGTGCCTGTCTGACGACACGTATGTTGCCTCTCAGCACTTCACAGATTAATTTAAGACCGTTTACCGCCTGACATGATTTTTCACTGTAATGGACGTCTCTTTCCAGACATTCGTCTGCACAGATGCACCACGCGGCCCATAACTCACACAGATTTAAGCCTTTGAAAAATATTAGCCCACAAAAGGTTGCCGATTATCTCCTCATCTGTTATAAAAAAAATGGCTACAGCGAAGTTAAAGAGGTAACCATGGAAACACAACTTGAAATCCTGAGCAAGGGAGGAGAGGATAACCTCTGTCATACTGTGCACAATACTTCTCAGACATGTTCCCAGCATGAGAGGGAAGTTCAGGAGGGCAGTGTTCATAATGGTTTTGGATAAGGCCAGAGATTGAAGAATTTGATGGGGTCCCCGCATCTGCTGGATTGAATGCTTCAGCCTGCCTCATGGTAATAAAGAAGCGGGTATTGTAGCGCTGCGACCCCTCAGGGAGCTATCTGTCATTCCAAGGTGAATCTGTAATTTGTGTCTGCAAATGAGGCCTTTCCCTGAGAATAACACAACCCCCTTTTCTTTATCTCACCTGAATTGCATCCAAAATTAAAAAGCAGCCATCTGTGACATCCCACGCTCCAGCCAAACAATAGAGGAATTACACAAAGACAATGGACTACACAAAACTAAGCTGTTCTCACCTTCAGCAGGATCCGGCGGCCCAAAGTCCAGGTCGTAGCGCAGGATATAAAAGTTATTCCACACGTACAGCTGGTTGTCCCTGGGGTTGTAATCCACAGCGGTGATGTACTGGTACTGGTTGGGGAATAGGATGTCGGTATACTCGCCCTGACTCAGCTTGGTGTTATAGATGTAATCGATTTGGCTCCGGCTGGCTTCGCTTTCATTCTCCTCATAGGTTGAGCGCACTACATGCAACACGCCGCATACCATAAAGGCGTTGGAGGCTGAGCGCTTGTCATAGGCTGTGTCCCAGGTGGCCTCAAAGCGGAGAGTGTATGGGTTGAGCTGGCTCACCACTATGCGGCCATTGTTTTGCTCTGTGGCATAGATTACCCACAATCCCCTCTCATCTACTGCAAGGTCAATGTCCGTCTTGCCACCCCATCGGTAAGGTGAAGTGTCATGATAATTGGCATTGTTTACAATAGCTTCACCGCTTTTGATGCGTGTGCGCAGGTCAAACTTCACAATGTTGCGCGTGCGTTCCTTGTTAAAGAAGATAGCACCATCGTACGCCACAAAACCTGTCCCATCCACACGGTGCGGCAGTTTATAAGAAGTTGTCTGGCGACCATTTTTGAAGTCCTCCAAAGAGGCATACTCGATGAGGGTGTCTGTGCGGTATGGTGTCCAGGGCATGAAGAAGACTTTGTCTCCAGCTTGCAGCGGGTCTTTGCACCACGACCCAGCCTGCTGCTCGGCCTCAAACAGGAACGTGGCGGCTCCTATCCCCTTCAGAGTCCCGGGACAAATGAAAACTAGTGATAGAGAGGAGAGTGAAACACAGTACAACAAGGCAAAATGTTAAAACCACAAATCACTTGTTTGACAGGCAAGATTCTCGCTGCTGTGCGACTCAAGTGCAGGACAAAAAGATCAAGACTGTGAATTTGGAGGAAGCTTTTGACTAGTGCTTTTGTACTTATGAGTAGGGAAAAAAGAAAACAAATGTATGTGTCAAAGATTGTTTAGAATGAAAAATGTGAGGTTACTTGCATCTCAAGGGTCTGCTGCTACTCCGTAACAAGAACAAAAACAAATTAAATGTGAAGGGAAAAAAAGTATAAAAATCCTGCAAATAAAAGACATGGGAAATGGAGGAAGTAGAGTTCACAGTGTTTTTGTTTTATTTTGATCAAATACCAGCCTGTCTCTAATGTCAAATGCCAAGTGAAGAGCTGGGTATATGGACACACTGCACATGCATACTCACATGACTAAGGTCTTAAATTAAAATGGAAAGGGGGTGGGGGGTGGGGGGGAGGGACAGACTTCACATCTTGTGATAAGAGTGAACAACAGGTTGTCAATGGCAGTGACGGCAGCAAAGCAGAGGTAAAAATGAAAGTGGAGGTTGGGGAATAGATAATACAACAGTGGTAAAGGATTTTCACTACTTCTGTGGTGAAAGACAAGAGTAACCACTGATGGGTGAGGGAGGCCATGGCAAGGTTCCCATTTAAATGAATTAGTTCTGGATAAAAAGGGACACAGTGATTTTTTTTGTTTTCTTTTCAAACTTTTTTCAGTCGGTGCCAAACTCACTCAGCCATCACTGCTATTTCACGTCACGTGCTATGGGTGCAGCAGAAGTTGGGCCAAGCAAACTAACACTGAGCCAAATAAGAGTATATACACAAGTAGTCATTCTTCAGGTGTTACATTACTAGTAGAGGGTCCCAGGAACAAATTGGCACTGAACAGTCGGTGTTTTCTTTCATATTGCAAAGACAAGCTAAGTTTGCTGACCGTGGTTGTCATTTGAAATTCAGTTCTGCAAATCATTTGGATTCCATGGGTGCAAACAATCCTCCTATGGATTTAGCATTTGACAGCAGAGGCAATCAGGAGGGGAGGGGAGGGAACGTGAAGGGAGCTGTACTCAACACCACAGAACAAGGAGCCGAAGGAGGGGGAGGGAAGGACCAGACCACTCATTTACCTTTTTGCTCCACTTCTATTTCAGGCATTGGAAAAGAAAGCAAAAAAAGAGTGCAAAAAGGGAGAGAAAGGTTATCATGAGTCAACTAGCAGGTACAAAGAAAGAGAATTAGTTGGAGGGTATGACCATGAAATGAACCACAGGGCAGCTTGGAGGAAATAGAGCTGGAGGAGGAAAAAAAGGTGTTTGTTAGTGAAACGGCTTCTCATCCTAGGATATAAAAACAGACAAGTTATGACTAGAGACAAGCTATGTGCCATGCTTTCCAGCACATTAAACTCTTCATTCTTACCATCTTTATCTGCCAACAAAATAATGCATTGGCCACTGTAAAAGCAGAATAAATCCCTCTAAAAATGCTTCCCCTAAGTGGCAGGAGGAAGAAAAATCTCAAAGCCCTGGTCATATTTAGATGTATAACATTCTTAGAGGAACAGAGCAGAAATGCTTCTTGGCATGTCTTGACTGAGGATGGAATTTGTTCAAACTTTCTAAACACAAATCAAAATTCGATTCCAAACTTGCTCGCCCACACACGTAAAACACGACATGGTGCTAATGTTACGGCCCTGACTCTTAAATGAGCCAACGAGAGCAACAGCACATGAGATGACTGATGGATAGTCGACCTAATATGGAGTTTCTTAAGTGGACTGTTGCAGCTGCATATACTGGGTGGAGGGGAGAGGCTGGAGACGCGACGTGAAAGATTGGAATTTGGGGAAAAAATGAGAGCAAAGAGGTTAGTCGTGGGGAACGGGACAGGAGGTGAGAGGGAGGTCTGTTTGAAAGAAGAAGAAAAGAAGAGTGAATATTTCTGAAAATGTTTACAGTTCATCAATTTAAATACTAAGTACATTCACAGGCAGGAATGAAGCCTTCAGCTTCTTTTATAAACTACTCTAAAGCACCCTTTTAAGGAAGATTAACTTGAAAATAGCTCTGGATTTAACCGACTCTGCAGTACATTTAATTAAAACCACTGGAAGACTTGAGATGATCTATGACCGAGTGTTGGAATTTGGTTTAATCTGGAAAAAAAATGCAGAGTTATCTTACAATTTTAACATATTTACACTGACTTAAAGTAAAATCCTCCATTTTTGTTACTAATATAAAAAAAACATGCTTCCTAATATATCTAATACTATGGGAACCATTTAAAAGGTCAGTTCACAGAAATTACAAGAAAACATATTTTCTCCTTCACCCTTAATGATGTCTAGTCAAGCAGACAGTTAATTTTTATTTGTCCAGGTGTGGAAGTATCCAGCTAATAGATTTCTATCAGTGCACAAATAAGAGGAAAAAATAGGTCTTGTTTGTTCAGTAGAAAGTGGTGCCAATGTCAACTGATCACAGTGAGGTCTGTGGATTGTCCACAAAAACAGCAATACTGTTTCTAAAACAGATTTCTCCATTAAGAAAATAATTAGATGCTATGAGCCCAACAAACTATAAACCAGAAATAAATTTTCCGCTGTGAAAGTCAAAGTCTTACAAAGACACGAACAGGACACATAAACAGCATCCAAATCCAAATAATAATAACAATAATAAAAAAACAGTGAGTCAATCTAAATCTCATCTTACTGGATGTTTAGGTGATTTCAGTTAAAAAAATCAATTGTAGAAAAGTGTGATTTTATTCCTTACCTAAACAAAACTAAACACAGTTTACGATATATGTTGACAGCATCGCAGGCCTTCAGCTGATGAGTGTGACACACTGAAATGTGTAACTGCTTGCAACTTCCTTAGTTGCTGAAAGCACATTAAACTGACAGCAGCCAAAATTCTAATCTTGCTGCTGGAGATTTACAATCAATTAGCTCAAGTTAATCTCCCACCAGTGAAACTTGGCATGTCAGCTGTCTACAGTAGCTGTGCTTCTATAAAACTGTCAAAAGAAGTTAATGTGACCTTTTGAGGGAAAAAAAATGCAAATTAGGCATATTTGCATTACCTGGTATGAAACGAGCAAACTTTGCCTGTGTAGTAACCTGAGAAGGTGGCAGTACTGGCTATTGTACATTATGTATTACCATAATAAAGACTGTAAGTTCTGCTGGTCACTAATTAAAAATTGACTAATTGACTAAGAAGACTAAAACAAACCAGTCCCTTTGGTTATACGCATGAGGAGAGTAATCTTCAATAAATATCTTAAATTTAGCATGTCGTACTGCTCTTTAATGTCAATGAGAGGAGGTGGAAACATGAGTAAAGAGTAAAACCATGGTGATTAAGACCACAAACTCATTTAGATAGCTGTTCATTGATGTTGCAAATGTAGTCAGCAGCAGAGTCATTTTCCCGTAGACACCAATACAAACTGACACCTTTTTTGTGATTATAAGTGTCGCCTCCTGTTGATTGCTTGATTAAAGGTTTCAAGCACTTTGTAAAGGATTCTTTTTAAGATGGTCTTCAGTCTCAGAAGTGTCTGGCCATTGTCATTAGACAGGCAGTGCTGATTAAAAATGGTAATAATGTCATTGAAATTTTCTTCCTGAGTAGGAGAAAAGACAAGTAGTTTAATTAGTCATTTGCTTGCTTTGGTGTTTAATTACTCAATGTATCTCACAAGCTGGGTTCCAGATGCAGGATGGGACCTCAGCCTAGAGGCAAATGTCTCAAATATCAAGAACAGCCAATAAAATCATTAAACTATACACATGACTAGACTCCATTAGAGGTAATTGAGAAAATAGGCTCTTTGTCATAACTGGAGTATATTGAACCTTTAAAAGACTGAAAATCTATATCTCAGTATGACTTTTCCTTCTTGATAATACAATATTTCACCACATACACGTGTTGAAGTGTCATCTGTAATACGAACTGTGGAATATTTTTAAAAGGAGAGGCGGTAGTCACATCAGACACTTTAATATTACACAGTATGATATTTGGATGGCAATACTTACTATAGGGAACACACTCATACTGGACCTCTAAGTACTTGTAGGTGCCAGGGCATGGATCAGGAAAGACATCAGAGCCAGTGACAACCACACACTGCGTACGGTTGTTGCACCTAGAAAAAAGAAAGATTGACCAGAGATTTCATCATGACTACCCACAGCAAGAGTACTCCGCAGAGACAACATTAATAACACAGAGGAGGGAAAAGTTCATTGTTACAGTCACATTGACATTGACGAAATCCCAGCCAGCACTGTCATTTATGCATTCTAGCTCAAACCTTGGCAAGAAGAGAGAGGAATGAAAGCATTAAAGGCGCGTAAATGAAGGTGATGGGATGAATGACAAAGAGAGGGAGCGTGGCTAAAGGCATGTTAGGAATTACTGTCTCCATACCGCTATTGAAAGAGAAGACATTCATTAAAACACACACGACAGGTGGCAGTGACATGCAGAGGACTGGACTGGGTGGCCTCAAGTATAACAGAGCAGCTCCTCTGCATGTTCACCCAAACAAGACATGAATGTGTCATCTCAGTGAAAGGTTATTTGCCTTCCAGGATGATATGGTGTCCCTCAGTGAATTAACAGTCTGATGTGTGAATTGCAAGGACAGTTTGTGTGTGTGCATGTATATGTGTTTGTGTGTGTGTGAGCGCGTGCACATTGGGAAATGTTTCTGGGTGCTAAGGAGTTCATGTAAAGAGGCAGAGGGAAGAAAAAAAAAAGAACAGCACAGGAAGGAGTTTGTGTAAATACTGTATAGGTTGAAATTGGCTCCACTTCAATCAAGCTCTCTTGAAGCAGAAGGATTGAGAATGATGTGAGAAGAAAGAGGCAAACAAGAAAGAGAAGGGGAAAAAAGAAAACTGGCACTAAAATAGAAACATTCAACAATTTGCAAGCCTGTGATAAATATTTCAGAAGGTCAGAAGCAGAGATGCAAGTCGGACATAGATTTGAGTACTTGACAACAAACCATTAGAGATCGAAGATGCCTTGTCACTGCACAGGGCTGCACAAAAACCACATTTAACTGTGACTGAAGCAGGATGCTAAAATGATCCTTTAAAGAAACGGGTACATATGCTGGCATGACTTTACTTTTCACTGAATATTATTTGCTCAGGAACACCTTTCTCTTAAAAGGAATAGATTATCAAACATGCATAAATTTGAAAAGAATAAAAAAAGGTGCAAAGTTCATTGAGGAGTTGAAAAAATAGTATCAGCATCGTCAGCGATGGTTTAAACTTCAATCCAATTCCAGCTACACAAGAGAGTTGCTTTCATATCTGCTCTGCAGCGAATCCTCGGGAGAGCTGCCACGAGGAGAGAAGGGTTACTGTATCGAAACGTGAACTGACTGACAGCAGGTAAAAGCAACTGCATCACCTCAAATACACTCCAAAATATTCCACTTCATTCAGCATTGAGTGTTTTTAAGCCTGACTGACAACAGCTCCCAGTGCTGGAAAATAAACAGTACTGTCTTTGTAGGTTTTGAGGTGTTTGTGCTTGAGTCTTTTTCTGCTCAATACAAAGGTTATAATGTACAAAAATCTGTCATGGATGCTATTTGAAGATCTAACATACGGATGATTTTACGTAGTTCTTTGTACTGTTTTATGCAATGCTGTACAACAAATAAGCTAAATTAATCTCACATTGAATACATAGGATCATTTACAGATGAACACATGATTTACAAAAATATCTATACTATTGTCAAAAAGAGTCAAGGCTCTTTTCTGGTTATACAAATGCTTGTTAACCCTAACCTTTACTTGGATACAGAACAGTTAAGCTTTAGCATCACTTACACAGCACCATTATAATATGGCACACAGCTAACAAGCTGTGAACAGAAAGAATACATACTCAACTTTTAGCTCCATTTAAAAAAAAAAAATCTCTTCCATCTCCATGGGAAAACATATTTGTCTATTTGGGGGTTGTCTGTGGCACATAGTTGTGTGCAGGTAGTCTGATGTGAGCATTGTGACCAAAAAGAAACATTTGAGTTGGCTAGAAAACCAAAGCATTGAGTTAAAAGATAAAAAGTTAGGGGAAAATCCTCTAAAGGTTCAACACTACAAGAGAGAAAACCTTTCATGTTACATCATTTGATCTTTTGTAAGAACTAAATATTGATTAGTATCTTCATGCAAAGATCTGAACATCTTTTCCACTGTTAATTTATTTCAAGCTTTAAGAAGCTGCTGTGGCATTTTGCTCTGCTGTAATTTTTAGATGCGCTGGAGAAGAGGGAGGTGTTGTTGCTAGGTATCTCGACAATCTGTTTTTAACAGCAGCTAATTGCATGTGATCTTTACTGCACTGAGTACAATCTCATAGAAGGAAAGTGTTTAAATCCTGCTCTCTTTCTATCAAGAAGCTGCACTTTTGACCACATAAAAAATCATTCTGATAGTTTTAAGGGGTCAGAGAAGGGGTGGCCATTGAAATAAGGTAATGGAAGGCAAGAAAAACAGATGTATTTTGATTGTTTTTTTTTCTGCATGTGCAAGTAGTTTTTAATTTGTACGCTGGTGTAGAGGTGAGGGGGAAAAAGCAGGCAGAGAGAAAGGTGGAACACGCCGTCCATTCCCAGCACATCTCTGAGGGAATGGCCACCTGTATATTAAACAGGATCCACTAGCCTGAGGTTCCATCACTCTCTTCATGCATCTTTCATCCAGCCACGTTTATGTCAACACCAAAACATTTTTCTTGACAAAACCCTTTGATGTAGCCTTTGTAGAAAATCAAGCCATTTGATTTCTGTCTGGTTGTTTTTGTTGTGAAAAACGGGCTGCTGATGAATACTTTCTGCCGCAATTTCCAAAGCAAGGAAGCTGCCACTCGTGCAGCAGACATCCAACTGTTTCCATCTCCCCAGTCGTGTCTAATATGTTTGTTTATCCATCTGTGGGGCTCTTGCCTTTTGTTAATCCTGACAGTATTGACGGGGCATTGTGACAGAGTTTAAATACCCTTGTTCTACTTTGCTGCACACCGATGGCGGCCTGATCATGGTCACCAAAAGATTTGTAAGTCCTTCAACATCCCCAGTTATCATGTCAACTTTAATTACAGTCAGATGCCCATTTCCACTGATCTGAATCATTACAATAATTCCGGTTAAGAGCTTGTGGTGCAGGCTTTACACAAAGCCTTTGCTGCACCCCGCCTCCTGGGAATCTGTGATGGAGATAAGTTTGAAGTGCAGTGCCACTGAATCTGAATCTGACTCGTCAACAGATGTGTAGCAGTTTGCAGTTAAGCTAAAGGGCATGGACACTCTCAGAAGCGTGTTACTGTATGACTATAGTGGGACTGTGGTGTAAATTTAGAAAGACAACAGGACTAAATGTATTCATGGAGCTCTTCTGTAGAGCTTTATCTCACGGGAGTAAATACTGAAGAGAACGTAGCTGGAAGAATCCCAGAGGTCTGACATGGTGGGCGATGATGCTCAGAAGCCAGCTTTAAAGAGGGAGCAGGTTAAGACAGAGCAGTGCATTAGAAAGCGAACTGTGCTGGTTACTATTTATGAATAGTTCATCCAGTGCCCTTTAAAAATACACACACCTCTAGGGGTAAGCAGCAGTCAAGCTGAAGTGTTGCTGCGCTGTCGTTTGACAACGAGGCAGCATCCTGTGAGAGGGTAACCAGGATAAAAGGCATGATGATGGGCATTGCTCACTACCTGAGGCAAAGCCACTTCAATGAACTACAAGTGTTTGAACAAAGCAAGCGTAGTCTTCCAGATAGGGAATTAAGAGGGTCTTCATGTGACTTACGGTCTCTCTGAGATATGCTGATTATGAGTCAAACAGAAGCAACAACACGCAGCTGGTGTGAAGAGCTCTGCTGCAAGGATGTCGCTTCCTGCCTGTCAAGAATTAATCTGCGCCCCAGTTTTTTTTTTTTTTAGATTTCAAATACATAGTCTCGTACACCATGGTATAACAATTTGAAAGGTGTAAGATGATGCCAATTTGACTGTACGTATTCAACTGCCGGCACATATTATGCTTTCTTTCACTTTCTTATATTCTATTTTGTACATGTAAGCTTCTGCAGAGTCACAAAGCCCAAAGCCTTCACCCGTGAGAGCTAATCTTTCTTGTAGAAAACTCTGCTCCTGGACTGCCTAAAAAGTCTTTATTCGTCAGGTTTTTCTTCTGTTACTCAATGACATCATTGGGTAACATTTTAATAAAGCCTCCATAGTAACTAGAAAATCTGACCAATCAGATGAGACTGAGCTTTTCATAAATACGAGAAAATTTACTTTTTTATTTTTCAACATTAAGACATGCCTATATGTTTGAGTATATGACTTAAATAAGATGATGAATGTGTGTAAAAATCGGCTTTTTAAACAGTTCTTTGGTGTGCAGTCGTAACTTGAGAAAAAAAAAACGAAGGCCAGTCTTTTCCTCCCTAGCTTCTGTTTATGTTTTTGAAATAAGATCCCTCCTCTCCCCCAGCGCTTTACCTTTGTGATATAATCTTGTAGGCATCAGGGAGGTAGCAGTTGACGTTTTCCATCTGGAACGGGTCAGCGTCACAGATCTTGTCATCAGTGCGGCCGTAGTTGGCCGTCTCGATCATTATGACATCACTGCCCGGGCAGCGGAGATCAATTGCATATCCTTCACATGAGAGTTCTCTTCTGACGAGCCCGAATGGCAAGGCTGCACGGCTGAACCCTGACACACAGAAACACACAAAGACAGAAAAGACAGCAAATGGCAAAATTAATGGGGTTCACTGCTTTTATACAATAAGGCTGCACATCATGCTGTAAAAATCTGCTGGCACAATATAAATAGGCAGCAATGGTCCAATGTTTACCACAGTTTTAAACAGACGGATCATTACACGCGATCCAGGGATGGGGAGAGGCGAAACAATTCATTTCTCCATCCTTCTGTGGTCAGGGCTGTCAAATTTTTTGACTCATTGGAGAACGGTGGTAATCTAATAAATTCCTAAGCAAATAAAAAGGTTGCTGTGAGGATGGTCTCCACCTATGTAGAGCATCTGCCACTACGGTCAAATCTGTTTGGATTGGGAACAGTTTGTTTTACAGTAGTATGAACCCACCTCATTTGTTTCTTTAGCTTTATTTGCTCTATAAAGAAATGCAGAATCCCAGCAGAATGGAGAGCAATATAATCCATTTTACAGTGCCGGCAATCGAACAGGGGACAGTCTGGAGTCCACACAGGAGGAATAATCTATAGATGGAGCAGAGCGAACGGGAGCAAAGCCAAATAGCTCTACTTTGGATGAAAATGAACGATTTTGCGCACATCTGTGCCCCATTTCAGCAAATCACATCAGAAGAAGTTACTCTTCATTATTTCCTTTTTTTTCATAAGTAATGAAATGTACTGTCACAAATACTGCAGAACTACAAATGTGATGATTTGTAAAGAGAGGGGAAGGAAGACAGAGAAAACGTTTTTGTTAAATGGGGTTAAAATAATCCAAATTGAAGAATCAAACTGTCTTCAATTCTGAGAAAACAATTAGGGAATATCTAAGTAGAACATGGAAATGTGGTCCATTAAAGAAGAGCAAGCAGAGCTCTGCATGAACTGTCAATAATGGCCGTTGTTTTCAGCACTGGTGGGCCCTGGGGGAGGCAGCTACCATTTGTATTTTCTGCACTGCTCTCTCCTAATTAGCCCTCCTTTCAGCCTGTTACCTTTTCCTTGCTCCCATTGGCTCCCAAGCATTGTCATGTACTAACACTTACCACCCTGGGTTCACTTTGCCCCCTCACTCTAATTATCCACACACTTTTGACAGTCAGGGCCTGATGCAATTAGCATTGTTTGAACTGCTCAAAGCTGAAGCGATTTCGACTTGAAATTCCTACCCTTAAAACCCGACCCACATGTCTGCTAGTCATTTCAACTTGCTGCGCCCGGCTCACTCATAATGATATTCTATGTAACTCTGCACATGCCACACCAGAAAATAGAAAGAAATGACATCTGTGAAGCATTTACTGTTAAGAATATAATGTTAAAGTCATTGCATATTAGGAAAAACTTCTGCACACGCTAGTAAAGGTAACGAGAGAACAAAATATGAAACTAATGGTATAAATTCTCTGGCATTCAGCCACTAGACATTTCATTATAAAACCATGATCCATCTAATGGCCAGTAGATTCTGCTTAGCTGGACTGTTTATCACCTCATTAGAAGACGTCAGTGTAGCCAAATCATAAGTGAAGGGCTGTAGGGTCACTCCATCTTTTCCAATAATCATGACAATTACCCAAACCTTTCAGAAAACCTGTCCAGAATGGTGGATGATAAAACACAGAGAGAAGTCGGCGGCTTTACTGCGAAGACTAATGATCGCCCCGCCTGCCATTCCTCATGGAAGGAGTGACGGGTTTATCACGGCAGCCACAGAGAACAGACAGAAAGAATGCATCTCATGGGGTTTTAAAATTCTGAGCGGAGGGACAGGCTTTCGGCTAAAACACCCTCATGGACACACACACACACCATCTGCCATTTCAAACTCCCTCTCCCTGGCTGTCCAGTGGTGGTTCTGCCTATCTATCAGAGAATATGGCATGATGGCATGCTGTTGTCAACAGAAGCCTAGCGATTGATTAGGCTTGTGCCGTGCTGGCCTCCTCCTCCCTCGCCTGTATAGATCTCCCTGGTCATAGGCTAACACTACATCAATTAGGGGGAGTATCTAGTCTGTGCTGGCGGCCTAAAGAACAAATTGCTTCTTCTCCAAACTGCGGATAGTTCTGGTCTCATTAATGACTGTCTTGTCAACTTGTAATTGGGCATGTAATGACAAATCTGTCTAAAAAATCTTGAACATGCTGTGTTCAAACGAGGATTTTCTTTTTTTGTCATAGTGTGGTAAGTAAAGCTGAATTCAAAGGGAAATTTATTTTTGGCAATTTAACTTGATGTTTGAGATCCCAGGATTTAGACACAGCTAAAAAGGGAAAACCACGTGACAACAAAGGTTTCTGGATGTGCGTTTTCTTCTGTGTGTGGATTTCCTTGGTTTAAACAAGTTTTGCAAGATTTTGAAAAAAAGAAAACAAGATTGTTTGTGTGCACAGCGTGTCTTGGGGGGCATGAAAGGCTTTTCATCTCACGCTTTGTGCTTTGTTTGACTGTTCAACTTTGCAGGAGTTGAGATTGCGACAGAAGGCCACCAGCTGCAGGGAAAATGGTGTCAAGAAAACTGCAGGACAAAATCTATAGCACAAACCTGGTGTGAGTACGTCGAGAACAGAGTGCTGTTGCTGTAGCAGTGCTTCAGTTTGACATTAAATTACAAAATCAGTAAGGAACCTGTAAGCTTGATATAGACCATGTAGTCAAATCACCATGGTAACCACTTTGACTTAGCGATAATTGGCTCTGATCCTCATTCCTGCTCTTGTTGACATGAGGCCTTATCATGCATTCTGGTCAGTGAGTGACTGCGCGGAAAGTAGCTTTTCAGATTCCTCCCCTGACCTGCCTGCTAAGCCGTCTATTGAGCTCAAGAGAGCAAAGCAAGGCCGAGACTGCGGCTCAGTATGTTGCATTCTGGGATTTTTTTTTTCTTTTTTTCTCCACTTGACAGCCTATAATTCACTGGTGACAATCCCCCTTATAATACATATTTTGTTTTCTATCAACACCCTTGAAATTGGAAGTGGCACTGTGGCTCAGATGGGTGCATCTGAAACCATCCACAGAGTTACACTCTGTGGCATTTAAAACCCTGGAGATAAAACGGAAAGATAATGGAGGTTTGGTGTTGAAATATTGCCATTTGGCAACTGCGAGCTGCAGACCGTAACACAAATGATCAGGTTCATCTTTGCTGGTCGGTGCAAGGCTATCAGGAGCGCAGTCATGACCAACCTTTAACCCTTCAAGCTGCACAGCAGGACATCAGACGGTGGGAGAAAAAAAAACTGAAGGAATGTTTGATCAAAAGAGAGAGGGGGAAAAAGGAAAGTGGACCACTTTTTGGAGGCTAGAGAGAGTGACGAGGGCTAGCACAGACAGAGAGCAAAGGCGTTGGTTGATGCTTGTCATTCCCCATTAAGGTTCCTTTGATTGGCCTTTGTGGTCCTGGAAACGGCAAACAGCTGCATGCAAATGGCCCTGTTTCCCCGAGGCTGGCCCCCATTGTTCTGAGCTTCAGTTTGACAGGGACGCTTTCTTTTGCAGCATAAAGGAGGGTGTAGCCTTTAGTCAAATAAGAGTGCCCCCACCGTGGTCACAGCAGGAGTACTCCGAGATTGTTTGTCTTTTTATGTTGTTTCATTCCTGATACTACTGGTAGCCAACATCTCTGGAAGAAAGAGTAAATCTTAGAGTCAAGCTTTCCTCCAACAGTGGGAGATGGCTCCATAATCCAATATCCGGAGAGACGGAGTGGTCATACCACAGGTTTTACTCTGGTGGATTAAAGATTCTGAATAGAAACCTGTAGAGTGGGCCAAAAATATCAAAAACAAAATAGATTTCTCAACAAATATGGGACAAAGTCTCATCAATGTTTTGCCCTTTTTGCCCTTTTTTCCCCAGCTTCACTGTTCTTTATTTCTGAGGTGTTCAGCAGAAGTTTCTGATTAATGGCCAAGAAAGAAAATTTGCTTTAATTTTGAAAACTAAAAATCAAGAAGCCACTGCAATGAAACACTAACTTATTAGATATATCTCATGCACAGAATAAACTTCACTGCCTGTGCAAATGTCTCGATATTAGATAAGTAATTCCAGGCTACCAAGAAATAAAAAAATAAAACAAAAATGTCAATTCCCCACACTGCCATTCATAATGTATCTTAAGATGCTGCTCAAAATGTTCCCAAATGCAGAAAATGACCACCCGTCAGATGTGAGAGGCACACAAGAGAGAGGTGGGAGATTAGAAAGGAGATTTGGGATTTGCAAAGTAACACCTGCTTTTCAAATACAGATGACACCCCAAGAAGTCTTCGCTAAGCCTCGACAGTCCATATTTCATTTCAACTGTCGAAATGCGGTGAAACACTGAAAATCAAGTTGGACATATGGCACCATTTCCCATGACACTTTAGTCCCCGCTCTGGTCCACCTTGCTGGGAATTGTTTCTAAAGACAGTGTCAGACAAGACCGCAAACCCCGGGGCTACACCCGCCTTTCCCAGACGGCTGCTATCAGACACTCTTGATTCCCATATCAGAATTCTAAAATAGCAACTGGCAATATAGGATCGAGTCCATTTGTGGTTAGGTGAAGCACTCTGAGTCGTATCCCTTTTCTCTTTGGTGAGACGTGAATTCAGCATCGCAGGTTCAAATTCCAAAGCCACAATTTGTATTCATGACCACTACCTTTTCTCCAATTCATTCTTTAAATGTTTTCCTCACTCAAAAAAGAAGTATAGGAAGAAAGAATTACATTTTCTATGTTGACACATGTCTGGTTGAGAGGGTTTAAAGAGAAGGATTTGTCATATTGCTGAGGTTAAATTCGACGGATCCCGCAGCTGCCTCTTGACTCCTCAGGTGGGTCCATTTATAGAAAGCTAGATGCTATCACACCAGATGGAGGAATTTAATATTTTCTCTGTTAGATTAGCAGTAACACATCAAACAAAAAATGTGGTGGTTTTCAACCAAAGTCTTATGCTCATGTTGACATTTTAAAATTCAACTAATTTTAAAGAGTGGGGAAGTCCAGATTAAATGAAAGACATAATATATGAATGGATGTCAAAAGATTAATCCTGATTAATCACATTACCTTTACCACTTCTAGAACATATTTAGAATTAAAGGGGAATTATCTTGCATGGTTTTAGGGGGACGCGGGGGCCTGTTGCCCCATACTCATCATTAACTGGGCTGCTATGCTGGTGCTAGGCTGCCTGCTTGGCTAAATACTGGAGCTATCATGAAAATTCCTTTCTCCATCACTCACATATATGAAAGAACATATGAAAACAGACCCCAGGTTTAAAAAAAACTAAATTCCCCTTTACAAGGTCTCTCACCAGGAATTCTGCATTCATCTTTAGTAGACTAGACAACTGAAGCCCTGTCCTTACATGTCTCCCTAAAGTCCTTCAGCCGGTGGCAGTTTAGTCCAGAATGCTGCTGATCCCGTCCTCACAGGCTGACTTCACAACTGTCTTAATGTGAAGCTGGAATTCAGGTCTGAGTCCTGGACTACTCGCAGATTTCTGGCTTGGTTTTAGCCTTTAAGTTGTAAAACAAAAGTTAATGTATTTTCTGCACATAGCTGTACCACAGAATAAATTATTCTCTTGTTTGATCATGGGATTAATTTAGGATAAATCTTTTGACAGCCTAATATAAATGCCAATGTTCAAAAAGGACATTTTTAAAAATATTTTAAGAAATTCTCAACTTTCGTGTTTCTGGTATATTTGTGATTTGGCTCTAATGGCAGCAGTTAATCTGTTTAATTAGCCTTAAGATGGGAAACATAAACATAAAAGAGTCTTGCTTAGTCCAAAGCCAAAAAAAATCAGCCCTTCTGCACTATAAGGTAAAATATACTGTAAGGCAATAATAATATAATAATAATAATAAAGCAATATGAAGTACTAGTCAACAGGCTGGACACTGAAAATGAATGGAGAGGTCATTTTTGTCAAGTGCCGAATATCATTTAAAATTACATTCTGTTGGTTTAATTCATCTTTTATTTCTCCTTTATTTAACCAGACAAAAACCTCCCTGAGATTATAAATCTCTTTTTCAGGAGTGACCTGGCCAAGAAGGCAGCACAACCACAAGTTTACTACATGACAAACAGAGATCAACTATCAAACACCAGTACAACAAAAGAAGCAGCCAACATTAGAAATGAAATACAGAATGGGTTTAACACTGCAAAGACATTTAGAAACATTCACTTGACCAAGCAAGCAAGTTTTCCTCTTGAGCCCTTAAGATCAACTCAAACTCCCCTAGAGATATCAATTATATTAAATATAAATCGGTTTGTAGGTTGTTGCAAGTAAAAGGAGCAGCACATTTAAACCTGTTCTCACTCTAAGCACCACCAACCTTAGACCAGAATGAGTGAAGGATATATTGAGTCTGGTTTCTAGACATGTAGGTGGAGAGATATGGAGATATGCATACAGAAAAGGAACTAAGCCAGGAATCGTTTTATATAAGGAAATCAGCCAAAATGAAAGCATTGGTACGATGAAGGACAGCCGTTTAGCAGCAGTGTATGAAGTGCAGCGATGTGTGCGATTTCCACAGTCAGTAATGAAACACTGAGCACAATGGTACACAAGATCTTGTTTCTTGAGATACTGAGCAGGGGTATTCAAAAGTAACAATCACCATAATCCAGCAGAGGTAAGAAAAGAAGCCGGTTAAGGACTGTTTCCTCTAATCTTTTCATTTCTATGAGGTTGCAGAGTAAAAAGAGACTCTGTAAAGTGGATGAACCTGGTCGACGAATGAGCCGCATTTAAGCCATGTTGTTGTAATCATGGCTGCAGATCAGATGACTTTATGTCAACGTCTGACTTGGTATGTGCAGCTGGAGATATGTGGATGTGTTTTCTGATAATGACTGCTGAAATTGGCCTTTTTGGGGGGGAAAAAAAGGACAGAAGTACACCCAATGACACCCTGGCACACCCTGGGTTAATTCTGTATAAACACCTGTTCAAAGACAAAGTATACAGCAAGCAGATCTTAAAATTAACCAAAACAAAGTGACTAAACTCAAATTCCCACGGAGATCTCAAACTAAGGTCTTCTGCTTCTAAGTCCCGGCCTTCGTTGGATTTAGAGGGGGGGTTTTAAGGTGGAAATGCTTAGGCTGCAGAAACACTGATATGGTCATCTCTGACGGAGACAAGCCGCCTTGTGAGGGTATTTCAGCTGGAAGACTTGATCTCTGTCATCCTGGAAGAAAACATGTTTGAAAGATGTCTTAAAAGCTTAAATGCATTTGACAAGTTGCTTTTCCAGAGTCATGATGCTTTACATCTTGATGACTGTTGGGAAAGAGCAGTTTGCAATAAAAAGAAACACAAGCAAGACAATAAAAAACAATTCTAAAAAAAAAAAACAGAGAAATTTGCAGTTAAACATCTGACCCTCTCTGTAGAACATCTAACAACATGAAATAGTTGAAATGCACAGAGGACATCATTTTCATGTTGTAGAAATCACTCTCTGGGATTACACAACACATAGTAAATGTTTTCGTTTTTCCACAAGTGATGCAGAGTGGACATGGTGGATTATTCTGGCCCTGCATAACAGCCGGCTCAGCTGCAGAAGACTGCAGATGAAGAATTTCTCCCATGGGGCCAGAAACTGAAGAAAAAATACCATAAAGGGGAGGCTATGATAACTATGTCTTAATTTGGCTGCAAAAATTCAAGGTTTTCTCTCCTCCATCAATTGGTAGCATGATCCCTGACCCTGTGGGTGCACATCAAAGAAAACATGATGGAAAGAGGGGAGTATCATTACATTGCTAACATACATAATCCTCCAAATGCAAAGGGGAGGGGGTCAATGCTTATTAGAAGTCATGACAGGCATAATTCTGCTGAAGATGTTGCGAGCTGCGATATCTTGTGTTTTCTGTTCCATAGGCACATTAATCAGAACTGAGGAAAGCATAAATCAACACCTTTTCATAATCTACAGAGAAAACAGCCCTTTCATAAAAAATTAAATAACTGTCAGAGGCTAAACATTTAAAAGACATAAATGTTTGGCTCAGAAGATGAAAACCTTCTACAGTATATGCTCTCAGGAGAGCACCTCTGTGACAGAATTGGTTCATTGCTTGTTCAATATCCAACATATTGTTGCATCTCTTCGGGGAAGTTGATGAAACACACAGAAAGAGGTGAGTTAAAGCAACTCTCCAGAGTGCAGCAGGGTTATAGTTTCACAGGTTTGATCTACACTGAGTGATGCCTAACTCCCCTTGAAGCCCATATTTTACCCTTGCACTTAAGCCCCAGCTGGATTTTCCACGCAAGAAACATCTCTGAATAAGTCAGGTGCCTCCCAGAGGATAGAGAGGAAGAAAGAGGAGGATGAAGCAGAAAAAGAGGAGGAGGAGGATGTGAGTTAGTCTCTGTCACATGCTCATGTCTCTGTTCTTGTTTACTGGGGCAGAGTTCCCCTCATCAACCCCCATGTCCTTTCACCCAGGCTTGCCTGTGCAGAGCACAGACAGGGCGTCAGGATGAGCTGCAACTGGAACACGAATTACATGAAGAATGAACCACAACAATGATGACAAGGAGGGAAAAATGAGGGCCTCAGCATGATAATGGAAAGACAATTCTGATAAGAGGTACAAACTTAATCTTGATTGCAGCGGCAAAGCCTGCAGTGGTCTTTAACACAGTTACACCAGCACTTCCACTGGTCAAAGTTTAATATTTTCCTGTCCATGAGCAAAGCCATGTGTGGCAGAGTGGCAACTGTATTTTTGTTTGAGCAGATGTGGAGTATCCGTACTGGTTCATTAAACTGTGTTTCTGTGTTTCGTTGCAACAAAAGAATTTTTTGTGGCTCATATTTGCACAAAAACAAAAATATCATAATTGTTTTGTTATGCTTCTATTATTTTGACATGTGTTTTCCATCAAATGTACATTTCACTGCACATTAAAATACAGCTTTTAATGCAATCAAGGCAGAGTCTGTGCTGACTTAGATTAAAAAAGTGATTTTTATCAGCAATGTCTTCAGGACACATCCTGCGCTCTTACTCACAGTGTTCATCCTGCAGGAGCCCTTTTCCAGACTGCAGACTCTGCAACAACCTAATTTAAAAATGTGTTGGTCACACTAGTGTGCGTTTGCAATTGTGTCCCTTTTTGTGACACTTTATCTGCTGCATGCATAGACAAAGGCAAGCTATCACAATGTTTAGGAATATGTGGGGCAGGTTGAGAGTGTGATGACTTTGTGTTTAGAATCAATATCATTAAAAGGTTAAAACTGTCAGATTCTAGTAGGAACACAGCGGTATGGTCCTAATGATGCCATTAAGGTACTGATAAGATGGTTGGGTGTTTAAGCACCAGCACCACTGTTGGACAAAGCCCTTAACTCCATCTGGTTCAGATGCGCTGAATCATGGCTGACCCAGGGCTCTGACCTCAGCTTGTTAGGAAGCTCAGAACATAAACATTTGGAAATACAATTTCTTTTTTTTCCTGCTGTTTCAGCTAGATCATTTACCATTTCTCCTGGCATTTGGTCACTTTATAGGTGGTCGATCGGCACAGACTGTACAGGGACCTTTCTGCAGTTCTGTTTAGAGTCTCGCAGAAATTTACCAGGAAAGTCAATGAAAAAAAAGCACATTCCTTGGCAATAACCCCCTGCTATCTCTGCAGCGCTGACCACTTTGATTGACTTGAGCGTGATGACCTTGCTCCATTCCCTTCCACCAGCATTCCGGTCAATGCGAGCAGAAAACAGGAGCGCTGATAACAGATGCCCAGATGGGGAGATCTAGATGACAGACAGCTTCCTGCTCCTCATCTTCGATGAGACCATTGTGCCGTGCACGTTCAGTGAGGGTATATGCTACAAGAGGTCAATACTGATAGCGTAAGGCAAACAAAAACGTTCTTTGTGCTCGGCTGTTTCGCTGACTTTTTCTCTTGCTCTGTACTTATTCAATTTCCTGCACGGCAGGAGAGGGGCTTCCTTATCTGAGACTGTTTATACCTGCAAATCGGCTGGTGGCCTTTTGTTTGCAGGTGACCCGCCCTGAGGTGACATTTAATTCCTAGACAAAAAAATGTGTGGTCATACTCTATGGCACTGACTCTTAACCTGAGGAGATTGCTAAACCAGTGAATACAACAGAGCTACATTCATGGCCAGGAGTGTGAGCTGGCCAGCAGACAAGAGAGAAAGAAACTTAACACACATCATTACACCGACTCACATCATATATGACGATTAGCCATGCAAGAGCAAGCGAAACAGAAACCAAAGCATGTTGAACCACAGTGTAACTAGTTCCTTCTCATTTTTAGCCGCCAGTCCCTCCACCTGAAAAGGTGAAAACACAGACGCAGTACATTTCTGTAACACTTACCAAATCCAATACAATTTTTAATTGTTTGCCATCCTTTCCTCAATGTCTACATCAGTTTAACACTAACATTTATAGCGTAAATCACAGCTATCAGAGGCTAAAATGCTAGATGAGCTCGTTATGGTATTTGCAGTACGGAGCAGGGACGACAGGTAGAGACAAATGCATCACTTTGCAGCAATTTTCACAGAGTAAACAGAACTGTCGCCTCTTTCCTTTCCTCCTTCTTTTAAACTAACAATGAGCTGCTTTCTGTCCAAATGGCATTTGTGTTCTTTTACACACTTTATGCATTTGCTCTCCTTGACAAATTACTGCTTCAAATATATGTCAGGATTAAAGACAAAACAGCTGGAGAAGCAGCGCTTACATAAATACTGCTGCAGGTATTCAGAGAAGCTACCTGCTTTGATTGCCTGAACAGAAAAATGGTGTAACTTACCTGCTTTTTTGTTTTTGCATGTTTGTTTAGCTTCTGCGCTTTCTGTTCAAATAAATTAGTTCTGACATGCCTCGGAGCTATTTGAAACGATTGTGAACATTAAGACACAATAAAATCCGACAGGTTCTTGTTGCTTCTGAAAATACTTTTTATTCAACACCAAAGCTGATTTAGAATGTTGGCAAATACTTTCCAAGACGCAATGAAAGGGCAAAATCTCAGCTTTCTATAGTGTGGTCTTGATTTTATTTAGGACCTCTCTGCTTCCTCTCAAGATTAGATGCATTGCTTTGTTATGACAGCTGAACTCTCCTGTGAAACGGCACCTTACTGCGAGCAAATCTGTAAGTTTAGAACCTGAGACACACTACTTTGTGGTTGTAAGCCGGACTTATCTATTATTTGATTAAGGCAGCTGGAAGAAAAAGAAAAAAGAAAAAAAAACATGCAGAGCATTTAAGAAAGGAAAGAGTGAGGTATGCATGTGTTCGTAGTGTTTTTATAAGGAGCGTGAATCGTGCAGCTCAGAGATGAGGCAAGCAAGCGAGATTTAGGGCATCCTCAAATGAAATCAAACCGCCAGACAACTGCTGCTCTTAGACCATTAAATTAAGTGCTTGTTCATCAGCTCACCATATAACTGAAATTTTTACAGTCTTGTCTGAACACACAGTTATGGACAATGGTCTACTCTGGAGGAGAAAGAACCATAGTCTAACACTCAAGTGCTGGATGGAAACATTTCTTGCTGCTTTTGCTTTACCAAAAAACGCACTCAGGAAATCGCTGTTGCAATAAATCTAGGATGACCCCATCGAGGGTGATATTGTATTTCATTTCCTCTGAGTGAAATCCTGATCCTGGAGATTCATGTGGGTCTGGCTCATTTCAATTTCATGTTCTCTTATGATTCAAAACTTTCCAGGTTATTATTAAAAGAGCATATTGTAGTGCAATGTCATACAGAAATATATCTAGTGCACTGCACAGACATCGAAAAGCTGCAGCAGCAGCCAGGGATGGAGGCAAAATGCTGACAAAACTGCATTAGCAATTTAGAAAAGAAAAAAAAAGAAAAAAAACAGAGAAATGAGATGGTTTTTCCATCTCCATGTGGCTCCCAATCTTCAGGAAAGTCCATTCAGTCCTAATCATGAACCCCTGCCTTATTTTTTGAAATACTTCCAGTTGGGCAGAATTTCAATGAAAGCTTATATATCACATTTTTCCCCCCTTCCTCTGTGCTTGTTCTCACCATACAGATTGACCAGTCATCTGTGAATCTCCCACGGTTTAGCAGATAATTCATGATCGCCCTACCATGGACCCGCAGCATTCGATATGAATTATAAAATGGCAAGCCAAGCATATCAATGGATGACAGACTGGATGTGTATGGCCCGGGGCCAGAGAGGAGTTAGAGCACAATAGCCTCCCCCCATTCAGTTAACCCCAGGACTGGAAATACCAGTGTGGCACGAGGGAGGCTCCTCCATCAGCACAATGTATGGCACGGCTTGAGACAAATGTTGTGCCGAGACGTAGCGTTAACCTTTGCAACCTTTCAGGGAGAAGCACAGGCATGACGTTGTGTTCAACAGAGGAATCTCTCACAATCAACAAAATCCCCCTAAGTGAGCTGGATACAGTGTGTTATCCAGCACAGTGGGAGCTGGAAACCAGCAGTAATGTCATGAAACACCTTACCAGGAATCTAGTGCAGCATTTTCTTATTTTGTTCTTTTTACTGACCTCAGCTATTTAAAGAAAAGAAAAAAAAAAGCAGATTAAAATCTCCCTTCACTCACTCTGGTCATGCTGGAACAACTTCCACAGGACGTTAACAAACACTGCCTCTGCCCTGATCCCAATCTCTACAGAGATATGATTCAGCTACAAAATACAAACTACGTTATCTTTTACATTAGACTTCTGTGAAAAATTAAGATGTGAAGGCTCAAGTGCCAGCTCTCCTTTTGATAATAAAACACAAAAATGTGTTGACACTGACTTTTAGATATAACCTCCTCCCACATCTGTCTTTCTTTCCTTTAATGACTCAAACAGCTCCCATTTAGTCAAAGCAGATATGTCCCCGTGCACTTGCCCTGCATTTATGGTTGCTCCTTTGGAGTTTGCTTGTTGTCTTTCATATCTTTAGATGTGGTGGCACGGTCTGAAAAATCTGCAACAAACCTATTTTTCTCTGGTGGACGCATCATTTTACATATCCGTTATAAGGCTGTGGATGAAACAGAGTAAAATTTATGAGGTAAAGAAAGAGTCTGCATTATAAAAGGAACATTGAAATGAAAGTTTGATTAGTAATAAGATCAAACAAAATTATAAATGAGTTTAAAATGGATTTGAATGAAATCTGCCAACTTTTTTAGACCATTTATGGTCACCCTTTTTTGCAATTTAATCTCTTTACGTCTGGTAATTACCTCCCTGCACAAGAGTTTTCAGTGTCTGCTGTTCCAGTACAAGATTAAAATTTTCATCCCACACACAGGGGATCCAAAAAACAGAAAAAAAAAGAAAGGAAAAAAAAGATGCATGGATGTAATCCTGCATTAGTGTTTTTAATTTTATCTCCTCACCTCCTCATCTAAAGAATCTAAATCCACTATCTCTTGTGATTTTTGGTTCTGTTTTTGGATCCAACAAACTCCAGTGGGAAACGCGGACTTCTAGGCTGCTAAGTGCTCCACTGTGTTCACCAGATAGCTGCTAACTGTGCCTATTTGTTGTGTGGCGCTTAACAAGAAGTTCAAGATGCGTTTATTTAAGGTTTTTCTCTGTGCTTGCTGCAAATGAAAATGATGCTATGAGTAATGAAAGTGTACTGAAGTAGTAACGTTATAAGGGCAGCTGAACGATGTGCTGAAACTTGGAAAGCTCTGCAAATATGAGCAAAGTTGCAGATTCAGGTGATAATTCTGAGTGGATTCATCATGCATGTCCCACTACCCTTTCACACACTCATTTGACACATATAAACATATGATAATAGCAATGTAAAGGTTCAGTTTACACTATCTGATTTTGAATGCATGCATTAGTAAAAAACAGTAGCATGCAAAGATTTCAACAGAATATCTATTACTATGAGTAAATTAAGTTTAAAATATGCTAAATGCATGATATTAATGATGGAATATGCTTTATACATTTCAAAACGAGTGTATTGTTTATGTTTTTGCAGCTTTAGACTTAAAAAAAATGGAGCACTCAGATAATTAACAAAGGTCTCAGGTCTTAATGAGCTTATTAAAGGTAGAGGCTTCTTCACACTCATCATTATAAAGCCCAATTAATGCAAATTTCTTGGCTTAGATAATTCTTATACTTTGTCCCAACAATCAGCAACCAGGGTCTCTTCTAGGCAGCTGCCTAGCACTCTGATAATTAAAGTAATTGATGCTCACAAAGTGGGAGAAGGCTGAGAAATGTCTTCAGGTAGCCATTTCCTCATTAAGTAATCTAATTAAGGAACGGTAGTTAACAGGAACAATAAAGGTCAATCTGAGATCCAAAATAAACAGGAAAACTTTCTGAGCGAATTACTAATACTGCCAGAGGGGGGTTAAAAGCCCTACTGGCCAGCAGAATCCCTTCAAGAAGATTAAGTAGGCTTTGCTGTGGTGGTGCACTCTTATGTGCAATGACATCTGCACAAATGACCTTCAAAGATCATTCAGCCAAAGAAAAAAACCTTTCCTGCATCCTCACCACAAACCTCAGTATCAGAGGTTTGCAGTTGAGCATCAAGACAAGCCTGATGTATTTTAGAAGAAAGGAAACTGGACTGATTATGTTAAAACAGAATGTTTTGGCTGCAGTGAGTAAAAATTTGTTTATAAAAAAAAAAAAAGCTGTATACTTTTATGAGAAAAAATACCTATCTTACTGCAAAGTACAGGGGTGTATTGATCATTTCTTGGGCTTGTTTTGCAGCCAGTGGCACAGGTAACATTTCGCTAGAGAGAAGAATGAATCCAGATAAATACCAGCAAATCCTGGATACAGACATCACACGTTTGCAAAAAAAACTGAAGATAGGATGGCCTTTCCGATGGGATAATGATCCTAACACACCTCAGAATTCACAATGGACTACCTCAGGGGGTAGACACTGAGGGTTGTGCATTGGCCCTCTCAGTCCTCAGACCTAAACATTATAGAAAATCTGTGGGCAGACCTCAAAACAACCATGCATCTAAGATAGCCCATGACTCAGAGATGAAAGCCTTTCGCAAAAAGATTGAGCAAAAATCCCCCAAAGAACTGAAAAACTTATTGCTGTTTTTTTTTTTTTTTAAAAGAAAAAAGACACATTTACACAAGACAGGGTGTAAATGCTGTATGTTCTGAATTTTGCAGGCTGTCCAAGCTTTTTATGCCCTTTATTTTCTTATTCTAAACCAGTAAAAGAAAGCAATAAATAAAGTAGTCATGCTTAAAACGTTGAAAATGTCGACCATCTTCAACTTTCTGTCCTTGGAAATGTACTTCTTCAAATGTTTAAAGGAAAAGAAATGTTGACCTCCTTTTTTTATGCCACTGAGCGGTCAATTCTATTTGATTTTGCACAGACTTTGTCAAAACAGAAGCAAAACTGGTGTTCATTCTTCCAACCGGCCGCAGAAGTCAATACCAAGAGAGAGAAAAATCACTTTCCTTTCAGGTATGTCAGCAAGCATTTCAAAGCGTGAGGAATGTTTTGGGTGAAAATCATAACCTGATTATACTCTCTCCTGGTGAGGGACAGGAGGCAATTATCAAGCAGAGTTTGCATTGCGGGGACTCTGATGGAAGCACAGATCATAAGCGCCGGGATGCAGGCCCTTAGGGCCGGACAGGCTGAAGGTGAGTGGCATGTGGATAGAATCAGATATTGTTTTCAGATGGACCCACACACACACCGTTTCTTTATTGACGGATCGGCAAATATGCATTCTTGAGCCTGAGAGCCCTCACATCAACTGAAACCCAAGACCTGCACTTTCTGCATACCAAAGCAGTATTCCTCTTTAAGAAATTCAACAGGACTATTCAACTCCGTCTCTAAGCCAGAGCAAATCAGAGGGCTATTCTTCCGGTACCTCAGCTAGACTCTTTTACATATGACTTTAAATTGTCTATTGAAATTAAGAAAAGAAAAGCATCTCAGTATGAAACATTTGTGGGGTAGCCTCATCCATGGCAAGCTGTCTGTTAACAAATTGCACACCACATCCAGACTTGAAATAAGAAGAAAAAAAGAGGGGGAAAAAGGGCAACACTGAAATTGAAAAGCAAGACCTCAGAATATGATGTACTTCAACATTTATCTGTAATCAATGCTTGGCACACAAGCATGTGATTTTAGGTTACTTTGTTTTCCTGTACAATGGGCCTGAAAGGGAAGAAAGGAAACGATCATCATTTATGCAGACATACCAACATTGGTGACTTTGATGGGCATATAAATGACGGGGGTGTTTTGTTGCAATACTTGTAATTACAGTCAAAAGTATTAATCAGAGGTGAGGGAGGGAAGAAAGAGGACGATTGAGATCTGAGATGTCATTGCAGATTTTTTAAGAAGCCAGATTTTTTTCAAAGTTGCTCACTCGGGTACCCTGCTTCTGATAGGTCCAGGGAAGGGTGGAGGATAGGAGGATATTATTGAATGCACTCGATGTATCCCAGTTGTTTAGCATGTGATTTATAAAATGGCTTTATCGCAAACATCACATACAAATAGCTGTTTGTAACCATTGACATTTTATTCTTAGTTTGTTTTCTCACACACAGCAACACAGCACCCCAAAATATAACGTGTTCTAAGGAAAAGAACCTTAATTATTTCTTTGAAACCTGGAAAAAAAAACCAAATAAAACAAAATATGACAAACACAAAAACACATAAAGAATATTTAGGAATGATAGAAAATAAAATTGACTTGATCTTGTAGGGAAGTCTGAGGTCCGTTAGGGGCGGGGCACCCCTAATAAAGGCAAAAGACTGGTTTTCCAAGGCTTATGAGTGCAGGCCTATTAAAAAAAAAGTTTGCTAAATTTAACTTCATTTGATTTTCCATTTAACCGACTTTAATTAAATCCTACCATTCCTTTTTATGCATTAATACATAACGCAATTTATAGATTAAACATTGAAAACACTATAGGGCAGAGATCCCCAATTCCGTCCCAGCCAGGTCCTGCAGGAAGGAGCCCTTTGCTGCAACACCCTACTCCAATCAGTGGGAATTACACTTTGCAAGCTGACATCAAGCTCTGCACAAGTGCAACATGTGCAGAGCTGACATCAAGCTCTCAGGACACGGCCCTCGAGGACCGGTGGGGATCCCGAAGGGGATATCAGGCTCTGTGTTTGGTTTCCGGACACGGAAGCCTGATAATCCCCTATTGTCAGTATTGGCACCCATCCAAATTATAGAATCAGGTGTTCCAATTTCTTCATACCACAGGTGTATAAAATAATCAGCCACCATATGGAATTATCCATTCTGAACCGATATTGGGAACTTTGAAAAAACAAACCATAGTGGCCGAGATCTGATATCAGCCAAATCCGAATCAGCCGATATCCAGTCAGCCGAATATATCAACCAGGATATGAAAAAATGAACATGACATGTACACAGGATAGGTACTGTCCAACTGTAGTGCAACTTAAATTCTTATAATGACCAAAACATGATTCAAGACTAAGAAACAGAACACCCAAATTTTAATGATGTTTCAGGTGTTGACACAAATTTGTTGTGTTTTTTTGTCTTACTGGTGCTGTAGTCCAGGCTAATTTTCACACCGCAGATGCTGCATCCAACACCTTTAAATCTTTTGAAGTAGCTCCATACCTTACTCTTCCCCTCTCCTGGAATAATATATATATATATATACATTTAATGTATTTTAGTAATTAGATTCAGTAGTAAGCCATTTCAAAATGAAAACAAGTGGCTGCATCCAGCTTACAGTGAAAACACACAGGCAATGGAGGTGTTTTGTAACTGATACATTTTCAAAAACTCATTCACTAACACACCTTAAAATAGAAGTCAAAGTGAAGTCATCTTTACAAGCTTTAAAAGTTCCATCTTCCACTTAAAACAGCCAAACTAGATTTAAGTAGCAATGTTGCAGCTTTTCAAACATCTAAACAGAATTACAACTAAAGACATTAGTTGGAGCCTTTTAATTAGTTAATGAAAACTTAAAATTCTGAATTTATGAGCCCCAGAAAACCTGCAGCAGGAAGTGTAGTGGGACACAGTATAGGTAATAATCTTATATTAGATAACATTGGAGAAGGAAGTAACAGTTGTGTTTAACTTGTTTTGTCACAAAGAGGCGACTTACACAGCGTTTAAATGTTGTATAGTAGTCTAACATTAGCTAATAGTAGAGAAGGAGTTAGCAGTTGCATATATCTTTGTTCTATTTCACTTAAAAGGCAACTTGCACAGTTAAAGTGCTAATATGGTCGCTAAAACTAGCACATATAAAACTCGCCTCTTTTCTTAATGCGCCCTAACAGCATGTTTACCATAGACTTAATAGAGAGGACAAGTATCCGGTTACATCTGAATAGAGCAAAGTGAAGCTAGTTGAGCGTGTCCCACCATCGCTATCTTGCCGTGTCATGTGTGTCGTCTCTCCCAGAAAATACTAAAACGGGCACAGTGCGGCCGCGGGGCAAAAGATAGACAGCCAGTGTACTCTGGACTAAATACAAACTGAGCTTACTCGAAACTAGCAGGAGCTAACAAAGATTAGCTTCCTAAGTCGCGGGATCAAGGAAGACATGTTTTGACTTGCTGTTAGCTGACTAAAAACCACCATTTTGCTACTTTGCTGCAGACTGGGACCTTACCGAGAGCAAACAAGGAGCCAATAGGTAGCCACTGGCCGGCATGCCGGCTTCCGGTAAATTTGACCTATTGAACCTAAAATGATTTTTTGAACCAGGCTGTAAACATGTTTATTTCTGCTGTGAAGTTGGCTTTTTTAACATGGGAGTCTATGGGGTTGCTCTGTTTTGGACCCAGACCCCAGCGGGTCAAGAAAGAATTACAATTTTTGTGCAACGCGGAAGTGGGCTCACTGTTCTCCAGTGGAGATTGTCCCTCGGTGTTAACACAAGGACGTCTGTTGTCATGGGGCAGTAAAGTGTAGTTTTATGTAGTTTTACAAAGTCCCAGCTTACCATGAGTAAACTAAAATCAGTCTTCATCGGCTTCTCTGCTTTGCTCTCCTACCTGCCTGCGTGTGTGTGCACGCAGGGGAGGGGGTGCAGAGCGAGCACCACTCTCTGTAAGGGGAGGGGGGGAGGCAAGGAGCAGCACGAGCTGCACACAGGAAGGGAGGGGGGAGAGCAGAAGCGTGCATCAGAAGTTTCTTTTTGCATTTTGGCCGATGCCGATTAATGGGCCAGACGCCAAAATAGGCCCGGTCGGGCTCTAAAATGAAGCTCCTAGGCATGCAGACTGTTTCTACAAACATTTGTAAAAGAAGGGGTTGCTCTCAGGAGCTCAGTGAATTCAAGCGTGGGACTGTGATAGGATGCCACCTGTGCAACAAATTCAGTTGTGAAATTTCCTCGCTCCTAAATATTCCACAGTCAACAGTGAGTTGTATTATAAGAAAATGGAAGTGTTTGGAAATGACAGCAACTCAGACACAAAGTGGTAGGCCACGTAAATTGATGGAGGGGTTCAGCAGATGCTGAAGAGCACAGTGTGAAGAGGTCGCCAACTTTCTGCAGAGTCAGTCACTACAGACCTCCAAACTTCATGTGGCCGTCAGATCAGCTCAAGAACAGTGTGCAGAGAACTTCATGGAATGGGTTTCCATGGTCGAGCAGCTGCATCCAAGCCATACATCACCAAGTGCAATGCAAAGCGTGGGATGCAGTGGCGTAAAGCACACCACCACTGGACTCTAAAGCAGTGGAGGTGTTCTCTGGAGTGATGAATCACGCTTCTCCATCTGGCAATCTGATGGAGGGGTCTGGGTTTGGCAGTTGCCAGGAGAATGGTACTTGTCTGGCTGCATTGTGCCAAGTGTAAGGTTTGGTGGAGGGGGATAATGGTGTGGGGTTGTTTTTCAGGAGCTGGGCTTAGTTCCAGTGAAAGGAACTCTGAATGCTTCAGCATACCAAGAGTTAACAATTCCATGCACTCAGCTTTAAGGCAGTTTGAGCAGCCCAGTCCTCCTCCAACATGACTGTCACAGTGCACAAACAGGCTAAAAGTCATGGACGGCAGAGTCTGGTGTGGAGGAACTGAACTGGCCTGCACCAAGTTCTGACCTCAACCTGGTAGAACACCTTTGGGATGAATTAGAGCAGAGACTGAGAGCCGGCCTTCTTTTCAACATCAGTGTGGCCTCCAAAGCTTCCAATGCAATTCCCAAACACACCCTAAACCTTCAGCCTTCCCAAAAGAACTGTCTACTCAAAGGGGCCAACGCATATTAACCAATAAAGGCCGAAGCCAATAGCAAGCAGGAGCGAAACTTCTGGCAATAAAGTGTATGCATCGCGTATCGTGATAAAGCCTAAAAATATTACAATATTAGTTTTAGGCCATACTGTCCACCCATGCTGGCTGCTCAGAACAATCTTATCAAAGTGCTGAAAATCGTAGAAGTTCTTCACAAAGCCAGTGCTTTAAGTACTCTTGAATATCACTTATGAATTTCAAGCAGCAGAGAAAGTATAGTGATGAAAATGTGAAAGGATGGACTCTGACACGCCCTTTTCTGTGTTAGCGTGAAAGGAAAGACACGTCTCAGTCAGTCCACATTTTCCCAGTAATATTCAGTAAATTGAGAACCATGTGTCCCAAACAACGCTTTGAAATTTCAAGGGTAAATACCGCAGAATAAAACTTGGCAACCTTGCCGCACAGCAGCTCTTCACTTCTCGAAAGTGGCCACAACAATGTACGCTAATAAATTCACCACATTCATAAGCTGAATTATAAGTAGCTTCTTGAAAGGTTGACAAGAACAGTATTAACACTACTTTCTGCAATGCAACTCCATGGTAACTCACCTTGTGAAGAGTGAATGCAGAAAAGAAGGAGCAGGAGGCAGCGGAACACTGGACACCTCCACAGTGCAGAGGCCATTGTGCTACTGTACACAAGCGATCCAGGGGAAGAATGGTTGATAGCAGTGGCTCAACGTGTTGCAGTGGGAGGACGGGGAGCTGGAACAATTTCAACGATCAGTAGTTCTCAGAAGAGCTTCACCACTCATCTTTTCATCTGGAAAAAGAAAAAAGGAAAAAAAACTGCATTAAAAAGTGGAGGGCATGGATGGTTATGATTAACATCAGTTTGGCCTTGCTGGCTTAATTCGTGCCTCTGTGTACTGCATGTGTGCCAGTCAACAGTTCATGTGCGAGCTGCTTATGACATATAGTCAAACAAATGTCAGAGCACCATGAAAACAAAACTCCTTCCTGTGGTTTGATCAAACAAACAAAATCATTTTTGAGAGCAGAAGTTTCACAGAAATACCTAAACTTTTGCTCTCACATGTTTATGAGGGCATCGACATAAAAACAAAGCACACGGCATGCCTGCTGCTTGGCACTTGCTTAGCACTCTGCAGCGTGTTACGACTGAATGTTTACACTGCCTCATTGTCCCACTCCTCTATGTTCCACCTTCCCCATTTACTCCTAGATCCCCGAGGGAGAAAGCTTGTCGCTCCGGCAACACGTTCACGCAGGACGCCATTAGAGACACGGCTGCTTTGAGAGCTACTTTTGTCTCTTTCCTTATCAAGGGGTGGCAAAACAGTTCTTTGTCTGCAAGAAGCAGCAAAAGGTTAGAGCCTGAGACAGACTAACACACCAGACAGATAAGCTGCTTACCAAAATCAAACACCAGGGAAAGATGTGTTGTGTGTCATATGTGAAATGCCACTCACAGACACATACACTCACATATGCATGCCTGCACAAACATAAATTCAAGATCATGCACACTCCTTCTGATGTGGACACATTTAGAAACATCTATACACCCACACCAGCACACACAGAAACATAGTGTATCTTGTTTATTCTCTTGTGGCTTCCATCCAGCATCCTTTCAATGCACGCACACACACACACACCACAACCACACACATGCACAGGATTGGTCACTTGGTTGCCATCACTATGCAGAGGAGAGTGAATGTTTCCTGTTGCTGAATGCTTCTCCTTCTGAGCCACCCGTCAACCGCTCTGATTATCTTATAATGAACCTAAATTTAAGCAGCAGGGCAGTCAGCTCTGATCGCTCTCTGGGCTTTGCTAATACACTTAGATATTTTTGGCAACATGAAAACCAACAAAACATGGGGGGCTCTCACATTAGCATACTGAGCTATTATTCAAGTCACTAATAGATGTGCTGTATACGTGACCAGCGCCTGATAGAGGTTGGAATAAAAGTTTGCTGGATCCTCACCCAGCCTGTTGAAGCCTGAGAGAATTTGTTTTCATTTGAGGTCACAGCAAAGTCTGTGCCAAGGAAATGCTCATTCAGCTAACTTATAATTTATCAGAGAAACTTGGGTGGCTTTATGAAAATTGCACTTTTATTTGTCTGGCAGTTGTTTATCTGGCAGTGGCGCCGAAGCAGATCAGATAAGAGCAAAGCAGAGGGGGCTTGCTCTCCTGCATGGGAAGTCTCGTACTAGTCTCTACTGAGGCAGCACACAGTCCTCAGTCGACCAGCAAGGCTGCCACCAGTTCAATACTGGAGAGCATCAAATCTCCAGAGACACACGAGAATTCTTCCGCAGCCATTTATCATCCCCCAAATATGAGGTCTGGGGCCACCGGGTAACCATAATGGTAGCTGACAGGAGGAGATTGGAAACTGTTGGGGGGGACATGCCCCTGCCCTTCTGGCCTGCGAGACCTGCTGAGCTACTCAGCTCCTCCATACACCAGGGGGCGAGAGGCTGCTTGGCCCTGCTTGCCCTCACCACCCTGGGGTTCTTTCTCCTCACCAGCCATTGCCCTGCTGAGTAACATGCCTCCTTTTTCCCTTAAGCTGGCGAAGGACACAGCCATGCTCATCTTCCTAAAAACACTGTTTTGTTTGGTGGGATTTCTGCACTGAATCGGTCCGGACTTGAGATAAACGGATTAGGCGATTAACATGAAGATGCTTTACACAAGTACTGACAGACGCATCATAATTTCACATCAGGGGACAGGGGGAGTTGGCAGTTATGGGGGGTTAGGGGCTACAATGTTCTCAAGCAGAAAATGTTTTCAGGAGGTAAGAGCGGCATCCTTAACCCCTTAGATATTGCGCAAAGGAATTATCTACACTGAGCCCCCCTAAAGCCTGGGAATTGAGGTTATTTGTTACCGGGCCAGCAATTTTTGCATAATGATCATCATGTTCAGCTGAGGCAGATAAGCCTCAAAAAAAAAAAAAAAAAAAAAAAAAAGGTACACAGTTATGACTAACTGTCACCACCTACACTATATACTATGACTATATCTAATGAGTTCAAACATGTAATATACACCAGTGGAAAACTGATATAAGCTATTCATTTTCATTTACAGATCCAGCTCCTCTTCCTACAAAAATATAGGGATATACGGTATATTCCCTGAGGTTTTCTCTCCATTAACAGTATATCTCTCTGAAAATAGGACAAAAGCACCATCAATGAAAAGAAAAACGATTCACAAACACTCATGACATCTGTTTTTCTTTTGTCTCTCCTATAGACACTGCAGAAACCCAAGAAGAGAGATCTATCATCAGTTAAGATAATGGAGAAAATGACAGTCCACGGCAAATTTTTCACATCCGCATGATAGAAATAATAAGCAAGCATTTAAAAAAGGACAGCGGGCAATTAAAACATAATTAAAATAAATGGGGAGAAAAAGACAGCCCACATGTCTTAACATGAAATACCAGGCTTCGTGCAACAGCCGGCTGAATGAATGTGAGGCTCCTTTGACAAAGCTTGTGTCTGCCTCACTCAAGCTGGAGAGGCGGCCAGTGAAAGAGAGAGTGAGAGAAGGGGGCGAGTTTGGGAGTTTCTAAGCCGGGAGGGACTAAATGGATGGGAGAGGGGAGGGGAGGGGGGCAGAGAAGGAGAAGAATGGAGGGGGAGAAAAGAAAGAGGCGTCGGGGTCACCAAGGAGGATTGACAGGCTGTGAGTACGGCCTGACCTCCTGGGTTTGCCTCCAAGTTTTCTCCACAGGCTTAGAGAAGACAAAAATAAAGCCCAGGAATGTTAATTTATTTTCAATTGTCAACGCTGAGAGGAGAGCGTTAAAGAGCGCATACATACATATCAAGTAAGACTGGAAACAAAACTAATGCGCAAGTCCAAGTGTAAGCTGAAAAACTACAAGTGAAATAGAGATGTGGCTCTGTGGAGCTGGATCTTGCCAGCACAATGATTCTTCTTCCACTCTTTGAAAAACTACTAATTTGGAGAACTTTCTGCCCCACCCCCATGCCCTACATTCAGGACCAAAAAAGACACACATGTGAGAGGGGAATTTCAAACGCCAGAAAATAGTTGATGGGCTAGAAGTGGGAGATGGGAACTAAGAAAACACTTTTTTTTTTTTTTTTTTTTTGTCATGTCCTCGGTGCACCATGATGTTCCCGGGGAACTCTTTTGTCATGACAGTCCTGTCAGGGCTGCCCTTTCAAACCCTGTAGGGACATGATGTCATTTCCTTGGCTCCACCAGTGATGAAGAGAAGTTGCAACCAGCTGCCAGACAAGAACCAACACCAAGAGCAGTCTGCCAAATGTGCTTTATCAACACTTAGCTAATAAGATATACTACTGTTAGGTTTAACAGGCTGTAAGTTGTGGTTTATAGCTGCACATGCTTACACAATAAAACATGTTC
This sequence comes from Atherinomorus stipes, assembly GCA_023101725.1. Classification (NCBI taxonomy): domain Eukaryota; kingdom Metazoa; phylum Chordata; class Actinopteri; order Atheriniformes; family Atherinidae; genus Atherinomorus; species Atherinomorus stipes. The sequence goes on along the minus strand of JALJCO010013034.1, from coordinate 605,572 downwards.
AAGACATCTTAACTACAACTTAAGTCTTTTAATCTTTATTCTTACGATTTATTGATTGGTTGACTGCCAGCTCATTATGGAAGGAAAAAAATAGTTGGTTCAAAATACTCAAACAGTAATAAATAACATAAAATTATAGGTGCTAATTGGTTTTTTTATTATTATTATTATTTATCTCACAGTTACACTTACAGGTAATTCTTTGGATGGGCCATTATGTGCTACTTATTCTACTTTAATGACCACTTGCTTCAGCTCCAATAAGTTACTTACAATGTCAAAATGTCATTTTAAGATTGTAAAATGAGTTTCTGTAACACCTAAAAGCCAAACTGCAATTCAAGGCAGCTGCAGCTTTTATGTCCTGTCATCTTTTTGGGATAAATGGCTTTAAATTAAAATGAGACTTCAGCAAAATAAACATGCTTTTAAGGTGGCATGTCCTTTTTCATTTAACTCGAAAAGCCTACGCAGTAGTACCCTGAAAGGTGCAATGTTTCTTTATTTTGAGGCGGCACAACAGTTGGTGTGTTCAACAGCTTCTGGCCGAGCGATTGAAGCTGGAGATAAGATAGAGTGCCAACGGGCAAATGGACGTAGTGAAACAGAGAGGGTTGAGCAGAGATGCTTAGTAGAGGAAAGAGAACAAAGAAGACCTGAGCTGAACAACCGCGTTAGTGTCAAGCCAAAATAAAAAGGGGACGTGTTCAAAAAGAGTTGTGTGAGAGAGCAGGCTGTTGGAAGAAGTGTAAAAGGGGGATGTTTCCATTAGCTGTTCCAATCACCTATCGATGAAATAATGACGCATGCCCAAAATAATTACCGTTATGACTTCATTTGCTTGGTCACTCAAGGGCAAAATTAATAACTAACATTTATTATAATTGACTCCTCACTTAAATATTCAAGCAAATTGCACAGAGTGCAAGAAAAGTTTGGTTGGACAAACAATCAAAATCCCAAACATGCTAATTTACTGTTGTTGATTTAGAGCTGCACTCACTGAGGAAGAGTTGGGACTTTTATATGTCATGAACAGGTTTGAGAACAGTTTACGAGCGAAACAATATCCTGAACAAACCCTTTTACTGTGTTTTTGTGTGTATTTTCAGAGCATCAAAAACAGAAATGGAACATTATGTTTCGCCCCAGTCTGCATGTATGCTGCATGGTTTGTTTGGGTGTTCAGGGGATTGTGCGCTCTCAGTATGTGACATTCAGGAAAATGCAGCCTTAAAATGCTTCATCGGAGACAGATTGTGCTTGTTACTCCATTATAATTAATGCTTGCATCTGAGAATCTGTAAACAGTGCATGTTTGGCACTTTGCTTAATAACCGATTTAAATGACTACCTTATCAGAATCGTTGATTTTTTTTCTGGTAATCAGCTTTAATTTCACTCCATCATGTGCTGTGAGCATTGCTGTTTTGATTTTTTATCATTCAAACTCCATACCTAATATTTTTTCCCAAAAGTTAAAAGACACTAGATGTTTTTTTTGTTGTTTTTTTTTCTAAAGGAGAGTACAAGGAGAAAAGACTGAAAAGTTAGTTTCATTCACTAATGTTGAACTTACTCTGAGCTGCAGTTTCTGTTTGACTCTGAAATGAAAAGACTGACCTCAAAACATTTGGTAAAGCAAAAAGATCACTAAAGAGGAGCAGAAAACAGCTTGATGCTGACATTGAAAAGAAAGGTTTCTCCTTTTAATCAGTCTCTTCATAAATTTTCTAAAAGCCTCACTTCTCACCTCCACCATGCATAATTCTCACACTCCTCTGCATTTATCCGCAAACACACCCACACACACGCTCTCCTCACCTCCCGGCTCTCTCCGACGCTAAAACTGCATTTTTACAAGCAGCCGTAACCAGCTCTGCAATGTCAGCCCCACCTGAACTCACTGAACATGAGCGGCACACCAACACACAACGTAGCCATTCACTTACAGCACGTTTCCTGCATGTGACATGTTGATGTTCGCACCTTCCGAGGGGGGAAAAAAACGCACTGAGGTGATGTAAAATTTTTACACACTAGACCAAATGCAAACTGGATTAGTTGTTTAAGAAAGACTATATAAAGCTAACACATAACATGTGTGATATTAATGAACAACATCCAGGCAAGAAGAAATCCCTCTCATCAGTCTCCAACATTACACAACTTCATTCATGTGCTGCCATCACACCAAAAGCTCCATCATAATAATCAAACATAATTTCCGCAACTGACGGCAACTTGTTTAAACAATGACAAAAGAAATGTTGCATCTGGACTGCAGTGATCTCAGTTTCAGGGTGAAAGCCAGGAAAGCCAGCAGAGCCCTTCATTTTCAGAAGGAAATGACACATTATTTGCAAAATATATCAGGCCTGTCATTTCAGAGGGGGCTAACTGAGGCTTTGAAGAGGTTATTTCTGCAGGAGGGTCCAAGAAATAACATGCATACATAGTTAATAACATGGCCAAATTTAGATTGAGCTCAAATTTATAGACATGGTCCACTTTTGAAGATGTTCCATCTCCCTCACGTTAACATCATCCTGTCTAAGTTTAAACTTGGTCACTTACTGACAAAGTCTGTTTTTCCAAAAAGGAGCTGAGTTTTCATAAATATATTCAAATGAAATCAATAATGCTTGAAGGGAATTCGTAGGATGCTACAACCAAAAACAGATTTGAACATGAGTGTAAATATTTGTTTTGAAAAGAGGGGTGCATGTGAAATCAGATTAGATGTTTACATCTAAATGTTAAATGGGATGCATTGCATTAAAGCTACTTTTCAACCCAATCAAATTAATTGCAGCTCTGTTTGAAATTTGTAGACCAAGTGATTGATCAACTAAGTGAACGAAACAACGTGCACATCTAATGATAACAGCAACAATAATTACTTTCAGCTGCATCTCGTACTTTATGATAATGTAATTGCAACATAATTGAACATTATCCTTCGTGTCAATTTCGACGAATGAATAATTCCAGCATCTTTATTTATGTGAGTTTAGACTGAAAACAAAAATATACATTCAAATCTGGCAGACATGGGGGGTGGGGTGGTGCATGGCAGTATGAAGGTGGGGAAGTATGTTTGAAACGGACATCCCTATTTAAGTGCATAAGGGAGCTTAAATGGGCCTTGAGAAGTAGCTGAAGGTCGATTTATACCAGTAGTGTACAAAAAAAAGAATAAATAAAAATAATCAAACCGTTAAAGTGAACTATTGAGAAAACTCCACCCTGCGGAGTTTACTGGTCATTACTGGCCCTACTGCCACCTGCAGATCTGGTAAAGAAACTGCAACTGCTTTTACCCTATATTTGAGATTGAACACACACATCTGTGTCAGTTACACAGACCCGACCTGACACAGACCTGACCAGCATAAACTGGCAAGTTGGGCTGTAACGATACACCAACTCACGATTCGATTCGTATCACGATTTTTGACCCACGATTCGATACACATAACGATTTTTTAATTTTTTTTCTAAATTAAAAAAATGTGTTTATTTTTTTTTTTTTACTTTAATTTTTTTTTTTAAGTATTTTATTTCAATGGCATTTATAACATTTAACTTAATGTAACAAATAGCCTGAATATAGCTGAAGACAATAATCAAAATGATTGAATTATCAACCAAGGATAAAACATTTCTCTTTTCTCTAATAGAATAATTCTTTTGAAAAATAAAAATAATTGAACTGTGCTGTTAATCAAAAATGAAGTTAAATAACAAATAAGTCCTTGACAGCTTTCTACATCAAACCTGTTGATTTAAAGCTAGAGTTCTTTAGGAACAGCATCATGTCCACATGTCGGGTGAGAGGCTGCTCTGCTCCCTGCAGAGGAGAATTTCAACGGGAAGATGTCGGGAGATGGTGGCGTTATGATGGCCGAGCATGAGCTGATGTTAAGAAAGGAGGAAAGCATTCAGACCTCACTTTCCCGTTGACTGGAACAACTTATTTTCAGTTGCATCGCTGGAAACTCCAACATGCTGAAAGTCAGCTGTTCAAAGTTAAATCAAAGGGAAGGAGGTCTGGACGCTTTCACTGCTCCGCAGGGATCCGCCACTATTGGTCTTATTTGTTAAGGCTGGATCGAAGAATAATATTATTTTTTTTATTATTATTGGTTTATTTCTTCACACATGCGGTGCGCACAGGCGCGGTATCCTGTTGGTCGTTTTGTGGCTTTCACGGGGAGTCCCTACCGACACTGGTCCTCCTCTCCGCTCGGAAGATTGGGCGAGCTGTGTGAGGGACCGGCCGGGACTCCACACTGCAAGCTGGGGCTGGTCAGGACAGGACCACCGCTGATTAACCATCACAAGTCAGAGCAAATAAAAACGCCTAAACCAGCAGCAGAGCAGCGGGGGGTCACCACCGTTCCGTGACGTATCCACCTCTCGGCTGTCCACACGCTCAGTCCAGCTCGACGTCCTACGCACGTCTGGCCTGCCGAACACGAACAGGATCCCCCTCCTGTCTTTCTACTGGTCTCAGTGTCTGAAGACCTGCCATCGCTCCTCAACCACACACTCCCGAGCTGGATGCACGCGAGTGACTCATCCCGGTTGAAGGTTTAGGTAACGATGGAAAACTGCCAAGTTTCATTTGACACTCACGAAAAAAACGTGACACTTTACCTGGTGCCTTTAAGACAGACGTGTTGTCTGGTTAGCGACTGAATGCTACAATAGCCTGTAGCCCGATGGGAAAAAGTCATATAGTTTTCTGTGATCTGAGTTTTAAAGCGTCTGAACTGGGCTTGGAGGGTGTCGCGATCCTGCCTTCTCCCACCGCGAGACAGGATCGAGGCTCTGAGTGTCGCGATTTCGATTTCGATACGGGTATCGTTACAGCCCTACTGGCAAGTATAAACTGGCCTAATGAAAATATACATGAAACAGTTTCTCATTCAAATGGTTGCATTTAGTGAGACTTAAAACTATCTCTTATGAGAATAAATGCTTTATGATCATGTCTATTAAAATCACAAAATGGAGTCATTCCCAACACTAACAATGTCTGTGCAAACTACATTAGGCGCCCCCTGTTGGTCATTTGATAATATGCAGATTAAGTCCCTTCTCATAGGCTTTAACTGACACTATAATCTCTTTCAGACTTGCACTGGAAAGCAGTAATAGTGCGGACTTTGTCTTGTCTTTCTAGGGAAGTTTCACGGACATTTCCGCTTTACTTCTGCAGTCGATTAATTTCTGCCAAGCGCTTCCGGTCGAGTAAGATCTGCATTCATTTACATTGAATAGTGATGTCTCTAAAATGGTAGCATTCTCATTTATTTCTTATAAAAGAAGGTGTTCTATTGCTTTATCACCCTGCTACAACACTGAACTGGGAGAATAATATGATGAAATGGCTTACTGTCACAACTAGCCAGATATGTTTGTACTTTGATGAGTCTGTGGTGATAAACAGGAACGCCGTAGACTTACAGAGTGACGCTGTCGGCTGCGTGTTGATAGCCGACAGAAACACGGCAGTTTAGTGTTCATGAAGACGGAAGTTCCACCAAGTGTCTGAATGATTCCTGTCAGAAGGCTTGAGCGGTGGTTACGGATGGAGGGGGGAGACTGCAGGCTGCACCTGTATAACGCAGCTGCCGCAGTCGGTCACGCAGCTGCGCGGCTGCTGTCTTATGGTAAGTTGACTCACTTTACAAAGTTCATATTTATTTGTTTTCACAGGCTGCTGCAGCCACGTAAGCCACAATATGTCCCAGAATGCTTTTTTGGTTAAAAAATATCCACTTTTCAATCACTGACTTTGGGAACTCTTTGTATGTGTGTTGTTAATTTGCGCATGCCCTCAGTGTAAAATTCGTTGTAACCATGGTAACCAGAAGCCCTTAGCAGAGGCTAGCAGATATGGTGGCTACCATGGTTTTGGCCGTGAAACTTGTCTATACCATTTGCTCTTTTACCTCAGAGCTGCAGTGGAGATGTATCAGCTAGCCCCCATGTCATAAAAGAGGAAATGTTGCGGCACATCGTTTTGGCTAAACACACGAGAAATGTTCCAAACAGGGTTGAGAGAGGGCTGCAGCTGTGTCAACCAAACATTTTCTGATATCTGAACGTTGCTGGGATGTAAGAAGTCCGCAAAAGGAAGTGATATGTTTGAAAAGGCAGTTCCGGTTAAAGAGTGAATGGACTTTACTGCAAATATTCTGCAATGCAAGTCTGAAAGCGGCTTATGTCAGTCCTCTTAATGTGGAAGAAATGGGAAACAGAGTTAAGAACTAGAGGTTTTCGATATGGGCTTTTTACCGATATACAGTACGATGTCAACCAACACCGATACATGCAGACAACTGCAAGGTAACTCATTCAAAGGAGCTCATTTTGCACATCTGGCTGCCATATATCAGCAATAGCAGGTATTAGCCAACATGTGGCTAATTTGAATGTTTCTGACAACTTGGTAACTTAACCAACAACTTAAAAACAGACGTATTATAAGCAGTTTCAAAGCAAGTCAGTCTGTAGCAGCAGCAGCTGCACCATAGTCACATGACCCTAAAAGAAATGCTGGGATATGAAGTTCTCCCAGAACAACTGGGATTTTTTCTACATGCTGGACCAGCAATAATGGAACAAGATCTCACAAGGTTTCATTACGGAATGATATCACACGAGATTTCTTCAGTAAAAATACCAGTCTGAAAAATATGATACCAATATTTTCTAATATCACATTATGATACTGATATTGGCTGATAATATCAGAAGGCCGGCAATATTGGACTTCCCTATTAAAAACTCAAGTTTTTACTTTATAAGAGACACTTAAAATCATTTTTCATTCACTACTTAGTAGAAATTGGACAAAATTAAACAGCTTGGACAAACCTTCTACAACACTAACTATAACTTTTTAAACCCGCCGGCAGGACAGTCAGTCTCTCATAGAGTTCGACTTTTATTGTTTTTATTGTTTTCTGTTCTTATTGTTTTATTGATTTCATTGTTTTTTTTTTTTCTGTTTTTATTCTGCACCTTCTTTTTATAATTTGCTTATGCTCTGTTCAGCACTTTGTTCAACAATGTGTTAAAGTGCTAAATAAATAAAGGTGAGTTGCGTTGAGTTGAGAGTCATACATACAGCTGTATCATTTCTCACACGGTCAGGAATTTAATTTGCCTCACATACACTTATATGTTAATCAGAAATCTGACATCACTCAGGCAAACTATTCAACTTACCCTGACATCCTTGTCAACACTTTGCAACCACTGCATTTCCATCTAGATTTTAGAAACTATTTCAAGTTAAATTCTTTCCACTGCATGGGAACAATTTCATGCAGCCTGTTTCACCGCAATGACAACTTCATGGCTTGCCTCACACACACAGATACAGCCATCCTCCTGGGTTCATCGCATTCCTGGAGCGAATTCACTGTAAGGTTTGTCCAAACTCTAGTCTGCTTCACATTACCTCTGCACGGTCAGCATGCAGGCTGCATCCTGCAAACGGTCTGTGTGGTCTCTATTTATATAGCTCCCTAACCTCAGTGACTGACAAGCGCTGATCTACGTTTACTCTGGGATATAGTCCTCTGTCAAAAAGCACACAACAAAGCATTAAAGGAAAAAAAGAATTTTAAATGATGTCACTTTAGTGTGACATGTCACAACAAGTCACACTCAGAAAGGTAAATCATTCCACAGTGGTGCTACAATCAGTATACGCTCACAATTCAACAGCAATTGCAATTGCAGGGAATTACAAGGGTAATTTTTAATAGCTTTTTTTTTTAACACTTAACAGACAATAAATTACATAATAAATCAAGAAACTTATAGTATAAAGTAGCCCTTAAATCTATGATTATGTTTTAAACAATTCAATATGATGAACTTCAAGCTAAACTCTGTGTACATACCATGACCCTGATTACTTAAAAATATATTTAGTAAAATGATAACCTAATATTTAATGATATTAAAAAAAGTCTGAATCTGAAAATAACGTGTACAGCTAAATTTGTTTCATGCAAATGAAACACCACATGAAAGTGCACATAGAAAGTGTTAAACCATTTCTCTACAGCCACATTAGCAATGTGTTACCTTCAACAAATAGACACAAAAACTCATTCCACTATAATAAAAATACTGGTTAATCTAGAGAGAGGGAGATAAAACTGCAATACTGAAGTGTGTGAAGTAGGTGGAAACTCCCTCTCCACTATTTTCCATAATGTTAGAGGAAGTTTAGATCTGGTGACGGTGGGAAACCAGACCGGGAATTTGATTTAATCCATAAAACCGCCGCAACACGGGGGTGCAGCTACAGTGGTCCTGTAAAACTGCCTCACACACCTAAGCCATTATAACACTGTGTGGAGTAATCGCCAGCGCTAATGAGTCCCACGAGAAGGCTGCCAATACTATTACAGACCCACCACCATGCTTAACAGTCGATTGCAGATATCCACCGGTTCGCTCTGCAGGTAAACCCATCATGAACGTTTAACACTGTGTTACTTCTTTAGTGTCTGTATGGGCAAGAAACTTACTGCCTTTTATGACTTGGCCTAAGATGAAAGAGTTTTCTGAAGGGCATCGTTAATACCTGAAATGATAAACAGCTGAGTATGTTTACAGATGTTTTAGTTTACATATAATTTTCCTCTTTTCCCAAATCTAAATGTGTTTACTAGGTGTGTAGCTCTATGCGAATCTATGTTGTGGAGCTTCAATTTAATTCAGTTCAGCTTTATTTGTATAGTGTCCATTCATGACAATGTCACCTCAGGGCGCGTAACAGACAGAAAAATTCAGATCAGACTCATAATAGCCTAGCTATTTACCATTTACCACATTTACCATTTGTCTGCTTGAAAACTGATTTAGCTGCTTGTGACTAAACAAGATGGAGTCAATTTAAATAAGGATGAAAGATATTCAAATTTTGGCAATATCCAATATTCAATATTCAGTTTTTTTCCCCACTAAATAGAAGAGAGTATGCCATCTCTCCTGCAGTGAAATGAACATATTATTATTCATGATGGTCTACTAAGACATGCAGATGTGACATATTCAGTAAATTAGCACCTGTTTTTAAAAGTTTGTATTAAAAAGGCTTGGTCTGATTAGTTATAATCAGGGCCAGCAACATCAGCTGTAAACACAATATCACATTATTACCAAGTTGTTGTTTTTGTTTTTTTTGGGGGTTTTTTTAGTATTTGCAAACAACTGCATAATTACACATCCAGCATTTCCAGACCAAAATAATCATTCAACTGGAGAAGTGTTTCTGGCCAATATACACTCAATTTTAGCTCTGCTGCAGGCTCCAAAACTCCCGGGGGAAATATCTGGCTTTTAATCTACTAAGTGCTGCATTATTAGCTAGTCGCTAAATTTGTCTGTCTGTGATTTGATGGCAGCCAGGTGGTGTATATTTTATTTCCTTTATTTTTTTTTCTTGTGGTTTCATAACTGTAAGTGGACTCTTTCACATCACATGTTCATTTGATCTGCTGTGATTTTTTTTGTTGTTCTTTACATTGCACCTCTAGAAATTGAGTTTAAATTCAATGCATGTCTACATGTACATGCACATCAGGTCATATGTTTTTTTTAAGTAAAATTTTGGCAAATTCAAATCATCTTTTTTGTTTTAATGAATCTGTTTTCCACATTATTTTTCTTTTCTTTTTGGCCTAACTGAATAACAAATCCTGACTAACATTAACTATTCTTGTCTCAGTCTTTGATTTATGCTTTCACATTTCTTAATGATTTAAAGTTATGGCTGTAACTTGCACAATGCCACAATAAAATTTGATGATTGCGGTCTTCTGGAGTTGATGCAGAAATAAAGAAGATGGCGTCACCAAGTGTAGCGACTGAAATTTAAAGTCATATTTTACTTTAAGCAGCAGCATGAGTGAAAAGTGGGTATGACTGATGATACATGAGATGAGGTAGGGTGTGGATGTGCTTGAGAGAAAACAAGAAAAGCGTGTCTCTTCCATGCATAAAGTTCTAGACCTGCCAATCTGGATGTGTGTAATCAATTAGTCAAAAATGACATTTCTCTTGTTTTTGTATTTGTGAAATTTTCTACTCTGTTCATATCTCACTTGATTTATCGGAGGTCAATTATTCTAAAATATGGCACTGATCAGATAAAATCCTTTTGAAGAGATGTGGCTTTTCAGCTATTGACTTTATATGCACATACTGTGAGCTTGGACAGTTTTCTTGCTTGTTTTAAATTCAAAGTCTTTTCCTCAGCATTGGTTTAATTTGTCCACCCACTCTGTTGGTTCCTTTCGAAACCAAGAAACAGGCATCAATCTGCAGTATTTCCTCTGGGAAACAGAAACTGGTTGGACTTGATTTTCTTGTTTTGTTGTACATAATTGCTTTCTCATGTGCTTTCTGACTTACACAGACAGTCTCAGCATTATTATTTAAGAGTATCTATCTCTGATAAAAGCTGAGAGTGCCTTCACATCTGCCATTCAGAAAATACAAAGAATGTTGTCGGGAGTGCAACACAAGGTTTCACAGAATGGGCAATAAACGTAACACACCTTTTAAAAAGGTGGACAAGCTTTTAAAATCTTTAAGCCATGATGTAGCTCACATTCCATGAATGCAACAAATCTGTGACATTTTGACCAAAAGAAAGATGTTTATGGGTCAAAATAAAGCACTTTTGGCAAAAACCATTTTAGAATAGATGTTTAAACCCAAGGACCACACAGCTAAATTTCTGCAGGCTAAATTATACGCTTTACCAGTATTTCTAAGAGTTTGCTCTGGTCATTCCATTGTAATGCAAACACCGGGGTCATACGAATGCAGAGGGAGTGAATCAGAACAATGAGGAGAGCGTATGCAATAAGACTCGGGACAGCTGTCAGGTTGTGAGGGTGCACATTAGCAGTTACAGATTGATTTTACTAAAACTGAGCTACATTTGCAGCAAACACAAAGACAAGTGATATGTGTCTGCAGTGTGTTACACAGTTTATCAGCAAGAGTCAAAGGTGCAACACCATAAAAATAGATTATTCATGGGGCTGTGGGGTTTTTTTTCTCCAAGAAATGTTTATAAGTTACCTTTGGACTAAGTAAATACCAATAAAAAGGGTTTATGAAAGCACATTAACCCACTAAAAAAACAGATGTGCTTTTACTTTAAAAAGCAATGAAATGAACTGAGAGTTTTCTGCATCATCCGGTCAGTTATTTGATGCTTGAAGGACTGATGACTAATTTCATTACCAATTTATTTGTAGGTCATCTACATGACTCAGTTATTAAAAATCTATTTAAAAAAAAAACTGTCAGGAAAATAGTGAAAATGCTTGTCCCTGAATCCCAAAGCCCAAAGTGGCATCCTGTCATTGTTCAATTTGCACACCAACAGTTTTAAAGCCCGAGTGAACACAATAATCAATGAATGAGAAAAGCAGAAAAACCAGCCAGAGGCCAGAGAATGATGTATTTTTATTTGATTGGGATATTTATTCTGTTAGCAAAACAGTTGCAAATTAATTTCCATTCAATCAGCTAATCAATTAATCAACCACTCGTTTAAGCCCTAATGAACACAAAGGGACCGCGAAGTTTATTTGTCCACTCCAACTCCAAAATCCCATGTTAATAATTGTAGCAAACTTGAACACGTGTTTCCACACAATAAGAGAAAGCAGAGCCAGACTGCTGTGTGTTCAAGCCAACAAATATAAGCAACGCATACACAGCCACCATCACACTTCTCACTGCTTCAAATAACATGGAAAAGGCTTCAGTAGATGCAAAGCTTTCTCTCTGCTGCCAAGTTTTCCTTGTGCTGTGGCTTAGCCCAACAGCAGTGTAAAGGATGCATGCTTCTTTTATTTTATTTTCAGCCCCCTGCCTCCGTTTGCTTCCTCCTCCAGTACATCATTCCTTTGGGTGTTTGCGCGGTGTCCCTTAGTTACCGGATAAGAGACCATGCAGCTCAGAGAGTTAAAAGCCTGCCCTGTCCCACTCATACGAACAAGACCATCAATAATTCACCTTCATCGGGAAGCATTATCTAACAGCCTGATAAAAATTTAAAGATTGTGGGTGACAACATGGAACCATGAAGAAAGTGCTTCGTAAGAGGACACTTCAGGTAGTAACAATGTTCGCAACAGATATGTTAAAGTTAAGGAGGAGGGGGACCCGTGTGCACCCACCAGTCACACATAAGAAAGACAGGCACCTGAATGAAAGGACAGCCAACGAGACGACGCTCCGCCTCTCGTCTCCATCAGCACCAGTGTGTGTGCGCTAATGCGGCACAAAGGTGGAAGCGTTTGCTCGGCTGTATTAACGCCTGGGCTCATTCTCATTGACAGTGAAATCCCTTTAAGCCTAGATCAATTACACCCAGCTCCACTGTAATTAAAATGTCCTAACAAAGGTCTTAGGAGCACGGGACAGAAACCTAGCCATTCAAAATAAGCTCAGTCCAATCTATGGCAATATCCCCCAGAAAACAGCTCAAGATTAGATTAAGGCTTTCTTTGGTGATAAGCACATGAAGAAAAGTGTATGCATGGCTGCATTGCTCAAAACAAGTCTAATTCATCCTGAAATAAGGTCAAGAAATGTTTCAGGATGTGTAAAGCGCATGGGGTCACAGGAAACACAGCTATGCTGCAATTTTTAATCAGTGCATAGAATAAAACGCTCATTCATGTATATGAAGACAAAAAGCTTGTTTTTGTTGTCTCGACTACTAAGGCATCTAATTATTTGTTGGGTTTTTTTGTTTCTTAAAGTTCATCTTGACTATGCTCTGCCGAGAAATGACTGAATGCTTATGAGTCTCCTAATTAAAACCCAGCAGTGAAGTGATTAGCAATCACAACTCCACTCTTCAAATATCAAGATCTGATTTGCTTGGCTGATCAACAACAAGCTTCCTTCTCTCCCTGCAACTCGGAGCCCGCACTCCCTTTCTCTGTACTAAAGAGGCTTTTGAAATGGCGGAAATCAGCACAACTCCACAAGAAAGGGTTCAGCTGAGTTTTGAGCTCAATATTGCTTTTTTTTTTTTTATTATTCTTGCCAGAATGCCACTTACATTGCAACGTTTTTCTGTTGTTTAATGTTGCTAGTGATCTCAAAACAGATTACAATGACACTGATGAACGCTTCAAAGTTTTTGCTTTTACAGGATGATTCATCATAGTATTAAGCCCAAAGTATAAAACATCAATAATGTTACTTATGGCAACGACCAGAATTAAACTTGAAAGCTGCTCCCTCGTTGCACCGACTAGAGACTATTCCAGACACAGAGAACGCGCAAGATGGCTGACTTTACTGACACATTGTGAAAGCACGCCATCCTAGGTAATAGATTCTCTTTGCAGTATGACTCCCGCCACTGCTTATCCTCTGTGACAACGCCTGCCAATCAAAGCCCAGCGAACATTCAAGGGCTTTGACAATATCTCCTCACCTTGAAAATAGATTGGCTTCATCACAAGACACAGAGCGACACCAAGAAGGCATCAAATAGCCCTTAGACATGGCAGACTGAGGCCCCAAAGATTACAGGTGATCCCATGCCTATTTTCTCCCCAATGCAGAAAACGGCTCTCTGGAAACTGGCATTTAAAGAATTCTTTCTACTCTTAAAGACACAACAAGAACAAACGGCAGCAATACTGTGGGCGGTGACATTTAAGTGGTGCATGAGAGCAATAAATGCAAAAGGATTTCACGATCATTTGAAAAGAATCTGCAGCAAGACTGAGGTGAGTGAAAGGGCCTCAATGTAGTATTTAATTTAGCCTTTAATGTTTTAAATAACTAGTTTCTCAATGAGCAGATGTGCATGTGCTGTTCATGCAAAAGCACTTGCTAGAAGAATTCAAGCTGTCCATCACACGCGGAGGCTCTGCAGATTACTCTGGAAAGAAAAAACATTGGTGTATACCTGCGCTGATTTCTTTCCATTCAATGCAATGAGAAATAACAGTGTTACAACACATCGTCTGACTGATTTACATATTTATATGATTCGTGAATGCCATGGAAGAGGAACTGCAGTGAGGCATGGCCTGAACTTCAATTTCTGAGATAATTATATGGTGCTATTTAGGAATTTGCGGAAGAGAGAAGTACTGAAGACAGATGACCTGTCAGATACACCTAATACCAACACAAAGACTTCAGCTTTTAATCTACACACTTCCTGTGACCTATACTATGACAGAACCGAATAAAGAACACCATCTTTGTTTCCCCCTGAGACTGAGCAGTGTCCTCATATGCTAATATCTGCCAGCGTTGGACAAGAAGCTCTGAGGGCGGCCCAGACAACTCACAGGTCAGTGCTAATCTTCTGATATATGAAGCCTAACAACCCGGGACACATCCATCACACCCCACCGACAGCCTCCTGACTGGGTGAGATCTGCACACTCCAAAGGGTTAACACACACCCCAAAGAGACCTCTGATGATCCATCACTCAAGAACTAGCCTTTTTTTTTTTTTTTTTTTTTTTTCAGCAGTGCGTCCTGCAACGACACTGAGGGGGTAGCTTTCTTAGCCGAGTGCACACTTAGAGCCACTGTGACTGCTAGAGCCTGAGCTCAGAGCCTCTGTTGATCATTAAACATCCATTTCGAACCAGTGGGGGAAAGTTAACTGTCATTTTAAACGCAGGAGGTGGTGCTACGACTGAGTTTCCCTCCCTCAGAGGCATTTTATTGGCAAAAGAGAACATATATCCATCCATCGGTTTAATTACCCTAACACACAATCAGTCGTTTCGCTCATCTGTCTCTTTATTTTTTAAGGCAAGCCACAAAATGGCTATGATGTGCTATTTCAGTAAATGAAAAACTAACCCTAAAGCACTAAAATACTAAAAGTGTCCTTTTTTTTTTTCAAAAACCATTTCTTTAGTGAGTTTTTTTTTTTTCTTGCAAAATGTAGACAAGAAGAGTGTAGGTTTGACATTGCTTCGAGAAATAAATAAAAAATGTAAAGAAACTAGGAGGCCTCTTCAGAACATCACCAGCAAATGTCAGGTTTTGTGTCATCTTCTCAGATGCAGACGCTACTTTCTACACTCTAGACCATTTTGCAGCGAGCAGGAGGAAATCCATCTTAGAAGGAGCACTGATGCCAATTTCTTCACTGACAGCAGCCTCCACAGAGCAGAATGCATGTACCTCTCCTCCTCAGCAGCTTTTTAATAATTTGAACGACTGGGCTCAGCTCAGCTCAGCACCGCAGCGTGGTTTCCACTCCACCTTCACTTTTTTCTTGACTCGACAAACTTACCACAGTTTCTCCTGCCTTATCCTCCTACACGTTGTACACAATGCAGGCAGTCTGTTCCCGGGGCTTTGTTACAAGTGAAAAACAGAGAGAGAAAAAACTAAAAGGAGGAGCGAACTACAACAATTGAAGGAAAATGCAATGTGCTTTGCATCTAAGAAGAATTCCCCCTCTGAGATCAATATAATCTGAACTCATCTGCCGTTATTCATCCTTTCTTGTCTCCCCTCGTTCTGTCCATTTGTTTGTCCAACTTTTCACAATGCAACGAGCGAGCTAGGGGGATTGGACAAGACAGCTGTCAAACCTGCCAGCCGTGAGTGAAGATGGCAGGTGAAGTCTTGCTTTTTTCTCCCTCTATCCTGTTCTTTTGGCTTGAAACTGGAAAATGCCCTCCCACTCTTACCCCGTCTCCGAGGTTTTGTGATGTTATTTTGTCCAAACAAAGGAAAGAGAGGAAGGAGAGGAAGGAGAGGAAGGAGAGGAAGGAGAGGAAGGAGCCAGCTCTCTTCTCCAACCAGTTGGGAAGCAGTTGGCTCACGTTATTACCCAGGAGCAGGGCGACCATGAAGGGGCCACTGACCCCTACTGCGCTTCCAATGGCATTTACATTCCCTGTCTCTGTGTAATAACATTTCACACGCTGCACCTTCTTTCACTATTAACCTACACTGATCCTATTTTCAAAGGAAGGCCATGCACAAAGGCAAAAAAAAAGAAAAAAAATCTGTTTTTGTTTCTCTTTGTGCGCACTTCAAATGTGTTGGAGTGTTTATTTTCATCTATTTAACCTGTCGAAAATTGAAGTGAACATTAGGCCGTGTATCACAAGACAAAGAGGCGGAGGAGAAAAGGATCCATCAAAATAAGCAGCGTCTTGTCGCATTCTTTCTCTGACAAACAACAGCTGCACACAATTGGAAATAAATATTATCACTGCCACAGAAAAAACAATCAGACACCACTAGGCAGTCAGAGTCTCGCACAAGCCATGAATGCTCCGTGTCTTTACATCTTCACTCAATCAACGTCAAATCAAACCATTTGGTTTGAAAGAAGGTACCGCGATCCGAAAACAAATTCATTTCAGAGCGTTTAAGCACAGATTGTCACAGCCAAAATAGTTCAAATGCTTATAACAGATTTTCTGCAACTTATTTATAATTTTTTTTTCTCACCATGAGCACTGTGGGTTGCCTTTCTTCAAGAACATAAAACCCCTGTTGACGTTTTCTGCTCCTGCTGAGGAATTCTGGGAGAAACTGTTTTAACAGAGGAAATCTTTTTAACATAACCACGTCCCTGAGCTGCATCCAGAATTTCCACTAAATACATGGTTTTTGGTGTTAAGATTATGGCCGACAAATTCTCCCAATCCACACTAAATCTGCTTCCAACACAAACACTTGCTCCTCACACAGACACGCACGCACAAAACCAACTGCCGTGTCCAGAAATCCTGTCAGTAGCCTCCTCCACCACCATCGACACCACCACCGGCAGCAGCAGCAGAAGCAAAATGATCTATCAGAACAAAACTGCTTGGAGGAAGGGGGCTGGTAGCCCAAGTTCTCCCTATTGAAATGCAGGCACTTTGATATGGAAATTGGCAGTTACAAAAACCTGCAAGAATTCACACTATAGCATGCTCTGAAACCATTTGCGCAATGTGAGATGAGATAGCACTTCCTCCCAAAGAAGACACAGACAAATGGACCAAACCAGCATGGTTGGGGTGGGTGAGAGGTAGAGAAAGAGGGTGGATGGGGGGGGGAGGTGGATGGGAGGAAGAGGCAACAGACCATTTGTCCCCACCACCACTCCCACCCCAATTTGAATTCCAACCATTCACTGTGCAAGCACTTGTCTCAAAAACCAGTGTTAGACTTTTCCAAAGTGCAACATCTATATCCAACAATAATGCCTCCTATTACTGGCAGGGGAGGAGGTGACCTTTTCATCACTGGGAATCACTGATGGGAATGTCAGCATTAAGCCGACACTGAACGTCATTCCAGCCAAGGAGACTTTTTGTCTAGTCTTCCAAAATGGCTGGCATGACACAAAAACTTCTCCACCACAGCCGGAATATGCTGGGATTTTCCTGGTGGCGAAACAGATCCTCACACTGGGGTCGCCACACGTAAAAAATTCTGTTGTTTTTCAGCACAAAACTGAACAGAAAAATTTATTTATGGCCAAAAAACAGCTGGAACAGTAAAGTCATCCATAATTTTCAGCATGAAGCTATTATATAAGAATATACCAAGGGAAGCTCTCAGTTTCTCCAACTTGTCAGTATGGCTTATATAATGTTGCACCACGATCCTGATTTGGTATAGACAGTATGGATTTTATGTAAATGTTATTTAACCTTGACATTTCAGCTCGGCACAGCCGTTCTCTCCTGTGGTTTCTTGCTGAGATCTACTCGGCCCTATCTCTAAAAGCCTCACGTGAGAATGAAATATGGTTCCTTCAGCCTGTAAAAACTCTATATGTGTGTTTGTGTGTGTGTAGGTGTGTGTATGTGTGTGTCCCATCATCACACATGGCTGGCTCAGGTCTGTGAATTATACATGTCCTGTGAAATGATCTTATTTTACAGCCGCAAAATGGAGAAGTAAATGGAGACAGTAGCTGACATCCAACTATTTAGCTCAGTGGTGTCCTGGACTGGGTGGAGATGTTTGCTCTATTTTTTTTTTCTTCTTCACCATTTTATTTTTTTCATTTCAATAAGTTGGTTTTAACTCAAAAGCTATTTGTTTTCTGAATACTTTCAGGTCACATGAAAGGATTTTTATCATCTTGTGCATCCAAACATAATTCCATTTGCATAAATGTGTAATCACAAGAGCAGTTCCAGCAAATCTGTCGTGGACTAAAAATATATCCCTCAATGGTTTTTTTTTCTTCATTTATATTAAATTGAAATATATGCATTCATAAAGAGGCTTAAACTTATGATGATAGAATCCATATTAACTTCAAGTGATGCTCAGTGGAAGTCTGGATGCTACAGCCGCCACAAAATAACATCCTACACCATGGGCTATGTATTGATCTCAACACAGCAGTTTCAAACTCCTTGAGGAGCCCGTGGGCCCGTTTTCTGACATTTGCCTCCTCCTATCTTGGGAGTGTAAATAAATCGTATTGATTGAGCCAGCCATAACCCAGCATCTCCCCTGAAAGATTGAAATGTGCGCGTTTAAAGGCTACTTACAGTGCCGTGCCAAAATATCCCAGCGCGGAGTGTGATCCGATTCAGTTCAACAGCAGGAGTCCCCCCCACCTCTTCTCTCTCCTTTTTTTCTTTCTGTAAGAACCCCACTGAAACTACAAAAAACGACTGGGGCTCTGCTGCATTCTCGAGCGTCTTCACAGTGGACAGATGCTGTGGTTTACCGAGGCAGGTATCTCTTCTTCCTCAAGCCAATGCGTCCAAGACCGGACGAATAGCTCCATGGCGAAGGCTCTGTTCAAAAGTAATGATCGTTGCTTCCCCCCTCCCTCCTCCTCCCCCTTCTCTTGTGCGTGCACCCAGACTCCTTCCGACCGGAGCGTTACGGGGAGACTGCACACAAAAAAAGGATCACTTCAAGGAGACGAGATGTGCCCCAGTCTGGCCACAAAATAAAACTCCGAGCCCGTCAAGTCGGACTGAAAGTCCCCAGCGGTCTGATTCACAGTCAGAGCCTAATGTAAGAGGGATAATGTGACTCGTTTAGCCTGTCTTGGGTGCGCTCCCGGTTGTTCCCTATGCGCCTCATCCACACGCCGCGCAGACAGTCGGAGCTAAAGCCGGACTGGAGGCAAACAAGACGAGGAGAAACGGCGCACCGGTCCCTGCTCTGCAGCAGCTGGCTGTGCAGGGCTGCGCACAAAAGCTGGCGCGGATCAGCGGCGCGGCACGGAATGGATCCTGATGCTAATTAAGACTAATATCGCTTCTTCATCCAGTGTGTGTTCAGATTTCACGCATGTGTTCAAGCACAAACAGGTTGTCCTCTGTTCTCTCCAGGTGATGTTAACAATCCACGGAGCACAATGTTTTAATCAGCATTCCCTGGTTTAATCAGGAGAGGCAACAAAAAGGTGCAAGGACATTAATTACCTAAATCCATGTTACAGTCCATGTAAATAACACACTAATTTCAACCGAATTAGAATTTCAGGAGTGTGGGCAGTGTGTTTCACCTGGGTCATTAGTATTAATAAAAACAACACATCAGCACAAAAATAATGAGGCTGAAGCAAGATTTGTTCTAATTGGCTGAGGCCAGAGTTTGTGGATGAAGTACTGAATGCAAAATGCAGCAAGGTGATAAGAAAATCACCTTTTGTCAGAAGCAGTTGAGTTTTTCTGCAGCTGAAAGAATCCTCTCTGCAGTCTTTAAGTCGCTTTTCATGGGATTATATTCAGCTGTACATCGGGCCAAAAAATCAACAAACAAGCAAAAATGTGCAGAAAAACATCTAATCTAACTATGGAATCTACAACGGAGAGAAATGCCTTGCATCAATGTTTGCAGTATAACCAGCAAGCGGGAATGTGCAGTTTAAATAAACAGAAAAATGCATTAAACTTCAAAGCACTTTCTAAGGAAAACTTCACCTAAACCTCAGCTCTGCGAGAAATAAATCCAGTAGGCAAAGATTCAAACAAACACTGAAGCTACCATCACACTGACAGTAATGCTCAATCAGTACCTCAGAGCAGATGTTGTGCAAACACTCAGTATTCACCCATATGTTCATGGAAAGTGATTGTAGCACTCTGTGCCTCCCTTTATTCTTGTCAACACACACACAAGCACACAAAAACAAACATTTGAAGCAAATTTCACACTTTGAGACGTTTCTGCGTTCCATGAAAACCTTGGATATGATATTATCGTGATTCAGCTAATGAGATCTCCGAATTTAATCACACACATTTATTTACAGTCTTTTCAAATAATGTCCCTTTAATCTCTCATACAGACTTTTATAGGTGGACAAGCTGAGAGGGGATTAGGTTTTAAGTCGTTTTCTATTAATTAGTGTTGTAATGTGGAAATGTAAAAGATGCCAGTCCATGTCAGTCTGATTCAGACTATTGCTGACATTTCTCTCCTATGTGCACAGCTGTTTTCCTTATTTTCCAGGCAGCCACTCATCCCTGAGAAGAATGAAAATCCACAAAGAATCTTTTTTTGGCTTAAATGTAACAGCAGAAAAATTAATTCAACAGAAAGTAAGATAAAGAGTTTGTTAGACACATCACAATCCAAGAACGTTTTCAGGCAGGAGCAGATCTTTTCCTTTCTTTTTATTTTCCTTATTTTGTTTGTTTGTTTTTTACACAACGTCACAAATTGGAGACCAAAGCGAAGTCTTGACAGATTTATCTGGATTAAGAAAAAAACGAATTGAAAAATGGCTTGGAAAAAACATAAAGCTTGCTTTTTGGCTCATGTGCAGCTTTACAATCCTCACACAGATGTTATTAAATAAAAGAGGCACAAGAGCCCAGTTTCACGGGCTTTTTAGGTGACTTTAATACCACAAACAGTTGAATAAAAACAAGTGGTTGCCTTGAGCAGCTGAATGAACACATCCAGCCTGCTAATATACAGCTCTATTGCTAATTGGTTGCCTCTGATGTAAAGCAGGCTTTACACATCTGTGGTGGAGGAACTACATGATGCAAAACCACTGGTATGTCCTTGAATTTCACATTAAAAACAAAATCCAGCATTGTTCATGTAATTTGCAGAATGTGAATTTCAATGATTAACAGAATCTACCTCACTTTTTAACTTTAAAGTTTACTTACATCAGAGAAAGATGAATTCATTTTTACCCTGAATTATAGTTGTTTTGTTTGTTTGTTTGTTTGTTTTTTCAAGCATTGCATTTCCCAACCTTCACCAAATGGAATGGTGTTTAATGGCAAGATAACCAGAAAGCGAAAATAAAGAGTAGTTGAAAATGAATGAAATGGAAAATGGAAAAAAATGTTAGAAAAGCAGTGATCTGATTTTGGCTCTCACCCTCATTCTCTAAATCTGGACTTTTTTTTACATTTACACCTAAATAGTCCTTCTGGCAATTTCTTCTGAGTCCTCATTAACAAACAAAAATAACAGCCCAAATCCACACAAAAGCAGATTTCATTCAGTAATACCATCTACATGCACACCAAAAAATCTGATTATTATTCGATTTCTCCTGTAAGCTGAATATCCAGGTGAGCATGTAAACAGCATACTGTGCTTAATCAGATAACAGCAGTTGCTTACGCCGATGTCTTTGAGTGTGTGTACCCATAAATCAGGTTCATTTTATTCCTTTATATTTGCAAGAGTGAAAATCTGAATACTTCTCATCACACCAAGCCTATGGGCAGCCTGGCAAACTAGCCCAACTTTCCCTGTTTGAGATACTGAGAGTCATTAGGCACTTTTGGAGTGTAGGAACCTTTTTGAGTTCCTATAACCTATTCGGGAAACAGGCCGTTTTTTTGCACATTCGGACATATAGAACTAGGGATCTCGGACCTCAGTTCCTATAACCTTTTTAGTTCCTACTCCGAGGCAGGGTCTTTTCGGGGTTCCATAGGAACTGAAATACGTAGGTGTTTGGTGATTGGAAGAACTGGCAAGCAGCGCCCCTTACGTGAGCTCCGCTTCTTCCAGCCCCGCCATATTTAACTCATTCACTGCCATTGACGTCTATAGCCGTTTTCAGCGGGGAGAAAAGTATTGAACATGTCAACATTTTTTCTCCGAAAATATATTTCTAGTAGAGCTATTGATATGAACACAATCTGGTGAAAATCTGGCGACATCTGGTAAAAATTACAATACTTTTTTTCCCTGTTGTATACGGCTATAGAAGTCAATGGCAGTGAATGAGTTAAAAGTCTCACAGCTGTTTACCTTTTTACCAAGATCGTAATGATGACAAGAACTAATACAATAGGAGTGTACCAATTCATTATTAAATCGATCACAATGGTGCACGTCCCGAATCGATAACTTTTTTGAAATGTTCAAAAGCAATTATTTTCATATTGATTTAATGACCAAACACAGCTGCAAAGTGTAGCATTAGAATCTGCCACCCGGACACTTTAATAGACGGAACGGCCACTGAACTTCAACAAAAGGTAAACAAGGGAAAGGGAGGGAAAGCTGGTAATTTAGCTTTTATAATAGCTTTGAATAAAAGAGATGAGAGACCTCAGTTTTGTATTAGATATGCTGGGGCATAAATTTGTCACCGTCGCAACGATTGCGTCACACATGGTCCCTAACAACGTCCTTCCTCATGTGCGAACGCACACTGAAGGCAAAGGGTAGTTCCTATTACTAAACTCGGGAGGCGTAGTTATAGGAACTGTGTTCTCAGAACCTCTCTGTCCGAATGCGCCTATTCTGGCCACCCTTGGTTGGAGACTGATTTCCACCTCGGTAAAAAATTGACCGGACCAATTACAGCACAGGAGGCAGGACTTTGTGATAGGCTACGTCATTTTTGGTGACTCATTCCCCTTTATCAGTAAAGACGACGGCTGCAGAGGAGCAACGATTTAACAATCCCCTTCCTGATGCATTAAATGAGTTGTACATCCTCTTAAAACTGCAACAACTCGTTGCTTTGAGGGTTTTCCTCTTACAAAAGGGCTTACTGCTTTGTGTTTGCATCACTTCCGTGTTTCTCTGATTGGTTCTCTCTGATTGACTTTGTTCCTATAAGTCCCACCTCTCATTTCGAATTTGAAATCAGCCTCCAACGGAGGGTGACCAGACTGACTCGCTGTGTATCTCATGGCATTAGTCAGGCTGACTAGCCAGGCTAAAGTGCAGATGAAAGCTAACCATCATTTTCTTCTCATGGAGCATAAACAAAGGACAAATAGCATATAGTCACTTTTATAGACCTATTAGCTCTAGCAAACATCATGACAATGCTAACACCATTGGTGTTGCCATGTTCGAATGGTTTGATTGAAAATAGCAGAAAGTTTGAGTCTGACATTACATAAATACTCCAAAGGAAATCTAATAACAATGAAAAACTATGAATTTTTTTGTATTGTTTAATTTTGTTTGTTTGTTTTCTTATTGATCACATTCTAAACACATCTGATTATTAAAATTCTTTGATCACTCACAAAGATCACAGCTTTATATTCATGTAAACAGGCTCAATGATAGTTTCACAAATTGCTGGAAGGGTTTTTCTAATGAATACTGAGGCACCTTGAAATGTGAACTGAATTTTGAGCTTGAGGATTCAGAATGGTTGATGCTTGGATTTGAACTGAGGCTAATATTGCAGTGGCACAAACGCATAATATTCATTTGGGATACTCAGATTATACACCATAAGAAAAAAAATATATATATATACATATACATATATATATATATATATATATATATTACATTTCCAGCTGCTGGCACACCAGAAATATACTGTAAAATAACATAATTAATAGTAAATAACAAAAAGTTTTACATAATAAAAATAGAGTTTATAACTTTACTTTTACATGGGATTTTTGTATTATTTTGGTATTTTGATCTTTATTGATTTACCGGTCAATTTACATTCCTCCCCTCAACTACGTATGTTCACGAGCTGTGGGTAGTGACCGAAAGAACAAGATCGTGGGTGCAAGTGGTCAAAATAAGTTTCCTCTGCAGGGTGGCCGGGCTCTCCCTTAGAGATAGGGTGAGAAGCTCGGTCATCCGGGAGGGGCTCAAAGATGAGCCGCTGCTCTTTCGCATCCAGTTGAGCCAGATGAGGTGGCTCGGGCATCTGGTCAGGAAACCTCCTAGACGCCTCCCTGGTGAGGTGTTCTGGACACGTCCCACTGGGATAAGGCTCCAGGGAAGGCCCAGGACATGCTGGACAGATTACGTCTCTCGGCTGGCCTGGGAATGCCTTGGGATCCTCCCGGATGAGCTGGTGGATGTGGCCAGGAAGGGGGAAGTCTGGGCTTCCCTGCTTAGGCAGCTGCCTCCCGTAACCCGACCTCTGATAAGTATCTAGAAAATGGATGAATGGATGTTTAATGAACGATATTAACGTGTAATAACAATTAAACTATATCCACAGATATAGTAAGAAAAACTGCTAGAATACAGAAAAGCATCATGATTTATCTATTATTATTTGCTCTGCTTTATGTAATTTTGCAGAAAACCTTTAATCAGTAGTTAGAGCAAGACACAGTACATATCAAATTTCCCTAAAATTGTCTGATGATAAACAGTTCAATCAATTACTCAATTTTTTGCATGACTATATTTTTGCTTGTAGAAACTAAAGGCATTGCCAGGATCTAATTTCTGCACAAGTCAATCAGTCAGGCAGGTAGGCTCTTGAGAGAAGTTACAGTCCTGTTGAAAACATACAGTAGTACTTATTGAGTACATCACCTTTTACAGATCTACAATTGAGTTAAAGAAAAGTCAAGGTATCGTATACACTAATGGTGCAGAATAGAGCAGGGGGAGCCCAAAAGAATGATTGGAAATATTTGAACAAACCCACCCCAGGACCACTGTCACTGAAATATGTGAAATATACGCAGATTTAAATGAGGTCCCAACACTTATTTATGTGTCCCCACTCTGGGCCAACTGAGTGGGTGCGGCGCGCTCAGGCCCACCCACATATATTTCTATGAAAATGTGTTTTAACCTTTTTTTTTCTGTGAAATGTAATGTAAGAACATGATGTAATTTTCTGTGAAAATGACATTTTCTTCAAAAGAATGGATCAGATTTTTTTTTTTTTTTTTTTTTGTAGTTACGGGTTTTTCATATTACGTGAGACTTGTGAATTCACATTCCCATTATATTATCAATATTATTCTCTATTTTTTAAAATGGGACAAAACTGTGAAATAGCACAGAAAATCTGTTATATTACAGTTTTTAAACAGTGTATTTTTTTCAGACTAGCAAGACATGAACAGTGTATAGTGCCGACATTTTTAATAGTATTAATAGTAGTCATAATACAGTGTCAATCAGCATAAGAATATGTAAGAAAAATGCAGTTTTTGTCTATTTATTGAAAAGATGTGTCTGTCATTTTGCCATTGTTTCCCTAGACTCTTGGCTTCAAGTCAGAGTCATCCATTATGCAGGAATTTTCTGTTTCATTGATCCTCATTTCGTTTTTAAAGCACACCAGGCCTCCTATGTTGTTCACAAAGCACGGGGGGCAAATTGAATCCTGATTTTACGGTCGAGAATGGAGACCAGAATTGTAACAGGCTTGGCACCCCAAAAACATGAAACTATAACTGAGTTGAGTGGAAATGATTTGGCTTTCTTGATGAAATTACACTTCAAAGCCGAAAGCCCATTAAGATTTTCCTGTAAGCTGCAAAACATTAGCATTAAATTGCCATTTGCCGACAAATATGATATAATCTTAATGACAAACTGGACAGCAGTGTGTTTGTGCACAGCAGATCCCCAATTATTCAGTCATGATTCGTTGACGGAGCTGGATGTATCAGCCGCAGGCTACATGCTTCTCGGTGCTGGAAAAACAGCTTGCAAAAAGGTGAACATCTATTTCTTAATGCTGTGATTTATTCAGTAACCACACTCAGGTTATCATTAGAAACTATCATACCATTGACAAGCCAATCCAACAGACCACATTGGTGATTTTATGAGATGTGTAATGCTTACCTGAGCTTTACTACCAGCTGCGCCCTTATTCGGAGGTGTCTCTGCACAGCAACCTCGCTTCTTAGACAACATGCAGCTTTTTTGATATGCCATCTAAGCTCTGTCATTTTGCCTCTAAATACCAGGTGAAGTTTGTTTTGTCATTTCTCAACAATCGATGTACTGGAAGGGGAAAAGATCTGCACAGCTGGAGGCAAGTTTATGGTAACATTTTCCTCCGGTTTCTAAAGTTCAGCCACATGCAGCTTTCTTTTGAACATGATATTATGCAGTTAGTAGGAGCTTTCATTCTTCCCTAACACCACTCCTATTTTTAGGGCTTTATTTTGCAGCATTGTAATAAAAGAGCTATCTCAGTGGTGCAAATTCAAGCAGGGGACATATTTGCCTGAGAACAGCCCGTCTGAGAAGAAACACTTGATCGCCAAGGATTAATATTCTTAATATCACTTCTCTTCTACTCATGAGCCAAAGTACATAGGCAGGTCAGTGGTCTCTGTTACACGTGGCTTTTTAAAAAAAAAAAAAAAAAAAAAAAAAACAGTCCCCTGGTCGCATGGGGGAAATGTGAATTTGGGTCAAATTCACCAGGTGGAAAGTGAGAGGCTTAGTGCAGAGCTTGCATGTTTTCCAAGGAGTACTTTTACATAATAAAAAATAGCCAAGTAAAAGAAAACAGATGTAATGATGCTGATCCACTGGCACACATCCTTATTTAGAGAAACAATGTTTATGTATGGCCTACAACTGAAGGTGTAAACTCTCTATTTCATTTGAACTGACCCAGGAGAGCTTGACTTGCTGGTGTTTTATTCATTGTGGTCAATGCACTATATATGTAAATACACCCAGCCGGCCCTTGTCTGTGATTTCTCTTCCACTTCTCCTTTTTTTCCCCCCTCTTGTTGGGGGCTGATGAAGTTGTCAGAAAATGCTTGGGTTTGCTTTTCCTCACTGCAGCCTGTCATTCTTGCCTGCATTCAGTGCACAATCAAAACCCAGAGTAATATCACAATTGGACTAAAAGCAAGCCTCAGTTTTGCTGCCGACTCATCCACAGAGTGCGTAGAATTTTTCATCAAAACTTGGTTCATTTTGTAAATTACAAATCTTTAGGAAAGTTCATTTAATATGACTATACAAGCACTGAAACAACATGCTTCTCTTTTCATCTATATACTACCCTTGCTTCCTCTCATAACTTAACTTCCACATGAACATTGAATTGGTTTTACTCAGCTGTGGGGAGAATAACTTGCATCCATACATACACATGGCATCAGCTATGCTTATTTGTGGGTGCTAAGATACCAGTTTTTCCTCCATTAGAGGTTAATGTAAGGCTAAAACAAGCATCCTGCTGCTCTGCTTTATACAGTTACATGTATAAATTTGTCCATAGACTGTGGTTACATTGCATGAATACACCATTTATATTTGTTATTCAGTCATTAACTCATAACTGCATCTAAAACACTGTAATTACTGATACTTTGACTCAAAACCATAGTTATGTTTCTGTTTAATTCTTTTCTGTAAAATTAGGAGCGCAAACTTGAAAGAAAACAACAGCGCACATTAGCACTAAAAATAGACATCCACTTCTAGAGAACCTAAACTTCAAATGCTACAGGAAATTATAGGAGTGATAATTAAATTTTTTGGTGGTGGAATTTTTGTGGGTTTTGCTGCCACAAAGCGACCCCACAATGAGACACAACCTCGGAATTCAAGTTCCTTCACCTCTACATGTTGTCTTTGATATTTTCTTCCTTTTTTTCCTCTCTGCGTTGTGTGTGTTCTCTTTCCAAATGTGCCACTAACATAATGGGGAAAAAAAACCTCATGTAATAATGTGGGGCGTTTCAACAAACATCCATGCGGTACATAAGAGGGTGGCTGGAAATGCTGCGGTAAATATGTCTTGAGTCATTATTAGATGGTTTTACTCATTAAGATCAAAAGCCACAAATTCAAAGGCAATCTCAAACCTTGAAGGGAAAAGCTATTTATTGAAAAAAAAAAAAAAAAAATCAAAGGATCTGAGTTTTTGAGGATTTTCTATGGGATTTCTTAAATGCTCTTGTTCCATGCAGAAAGACAATCTCTCTATTCTATCTGCATTAAGAAGAAGCAAATTCCTTGCGGCATCCATTTCCCTGCTTATAGGGGTTGCTTTCTGTCTTTCAGTTATCACAAGGCAACAAAAATGGTGAAGAAAGTGTGGGATAATCATGATACTGATGAAATGGTGTTTTTGATAATGGTTCAACCAGGGGTTAATTTAAACCTAATGAGATAAAGACTCAGCGCAGTGAGGACCATGGGTGGGTTTGCACTATGCATTTATCATCATATAAGCTGCACAAAATCTCTCTTAAAGGAATAGTACACACACAGAATGATGTAACTTTTTCCACTTACCCTCATGGTGAGCAAGACTCAGGAGGACTTTTTCAATATCTCAAATACAGCCGGTGATCAGGAAGGCTTCTCGTTTCCACCCAACTTTCATATAATGGAGTTCGCCGGGGCCTGAGCCAAAAAGGTCCATAAAAGTCCACAAAAACTTGTTAATATTCCTCCATACTGCTCGTCCAATGTAATCCAAGTGTCCTGAGTGGGTAGCGACCGTAATTAGCCAGCTGCAACATCACAGTCGCGTCCCAGATGGGAAACTTACATACTGCTGTTTCTGAGCCCTGGGACGCCTCTGGACAGTGACAGCTCGAAAATGCGCATAATGGATGTTGGTGTGCCATCAAAATGAGTCAGAAACGCATAGCTTTAAGGTCTAAAAGTTAATTTGTGTGTCTTTAAGTTTTCAACTGTGGATCAAATTAAATTAATTTATGAGCTAAAGGAATCACCAACAACAGCATCTAAAGCAAAACTTCCACTATTTGACTATATAAGAAAAGCAGTATATCAAACTTCACTACCAGGCTGCAAATGTACAAGCGCCCGCTGAGAAATAAAATTTTAGCAGCCCAGAATTTTCTTGACCTTGTTCAAAAGAACCTCATGTGGGAATGCAAAAATCGATTTCATTCAGGCCAGACTTACTTCACCGAACAGGCTACCGACAAAATGAAAACTTGGCTAAAGTCCAGTTAAGCCAAAGTGTGAACAGAGTAAGTAACTTTCCAGAGAATTTACATTGATGAAGAGTACATGCTGATGGCTTTGGTCTCTTTTCTGCTTCACTGCATATTGCCTAACACTTTTTTGTTGAGTCTGCAGACCTTCAAATACATGTAGAAGGCTTCTTCATATCAATGCAAAATAGTCATTATCAAAGGCAGTTCACAGAGTCAGCATCCACTTGTGCACGAGGCTTGCATGCCGTAAATTTCTTCACCAACCCATGTGGGTCTAGTGGGCCCCTTTATGGCCATCCAATTAAAGCCTTCTGTAAAATTTGGAACCTGCAGGCTGATAGACCTCTACACACGTGCCTGGACCAATCAACCAAATAGAAAAAAATCACGGCAGACACAGGAGATAAAGAGCAGGAGAACAACATGGATTATTATTTAAAAGAGGAGAGACTTTACAGGAGAATTGTGAGAATCCACACCTAAATGTCCTGTGTTTTGGTCAATGGATGCAGAAACCGTGTAGGCAGGCATTTAATTTGCAAAACATTGTTTCCAAATTAGTAGGAATAGTAGTTCTGACTGTATTTGTTGAGCACTTTTAATCTTGATCTTTTTAATTAATTGTTGGTCATCTACGTGTCATATTTGCTCTCCTTTCAGTGTTTGTTTTTGCTAGTTGATTATTAAAGCAGTTACAGGCTGGGTAAAGAAAAAAAAAAAGATAACAAAGCCAAGTTTAACAGTGACGCAAAAAAAAAGTTCAATAAAATGAAGTGATTATTTGTGTTGGTGCAAATGGAAGGAGCCACAGACTCATTTAATCTTGGTGTTACTGGTCTACAATGCCTATCTTGGTTGATACAGTGAGGTGTGCTTTATTCTACTCAACAGAGAATGAAGAAACACAAAGAGAAGTGCTTGTCAGGGCAAGAAAAACTGTTCTTACAAGGTCAGGGTCAGGTTTCGAGGAAGACTGTGATAGTGGAGGCAATAAAAACTGATAAATCACTGCTCTGTTTAATCTTAACCCTTAAACCAAACATCAGCATGACTTTTGACTTCCCAGCCGTCTAAATGTCAAAAAAGAATATTAACAGCTAAGTTGTTTGTCCACTACAAAGTTCCAGGGGCACAATCAGAACAGGAGATACCATGGCCTTTAAATCATGAATGATTAAGAAACAATGAAGTAGTAACTTTAAGAAAGAGAGGTTAAGAATGAAATAGAGATAAGATAGCATTTATACTGTTTTATATTCCCTATGCAAAGATTTTTATTTAGTGAATAATTTACAATATAAGCAGGCAAAGTTTGAATTTGGAAAGGACTGGTAAAGACAGCAAAACAAGTAAAACAATAACCACATTCAGTAAGTCACAGAACAAACAGCTCACCCATTTCTCAAGTCATATGTATTTATCTACAGCAATATTCATATTTTAGTGGATTGTTCGTGAAAGTATGGTTGTATTCTGTGCAAGATAAGCAGTCTCACGAGATTTATGTCAACAGCAGACTCTGCTGAATGAAGTTAGATCAGGCACAGAAAGCAGAGAAAAGCATTAAGCTCTCTACAGTGGATAAAATCTGACAAGCAACATGGATCCAGACTTGTCTCCTTTCTAAATCCTTTTGGATGACAGAGACTTGACTTTTGCCTTCTCTCTGTCTTTAAAACATCTGTAAAAATGCTCTTAAATGGGGAAAAGTACGGTACAAATAATTATAATGTACTAGACTCTCTGCTTTCCAACTGTGCGATTTAGCTGCAAAAACATAACCGTTTCTCAGCCCTAAAACAAGCTTATCTGTAAAAGGCATCACAATCTTATAGTCGAACATTTTGAAACACTTGGGAACATTTGATTTATTTTAGTTTCTGATGCTGAGTGTTTATCTTGTGTGCAGTTGGAAGTGTTGTTGGCTTGTTGTTGTGCAGCAAGTCTGCGATCTTTCGAATGGAGGCTGAAACACAGAAAAATGGAAACAGATGCTCATTGTTCCAGTGTGAAAATGCAAGGGAAAAGAGGGGCAGAAAGAAAAAAAAGATTTCCAGAACAGTAGCTGATTTAAGCTGAGTTAAGTTTCCCTCACTGTTGTGCTGCTCTTTGAAAACCAGAAAGCAGAATAAACTCAAAGGTACAAAGAAGTATTTTTAAAACATAAATTAAGGTAGTTTATTCAGCTTTCCTACCATTAAAATTTGAATTTAAGTAAAGCAGCAAATTTATTGAAATACCTTTAAGCAGTAGGTGACTTTTTAGGTGAAAAGGAAATAGGTCATCTTTGCGTGCCAGGAAAAGAAATCCTGTCACTCAAGCAGCAGTTCTGGGACTGCCTCTATTTTTAGTACCCAGAGCACAGACACATAGACACATACCATAAGGTTCAACCCTCACACAAACACAGACGCAATAAATAATAAATGTGCAAAACAGGAAGATATTATCCACTCAAGGGTTGGTTGGAAGTCAATAATTTGCAAAGCAGCTCACAGGGAAAATTGGGTGCAGTAAACCCATTATGCAAAAAAGCATGGTGGAATAGATGTGAGAAGAACACAGCAAGCCTTGAAGTGAGGTGGGACTTTGAGGCTACATCCACCCCTTTCCAAGCTTCGGCTCAATTAACGTCCACAATTTATTTCTCAAAATGGGTTGCTTTTATAAGTCTGTTTGAAAAGCTGCAGCATGGAATAAATCTGAACACCATGTCATTCTCATCAAGATAAAACAATCCCAGTAACCCCAGCACAGGTGGCTGATTTAACCTCTTCACAAGGCTGTGCATCAGTTTTTTCTTCTCTCTGTGTGTCAGTTCTCTGAGGAACTGTTCTAGTGTAAAAATGAGTTAAACAAAAAAAAAGTTACAGCGATCATTTGTGGTATACTGTATAAACACCTCTTCCACCCACATTATTCCACATTATTATCACATTATTCCAAGGTTAAAGATCTATGAACCTCAGTAGATTTTTTTTATGCTTTAGTGATGTTATGTGTTTGTAACAGTTCATTAGCAAGTATGTTCAGGTACAAGCTACTTTCTTTTTTAAGTAGATGCATCAGTTCTGTTAAGCCCTTTTTACATTGGTTATCAAAGTTGCTTACACCCACTAACATCTGGCTTTGGACAGAAAAGGTTTTTAATTGGTATTTAGTCCTTTGGCAAGTGACTCTGCTGTAGTTGTGGGAATTAATTGGCTCTTGCTTTGATTGGCATTGATCAGAACACAACACCCTGGTGCATAAGCTGATTTTCAATGGAGGCAACACAGTCTTGCACCAGAAATAATAGATACCACTTTCCAGCAAGATAGTTCAGGTTTCCAACTCAAGTTTCTCTGCTGATCCCACTTATAAAATGCACCCAGCCAACCTGGGCGGTCTATTTAAGCAGCAAAGCTCCTGTCTTGTTCTCTGTCTCGTACTTGCTGCCATTGCCACTGAACACAATATGCTGCCTGCTTTTTCACCCCTCTTTCACCACCCCAGCATCCTCCCGTGGGCTTTGGCTAAGAATTTCACTCATCCCTTCATATGCAGAATCCCAAACATTTGCAGGAGTGATGAAGTCAGAGCCTCGACCCCAAGCTTAAACCAAGTTTTTTTTTTTGTTTTTTTTTTTACATAAACTATTACAAAAAACTCCAAGGAATTCTCCTTTAAACCTAAAACTTTAAACTCCTTTAAACTCCTTTAAACTCTCCTTTACAAAAATACCTTTATTTCTATGATGTAGTCATAGTGACCTTTAAAACACCAACGCATTACAACCCACTGACCTTCTGATTTTGCCATGCTTTCTGTATAAAAAGCTCATTATGCATCTATGACTGTCTTTCAAAATCATAATGGAAAACTATCACTTTTCTTGCAGTTAATAGTTGTGGGTTAGCTTAAGGCTTAAAAAATATGCTGTGAGTTTTAAATATTAGTGAAAATGGTTATGATTAGAAATATAAAAGCAGGTGATTCTGCTGAAGTATTAATAGGAACATCCACACAGATTTGCATTATGTTGCTTGAAAGCATCCTTTTCCATAAGAATAAAAACGATACATGTCCTACAGTATTTTGAACATGGCGGGAAACATGCATGCTACATATTTATCTGAGCTGATGAGAGTGTTGTACTTGAAGCACCAAGACTGGGGACAGTTAACTTTTTTTTTTTTTTTTTTTTAAGAAATGTGTTTACTCACTGTAACATTCCTCACAGATGCTCTAAAAAATAACATCAAAAAGTCACAAACAAAAAGAGACAAGTGATAGATTTTACTTGTCTTCAAAACAGCTCTAAACTCACTGTGTGTCTCTGTGGTAACTGGCAGACAGAAAACTAATGATAACATGTACCAGAGGGAGATAATAGAAGATACAATCAAATAAATGAGTAGCATGAAATGAATTATTGGTATGAATTTTTCAACATGTTGAGCTTTTCCCAGTTATGTAGGCCGGCAGTTCTCAAAGCTCAAAACTTAAAAACTGCCTCACCAGAAGTTTTTGTCTTGTGGTTTTGAACAACTGAAACATTGCTGCAAGAAAACCTGAGAGACTGGTTCATATACCGGAGGCATGTCAGAAAAATAGGCTGGCGAGAAACCTAAAAGTGGCTTAAAGACAAGTAACAGACTTTTCAAAGCTTTATACTGACATGCCACCAATGTAAGGACTTTTAAAAAGTGCAATGGCTTCTCTCCCCTTGGACTTTGTCAGCACTTAGAAGATCAGACTGGAAATGACAAAAGTCTAACCTTTGTTAAAAAGGGAAAAGGGATTAGGCATTAGTTCCTATCACGGCCAAGCTGTATGATTCAAAGCATCCAGCTCCTTACATATAAAATATATTTATAGAAGAGCATCATCTGGTCCTGTGTAATAATGAAACACTGTATACTCAGCTGTGGAATAAAACACCAAGACACCAAATGACACCATCACTCAAATAATATGGGAATTAATGACTAAAAGCCCCAAAGTTTATCTTAGAAGAACACCAATGATTATTCTAAGGCACATAGGAAAATTATTATTTGCTGCAAAATCTCTGCCAACAAGATGAGATAAAAATCCACAGAAAAATCTAAACAAAACAAACTTTCAGGCAGTCCATGGTGGTCACTGAGTCTGTTAAAAAAGAATAAATCAAAAGCAAGACTGATCAAATCTGTGCTGATAAACTGTTACAAGGGATTTCTCAGCATTGACTGATAAAAAAGAGTGAAATCTTACAACTTATTTTAAAAAGTCCAACTAGTGTGTGTGCCACTTTATCTGAAACTCTCACATAGAAATGGAAGGATGGAAACTGTTCTGTTCCTGGGCATTGATGGGTCTTCTACATCTTTTTAAAATAGACTTGACAAGCTCAGTCTTTGCTGCTAAAGATTAGACATGCGGCTGTAAAGAATGATTCAGTGTCGTGGACTTTTGCAGGCATTTAGTCTGAGGACATATCTGAAAATCTTTCTTACTAAGTGGGACGTATCGTCTGTGCCAGAAATTTCCGATATCTCTGACTCAGAAAATTACCATTTGGAGGCTGATGTGAACAGCTTTTTCCTACGGTCTATACAGAGCCAACTCTGCTGTCTGATCCAGCCTACACCAACCAGAAACATCACAAAGGAGAAACCTGAGAATCCAGAACAGAAATCTATCAGAGAGTTTTCTGACACCACAGTTGGCAGTTCTTTGATACCCTTCCATCTTGGACCCCCAAAAAAGCTAGTCTCATGAGTTGGGAAACAAATCCAGCTTAATGTGTTGTACTGATAAGCGTAAGCAAATCTGGTTCACAACAGTTTTGCAGATGTTGCTTTGAGTAACTGCAAGAGTTGGATGTCATGTGAGGGAATACTGTGGAAGGGAAGTGTTCTATAACAACCACTTTATAACGTTCTTCGATTTCACCACAGAACTTGGAATTTAGTCATAAAAACGTTTGTTGCGAAACATTGTGTATGCGTGGTGGAAGCGTAGCCTTTTCTCTCCCCATTCATTTAAATTAAACCAGAAATAGCTGTCAAAATGTATTTCTAAAATGAAGTGGTGAGACTTGCCTGGAAGGACTTCGCCTTATACCTTTAACCCCGAATAATGACAGGGGCTCCCTCTCGCTGTGCTTCTCTGGCTGATCCAATCTAGCACTTTTTCCTTTCTTGGACGCTGAATCAGAATTTAAATGAATAGTTAGCATAAAGACAGCATGCCTTATCTTGTCATTTGTGTGTCTTTTTGTGTTCATGCATGAGTACTTGGAGGAAAACCATGTGCTTGAACTTACTAAAAGGACTGAAGTCCAAAAATAATGAATAAATAAAATCTAAACTAAATTAGAAAGATGTTGACTGTTAAATGAGCTAATATGGTCAACATGTGTGATTCAAAATGATGTCAGTAAACACCACAGCAGAGATGAATATTTCATAAAGGGTAAAATATGTCACTGTTAAATCTATCAAGAGGCTGTCTGCCTGTGTTGCTTTACATGATGTGTTTAATCCTTAAATGACCATACAGTAAATGTTCTATGAATAACAGCACCACCAGCATCTTTGAATAAAAGTTACACTCTCCATCAGGTAAACGTGTTCAGGAAATGCAACGTGTTTCCCAACCCTCCACTGGTGTACAGCATAATCTCAAGTGATAATCACGGCAGCCGCAGTTATGTCAGCATGGAGAGAACCACCCGAGGCCCCTGTTTGACAGGTTCATAGGCGTGGTGTACTTGTGTTGCAGGATGTCATCTGAAATGTTACAGACTGATGGAAAATACACGTTCAATGTCCACAGTTTGTAATTTGTCTGATTGCTCCACTATAAATGTCAAATATCTGCTGTGAAAACACAGCAAGGGCTGAACATGTTTGTCTGGCCTGACCTTGCTGCATTTTTCTGCTCCAGTGCCATAAAACATGACATTTTTTCTCTGAAATTGATGTTATTACACTTGCAATAAGGGTTCAGATGGCGCTATAACCATAACACACAAATGCTAAGATATGCAAACCAATGTATACTCTATAGCTCTGTTTGTCTCACTGATGCTTGTGCTGTAGATGTGAAGAGGGAGGAAGCATAGATAATGGCAGCAAAGGTGTCAGTTTTTCAATGCATTACAACCACATCAATCTTGGCTCACGTCAAACATGTTTGACACATTTCAAGAGTGAATTTCATGTTACGGCGTTTGTCTTGGAACCAAACCAAAACAGAGGAGAGCAGAAAAGATATGCCAATCATGACTACCAACAAAATCTCATTCTTTTTGAATATTTTCTGATTTATGCCTTTCAAGTGGGATTTCTCCACATGTGAGTCTTTCTACCTTTCCTTTGATGTGCATGCCATGTGCTGTGTGGGTCTGTGGATGTGCTACTGTGGTAGAATTCAGGCATATGACTTCATGACAGATAGGCCTACTTTACACATGCCAGACTGTTAGACCATGGAAGACTGTGAGACAACGATAAAATGTTCATATTAAAAGCATTTACCCCTCTCCAGGCGCCAGACTGTCTGACACTAGCTGAAATTGATTCTTAATTGGGTTTGTATGGACCTTGGATCTACTGTTGATGAGCACAGTGAAAAGTGGACAACTGCTCCTTCGACTGCACAGAAATGTGATAACACCACTGACCTGAAGGAGGGAGAGATAACTTCTTACAGTTGTCTTCCTTCTTTAAAAAAATTATTATTGTAAACAAGGATAATCCCCACATCTTGAGAATGAGTTTAGAAGAATGATCCATCATCCAGACATGACAGAACAAAGCTACTGACTCAAAGGGATGTCATTACTCATCACAAGTCACAACCAGTTGGCATTAACCAGCTGTATAGCTAGATGTCTTTTTGGGAGACTTGTTTTTTGGGGGGCTGGTAATAAATCACTCACAGTTGCTGTGGAATGCAAGCCAGTGCTCTGGAAAAGTTTGGTCTTGGTAGAGGTGATTTTCTGTTTCGAAGCTGACATTCCTCATTATCTATTTTGGCTTGCCTTGCATGCACACTGAGCCGTGGAAAAGGCTGGTTAAAAACTGAGGACTGCGGGGGAGAGGGGCACGAATGCTCCCATATGCTCCCCTACCACCACTATTTCCACTGAAGCTCAGCTTGCTTCCATTTGAAGAGGGAGGGAGGGGAGGTTTTCCCTACCTTTGCCTCGCTTATGAATTCCCCAGTCACAGAAGAGGCTTGTTACCAGAGCAAGTAGACGTAGCGGAGAGCCACGCTGTAAAGCTTTATTCAGGCTGAGGCGAGAGTCTGCTGTGGATTATGCCTCATCCACGGTCTGGTCTGGTCTTAATTTCACTCCTTTTGTGCAGCCAGACTGGTGGGGTGCTTCTGATTACTGCCAATACCTTTGAAGGCTCTCTTGATAAATTTCAGGAGTCAGTGATATTAATAATAACAGCATTGTTTTTGGATTGCTTTATGATGGTCTGAAATCTAAATGACCTAACAATTACCTGACTTATAGAATCAACTAAAGCTAATATAGACTATAAATACTGGTGCTCATAAACTGTTCATGTCATCATAATGATATTATTTGTATTTACTCAGCATGTAATACTTAACATTAGTAATTTAAATGGTATTTATTATGTATACGGATGAGTTATGAATATAACAGAAGTGCATGAGTCTTTAGCATACTCAAAAATAGTTTATGATTTTTAATAGAATGGCCTTACTGACACCTGATTACTTTGCAATAGAGAGCATTTTAAAATGTGGATGGAATTTGTACTTAGTACAGGGGTTCAGAGATTTAAGTGAAATTGATTTGCCATAGGCTCCAGTGATTGCACTGAATCACTTAGCTTGTAAACTGAATATCTCACAAAAGGGATGTTTGTGAGCAATTCTTAATAAAAAAATCAAATCCAGTGTATGACAGTAGAGGCTTTACTCTATTATTCATTCAATGCTACAAAATCAACAACATGATAATTACCTGAGTTTTATCAGAAGATTTGACTGTGCTGCCTCATGATTAGTTACATGTCACCGAATTATTTGTGAAGATAAACACAAATTGTGTGTTGAGATCGAGTCTCCGTCACGTTTCATAATTGTAAAGGTTTTGCTCATGTCTGTGTATTGCAGATGGAACAGAGCTCATTGCCCTCGAAGCCAGAGAAGTCATGTTTTCTTCACCTATCCAAAACCTAAATGCAACCGAACAATGAGTGAAACAAAGGGAAAAGTTTAAAAGAAAATAAAGACCTTTTTAACCAGTAAAAATGGTTACCAGTACAGTTTCATAAAATGGTTTAAAACTATATTCCAACATGTAATTAAAAAAAGTAAATGTTCACAAAAATGGTTTAGTTAATTATGATGAGACTGATGAGTAAGACATGCCAGATAAGTTCTGGTTATAAAACAGTGAAATGTAAGTAAATATGTCGACTTAATTGATATACAAATTTGATGAACTTGTACTAAATTTGCCAACTTCTACCACCACTCCTTTACATCTAATTAGTGCTACACTTTTCACTTTATCTACATTTTCTGTTTTTCAGATTGCATACAAATCACATAAATGTCTGTCATGTTTAGAACATTTTGTCTTGAATTGAAAACCTAATTGATACGAGACACTTAAAGGAGCCCTATCATGAAAAATGGACTTTCGAGAGCTTTTCAGCATGTTACTGTGTTATTTCCTCATTAAAAAAAAAAACTTAATTTAAGTCGATTTTTTTCTTCATTTGTGTATATTTGAGTAATTTATATGAATATTCAGGCCAAGCTGTAGCTTCCTTAACATAACTGACTTACACTGGTATACGCAACGAGGTGGCACCAATCACAAAGCCACAAACACGCATGCGCAGCATCGTAGCAAGACGCCCTCTTTGTTCAACAGAAACTCATAGAGAATCCTAACTTAATCACACTCTCTGAGGAAGAAACTAACCGGGCCCTTTCCCCGGGCTTTTATCCTATTTTTTTTTTTCTTTGGGGCTTCTTCCATGCAGCCTGCAGGAAGATTTCCTCAGAGACAAACAGCCATCAGCTAACAGAAGTTCAGGAGATTTTTTTTTTTTTTTTTTTTGTAAGCTGTAGAGGACGGCAAGTTGGGAAAAATGTGGTTGCGTTTAACGTGGGAGTTTATTTGTTGTACTGGCCGAATTGACTTGCCAGAAGTGGTTGGATTATAACTTCAGGAGCAGAAAAAAAAAAACCTCAACTTTGTGTGTGAACTTCACTCCTGACAACTTCGTGAATCTCGGCCAGTAAATTGTTTTTCTCTCAGGGATTACTTCTGAAACCTGACGCAGTTCCTACTATAAAAACGCGCATTGACAGACAACAGCACCGGTTAGTGAAACACATCTCTCAGCTCAATGCTAACTGTTAGCCTATGAGTTGTTCGCTAATTTACTTACTTGTCAGGGATCTCTGTGGTACTTCTGTGCTACTGCGTGTACTTCAAACTCCATGTCAGGCTCTGGCTTGAGTGCATACAGCTCCATAACAGGCTGGTCTGTTTTATCCTGTCGATCGGAATCCGATTATCCATCAATGTTTACAAATAACGTCCATATGAGCTGCCGATGCCGGTGCTACAAACAATTCTGTGACCCTTCAGAATCAGTGTCTCTTCCGGGGCGCGTCACGAAATGGGTGTAAGACATGTTGCAATTGGTCGAGAGCTCCATGGATCAGTACAGTCAGCCATCTTCCGTGTTGGAAATTAGACGCATAGAAAAACTAATATTTAACACCAAATTAGTTTCTATAGTAGCGATGGGAACATGGTTAGCTTATAAATGCCTGTATTTGACTTTTGGAACGTTTGAAAAGCATGATACAGCTCCTTTAATACCTCCTTTTAGATTATTAAAAACCATCACTGTCAACATTTGCTGCTCTGACTAAATTATTGTATAATTAAATGCATTGTAATGATAGTATATATCTTTACAAACATTTTAGTGTGTCGTTTTAGATAGTTGCTTTAGGGCTCTTGCATAGAGGATATGAATACTTCCTCCAGCACTGAATGAAGCTGAAGTGTGACTCAGTGATATTTGTATCAGTGTCTGAGCTGTGAACAAAAAAGGCACAAGAATAATAAGTATGCAAGACAATGGACGTCTGATTGCTGTACTGTAGCATCAAAATCAAACAAGTAGCAACAAAGATTGATAGAGAAATAAACTATGAAAACAAATACAACCATGAATGTAGGCAGAAATCAGTGGAACAGGTCTATGACTCAATGACTTGCTTACAGTGCAATCTTGCCTTGTAGGTGTCATAAATTGGCCCAGACACCACAGGCTTAGATGACTGCTGGGGTGGTCCTCCACCAACCTCATCCCAGGGTGGGCTTAGCGTCAGCCTGCAGGCCCAGTGGGCTCGTCAATGTCACTTTGCTGCTTCTATTCTGGTCACACAGTGAAGAGGAGTGAGTGGCTGAGTGTTTGGGTTGGAGTCAGAAAAAAAGAAGAACCTGTTGCAAACAAAAGTGTCTTCCAAGCACATGGTGGTCTCTTCATATTCCAAGCACCAGAATGCATTTAAAGCCGGAGCAGAGGAATTTACAAG
Organism: Atherinomorus stipes; assembly: GCA_023101725.1. NCBI lineage: Eukaryota > Metazoa > Chordata > Actinopteri > Atheriniformes > Atherinidae > Atherinomorus > Atherinomorus stipes. Next base: position 564,826 of record JALJCO010013034.1, on the reverse strand, counting down.
GTGTCACTGCAAAGTGCTTCTGTTTTGAGGAGAGGGCTTCACAAGCTGATATTGTAAGAATGTCACTGCTGAGCTAGAAAAAGCCTGTGTGATGGCTCTGGTTATCTGGCAGCAGGAAGTGGCTGTAAGAGAGCCAGAGCCTCCACCACTGATCTATCTTCTAAATGAAGACTTGTATTTTACCACCCAATTGTTTTGGCTTTATATCTGCTTTGAAATTTGTTGGTCATCAATCTTTAAATCAGACATTCACAGCCATGACTGTTAGCAATAAAGCTCGAGCTGGGATTTTCCCAGCAACAAGAGCTTTCTTTGATATTAATCGACAATATATTCAAGCCATTTTTCATCTGTGCTGAGCAGAGTAGCAAAGTAATGCCAAGTCAAATGACCAAATGTTTCTTTTTAGACTTCCATTATGATTCTCTCATTCCTTTTAAGCAACACATTTTAAAAAGGAAGGTATTCAACTTTAATTATACTGAATCAATTAATATGCTAATAACAAGCTGTAAAGCTGCCAACATACCACTGTTTCCACAATCAGTTCCAAATTAGGATTAACAAACTGCATGATTTTATATGCAGCGCAAGTCTTTCTTCCCTGCAGACAGAACATTCCTTTGTTATGTGATAACCAAAAACCCTACTGCAGGAAGTGACCGCCCCTTTCTTTATACCCCATAAATAAAAAGATTGTGATCTATTTGTTCCTTTATATCCCTCATTTGGTTCGGTGTCAGTCTTAGATCCTTTGTGTAAAGTCAAACTTAGCTTTTTTTGTGCATTTTATTGCATTCCTTGTTCAACCAAATTCCTCTTGTGCTTTTTAATGGGTGGATGTTCCTCTGTATTTTCACTGAGAAAAAGCGTCTGCTGCCAGATCTGTGGGCTGTTGTGGTCCGAAAGAACAGCACCACAGGGAACTTCAGAATAACTCACTCGGATTTCAGTTTTTTGAAATACAGTCGTGCCTAGGGGGCGAGAGCATCTCCCAGACCAATATTTCAAATCAGAGATGGAGTGGTACTCTGTTCTGAATAGAAGGGAGAATGGCCTCTTGCAGAATAAAGCACTAAATAACATGGAGCACCATGTTGGAAAGACTACATGTAAGTTACTGAGTGCACGTGGTTACAGGCTGACACTTAAGTAACCTCTTGACAGGTGCTGAAGTCTTAGGTGTCTGAAGGGCAGCTTGAGAGTTTTCTGCTTTTTACAAGCCCAGCCTTGGTTGGTTGACCCCACACATGGCTGTGTTTTATAGTGCTCAAGCAAATGGCATGACACAATGGCACTTCATAATACGCACAGTCCACAGAATGAAGAGAGCCACTCTGAAGTGCAGGAAACCTTTTACAGTGTTAGCTGCGCTGCATTTATTATGAATCCAAAATATAACAAAGTCTTAGCACCACTCTCTGTCATTGCATCTCACTTTCAGCTGACCTTTTAACATTTACGGTCCCATAGTTGTCTTAGTGCCATCACCATTTGCTAACAAAACTACAGTATATTCCTGAATTTGAAAGGCTTTAATTTGTATAAAGTTAAATCAACAGAGAAAAAGGAAACTCTGAATGTCTTTGTAGGAGAATATGATCGTCTTTTGTGACACCTGTGCCCAGATGCATAAAACTGTGTGTTCACAGAGAAGGAAAAATGAGTATACACACTCTTTTTGCCAGACTTGTAAAGCAATGCATGTGCATGGTTCTCTGTCATAAAACTCAGTCACTGTGAAACTATACACATGTGCATGAACCTAATTTCAGCTCCCATTTTTAACAATGAATGGATGCACACACTCCCCCTAATGAGTCATTTGCATATACAAATGTCATTTGCACTACAATTGAATAGACATTACAATGAAAGTGACGGTAAAGAAGAGGCATGGTTTTGCCAAGTGTAAAATTGAAGCCCTCGTCAGTAAGTAAAAGATAATGAAATCTGTTTTATTTGCAGGTCTCAACCCTTGAAATTACAAACAAACAGGGAAAAATTAACAGAAGGGATCAACTCGCTTCTATTCAGGGAAAGGGCCCAGCAGAGTTAAAAGAAGAAGAAGAAGAAGAAGAAGAAAAAAAAGAAATAGTACAAATGAGAAGAAACACACATCAGATCATCAAAGCTACAGGCTTCTACTTTATCTGTACTTTATCTGCATTGTCTGCACATGAGCACATTGTCTGTACAGCATACAACCTCATAAGCAAGACATTTCACACACATCATCCACTACTTGGACATATGACGGCTATTAATTATGGCCCCTAAATAAATCTCTCATATGTCAGCCCAAATGTTAATATTAACAATTAAAACAGAATAAAGGGGAAAAAACAATCTCTATCAAATTTATCAAGCTCTGTGTATTTGTCTGTTTAATTGAACACATATCCTCTTTTTTCATTTTGCCTCATTGGGAAAATATTATTCTAAAAACATGCTTGCATGATATGAAAAATGTGTCAAATAGATGCATAAATACATTTTCATGAAGTGAAATGTGCAGTAGATGGTTACACATTTTCTGAAATTTCACGTCTGTTTATTTGCTCATGAACAGATTGGAGGTCTTTGTTTTTTCTACACTCAGACTGCAGCTATAATTGGTTTTAACTGTGCAGCCAATGACTTGAGTATTTTATTAGATGACTATTTACACTAATCCAATACTGCTTGTACTTGTGTGAAACCGAAGCTGAAATGGGATGAAGTTCTTGTCCGCTCAGTGGTAAGCTTACATACAAGTAAAGCACAGTATCAAATATACACAGCATACATTGATTAGTTCCTGCAAAGGATAAACCCTAGACTCCCCCATTTCTGCTTCTAATGTTGCTCATTGGAGATATGCTAATGAGATTCGTCACGATCGCTGATTCCCTTTGAACTTTTTATTTCGTCACGGCCCGACTGAAATCACAGAGGTAGAGAGCAGGAGGTTTTCTGCCGCAAGCCCACAGCCCCTCTTCCACCATCTGCCGGACCTCATTTCATTTGAATAATAAATGATTGCCTTTTTTTTCCCTTCTCTGCTAGACAGAGGCGCCTCAGCTCCTCGCATGTTTTTGCAGTTCAAGGAAAAAGCGGTCACCAGCCATGACGGAGAATTGTTGTTTCTCGCTGTAAAACACTGCCCAAGGTCTACAGGCTACAGCAGCCCACTGACTCCCACGAACCCGGCAGCAGCGCACAGAAATTACTCTGTGATTCAAAGCTGAAATGTGTTCTTCCAAGTCTCACACCGATGGGATTGAGGTCTTCCTTTATTTTGAATAACTGTGCATGAATGGAAAGCCCCAGCATCCTGTTTCTCTTAAAGAACAGAAAGATACTGAAAAATATTTTCATGCTGGGTTAATTCTTTCCATTGAAAGAAAAAAAAAAATCACTCCTAAAGAATAGAAGCAGAAACAGATTTTATCAGCAGGATATGCTCATATGGTTGCATTCTTGGTGTTGATGGCCACCAGATAAGAGGAATCTATTCAGTCACATGACAGTTGGTAGACAACCTATTCAGTGTAGGGGATATAAATTGCTTATACCCACGGCTGCAGAGCTGACGGCAGAGGTTTTAACTTTTCTCGCACAGTCCCGTACTGTCAATTTACATAGTACCCAGCTGGAGAAGTGCTGAAGCAAATCTAATTCAAACTTTTCAAACCTCAAAGACACACAGCAGTGCACCAAATAGCAGTAAAGCGATGCCCTCTGCCCTCTGGTGTACTTCCCATCGCCACACTTTATAACCCCAGTTCTCAGTGTTGAGACTGGAACATGTGCTCAGCAATGGATTCAAATAAAGTCAATAGGAGCCTCTTTCCCCTTCAGCAGTCAGCATGTGGATCTCCAAAAGCAAAGCGGTGCGATTAGCATGCACATTTTTGGTTAAAATTCAGTCCATTATAATTTCCACTTCATATGAAACAGAACCTGGATATAAATGTTAACAGGATGCTAATCCGCCTTTTGTCAAAAACAAAGTAAATGATGCCTGAACATTACAGTGTGCTTTTTCTTTAAAGTGGATATTTTACAGGACTGCCACAGCTGTGGTATTTATTAAGAACAAACGTTCTGGTCACTCTGTCAAAGAGAATATTGTGGGAGTACGTAAATCTGCTCCCCTGCTGCGTGCCTCCGACAGCTTTTAGAATGATTGACCTCTGCATGTTTCCAGAAGCCTGGAAATGGGGAATGCCCTTGACACACTAGGTATGAGAGAGAAAAGAAAAACTTGCTGAAACCCAAGGGATCAGCAGGGGCAGTGAAGCAGGTTGTTCCATTTCCCCTTCGTTTAAAAACTACTGCCAAGCTCTTTGTAGACTTGGACCCATGTGCCTGGTCAGAAACAATGGGAATAAGCTTGCACTAATGAAATGGTTATCAAAATATTCTGCAATTAACCAGTTCTTCAAAATCCACTCTATGAGTCACTGACATGAGTTTAGTTAAAAGTTGAATATATATGTACGTAGGTGCCATAACAGAACAACACAGGCTGAAATAACCTCTGTGAGTCTCCAGGGCTCCTGGGACACAGATATGGGCCTCCTATTCTCTTCCCTGTTTCTCTTTCTGATCAAAACTATTAGCAGTGATAATAGCTGAGCAAGGATCCCAGCTGCTGCCTTGAACCACTCTTTCAATTAGCCAAGTGTTTTAAATATTTCATTATCATAGTTAAAGCATGATCACTGGCCTATATCAACCAAGTGGAGCCAACACCCCTGAGTATAATGTGATGATAATCACTGGGATAAGCACAAGCTCTACTATGAAAACACTCTGCATTGTCACATTTGATGAAGAACAGACCAGATGCATGGGAGGTAATGGTTTTACCACAAGGCAGTAGGGTTTGCAGTATGTTGCAGAATTTGGTCATGTTTAGAATCATACCTGATCCTGAAATGGGTTTTTGGTGTAATGTGACTCTGTAGAGCAGCACCTTAGGGTACCTATTAAATGTAATTTCACGGTGCGTGTGGTTTGTTAGTTATACCAGTTGGTGTGCTAACTGCACTATCATGCTGGAAATCCATATTCTGCCCTACAAAAGCAAAATGATGTATCAACATATTTGAGCAAAATTGAGTTAAGTTAAGGCTGGAATGTGACCTTCTCAGATTGAACAAATATATATACCACATACATGAGATTTTTTTTCTTTTTTTGCTGCGGCAGGTGGAAGCTATGTGAGGCAGAGATAGCTAACCTCAGCTAAAGCTAAAGCTAAATTGGTCATTGATTCTGCCTGATTGTTATCTGTAATTGAAAAGTTTCTGACACATTCAAGACACGAGGAAAGTCCTCACACTGCAGCAAAACAGGACAAAAAGCAAGTCGTTTAAAGACATAGTTATGATAAATAATTCCTCTCTTTGACATGTGTTCAGTAGCTTTTGCCTTTCCATCTGTCTGTCACCATGATTAATGCAAAAACATTCTGAACGATTTTCATGGATGGTGGAGCATGGGCAAAAGAAGAATAGCTCAATTTCTGCCACAGATCCCGATCACTCTTTAAAATTGGGACTCTTCGAGTTCCTTTTAGTTAAAAACAGAATAGACTACTATTTGTGTAATTCACCAACATGGCATGCTGTGATATGCATGTTTGTAAGGGGCCTTAAGAACTGTATAAAAACAGGACACCAGGCATTTAGGCTTTAAAGGCACGCACAGCTTCTAAATACGAGTGTTGTCTCAGGACCTGTCTGTTGTTCTGAGACTTCAACTTTAAAAAAAAAAAAAACACACAAAGAAAGGGAAAACAACTATGAAAGTGAGAAGGGAACTTAAGAAGAATTCTGTGACCTTTTCTGTAATCTCTTTGTGCAGATGTGAGAAAATGTTGGCCGTTTTAATTTTATTTGATTATTTCCAGATAAAACTGCCTGACTTTACAGATTACACAAAATTCTGGCTGTTCAAAAATCTTTCCATACAGTCATTATGGAAAAAAATACCAGGCTGAACTCTAACTAAAGTTATCCACTTTTAATATGCTACTAAATCACAAATGTGAAAGAATTCACTTGTGAATAAATTCATTATACTGAATTGGTTATGGATATTAGTTAAACAAACTTTTAGCAAGTAAAACAGAAATACATTTAATGCAAATAAATACTGTCAGTTAATAGTAAAATTAAGGACACAGTTTGCTTATACTGTGTATATGAGCTGAATGGTAATAGATAAAGGAAAATAATTTAACAGTTTAATCAGCACAAGAGGAGAAATCATCAGGGCATCCCACCCATTCTATCTTTACATTAAACTTCAGTGCTTAACTGTTGGTTGATTTTATCAGTAAATACTGTTTTGCTGAGACTCAACTAAAGTAAAGAAACTGGCCTGTCAATTGATGAAAATGATAAAATTTCAAATTTAAAAATAACCTTGTGCTCCTCAGAAAATACAAAGGCACTTTTGGAATTTCAAAGAATACTGTTAAAAAGTGAACATGGATCTTTTAAAGGACCATATGGTAGTTTATGTTTGATGAAAACAATTGCATACTGTATAAAATGTTTCATGCACAACTGGTGCTTTATCCCCTAGACACAAGCAGCAACAGCAGTTAAATTTACCGATAAACAAACATAAGGACATTATGCTCCGTGCCGTGCAGTCAAACAACTGTTCAGGTGATTTTGTTTTTCTCTTGAGGCAAACCTCAAGTTTTCATCTTGGTTCACTATAGTTGATGAATTTGACTTTGTCTGTTGCCCTGCCCGGTTCATGGTCTTTGTTTACAAATATAAATGCAATAGAGAGACTTGAGGTCCATTGGTGCACACTTGTCTGATGATCCTGAATTATGGTTGGCAGACTGGATCCGGGCCTTGAGCGGCAGGAGAGAGACACAGAGAGAGAGAGGGCCTCCGGCAAGCTGCCCTGGCTTTGTTTACAACAAAAAGCCATTGTTTGATGTGGTCGCACAGCCGGCTCCAAAGCTCCCGCTCCCACAGGATGTGCTCCGGGTAAAATGCCAGACGGAGGCCATTGCTGGATGACTTCGACCTTACCATACTGGGACTCTAGGCAGAGTCCTCCCCAGGCCTCTGGAGAAATAAATAAAACAATGATGGCTTGATGGTATTTAATTTGATCTATGTTTTGGATGAAATCTGTAAGAAACATTTATCAGTTGTTACCTTCAGTTCAAATCAGTTATTTTAAACTGAGAAAAGCATAAATGTCCATCTCTGCATTGCTACAGTAAATATTTTTGTATTTCTCAAATGATAGGGTTGGCAGCATTTTGAACAGGAACAAATTTCTTTATTTTACTTTTCTGCAATGAAGTTGAGAGAAAAAATGTGTTAACAATCGCTATGCATAATCCTAAATTCAGAACCCTTTTAGATATCAATATAAAACTCAGACATGTTCACCAGATGGTTTCTTACAGAGAACCATTGGGGAAGTCTCTGCTGGAAACTGTTTCATAAAGGGCAGGTACTTGGCAGGTAATGGGATGAACCATCTGTCTATCACTATCTATCATAGGCTGTCTTCAACTGAGATGAACCAACTAGAGTCTGTTGGTTAATCAAACTCTTCGAAACAAGTTGGTAAAAGAACTTAAATTTTTTTTTCCCAAAAAGCCTTCAGTGATGCTCTGTGCCCTTCTTTCTATGAAGGAGAAAGATTCCCTGGATCAGGATTTAGCTGATAATGTAAGTCTATCCATAGCTGAATGGATATGATGCTGATTGGTCAAACAGTTTGCAATGGCCACAAACTCATACTGTAGCCTTGACCCTGGATCCTGCTGCGGTTATGATCTTGTGAATCTAACAAGACCTTCAGCAGAGTGTTTGACTTTGAGGGATCGACAGATTCAACTCCTATGTGAGACCATTTAGTTTTTACTTGGCATGTTTAAACACCTGAAAGTCCACAACATGGTCCCTAGAAAGGTTTTTATAATCATTAAATTGTCCACAATTAATCCAGGTAGGTTTGGATGTCACGCAGCACCTTTTGTAAGCACACCAAACAAGTTTATGTGACTTAAATCACATCCTGTCACCAATTAGTGATCTGCTTTGCTTGTAACTCGACATTGATGAGTTCAGAGACTATCAGCACATACAACTCTCGTTTGAATTCACAACTTAAATGTCCTGATAGTGACAAGCGAGGAGGCAAAACTGGTGAGCCATAAATTCTATCAGGAGAGACTGCTTGGGTGAGTGGGAGTATATGTCAGAAGATGAAATAGCCCTGGTCTCTTCTATCCAAATGCTACCACCAGTAGTTTCTTCTCCACCCACTGCAACTTCCTGTAAATGGCCCAAAATTCCTAACAATCATTAAAATGTTCTCCCAACAGAAATTAATCACGGTTCAGTTTAATCTTGAGATCAGTTTTTTTTTATAATAAATTGAATTTGATGATTGTTCATGATTGTTCATCCAACATGTAAATTTAGGCTGCCTTCAGCCATGCTCTGCTTTCTGTTGCCATTGCATTTTTTTCCTCTATTACTGCAACTGAGCAACATACAACTCATAAACACGACTGCAAGCCCAGAGAGCCTTTGTTGTATTTTCGATACTACTTTTCAATCAAAAGAAATTCTGACCGTGTTGGGGATGGGCATCAAAGGATTCTGCAGCTATGCCCAAAGCTTCATATTCCAAATACCAAATCCTAAAAGGGGTGTCCTGCTGAATGCCTGGGTAGAAACAACCCAATAAATCGTGCGAGAACCAGCTCCCATGAGGCCAATTTCTATAAACTAGGTAGCATGTGATATGAAAAAAACAGTTAAGAAATGAGAAGCAATATGCCACTTTCTCTGATGAAACGTTTCAAGTTAAAGCTCTTTAAACATCTAACTCTGTTATGCTGATTTATAGTTTGACAGGGAATCTTTTAAGGAGCTCTTTAAATGTCTTGATGTTTATGTTTATATTTATCAGTGAAGTAAGGAAAGAGCTTTGGTTGCATATCAGCCCAGCCATAAAGTAGATTGGAACAGTTGTCTGTATTTGGTGATAATCTGTGCCTAAAGCGAGACTGGGCAAGCTAAGAAACGTGCGGTGGTGGGCCAAGCTCAAATCCCCTCTGACCTTGCTGCTTTCATGTCACCAGGATGAGATGAAAAGAGGTGTTGATGCCTCTACTGCCCCCAAGAGGTGCTGGCTTCACAGGCAGGAAGGAGAAGCATCTTCAAGGCTGATCTTCAAATACTTCACTAATAGCTTTCGTGTTACTTGAACTCTTACTTGGCTGATGAGCTTGGATTTTGAGTAACGCAGTACAAACAGGAGCAGTTTAAGAAAAATGATTTATTGCTTTTGAACAAACATACAAATGAATGCCAACAAGAGACTAAACACACTGTAAGTCCCAGCTGTTTCATGCAGGATCCATTCATTTAATTTTTTATGTCAGTGGAAGCAGAGAGCGAGCACTAAAGCCCTGAAAAAAGGCTACCTGTAGTCCTTGAGGAATCCTGGGAAACAGTCCTAAGTGAAAAGTTAAGAAATGAAATATTCTTTCTGTCCTTCCTCTTTGATGTGATGTGCCTGGCAGAGCTGTAAAAACGCAACACAGGCGATGACAGAGGAAGCAAAAATCAGGCTCCCTAACTATGGTTATCCTTTTTCCTCTTTTTTCACGCAACACACAAGATTGTCAAGATAGTTTATGGCCAGCTGTTTCATCTGTCAGCAGTCATGGCTGGAATTAATAGACCCTTAAACACAGGCAGCTGTGAAGTTTCTATACTGTGGCTTGTGGCATCAGAAAGAACAGTTGTTATTCTGATATGATGAAACATCCCTATACAGTATGGTGCGGCTGTTCTGTTTCATCTCCTGGAGAACAAGGCAGTGGACTGGCAGCATAGTGTGCAAGCTTAATGGAATAATCAGACTGTTCTGAGGTGCCTTTGATGAAAGCTGAGAATCTTGTATTCACTTTTTTGTCATTATTAAAGAAACGTATATAGATATCACAACACAGGCTGCAATTTTGTGCAAGCTACAAGTGAGGCCAGCATGCAAGCACTGTTTCACAATGAAAATAATATCAATGATTGAACAAATTTATTAATCTTTTTTTTTTCATTCTTATCCAGTGATATGCATCTGCAGTCTTAATACTTATTCCTCCTTCATGGAAAGTCAGGTTAAATCTTTGTAATGAATATAAATAAGATTGTGCTTGCACAGCTTTGAGTCTATATCTGCACGACCTCCCTCGCACACTGATGCACACACACATACACACACACACACTGCATGACCAGAAATTTAGGTGCCTGAACTGTCACTAGCACAAGTCTCAAGCGTTGCCTGCTGAATCTGTCTGTGTACACGCGGCTTATACTGTACACCTCACCAGGCACTTGTTATGCCCCATGCTGCCAAGGCAGCTGGCTGTGGACGTGTCATGGCAACACGCACAATCACAAGCTTTTCACCTTCTGATCAATACACTATTGGCTGCTGTGCAGATATAAGCCCCACCCTGCTTGAGCAGCCAAGCTTCACTCAGCACCCGCTGTGCGACCACCAGCCCACTGCACCTTTTCACATTAATTTTAATCCCATCTTAAACGTATTTGGGTGCCCAGGAGGACTGCTGATCAGACAACCCCAGTGGTTATTTTTCTTACATTTACTGCTTTTTATTTTCTATCTCTAACATTTGAGTCTGGGGATGGACAGAAATATCAGCTTTAGATCTCCCATATTCAGCTTGTTGACTGTGATCAACCTTTAAGCAAGTAAGATAACATCAACCAATGGCAGTGGCTGATATTTATCTGGCATGTGCTGATTGTGTCACGTGGACTTTTCTCTGAAACTTACATTATTGTTTACATTTGATTTGTTGAGCACAAAACCTATTTTGTTATAATTCATCGAGTTGGCAATGGTTTAACAGACTAAAATTTTTTTAACCAATGGATCTTTTTAATAGGAAAAGTTCCAATAAAGTTTATTTTTGTATCAATCAATTTGAGCTCTTTCAAAGATAATTTGATGAGGAACTATAAGGATTTTTTTAAAAACTGTCATTTCATTTTTTTAACCTCTTAACTCCCACCTTTTTAAGTAATCCTCGCCTATTTTGCATACCCAAATGGAAATGCAAATAACAGAGGAACTGTAAGGCCAAATTACTTGTGTGAGACATCATTTGAAAGCTTACACCTTCTAGTGTCTGAAAATATAAATTAGAAAAGTGTGACTAAAACACAGCCTGGGCGCCGGCAACCAGGTGGTTTTAAACAGGTTAAAAAAAATAATGCATATTATATTGTTTCCCTCAGGGAACATAAAAAATAACAAAGCAATTAGTATTAAGTATATGTCATCAGCCAAATCAATATCAGATTCGTTATCAGCTCAGAATGTCGAAATAGGTGCATCTTGCACTGCAACTGCAGCCCTCACAAGCAAACTGTAAGAGGTTTGGAAATTAGGCATACTGACTGGGTTCAGTTCACTGATGCTTCTCACAAAGTTTCATGTCTTGGCCTTGAGCACAATAGCACCAACAATGGATCAAAGTTAGAGGTGCATTTTTGTGGACAAATTTTGAACCATATGCTCACTTTTCAAAAATGAGGTGCTTCTGGATTCCTTACTGCCTTTCAAGCCAAGCTCAAAGCAGCTTCTTTAATCAGTTTCCACTCTTTTAGAGTGTGTGCCATTTTAAAGTTTATGAAAAAAAGTTTCATATTTTTCAAAGGCACCACTTTTTCATTAGACTTCTCCAACCTATGCACACGTGATCTGACCAAACCTCATAGATTTTTCAAAATAAAAGTTTTTTTTGTTTATTTTTTTCAACTGAGAGGATTGCATATATAATTCACAATATTAAAGTATAGTGCTGTGTTATTTTTTTTTTTTTTGTTTATTTTTGTTTTTTTTTTTTTTTTTTTAGTTTTTTTTTTTTGTTTATATTTGTTTTTCTCTTTTTTTTTTTTTTTTTTTTGGTTTCTTTTTTTAGTGTTTTTTTTTTATATTTGCTTCTGTTTTTTTGTGGGCTTTAATTTTTGTTTTATATTAAAAATTTTTTTTATATTTTTTCTTTTTTTCTTTCCGTGATAAATTAGAGAATTTTTCTTGTTACTTTTTTAGTTCATATCCCCATCCCTAGTCTTATGTTAGAACTGTTGTGTCACAGCAACAATATTCCTGGTTTGAATCTTGGTGTGTGTTTTCTGAGTGGAGTTTGCGTGCTCAAGATTCCTGTACATGTGTTGGTTCTGTCTGAGTACCCCAGCCTTTTTCACATGCATTTTATGTTACTGAAATGAGTGTGGCAGCCTGTCCAGGGTAAACCTTGCATTTTATCTGGTGGTAGCTGAGATAGGCTCCTACAACCCTGCATAGGATGATCATGTAAAATGAGTGAACTATTTATAATCCAGACCTTTGAGACAGAGTCAAAGTAAAGAGCTGAGAAAAGACAAGCCAACATAACTGGGAGCAAAATGCTGTTTCTTGTATGAGGACTCCAGTGATGCACATATGTTGTTTGGGTAGGAAGTTCTCAACAAAACATCAATGCTAACATTCAGCAACTGTTGCTGGCAACAACAAGGCAGTGATGACTTCAGCATTTTCACTTATAATGATGTGTTGCACAGATGGTTGGGCCTGGTCAAAGCATGAATTACCCCTAAAAGCAACAGCTAATAGACTCTGTACACTATCATCGAAAGTGTTGCAGTATTTTAGTCAGAGAACTTTGAGCTTAATGTGCTGCTTTCTGCCCTACTGAACTGAAAATGGCTCATCAGGCCCCCACAACTGCCACAATACTTGGCATGAGAGTATCTTGGAGGGCTTTGTCAAAACTGTATTGACAGCAAGACACCTTCTTCCCTTCTTGTTCTATTACTCAAAAAGTCATGTCTGAAGAGCAGCTGTCATGGTAACAGAATTCCATCATGTGTTGTTATTCCTCCATTTTAGATTTTCTTTTTAATTTAAAAGCCATTGATGAATGAAAGAATGTCATTAGATAACATCATAGGCATCGTTACAGCCTGTAAATTGTTTCAATTATATGCCGCCCACACACCGATGTGTGTCAGTGGTTATCTAAATTGCAAATTAATCCATACCGTGTTATAACAATATTAAATTTAAGTCAAGTAACACATACACTCGAGAGAAAAACTCGCTATGACATACAGCTACAAATTACAGCACTCCTTTAGAATTTAAGGTCCAGTTTACCTTGATAATACATCTGACAAACAGAGTCCATCATTATTAATATAACAGCACAGCAGTGACATGGAAAGTTGATTATCATCATCAAATCATTGAGTAAACTAATGGAAAATGAATGAGACAATACCGGGGCAGGCGATCATCCCATACCAAACAGGCATGTCTTGAACTGCACTGCATTACAGTAATATGTGTTCCAGTAATGTTCCAGAAAACCCTTTCCCGACTGCATCTCTGGAAAGCAGGAATATTCTGGACTTCTAGGAGCTTTTTAAAGATTTCTGAACTGTAAGCTCTGTTTTTAGGTTGTGAAGTTGTCAAAAAAAAAGCATATTTTTCATCTTTGTTAATGTGTTTAATGTTATTTATACATGTCAGACTGGATTTTTTCCCCCAAAATTTTACCTAATTGTACTTCTTAGCTCAATGCATTTTTAGACTGTTTCTTTTTTGTAATTACATTTTTAAAGGTTATTTGATAGTAAAAAAAAATTGTGACGCTTAGATAATGAGATATGATAAAGAGATTGAAATACTAAAGTAGAAAAATTTGCATTAAAATTTCCCTTCTACATCTTTCTTTGAGTACTTAATTACAGCTTGTCTGTAAAAACCTAGTCACAGGTGTCACAGAACAATAAAGAGTATTTTGTTCAGCGTCTGACATTCCTGGCATGTTTTTTTTGCATTTGTCCGAACAAGCCAATATGTGCATTATCCTGCATGGGAGTTTTGACAGCTCCACTGTTATTAAAAGTGTGATTAGGCAAATTATATAGCAGCATTTTTTAGCTAAAACCTGAGGACAGGCTTGAGTGCAGCACTGAAATTTTAATCAGGCTCCTGAGCTGCATCATACTTCACTGTGAAACGAGAGAAGAGTCGGAAACTTTACAGGGAAAAATAAAATGTTTCACATAAAATCTTTCTTCGACTCAGCATCACTTTGCAAGCAGACTAAACCAATGTCAGGAAGCTGAGAAAAATAAGTTAAAAAGAGCTGATGATCCACAAATCTCAGCTGAGCTGTCTGGATGCTGTAGGAGACTGAATGCACAACAGGAGTTTGACTGCTTTCACCTTTACCATTTCTTTAAATTTTTGCTTTGGCACAGTTCTTTAATCATTTTCAAAGTAAAAAGAAGCCATTCCCAGCCAGTTTGTGCATGCAGAAAAACACTACAGTTAACCTGCAAAGGCTGTTACACCCCCAAAACCTATCATTCATGTGTGAGAATAAAATGATTGTGTCCATGTAAGACATTGCCGCCAAGATGACAGGTTCCTATGACAGTGTAAAACTAAGACAGAGAACATTTTGTCAGTGACAGTGTGTGCGCGTCTTGTCCAACTTGTTTTCACTGACATTGAATGCCTACTGTACCAGACTGTTATTTCTCTAAAGATAGGTGACTGTGTCAGGGTGAATATTCTTCACATGCTGATTTAAAGCGTTCAAGGTTTCACATTCTATTTCATAAAAGAAAACAGCAGAGTTTTTAGGAGTGGAGAAAACGATGTATACTTTCTGCTAACAGGCTCCTCCTACAAAGGTCACACAAGCAAATAGAGTTTAAAAAAGTAATTCACTAACATGTAGCCTATCAATACCAAACAACACGTACTGTGGAGAGGAAAATTTCCCAGCAGAAACTATAAGTTTTTCTTGCTCTGTACTACACAGCAGGGGCATGCAAGTACATCAAGCTGGATGGCCGCTTCAACACCAAACAGAGGAATTCGATTTGGAGCTCTGACAGAGCAAGAGAAAAATGATTTTTTAGTAAGAATGTCACAACACTGTACATCTTCCATGGTGAATAGTTGCTAGCTGGATGGTTATGCTTCAAAATATATACTGTGTTGAATCTTAAATGTTTTTTTTGGCATTGGGAGGTCAATTTGAAACAAAACCCAGGCCGTAACACCTTTTATGCAACAGAAAATACTGATATATTGATAGATGCAGATATAGATTGGTAGATATCAATGGCATGAAAAGGTTCTTGTAGCATACACAGCATTTGTTTACACTGGCCCAGCAGCTCTGCTGAGTCCTGAGGATAAGCTTTAAGCCACAGCACAGCAGATAGCCAGGGGTGAGGTGAAAGCTCAGACAATACTGTTAGGCTCAGAGGCAAGCATCCTGCTGCAATGGCACACTACACCAGATAATGTGTCACACAGCAGTGTGTTGGTGTCGCCAGCAACAAGACCCTTATTCACACTGTCAGGGGAGGCTTCATGGAAAGAATGAGAAACTAGAGTGAAGAGTTTGAGAGAAAGAAAAAAAAAAAAAGCAGCTCAATGAAATAAAAATCTCCCAAGAAGTGTCTTAAGAATGCGTCAGTAAAGGTGTGATGCTACTGGTGTGGAGAAAAGATCCAGCTTTCTCTCCGTCCTTTCCTTAGTAGGTATTGAATAGGCAGGCCGGATAATATAATTGGTTCCAGGAGCAGTGAATGATGCTGGGAGGGACTTAAACATACCCCAAGAAACCTGACAGTACATGCCGAAGAAAGAAAAGAAAAAAGGAAAACAAAATAAATGCAAGTTGACAGGCAAAATGGGGGACAGTTAGGCTTAGTGTTATTACCATGACAAAGAGAAAAGAGCACAGTGTCTGCGCCCTGCATGGAGGGTGAAGAGGTTTAAGGACAGAGCAGCAGGAGATGAGGAAGTGGCACACTGAGCTGTGTGTGAGTCTCTCAGCCCGCGGGTGTGTGCATGTGAATCTATGCATGCTTTCTGTCTCTGTCGTGTGTGTATCATATCACTTGCAAGGCGTAGCACTTTCCTCGCTCTAACATTAATGCTGTGCAACTAGAACATAACTATAGAGACTCACAGAGGAGTTTTCTACACTTCTTACAACAGATATGATTAAGTATGTTTGTTTTATGCTCACAGAGGGCCTGAAGTGATGTTACAGATTGAATCAGCTGCGATAGAGACAACTATTAAAGACAGATAACTCCTAAGGGGCCCTTCAGGCTTGTAGGAAACTGATTACTCCTCTGCAGGGCAAGAAGTGACATCATCCTTGACTGGAAGCTGTTAAGAGGAAAGCTAGCTCAGTGCATGCTTCATATAGCATCTTCTCATGCTTTACACACAACTCTGAGCATTAGCGTGGGGACTGGTTTGCGTTGAATCTGGTGCTTTGCATGAGCTGACCACATCAAACAACAGAGGACAGGGTTAATCTCCCCCATGGAAATGACCAGATGTTTCTGGAGAGATGCAACTTTTCAGTCTGTGGGCAATCCTCAAGGCCAGATCTGACGACATGTCCAGATCAAGACCTGTTTTAACTTTACTCAAGACTGAACTCAGATTAGAAGCATGCTATCTATGAACAACCGTACATCTCATAATAAGCCATAGAGTAAAGAAACAGAAAGAAATCAAATGGATTAATATGTTTCAGGTGAAGAGATTCATTCCAAGCAAAATTTGCTTAAAGCATAGAAATGCATTTATGCTCAGCATTGCACATATTCTAAACAAAACAATAAAAAGGCCTCTTAGTTATGATAGAGTTGTACAGAGGAGTGAAATTGAAGATTTAAAAATAGGATATAAAATGTCAATATGTTTTACTGTATTAGAACTGAAACAGATTTCACACTTGGATATTATGAAGCAAAATGTAATTTGGCAAGTTATGAACATCTCTTGAAACAAAACTTATAGGAAATCATGCATCTTATTATGTGAAAATATAATGTATTACTGTTATAAACCTTTCATTATGGTGTTTACAAAGACTATAAGTGTAAAAAAAGAACATTTAGTATCAATAGTTTTAATGTTTTTAATCCCAATGAACTAGTTCTAAAAGCATAAACAGAATAAATAAATAAAAAATTCAACAACAAAAAAGTAGTCAGGACAAGGGTGATACTCATTTGAAAAATTAGGAAAAAAAAGAAAAATTTGAAGGCAAAAAGAAAAAAAACAAACCTTGAAAAAATAGTGCAAAAATCTGCAAATAAACCTTCAGTTCTTTCAGCTTCCAAAGCTCAATTAACTGTATTGCACCAAAGACTAATTCAATTTATAGCTTTCTTTCTGATCAGAATTAGCAAAAAGAAATAGTTCTAGATTAAGTTCAGCTCTGCAATTTTATTAAAATAATACCAAGAAATTGGTCCTTTTGGATATAATCAGTAAGCCGGTTTGGATGAGATGATAGTTGTGCAAAGATGACTAATGCAATAAGAAAATGCAAAGATATTACTGATTCATTTCCAATCTCAATAAAAAAAAGATATCTGCAAATGAATAAGCAGAGTTATAGATAATAAGGTGTATGTTGGAAAGGAATAAGATCTTCTGTAAAGGAAGTTTTGGGCTTTCACTTTGTTGTCTGTCCTTAGTTAGAGTAGTGTTAACCAAGCTGGAGCACGGTTTGGCTGATTGCAGGTCATGCACTGTGTGAAGAGCTAAAGAGTTGACTTTATCTTTACCCAAATAAACTAAAACAAAACAACAATTTTTTTTTTTTTTTTTACTTTTTGATAATTATTTTCAATCTTAAGCAGTCTTGGAAAACAATTGTTTGGAATGCCCAAATCAGATAGTCCAGCAATATTGACTGCTGTCCACAGAGACATTGACTCTAGCTGATTGGTTCTCAGAATGATCCATATATGCAGCACAATGGGATGTTACAAGATATTTACTGTTTGTTTATCTTACTGCAAAACGATGCAATGTGGCACCTTGTGGGAAAAAAGGAAAAGAATAAATAAATCTGTATATATTTTTTTGCAATAGGTGCTGTTTCTCTTCTTATTAAAAAATATTATCTCAGGCATTGTCAACTGCAACTCCATTTTAAAGACAATTTCTTGTCTTTTAAATTTAAGACTTAAGATTCAGAAATGCTCTTTTCCCTCTTTTTATAATAATAATATTAATAATAATAATAATTATAATAATAATAATAATAATTATTATTATTATTATTATTATTATTATTATTATTATTATTATTATTATTATTCAATTTTTTTATTTTTTTTTTGCTTATCCTACACTTATGTCAGTTTCCATGGAAACCTTTTTATTCTTAATTCACAATTGCAATGCTAGACTGGCCACTTAAACAGAATATCGGGTTATCTATCAAGTCACTGCGAGCTAAAACTTGTCCTTATTTGATAAGAGCTTTGCAGACCCTCATCAAAATATTATTATGGTCTCCAAATGAAAATTGGTTGGTTATCACTGGCGGAGACACAAACAGATGGGTATTTCATTTAGTCAATTTCTGGACCCAATTATCTGATTAGGCATTACAGTGTGTTTTCTCATCCAAGTCTATTGAGTGCACCGTAGAATTAGACCCTGCAACATGTGTTATTTTCTCTCACTGGCACAGACTTTCTCTGCAGTTATTTTCTACTTGTTTGGATTTTTTATTTTTTTATTTTTTTTGCTTAGGGAATTAGCAGAAGCAGCAGGTTACTCCACACCATATTGCTCTAGACAGGAAGGTTATGTTTTCCTAACCTCATGTTTTGAAGCACCATACAGTGTGTTAGAATTCACTCTTCAACTCCAGAAATCCTTAGCAAGTTATCTGCAGTGAGAATAGCAGCAGCACAGTGGTGAGGTTTTCACAAACTCAACAACATGAATTTCAACATATACAGTAAAGTAAGCACTTCAGGCGGTTTTTGCATTGGCTGTACAGAAAACACAGAAGGTTACCGAACAGCTTTCACAGGAATTTTTTTTTTTTTTTTTTGGTTTTGGGTTTTTTGCTGCGGAAAATGACACGCTGTGACAACATGCAGAGATATGGATTTTTATAAAGAGGTCTACACTTGCAGCAGCTAAACAAAACACCAGTTAGCTAAACAAGACACCTGACACTAAAATCAGTCAACTGCACTGTATTTTTGAGTTATGCTGATGTTCCAGCTCCAAGTGGATAAAGTACCCCCACTGACTTACTAAATGATGTCAAGTAGTATTGTGCAAATTCCTGTTGAACATACCGACGCTGTGCTCGCAGAGCCCAAATATTTATCCAAACCCTGGGTGATGGGAGGGACATAATAAAGGGTGCAAACTGACAAATGTGTTGTGTCATTATCAGCGTGACATGTAGCACAGTGGCAGCAGGAAGCGGTGTGAATTATACAGCAGCAGTACATTTGAAAATGCAAGCAGGGCTGGGATTATGCCATTGAATCCCCTGAAACATGGGTGTCAGAAGATATTTCACTCACAACTACAGTGTTTTTTGTGACTGCTCTTAGAAATTGGAAGTTAGCTATCGGGACACCACCCTCTCCATGACAGCAAGAATTTTTGTTGTGAAGTTTTTCTGCTGTTTTGATCTAATGAAGAATGTAAAGTTAAGAGTAAACCACAAAATCTAACAAAACCCTTACTGACGTCACTAATATCTTTTTTTTTCCTTTTTGTATAGTTTGTAAAGTAAAGGTAACAGGAAATATTAAGGAGATGCAGGAATGTTCATCTGGCTTTGTTGTTGTTGTTTTTTAGGTCACTTTGAAACATTTTTTTTACCCTGTTATATGATAATGATAATAATGATTTTCTGTTATGTTAACTCAAAAATATGGTCTATTATGTCTCAATCAAAATCATAACATTTTGATGCTATCTTCTAAATTAAAGTAATATGACAGTTATATTTGCAGGGATTGTCTGAGACAAGCTAAAGTAAACGCTGAACTCTGGAAGAATCTGAGTCTTTAGACTAAAAAACAAGTCTCTGAAGTCTTAAACTGTTTTACCTGCGAGAGAACAAAAGGTTATTTTGTCTATTTTGAGACGGTTTTATTTTTAATATAAATGTTAACTAGGGCACAAAAGAACTTGGCACTGCAGGAAAAAATAACTATCTTCTTATCTTTTTTCACACTTCCTCTTAAAGCAAAGGTTAATCTTTATGTGTGGCTAAAGGACATGACGGCAAAAATATGCACCATCACTGATAATTAACCAGGAGACAGCTGAATTTACAACAAGGCTTTCTAATTACTAAAGTTAAAAATTTGACAATGGAAAAGGCAGATTTTTTTTAAAAAAAGAAAAATGCTGACATTCTTTTGGCCTCCCCGTCATTTTGTATTAGTGTGATTTCTGAGCCTGACTCTTCTCAAGCAGAGAAGCAGCTTGTAACCCTGAGCGACAGGAGGCAGTCAGAGTGCAGCCTATAAGAAAAAGGTATAAAATCTTCTGATCTCTAATGTGAAAGCTTTCTTGAATTTAGGACTTGCGGCCATCCTTCACCCAGTAATCAATTTAAAATTGCGAGGCACATCCAGCCCTCTGGCCAGCACCTGAATGTTAAAAGTATCTTGGCTCTGGCATTTTAAGACCAGCTGAGAAAAAAACATAAAAATCTTTCTTCTTTTTTTTTTTTCATTTTTATTTTCATTATTTATCAGAGCTGGTGTTTAATGTAGAAACATTATCACTCTAAAATATTCAAATTATTGCTTAGGCTGCCTCTGAAAACAGTTCAATAGTATTTTTTAAAACTCCTGCAGTAGTGTCAGAATAAATCAGCATGACTATGCATTTCTGATAATACAGAGCAATGAAGTTTTTTTCTTTTTTTTTTTCCCTTAAAGCTAAGCATCATTGTATTGCTGCATATCGTTGAATAGAATTTGCATGGAGATTGTGCCAGCTACAGAAAAATAGTATAATGAAAGAGAATAGTAAAAGCCCGCATCCATGTAGATAAAAAAAAGAAATTAAAGCACAAATTAATATGTAAACCTTTCATGACACAAACTGCTGCTGCAACTCTAATAGCTGTATACCCATTAATCCCAGCGTCTCATAATCTGATTACTACAGTGGCAGGTATTGGTAATGATCCTAAACTCTCCGTAAATGTGGATTTGAGCTACCCAACACGAAAGTCAGCTCTCACCTGAAAATGTGAATGTTTTTTGTTTTTTGTTTTTTTTTTTAACTTCTACGTTACATATAGGCTCAAAATCCATGGACAACCAATGTGAGCTGGCATTGGAATCCCACCCTCTTGTTTTCTGTACAGCAACATCCATGTGGCAAAGCAAGAGTCATGGTCCATGAATAAAACTTGGAATGATGTCTATCTTTCTAAAACAAACCGTTATTTCTTATTTGTAGAATTAGAAATGCCACACGAGTGTGAGAAAAGTCGAAAAATGAAATGACTGTGGAAATCGTGTGGGTGCCACACTTCTTTGGCATCTGTGGCATGTAAATCAGCAGATTAGAGGTTTGGACCTGGTTCTGCAGTCTCTCTGCATCAGTCCTTCATAAACACATTGGCATATTTAAAGATTTTCCTGTGACTTGGGTGCAGCCATATTATGAAGAACAATTTGAGGTGCGGGCTAATGCTAGTGGTATGCACCTTTAGCTTTATTACAAAAACATCTATAAATAAGGTTTAGGTTTTCTGATGGTGTAACTCTGTTTTTGAGTCAATGTGTGAAATTTAGGACATTTTAAAGCTGACGCTGGGTGACAACATCATGATCTGGAGTGGTGAAATCTCACGGTTATGGTCAGAAACAAACTGTGCTCTGAATGAGGGTGGGAGTATGCACAGCTGTCTCCAGGATTGAAAACTTCTGATTCTTGTCATGTTGCTGTTACAAGTGATCCCCTACTGTGATGTAAAAGATCTGCACACTACAGATCAAAGCACAGCAACAATGATCAGACATTCTTAATTCCAGATGATACTATACATGGACCTAGTTATACAGACCACAGTTTATTTTCAACCACAGACACCATATGCACAGACACTGACACTTTCAACCAGTGCAACCGATATTGGGGTTATGGTTAGGAAAAGTTAATATAAAGATACTCGCAGAGAAATTTTTGAGGAGAGAACAAAGACAGAGTGAACTGTTAGAACCAGATGAATGACACTTTTCAATATCACGGACATCACAAAGATAGAATGTACAATTTGTAAGCTAAGCTGTCATACCAGGCAGGGTTTTTTAACAACTTTTGGACATATCAGCCATCATAAATTTGCTGAATATAGATTCAAACCTCCAGTTTTTTCCACATACTTAAAATGTATTTTATTTAATAATTCATGACAATTATCTGTGCATTGATTTAATAGGAAAATGCGTAGTTTTTTTCCAGGATGGGTGTAACATGTCCCCTCTTCCCACAACATTTGCACCCATTGTTTAGCATATATTTCTGACTTATAAGAGCTTGTGTGAACTATTTCTAATGGTTTATTGCACAAAAAGGTCATGCCTAGACGCTTTTGTCATTGCACAACAAAGAAATAGCACAAAAGTAATAAAAATGTTTCGCATTCAATGTGTTTATTGTAATCTGTTTACTAGGATGCAACTTGTTAAAGCTTTACGTTGAATTTTGAAGACTATCGACAGATAATTGGGAGAGTTTCAGGAGTTGTGATGCTGATGGCAGGAAATTCTCTGTTTCTGCTGGTATTATAGACAAATTATCTGCACCGCAGTCCTACTTTTTCCCCCTATGGAAATGACCTCCTTGGTGTAATTTAGGAAGCATGCAGTGAACGGCATAAATGCTCCACCCTCCCTCAAAAACCCTCCAGCCGAAGATTTTTAACACAGACTGAGCAAACCGTCTGCACTCTAACACTGCTAGGAGATCTTTTCAGACACTGTGTTAATGGAGGTTTTCTTTAATACAATAAAGAAGATATTTTAGCAGCTTAGCTGTAATAATACCAGCTTTGTAAATGTCTTTATTTCAGCTTTAGTGAAATTCCAAGTCGCTAGAAATATATAAACTCTTGTATTAACTATCATGTCACCTGCTGTCACTTTTCTAAATGGGGTAGGTTTTGATTAAGAAAAGCTCAGTAGTGAATAGAAGGAATCAATACAACTCTGAGCAGAGCTTATTATTGTGTGTCTCTGTCTTTAACAGGAGATAGATCCAGCAGGGTGGCTGCTCGGGCTAATAACTGTTTCCAGTCCCAATAAAGCCAAAACATCTGATATTTCTCTGGAAGCCAGAAGAGGCTTTGCGACAGAGCTTTTACAAAATGCTGGAACCCTTTTTGTCAGAAATTTAAAAAAAAAAGAGAAAAATCCCCACAGATATATATAATCAGTTTTCCCTCATTTAATTTATTTTTGTCATATTAATGTTCACAGATGGCACAAACACCAAATTGTTCACTCTGCCAGCAGTGATTTAGCAAATGTAAATAAGGCAAGAGAGCAATTTTCGCCACTCTGGCAACATCTCCATCAATCAAACCTTTTATTACCTGGATTAGCTAAAAAGGCAAATGTGGGAATAGTTTTGTTTTTGGCATGTTTCCATTGCATTTGGCTTCGCTGTCTGTTTTCTTAAAGAAAATAAATGTGCGCTCTACTGAATTTTACGAAGTATTTAAATTGCAAGATTTGGATCAAGTTAACCCTGAGAGGAAAAAAAAAGCTTTTTTTCATCAAGTGTTTTTTTCTTTCTTCCTCTTTCTTTGCTGGAAATAACTCCAAACACTGGGTTACAAATACATCCTTTGCACATCGCGAGCACAGACCAGTGACTTACAACTTCACAAAGGTCTTTGATAACATTCTTTAAACATTTTTCGACACATTTTTGTTACTCATAAACACCACTGAATTCTCAACAATATTTTAAGGATATTTCCAGATAGCATGCTACTATTATGCTTGGCCACATTATTTGCAGCTACAAATGCATAAATTAGGTTGCAATAGCAAAGGGTCCTCTTGAATTACCTTGAGCTTTTATTTATAGAGTTTCAGGATAAGTGTCTCTGCATTTTTCCCCTACACATGGGCTCTAAAAACATAAAAGCATACATTACATCTGGGGTTATTCTATTTGAAAATACTTCAAGAATTAAGGCTCACATCACAGCTCCCTTTAGCAAAACCTCGACCAACCAATCAAAGCCTTCCTCCTTTGTCTTGTGAATGTAAGACTCTATTGTAAATAGTCTTTACATGAGCCACAGGTATTCTGCAACAGTACTCTTTTCTCCTGGTGGGAGGCTGCACACACATTATCAGCCATAATCCTCTTATTTCCTTGCTTTAAAAATTAGTTTTTCCCCTCGACCCCATCAGAGGAGGCAGTATTTCTATACATGTTGTCTGGCAGCTTGCTGCAAGCTCACACTTCATTTTGTGGGAGCGCCACTGAGCTCAAGGTCCATAGAAACACAAATAACACACCCCACCGAAAATACAAAATATCTTTTTCCATGTGCTGCTCGCCTGTACCATACTCTGAATCACAAAAAAGATCTGGCTGAATGAGAATGCTTTGAAGGTTTTAGTCATACCCAAATGTGCTGTTTTTCTTCTCATGCGCCTCGTCAAGGTTTCTCCCCAGTGCGTCTGGATTGTAGATGCCGGGAGAGGGTCTGGTACAAAGAGAATTGCAGATCAACTTCAGCTTGACATTAGATGAGTACAGCTAGGTACAAAGGGGCTAAACAGCGTTGCCTGCACCTCAACAGTATGAGGTACATTTCATTTAACATGCAACACGCAGAGAGGAAATTATGCATTTTAAATAGCAATTTATGAAACTTGAATTTCATGACACTATCTATAGAAATAACAGTATCTTGCTGTTTTATAATTGGGACACATCTTTGGTGCATGAAAGTCAGAAACTGGTTTGAAATTATTTGGAGGCAAATGACATCATTCATTAAAACGAATCTACAGGCAGTGAATCAGAGGCACGTGGCTGTGGTTTGCAGGACAAAGCAGACAGACAAAGCTTTCCAGAATTAAGCGACACTAAGAGTGCTGCTATGATCGTCCTTGCCAAGCATGATGGTTCCAGTTTCTCATATATAAACAACCCTCCTGCGTTTTTCCCGCACACAGCCCATAAGCCTTCAGTATGTAATGCCTCTTTGTGCCAAAGAACAAACAGCAGACACACACACAAAAATACCAAAAAACCCAGCTCATTAATGGGTTGAGATTAAGGGTTGCAAAGAGGAAAAGAAGTGAATGGGTGGGTTGAAAAAAAAAAAAAATTAACAGTTCTTGACCCAATTATCCTCTCTCCTCTGATAGAGGATCCCCACGTGATGGCCACAAGCTTAAAATGCCCGTGACAAATGGTTTTTTTTTGGTTTGTTTTTTTTTGTCTTTTTTCTACAAATCCAGCTGTGTCAGCATATGCAGCTAAAAAGACATACAGCACATGCACAAGGCAAAATAATCAATTTTTTTTGTAACAATTCATATGTGGTTACAGGAAGTAACACAACCTGCTTTGTTTCTGCCTCCTGAACAATTCAAGGAGTTTCAGTACTTTTTTATCATTTTTCTTTTGTTTAGACCGTGCCACATTGTTAAAAAAAAAAGCATAAAGTACTTAACAATTAATTTACATATTTCTTTAAAAAAATTCATATAAATGTAAGGTAAATGATAAGTAAATGCTGAAATCATCTCATGCATGGATGTGATTAGAAAATTACCTCGGTGCAGTTGTAACAGTCCCAGCTTCTCCAATCAGGTGCAGGCTGCCTTAATTCTGAGCAGATGTTTCTGTCACTTCAAACCTCACATGTGAAAAGTCTTTGTGAATGAAGCAGGCAGTAACAGCCAGAATTTAAACAAGAAAGTAATAAGTGCAATATTTCCTTTTGTCACACTTTTTGTGTTAAAGTTTAAAATATTATTAAAGACTTCAATAAGGGAAGTTGTGCAGTTCGATAGAAACCATTACAATTCCTTTAAAAAAGGCAAAAATTTTGAAACATGCTTTCAATCACTTTAAAATTCATACACTTGTGAATACGATTTTGTTAAAATGTTGAAAAAAGTAGCAACTTGCAGGACCACAGGCAATAGTGCCTGTCAGATGGATTAATGGTCTCATGAAAGGGGTCATTCTGCAAAAAAAAAAAAAAAAAGGGAAAGGGAAAAAAGTAGTTTTACAAATTGTGCTTTGAGTGTATTTTGAGGCTAACACTGCACTGTGATATATAGTGTACTGATGTAAAAAAAAAAGAAAAAGAAAATTGCATTCCTTTTACTCTCATAACATTCTTTGCTGATCCTTACTTTTACTTGAAGTAGAGATCTGATTTCTAAAACTGTCACATTTGCTGTAAACTTTTTAAGCCTGCAGCCTCACAAACACAAAATCAAGTACACATGGCTGCCAATACAAGTCACAAATTACAGTGTGTAGTATAGGATGTCACATTTAACTCTCTGTCTTTGAGGGAAAAAAAGAGAAAAATCCCTCTGTTTTTGTCTTTGAGATATTCTTTGAGCCACTCGGCGTAACACACATGTAAGCCATTAAGAGTAGATATTTGTGGAGAGCTGCATAAAAGGGAAACTTGAATAAGAGATATGCGCATAAATATGACATGAAACAGCAATCACATCTCTAACCAATAATAATGATGAAGCTAAACCAAGACTGAGCTCAAAACTTTGAATTTTAATAACAGCAGCTACAGCAAATGTATAGTTGTGTTTCAGAGCCCCTGTCACAGATGAGCTGCTGTAAAGGGAGTCTGATCTGCTTCAAGCTGGATGTGCTTAATAAAATAGCTGCTGTCGGGGGGGAGAAATTTAGGCCAGAGCAGTATTTCTGTTTACCTCTGTTTACTCGCAGTATGCACTGAGAGATTTGAAAGAAAAACAAAAACAGGTGCAAAAGCTGCAAAATCCTGTTCCAACTTATGAAATTAAAGGTGGAAAATTAGCATTGTTCATGTCTTCTTTGGCTCTGGATGCGCTGCCATCAATAAAACCAATTCCCCCTTTGCCATGCTTTAATCACTCACATAAACAGTTTTAATCAAATCTGCAAAAACTTCAATGGATTTTTCCCCTTCAGATGCCTCTCTTGGCCCTATTTTCAATTCTCCAATTTTCCTTTTCTTGTCAGCTGTTTCCTTGCACTTATCTGTCATTTTACTCGTCCTTTGTTGTTTTAATGCCTTTCCCCACGTTCTTCTTGATGCAGAAAATGAGTCAATTTTCTTCAATTCATTTAAAAATATTTAAAAGAATTATGAGATGTATTTGTAATTGTTTCTGTTTTATCGTTATTTTAATTCTACTGCTCAGCAAAAGACAGAAAAACCAAGTAAGGAAATATTGGTTTGCTGAAGATATTACCAGGAAAATGAAGGGCCTATTTCACAGACATGGATTAAACTAATCCTGGTCTAACACACAGAAAAAGAGAACTTTGGTGTTCTATCTGTCTATGAAACCAGTCCTTAATCTCACTGAATTTAAAATGCTGTACTCTGCACTACACAAAACTGGAGATCACCTTTGACTTGTAGAACAGGGCAACAATTATAACGACTTCCATGTTGACTTACATGCATATTTTACTAAGTATTATACGACATACAATTCCCACTGAATAACTGTCTCTGAACATGCTTGGATTTACTGTGTTTGGTTTGAACTTTCAATAAAATTCAATCAAAGACTGCTCTCCCTATGTGATTTTTTTCTTCCTCTTTCACAGCTTTAATTTCCTTAATATATTAATCTATTCCCTTTAATCCATTTCAGATGATATCAGACCTTTTCTGTCTCCCTGCAGTGGCCGCCTATACAGTTAAGTGTCGACGCAGTGTGAGTTCTGGTTGAAGACAGAGGATTAATCGTTGAATCATAATGTCCTTGTCTGATATATTTTCTTTTACATTTAGGGCATTTAACTGACTGCACTCAAGGCGTTACAATGAAAGGAGCAACTAGTTAAAAAATTGTCATCTCCCTCTCCGGCTCTGATTTAATACTAAGAATGCTTCCGGGCACAATGCTGAATGTTGCAATTGTATTTATTATTTATTATAAGATAATCTCAATGTATTTTGATCCCTGAATGTAGCTGAGTGTGTGTACATATATGTATATGTGGGTTGTAGTTGTGTAAAATATTCGAGTATACAAGTAATTTAAAATCATAATCATAAATGACCTCTGCACAAGATATTGCAGTGAATTTTAAACATGATTGTGATTACCACGGTGCTGGATGCTGGATATGAAAAAATACTTGCATTGTTTTCACTCGCCAGAGCTAAAGCAGTGTTTTTGAGCTTCTCTGTCCTTGACTCGAGTGTTGCTTTTATGCTGCTTGCCGGTATTCTTTGATGTGAGAACATTGCCCCCTGCTGATTTCCTTTTGTACATTATCAGAGGCCTCAACAAACTCATGAGTGACAGTGGACATGTGTCTTGAGGTTCCTAAAATACCACAAAACTATCACTCTTAGCTTTGACAGGCCTTTTATGTGCTCTGTTTGCTCACATACTACAACCCCATAGCCATTTCTTTGTAAGTTTTATATAAAGCGAGAGGCTTATCAAGCAGTATGTTGCCAAAAAAGGTTTAGATGTTACAAATTAAAATGGCTAAAATGACCCAAAATCATGAAAAAAAATTCAATCAAGTCTGTACAGTCTACATAATTGAAAAAATACTCTAAATAAATATTTATAAGATAAGAAAAGCACACTAATTAAGTCAGTGAATCCAGGCACTGCAGCATTAAAGCTCCTAAAAAAGCAGGCTTTAAACTTTGAATTTGTCCCTATTTCATGAAATATAAATGTCTGAAACGCAACCATTAAAATAGATTATTTGGATGAAAGGTCCTTAGGAGTTATTTGTTTAGAAATATAAAAAGTAATCTGCTTTGCGATGGAACTGAATCACAATTTGATTCCCTAACTTTCCTCTGCTAGACCAAAGAATGATGAATATCTTGAAACATGATTGGAAACAATGAGCATGGAATACTGAGTGGATTACCCCAAATCTTGAGCTTTACTGTAGATTGCATAATTGTGCTGACAGGATTAATTCAATAATTAAAATAGGTGTCACAGTTATTCAACCCTCCAAAATAGCTGGAAGATTTTAAATAAATGTTTTTTTTTTTTTTTTTTAATTCCTGGTGAGAGAAATTGATATTCAAACAGCAGCCCTGCTTCCAACTGATGATAAACTGCATTCACATGGTCTGCCGTGTCAGATGAAAGCCTTCAATTAGTAGTCAGCTCTATTCACTACTTTCTAGCGTACCACCACTATTTACACTCCCCGGTAGCACCCAGGCTCCTCCCTACTGCGGGAATCACCCTTTGTGAGAATATGAGCAATCCTGCTGTGAAGAAAGTGTCAAACCAAATGTTTGACAGAAGTCAGAAACATGGCTTTGTAGTGCTTGCTGTTTCCTTCCCTTATGGCTGTAGATGTGGGGAAAACAGTGGTTGAAGTGTCATCCTTTCGGTCTTAACCTCCAAGATGGAGCAGGCTCCAGTGACGAGATGAAACAGTTCAACTGCTTTGATTTGAAGTCTCATACCAACATAGTGCCACACAGGCCCCCAGCATGATGCTTGTCCTCTCACCAGGTGCTCTAAGCAGAGATGAGCAGTGATTGAATTTTTGCTTTGCAACCTGTATGGCACCGTAAGACTCAAAGTGAGTAATTTCAAAATGATGGAGCACTTCCCTCCCTGTTTAAAGTACAAAAGAAATAGAGCATCCACATCAGTCTGGCTAAATTGCGTTAATACTAGCTTTTTAAGTCTGTGGGTGGCTTCATGCTATTGTTTTAAACTGACATGTATTGCCTTGAGGAATTCTTTTTGAGGATAATAAGGCATCAGCAGTAGTGCTCATCAATAATCAAACTCATACTGAGATGTTGAGAAGTGTCTCAGGCTCTTTGAGTGTCTATAAATTCATCTTGTGATGGGGTTTTCAATTGGTGTTATCATTATTAGCATTGTACTGTGGTTTTGTGGAGGTAAAGGCTCATAAAAAAACATCTCAAAGCCAAGTGCAGGCCAGCGGGAGTCTGTTTTCAATTAAAAGGAGCTAAAGACCAGTCTGCAGAGACCTTGCTTCTGTTCAGTCTGTGACAGTGTGGTCCTGTCACTATGCCTCCGACTGATCATGTGCCCTGGCTACTTGGCCACGGGGATGTCCCTTTGGCTGAATGGTCAGCGTGCATGACTTTCACCCGGGAGTCTGGGGTTCAAAGCCCGCCCGGGCCCTCCGTTGCGTACCTTGCCACATTCTGGCGTTGTCGGCAGGATCCATGTGAAACGCTGGTAAACAGTCCATGGATTCCTAATTGGTGGCACCCTGCGCGGAGCACGAGGACGTGCTTGTGAATGTGGCTTGCCACATTCGGAATGTGGCAAGGTACGCAACGGAGGGCCCGGGCGGGCTTTGAACAAAGACTCCCGGGTGAAAGTCATGCACGCTGACCATTCAGCCAAAGGGACATCCCCGTGGCCAAGTAGCCAGGGCACATGATCAGTCGGAGGCATAGTGACAGGACCACACTGTCACAAGTCCTTATATCTTTCTGGCTATATGCACGACCCCACTACTTCCTGAAATTAGTAGTGCTCCTATGTTTCCTTTCTTTTATTATTGGACAAACTGATTTATCCAGGTGTGTCTGGCCGTTGTCGTTGTGGTAACTGAGATTAGGCACACCTGGATTAATCAGTTTGTCCAATAATGAAAGACAGGAAACAGGGGAGCGCTACTAAGTTCAGGAAGTAGTGGAGGTGTGCATATAGCCTAAGTCAACTGGATTTACAACACACTTCAAAATGCACTTGAACTGAAACAACAACAACAAAATACTATATTATAAAACATGTTGAATTTACTGGGACAGAACGCAAACATGTTGGCATGAAGTTGACAATATTCTGTACTGTAGCTAGTGTACGCAGTTTGTAGACTGAATTGTGGAATTATGGAGATCAATCATCTGTCATATCAAGGAAGTATGCCAAGCATTGGTTGACTAAAGATTTCTCTAACATTCATACACAACATTTTTATTGAATATAGAAAAAAGACAAATGTTGAAACTCGTTGCACTGTTTGCTGATACAAGCCCCAACTGTTGCACAACAATCCTATACAAAGTAAACTAGTTATGTTCATGCTCTGTTGAAAACGATATGGGTCTCATCCAAACTAATGCAAAGTGTTATTAAGAGTGGAGATTCTGCAAAATAATGGAAAGTAGCCTACACCAATACAAAGTTTAGAAATAATAACAACAATAATAATAAAAACTGTTTTAAAACGCGTTGCTGTCCTCAACATCAAGGTGAGCATATAATTCAAATAAAAAGAAAATCAGTCTGCAAGTTAGTATTTTATAAGTTATTGTTTTAATTAAAATCCTAATGTCCCAACTGTTTTTAGTCATAATAAAGTTATAAATTGCGTGTCCAATAAATGTTACTATTACCTTGTTTGATCTCATATGCCATCTGTTTTTCTTCCTCAAATGATCGCCAGAAACGACAGAATACTATTCATCTCTAAGACAACTATAGCAGACACTAATTAACTACTTACTATCTATCTAACTAACTAACTAATAATGACCTTATCTTTTTGCTGTGGCGATGCATGAGCAGTTGCTCTAAAAAAATCTTTCATACAACATAGGGCGGGCAGTGTACGTTTAGTTTAGATTGGGGGGGGGGGGGGGGGGGGGGGGGGGGGGGGGGGGGCTCAGGAAGTTGTAGTTTTGTCGTTGCACCAATCAGCTATCAGGTTACTTGGACGTCCTGGCCCTGCCCAAACAACACAAGAAGCTGGACAAATCTCTGGAAATAGTGCCACATAATTTGGTTGTGTTACAGAAAGGTTTTATTAATGTATTTAAGGTATTTGGGGGTACGTTTCCCACGGGAAAGACGTTGGAGCAGCTAATCTGAAACCTCAGAGAGTGGACGTGAGAACACAGTAACGACAGCCGCCACTGTTAGCAAGCCTTAGCAAGGTGTCAGGTGCTAGCATAGTTAGCTCAACAGACGTAATAACCCGGCAGATCGAAGAAAAGTTATTTCAGAGTAACTGTATTGGACTTGTAACACAATGCCGGACATTTACTGAGTTTTAAAAAAATGCATTACGTACATATAAGCAACCAGTAGAGACAGTCGAATGTGCTTGTATGTATATGCTCCGGTACGTTGTTGTAATTTAAGCTAGCAAGAGGACTTTAGCTTAGTTGCTACACAAGCGACAACATCCACCAAACTGGAAAAAACATTGGATTTAGTCGGGTTTAAATCGGGCTCGGCGGGTTCGCTGACCCCCCAAAAGAAAATGAAGAAGAGGAAAGAGTTGAACGCCTTGATTGGACTTGGAGACAGCAAAAGAAAGAAGGCCAAAAAGGGATCTGGTCATCGACTTCTCCGAACTGAACCACCAGACTCGGAGTCAGACTCGAGCTCAGAGGATGACGACTTCAATAACCTTAACAGCGGAGCCAACTTTGGGAAGTAAGTCAGCATGTTGAGTTGCAAAATACAACACGAGTGTGTTATAAGCTTCACTTCTATGTCATTAATTCGTTGCGTTAATTTTTTAAGATTCCAAAACAAATGTAGTGACAGCAGTAAAATGCTCCCCCATAAATTTACTTTAGTTAAGGCATGACACGGTAGCTTTTTTGTGAAACAAAAATGTGTGTGTGTACATACATATATATATATATATATATATATATATATATATATATATATATATAAAAACCAAACTGAGAATCTTCTGTCATTATAATACAGTTTTGAGGAGTAGTTCATATTGTCCTTGCTAATACTCAGATATCTGTACTTCAATTAGGAAATAAAGAATACATTAGTATTTTCAGTGAAAAAAAAGAAAAGAAAAGTAAAACCAGATAGTCCAAGTAAATTAGGTTCTTTGAACAACCATAGCCGTATGTACTTAAAGTTAATTTAAAGAGTTAATTTTTTTTTCATTAATTGGCTCTCCTTCCTGATTCTTCCAAAACTGCATTTTGCCCAATCACTTGGATTGGGCAAAATATTTTGTTTTTTTGTTTTTATTAAATAAATAAATAACAGGCCATTGTTATTCCAGAAGCTGATGATTTCCAAGACATTCTCTGGGGTGTGTATGGATGAGACAAATAAGAAATTGCACCCCACACAGTTTTGACAAGGGAAGAAAAAGAAAGAGGGAGAGAAAATGTAAAAGGAAACAAACCAGCACACACTCATGCGCGGTGACAGCGGATGCTCCAGACTGTTGACAAATTCATACACCATCTCACCTGCTAAAGTTTACAAGGGGGGCTGGGTGCCTGACCTGTAGCAGGTGTTGCAGACATTGGCATCCTTACATGCCACACCTGGGGAACAATTATCTAACATTACAGGACTCGCTGTAAAAGCAGTTTGTTTTTTTAATATGAAGAAACGAGAAGGAAGAAGCTGTTAGCTGAGTTTACACATGTATGAAACTGTCAGTCACCTGATGAGATGAAGAATTTGTGTGTTTGCTTTTTTTTTTTGCTCATGCCATATGCCCTTTTTCTCATACAGTACAATTGCAAATTCATGACTACAGGACAAAAAAAAAAGGGTTATGGTTCACACTTGCCATGAAAAAGAATGACTGCGCAGGCAGCACCATGCAGCAGCAAGTTATTCTGTTTCTACTTGCACATGGTTTCCACTGTACATGTTAATTATTTAAAAGGTTTCCATCTCAAAGAACAGTTTGATTTCCTCATCTTAAATGAACAAAATTAGTACACTGTAGGAAATATTGAAGAATATTGTGTAGTTATTTCAAAATAATTATTTCACAGTCATATCATAAGCATTCTTTGCACCAACAACATAAACTTGTTCTTTAGAAGGCGTCTTTTTTGTTTGATGTAAGATAACTAATATCATCATTATCGTGATATTCTGTTACATTTGATCCTGAGTTAATATAATATAAAACAAATACCTTCATTTCCTTCTTAATAATATCCAAGTAAATTGAAAACTTTAACCCTTTTTCTTTTTACTTTATTTTATTAGGGTATTTGTATTATTATAAAATTGATGTGTTTTATTTTTTGATTTGTTATTTTGGTTATTTCTGATTTGTGATATACATTTCATATCCCCAATATAATTCCATCAATTCCATTATAATATTATACTCTATGTATCACTCTTTATATTTTTTGGTTTCCTATTTTGTTTTTTTTTTTTTATTGTTTTTTTTTTGTTTCTTTTTCAATTTGAGTATAAAGTTTTTTTAATTTTTCTCAAATTTTATGTTTTTATATAGGCTTTAGCATTTAATTTGAGTTTTGAGTGTTCATTATTTTCCCTCTCCTCGTGCCCAATATTATGTTTGACATAGAAACATTCAATAGTTAATTGTTAATTTTGGTTTCTTATTGCTGTTTTTTATTTTTTTCTTTATTATTATTAATTATTCTCCCCCGAAACACCCCAGGAAGAAGCGCTTTACGCAATTTAGCATATTTTCTCGTGTCTTTGTGTTTTTTTATTTCATATTTTTTATTTATTTATCTTGTGTGAACCCCCAAAACACCGGGTGGGGAGATTTTTTTTTTTATTTATGTTTTTTATAAAATTTAATCCAAAAGGGGATGTGAGTATCCAGGGTATTGGTAGTTTTTGTTCTTTTTTTTTTTTTTTTTAATATTATTATGAATTTAAAAACCTGAGATATTTATAAATTTTTTCAATGTTTTTTGGAGATAATGAAGTGGGTCTATGAGAATAGTTATTATCTCTCCGCAGAGTATTTTGGTTAACCCTTTTTTTTTCCAGGATTGGAATTAATTATTGTTTGAAAATTTACATTTCTTACTTTGGAACACTTTTTCTTATAAACAGACATATATTTTTTCCCGATTTAAATAAAAAAACTAATATGTGGGGGTTTGTTTTGCCCTTCTTTTTTATTTTTAATTATTTGGTTAATATTTTTTCTTGTTGGTTGCACAAGATTTTTCTCTTTCAATTCTATTTCCTTCTTTATTAATTTATTTTTTTTTTTTTTTTATTTTTATACCTTCTCAGCCCGGGGGGAGGTTGTTTTTTGTCTCTCTTCTTTCTTCCTTCTGCCCACCCACCCCCCGCCAATCGAATCACTTTCTTGTTTTTTTCTGTCTCTCTCGCTTGAATACACCCCTCCTCATCTTCTTTTATGTGTTCGGAGAGTTTGATGGGGCTTTTTGATACTCTTTTTAATAGAGTCTTTCTCTTTTGTTTGACACAGCCCCCGGAGTCTCGGTGTCAGACGTCCCATCCCAGAAGGCACTTCCTTATACTTTCATGTAAAGAAAATCACTGAAATAAATGTGTTCCTATTGAATTTAATAAGCTGCTGTTACGTTGGAACCAAAGTACATATTTCGTCATTTTTCTGAAGGATGTGTTGATGCATTGAAATAAATAAATAATAATAATATAATAATATTTTCTTTATTAATCTTTGATTTATCAAGCTTGATTGGGAAATACGGCTCTACTTTTAACCCATCTCTAGATTAACCAGAGAGCAGTGGGCTGCCAATTACAGTGCCCAACCTGCAGTTGGTGCAGGTTAGGGGGACCTTGCTCAATGGCCTGTAACCTAAGTGTATAATAATAATAATGATAATAAAAAAAATCTTGTCTTAATCAGATTTTCCTGATTAACAACAGTCTGTGTTACTTAAGTCAGGTCAGTTTTGTTGAGCGCAAGTTCCTTATAATATAGTCATTAGGCAAATTATACAACATTCGTTTGATATGCTGGTATAGTGTGTGGCTGGGCATATTTTGAAGAATGGTTCCTTTCAAGTAATCTTCATAATTCCCATGACATACAGCACTTCTGAAAATATCTTCATTAATAATGAAAGAAGCTCTGCAGTTCTGATATCTAATGTTACTATGTGCCTTCTTTTTTACAGAAGAAGCTACACACAGTGCTGCAATGTGTGCTACCCCTTATTTCTATTCATCATACTTGCTGCCTGCGTCATGGCCTGTGCTGGACTCATCTGGATGCAGATTGCTCTAAAGGAAGATCTAGACACACTGAAAGAGAAACTGCACAGCAGTAAGTCTCACAAGTTATCACTTACCTTGTGATTAGGGATGAGTACGGAATTCTGTACTTTTCCTGGTACCTACCGAACTCGCATTCACATAAAATCAAAAGGTACGATATTTCGGTACCTAAATGCATCCTTCTACTGCGAGGGAGTGTTGTTTATTTCTATGCCGGATGTGAATGTTTCACATGCGTGGCATCAGTCGCTGTGGCCCGCATGTTGAGTCAGAACAAACAGCTGATTGAAAGCACTTTTCTGGCTTCACTTCTCTTAAACATCAAGCTCACTGCAATATTTGAGATGCTGCAAGACAAGCAGCGGTAATACGTCTAATCTGAGGAACCAGCTGATTAAACACAATATTCTTCTCAAAGCTCCGTTCCCAACGCGTAGTCTGCAGCCTGCTTAAATCTGACATCGAGTCTGCGTCTCTCTTAAGAGACTTGTTTAGTTAATCACGGCAAAAACCGTGCATCAAGTTAGTAAGCTGGGCTTGGTCATTACAGCAGGAGGCTGACAGCCTCCATCCTACCTCTGTGCAGAATGCCACGACAGCATCAGTTTATTGTCTCGTCTGAGAACATTCCATCTTTTCTCTCATTAAATTATTCCATCATTAAGTTTCCCTCTGTGTATCAGACGGCTCCAACACCACATAGAATAAAAACAGTTGGATTTTGCTTTAATATATTACTTAAAAACTGTATGTTGAGAATG
This sequence comes from Atherinomorus stipes, assembly GCA_023101725.1. NCBI lineage: Eukaryota > Metazoa > Chordata > Actinopteri > Atheriniformes > Atherinidae > Atherinomorus > Atherinomorus stipes. The sequence continues at coordinate 527,922 of JALJCO010013034.1, read as the reverse complement.
AGAAATAAATCTTTTGTTGCCATATGAACACACACTAAAGTACCAAAAACTGGTACTGTTGAGTACCAGGACCGGAAATTGGTATCATATTGATTCAGATGTGAATGATACCAATCCCGACTTGTGATGGTCATAAACAACACACTGCCCTTTGAACACTTATTCCATTTACTGTATATGCATGGAGTCATTTGCTCATTTGTGTGAAACACTGCTTTTAACTATATTGTATTGCTTTTGTTGCAGTGGAATCCAGCCAGAAGGTGTCATCAAGTGAAATACCAAAACTAAGTGAAGACCTGAAAAACAAGGAGAAAAAGCTTGATGATATTGAGAATGGAGGCAAGGGTTTGAACAAACTTTGGTCCAACATAACAGAAATCAATCGAAAGGTGGGTTGTCATGTCTCTTCAGAGGTTTGGAATCCTCCATCACTTCCACAGTCATAAAACTGTAGTCAGTCTGTATCATAATGTGCTGGAGAATATCTAGACCTTTAGTGATGTTTCAGTCAGACTGTTCGTTACCCCACACCCAAGAATTCCTGTTGAATAAAGCCACACTGATGTCATCCAAAGAGTAAAGACCAACAGTCATTGCTGTACTTTTATTCTTCAATATACAAGTCATGCATATTTTAGTTTTCTTAAGTTCTGCAAGCAAAGGGCTTTTTTTAGACATGCAGTTCTCTTTATTTGTTTGGTGGTAACTGAAATTTCCTGCTTTAGACCACTCAGGTGGAACTATTAACATTCACTCATCACTTTGAACACAAATATGAGTCTGAGATGCATTAGGGCACAAACAGAAGTGATGGGTCTTAAAATGGCATGCACTCTGCTTTAATCAACAGATTAAATGTTGCCATAATTAAAACTGTCCTACACAGTGGTTTCCATGCTTTTATTTGGTGCAGCTCCTAAGTGTTTTTTCCACATCAACAGCACAGTGATCACAAAGAGGAGAAATTAAATATAGCACAGACACCACAGTGGTCTCTGTCACTGTTATAAGTTTGGTTTGAATAAATCAGCGAGACTATTAACGTAAAACTGGCCTACACCTGAATTCTCTCATTCACCACTGATATAGCCAGTGATGTTTTACTTCTCATGTCAGAAAATCACTCTTAGATTTAGGGCTTATGCTAAAACACATAATTGCAGTATGTGTTTTCCAGTTTAACAACATACTTTCAAGCTATATTCACATGCCTGAAGCTACACTTTTGTGTTTTCTGGAGAAAAATAGTTTTTTAAGGGTTGGAAAAGGCTTGATTGCTGGGTTACATGTACTGAAGGAGCAGCTGCATTTATTAGCCATCTACACATGTTGATTCAGTGTATTTGGACAGATAGAGAGGAGGGGTGACTTAATATGTGTGTGGGGGTAATTCACTAAGAGCAAGAGGAGAATTGAATTGATGCACAGCCCTCTGGTCAGAAAACAAAAGTGATTTCCAATAAACTTAGATCTTTTTTTTTTTTTCTCATTGCGATTGTTTAATCACTCTGCCCTACTTTGGAATCCAAAATAGTATAAATAGCAATTAGTAATTAGTTTAAGTTGCCACTGAATGTACCCAACACATTTTAGTAATGATTCGAAACTGTATCCTGTTGCTGAAACTGAACACTTTAATTTCCCCCTCACAGATCACTTTGCTGGACTCTGCTGTTAACAGTTTGAAGGTTAATTTAAAATCAGCTGCTGATTTAATCAGCCTTCCAACAACAGTTGAAGAGCTTCAGAAGGTAAAGTCTAAGAAACTGGACTAAAAAGAGACCTTGTACCAATCCTAGTAACTTACTTTGCAAATATTTTTGTTTTCCAGAGTGTTGCTACAATTGGAAGTACGCTAACAAGTGTGCAACACGATGTAAAGACTATGCAGACTGCTATTGAAAATCAGAAGAAAGATGATGACTTGAAGAAGACAATGGTAATTTTAAGACTTCATAGCTTGTGATTTTAACCCTAAACAACCGACCAAGGATGCAGTGACTTGGTGAGATGAGGCTGCTTATCAGAGCTTGCTCACAAAAATTTCTTCAGATCACCACCTCTGCTTTCGCTTGTAATAATGACACCTTACTCACTTTAGTTTAATCTTTGAACTTTTATGGTCTTGTAGAGTAGTCTTTACACATCAAACATGTTTGCATCATGTTATGCTTTTAATTGTGCCTTTTTATCTCAGACCGAATCAGCAGCTGTGACTGTTTTCTCTGGTATAGTTTGAGTGATGCGGAATGCATCTGCTGTGAATAGTCAGAACTTGATAGCTCATTTTAAAACTGTATGTTACACATTGTTTTCACAGCAAGGACTCTCAAGCTTTGTTTGTTCATAAATAATTCAGGGCCTCAAACTCTAGGATTTCAGATTAGCAGAGCTGTAGGATTGTTTTTTTTATGAGTCAGAGTGAATTCACAGATGCAGCTTGTCATTTTGTATTTACATTGCTAGGTGCACAGCAAACACTGCTGGAGGCTACTTTGCTTATTATTAATGTATTAATAAGGAGCCAGTTGTGTAAATATAATGAGCTTTATGGTATGTTGTGCAAAATTTAATTTGTTCAATTAATTTTTGTTTCTGGTGTATAATATATTTTTCCCTCAGTTCCTAACTGTGTGACCATTAGGTGCCTTTGCTAGTTTGTTATTTTCAGAATTGAGGCAAATGCGCTTACATATGACCAGGCTGACTCCGTTGACGAAACGTCAGTTGATGTGCCTAATCGTGGCATGAATCCAGATGAGAAGCTGTGCTGATCATTGCCACAGCCAGATTAATTAGTGTTAACCCACGCATGCAAGCATGCTTTGCAATTCTTGTCAGGCTGATGCTGAAGGAGTCATCAGGATAAGAAGGTCCTGTCATTTCTTGGATCTCTGGCTTGGGTTAGCATTCATAATACATGAAACAAGTGCCAATCTATTTTTGGAGCTTAGCTGTTTCAGTTTGCAACTAAAACGAGGTTAAATATCTGACAGAACTACAAAGGTTTTTCTCTATAAAAGTACAATCAGGTGGAAGAAGGAATCACCAGGTTGCTTGGTTCTTATGCTGCAAGCTTGCCCATTGTATAGTTGGTGGTGAATTGCTAGCTGGCTGAGGTATCTGTAGTCTCATCACATAAGCTGTTAACAGATGGATAACTTTGCACATCATTTGCCGTCTCCAACCTAATGTTTTTTGTTGTTTTTTTTGTGCATGTATTACACTTAACTGCAAGTCATTTTACATTAATCATTATATTCTCATAGGATATAACAGACCTCAGAAGAGCCATGGGAGAAGTAAATAAGACAGAGGAGCAGCACCACACATGGACTGATGAGCAGATTCACATCCTCCTTTCTACAGTCGCAGATCTTCATCAGAGAGTGGCTTCACTGGAGAATGGGTCAGAACACAGTGTGAGTAATATGCAGTATTTTGAATTGCTGTCATGTTAAACACGATTTGGCAGTGAAGAGATGGTAGTTACAAAGAAATAGATAATGAAATTAATATGAAAAATTCATATTTTCATGGTCATGTTGGGACGAAATGTCTGTTTCCACAGGTAATTGGGTTTTTTATGCTTTGGTACACTGTAGACAGTCTAAGTGGTATATGGTTTTGCTTCCATTTCTATTGCCAGTGATTGAACTGGTTAGGCCTGATAATGAGCAAATCAGGAGGATTCTCTTTAATGGAGGGAAATACATTTGGTGGCAGATTGGAGGTGTCCCATTTAAACAGCCATGAACTTATGTTTGATTGATGGAGGTTTATTGTGTCATTAATCACCAAGAAGATGAATGTGCCTCAGAGAAAATAAATAACCCGAGATCATTTGCTGGTTAATGCTCAGCCTGGAATGAAATATATTTAGCAGAATGGATGATTTTATTTATCCATCTAAGACTACACTGTTTTTCAGCATTAGCCATATGATCAATTCAAACATATATGCTGTCTGAGCTGATGGATCTGAGAAGGACATCTCACGTATGTTGCAATTTAAACACCATTTAAGTGTTATCTGGACTCTTATCTACACTGGCCTGTTAGCAAACCCACTCAATGTATGTTTATAGTGTTCTTGCCCAGATTCATCTCTCAGAAGTCATGTGTGGCTTTTTTTTTTCCTCAAAGATGGCAAAACTTTCATCCTGAACTCAAGGCTTCAAAACAGCAGTTTGCAAACTAATGAGCGGCATCCTGGTGTCTATTTTTATATATAGTCTACATTCAAGTTCGGGGTGTTCAAATATATATTTGAATTTTACTACTACATGCTTTCTTCCTGGTTCACAGTTGCAGAATAATGATGCAGAGGCCCCACTGGCAATCAGCGTTGAACCCCCAGCAACTGAGATGGTGAAAGAAGCTGCAACAACCAAAGCAACACCTGCTGATGTGAAAGGTACAGTGAAGGATAAATCAGTTCATCACGGCGGCTTTCTTTGCTCTGTGTTGCCCTGTCATTTATTCTCCCATTCCATTTGACAGAGATGTCCACAACACTGACAGAGGCACACACAAGCAGACGCCCTCGCTTCCTAACTCTCAACCGGTATAAAAGCACTACTGTCTCAAAATGTCCAAAGAGGGTGTCCCTGTCTGGTGTCACTTCTCTGAAAGGTGGGTATTACATACTGTATCTCACCATTAATTAAAGATGTAGTTGGGCTTTCTAGGAAATACAACCCCCCCCCCTCCCCCCTTTTTAGAATGAAGTGAGAGGATTGAGTCTAAGCTAAAGTAAAGTTAATCTCAGCTTGATCCTTGGTGTCACTTTGTTAAGAAGACTTGAAGAATTTATTCGTCTTAGCCCAACAGTTTAATCCATATTTTTGCTGACGTTTTTGCATCAGTTCAGCAAATCTCATGTTAATTATTGAGCTTTAAAGGTCCTGATTGGTGAATCTTGTTATGTTTAGGACAGAACCAAGCCAGTTGGGTCGTATCGCCATGCTAAATTATGCAAACTGGTTGCAGGTGGTGGCTTTATATTTACCGGAAAAATAGGCCAGTAAAGGACCAGTTGCAGTAAGAACAGTAAAATTACAACAACAGGAGTTAGGAGAATCCACGCCTTCCTTACCAGAGCTGTGTTCTGAGATCAGATTTTACTCATATTTGCAGAAATCAGGATTAGTTTGATGATATGCTTGGAGCACATCAAATAAAAATTAGCTGAAGAGACGATCATTCCCAAGACCAGTCATCATAGTGAGGAAGGTTATTTAATGCAAGGTTACTTAAATTGCACTTTTCTAGCAAAATGTTGTGTTAATAAGTGGCAGTATAGTCAGTTTACTAGGGGACAGATGTTTCTTAAACCATTAGTTAGCTCATAGGAAATGGTTGGCCAGGAACTACTTTTTTCCCCATGAAATTGCATCAAAAGTGGTCTCAATCATATCATTTACCACTTATACCACTTATATAGGATATTATGCATAGTTAATAAATAAAATATGTTTCGCATTTGTTTCCCAGACTTGGAAGAAATCTTCCAGCAGGCAGGTGTTGGACGTGATTCGCTTGGACTTACCTACCAACAGCTGAAAAGAGTATTTGGAACATCAGCTCCCAGTGAACAGGCTATAAAGTGCTTTGACAATGACGGGGACCAGAGGTACTCCCTGACAGAGCTGAAAGCTGCTGGAGGTTTGTGAGGACACCATCGCTGACATCTATAAACAGTATTGAATACCCAGCAGGGTCTGGGGGTTTGGGGTTCATAACTCTTTCTGGAATTGCTGCACTTTTTGTGAACTGAATATTTATCATACTAATTGTGGAAAAAGTGGCGCTGGCATGCCCTCTACTCACGCCCCCTCCCCTGACATCCATTTAGACATGTCAGCCACAAAGCTTTGCCTACATTTTAACTGTAATCCATAAGAGTATATGTATGAAATATTCGGATCTAAACCATGGAGAAGTGGTGTAAATTATTCTGAATCCCATGATTTATCCATAATCTTTGACGTGTTGTGTTCGATGTTCTTCTGTTTTGGGTTACAACCCCCTCATTTTTTTTGACTACCTATCTCATCATGATGCAATGATTTGTTAAACTGTTTTAGGCTTCATTATCAGTTTATTGCAGATGCCCCCGCCTGTCTATACAAACACCAGGTACAACTTACCTAAATCTTATTTATAGGACTGGAGATAGACTTTTATGAATGTTTACAGGAAACACAGTTTTGTCAGGCTTTAGTTGTGTTTTTAGACTGTTTCCTAACTTATCTTAAGACTTTTGTATGTTTTTCTAAGCTAAAAACTAAAGCTTGATTTTTCCTTTCTGTTCTGTCTTGTATTATTTCTTCATTAAGTTGTCATTGGGGTAAACTATCTGTGCATTTTTCTGTGGTTTCTTTGCTTTTTTGTTGCATTACTTTTTTCCTGATGTTTTACAGGTTTGAAGGGCTATGAACACTTTTGAGTCAAAAAGAATCTTGAAAATGGCTATTCTTGAGACATATGTAGCAATAATGAAAAATCATAGATGTTGCTTGTTTAGAATTGCAATGGAAAAGGCACACCTAGCTCACAAAATGTAACAGGTAGCGTAAGATGCACTGACCATCACTCTTTACTTGATTAATTTTATTGCATTTTAATGGCCTAATAATGGTGTATTTACATAACAAAATTGTCATCATACTCATACTTAATTGTGTACATGTAAAGATGTATTTTCAGTTATCTTGTGAAAGGGGTTGGATTGTAAATTTTGCTTTGCAGTCTTATTCAACTTTCTTTAAAAACACATCAGTTGTGCTTTGCATGTTGCTTTCCATGTAACATGAACAAATTATTTATAAATTTAACATAGTCAACAACTTGTTTTTGCAGGACAATGTTAAATTGAATTAATGTAACAGCTGCAGCCTCCATGACTTAGATTTTGGGTCCATGCTGCTACTGTACATGAGTGGGGGTTTATGAATGTCTTTTTGTTTGAGCACCAATGAATAAAGACAGTTAAAGGTTTGATTTTTTTTTTCTTCTTTTGTATTTGAAATCATGAAGTGAAAAGACTAATCTCTCTTGCACGATATTGCTAGAATGTTACAATTGTGTGTAACACACTGGCACATGCACAAAAGATGTTATGAAAACATACTTATTTACAATTCTTGAATAGAAGGCATCTATATACATAACTTTCTCTTATGGTTTTATCAGGAACCTTAAAGTAGAGGGTAATCACTCATTTTCCGGACTTAAGCCAGGGCCCCTTTAGCCCTCCAGTCCTGGGACAGGAGCCCCAACAACTCCTCTTCGTCCTCCTCTTCTTCATCAATGGTTTCCTCGGTTATTTGTTTATTCTTCTTTGGCAGATGCTTGCTTTTCACCACATCCCGCCTGTCTCTCAGTAGTTCCACCCTTTTGTAACATTCAATTTGTTCATCAATTTCATCAATCTGACGTTCAAGACGCCCTTCTTCGTCGTCCTCTGCCACGATGGCCTCCGATTTTGTGTTCACCTGACGTATCTCTTTTTGAAACTCTTCCCACTCCTTGTCCATTTGGTCCTTGGGTGCTTCAACGTTGCGGACTTTGGCATCTCTTACTGGATCGTCGAAGAAACCCTCAGGTAGTGCCTCGGCCGTGTTGTCTTTTTTTTCAGCGCTCTTCTCCTGCACATCTGCTTTAATGATAGATCCTGAATGGGAGATCGCAGGTGTGGATGGGATGGAGCTGTCAAAGAAGTCAGCTGGCAGTCCAGCAGTTTCAGCTTTCTCTGTAGTGGTATCAGCCTCAGCACCCACTTCAGTATCTTCCTCATCCTCATCATAAACTCCAGCTAACAGACTCAGTCCTGCAGACTTTTGGGTAGAGCCTGTTGCTTTATCGCCAGGTTTGTCGAAGAAATTTCCCGGCACCCCTGACGCAGACTGGCCTGTAACCAAAGCTGGTTTCCCTTTTTTTACAACAACGTCCGCGTTGTCCAGTGCTTTCCTCTTCACTGGTTGACTTTGTGGTTCCACTGGCTGACTTTTTGCTCCTTTCAGCTCAGCAACCTTTTCTTTATGCTGTTTCCCAAGAACATGAGCGGGCCACAGAAGTTCCGACTTCACCTGAACATTGCACAGTGTGCAACTGAGATGACCGAGACTGTTGTACTTAGCAAAAGGAGACTCCACACGCTTCTTGTCTGTATTTTGCCTTTGCTTCTCTCTCATCAGCCTTCGGAGTTCTTCTTGATTTACAACTTTCTTTCCCTTCTTGGAGGTTGACATTTTTGTTAACAACGAAGCTTACTAGCCAGCTAGCTATTTATTTGCGACGCAGTCGCAGTCGAGTAAAACTGCGTCTCATAAAGATGACATACTTGTAGTAGCTCGCGTTCAGACTGATGTGTGAATTGCATACTCTCGCGAGATTTCTAGCCAACTAGCGCTAGCAAGAATGTTAGCTCCGCTGGTTTATTGTACCAAATCGTCCGCCCGAATTTTGCCGCAAAGAGTGAATCGATATAATTTAAAACGTGTTTTTTTAGAAACGATAGAAGAAACAACGATGTAGTCCTCTTTCATTTGTTTTCGTTTTTAGCTTTATGTTTATTTAGTGCGCGTGGTTTCTGTTATGTTTAGCATTAATTTGTTTTTATCGCCGCACCCACCTTATACATCTTTTTATTGTGGGCTAGCACGCTAACGTGGCTCGGGCATATGTTGGCTTTGAATCAGTCGGCAGTTGTTATTTTACTTTAATTTAAAAGATAGATGAGAGAAATAATCAGGGGGAGTGTAAAATTTTGATTTTTGCGTATTTTTGTTAATGCTGACGAGCTCTAAAAATTACCACCACCGTACCTTTACCAGTTTGTAGCCCAGTACTTATCGTACGATAGTTATCATGACAGGTGAAAAGATACGCACCTTGCGAAAAGACCACAACAAAGCAAACAAAAATGAAGAAATAATGGATACCTACGATGAGACCTCCAACGGGACGATTCCTAACGGTACCAGCAACCACTATAAGTCTAACAAGGCTTTCCAGAAATCTGTCAAAACCTCGGCACTGCAACAGCAGCTTAATGCAAATAACATAAACGGTAACACGTCGGTTGTCAATGATAACAACAAGAACCCAATTATTTTGACAAATGAGGACGAGTTCCCTGTTCACGAATGCGTGTTCAAAGGAGACGTACGTAGGCTCTCCTCTCTCATCAGGACCCACAGCATCTGCCAAAAAGACGTCCACGGTGAGTTTGAGGTTACCTGATTGTTTTAAGTGCTTTACGTCAATCAGTGTGTCTGACTGGATTTGCTAAATTTACAAATGTTTGTATTTCTCTGTGCCCTGGACGTGGGCTAATGTGTTTCTTTATCTAGGAAACACACCTCTTCATCTGGCTGTGATGCTGGGCCACAAAGGTAAAGTTAATTAGTTGGTGAAATAATGTTTTAAATGTTCTTAATCTTTTGAAATGCACCAAATTCACCAGAAATAATGGGATAGCCTTTCAAATGTCAATTTTTCAATTTCTATCAAGAGTCTGGAAAATTGGGCTCAACCTTTAGGCTCTGTGGCATTGCACATGTAATTAGTGAGTTTCCTCTCCTAGAATTGCCTCCATATTTCTCTTCTTGCCATGTCTTATCAGACCTCTGCAGAGTTGGGATAAAATAATCTTCCTCCCGCAGTGCAGTAGTTAAGCTGAGATTGAACCACACCTATCAATCATCAGTTACAAAAAGCTAATTTACTACTTCAGTAGTAAAATATAAAACAGTAGAATATAAAACAAATCTTTAAAATAATGGTAATGGTGCTGCCCTATTTCTGACTGACCTCAGTCCTCAGTTGTGAGTCTCTGTTAAAAGCTTTTAATGGCTTCCTTGGGATAACGCTTTAACACTCCTGTCATAATAAAAATGTCAACTGTATATGCTGTATTTCTCTAAGCGGTTGAATAAACTAAACTATGCTGTGTAATTTTTTTTTTTTTTTTTTTTTTTTAGTTTATTTACTGGTATTTAATTTTCACCTGCATGTCTCAAGAGTATATTTAACAAACTGTCAGCAATGGATCTGGATTTTGAGTGCATTATATTTGTTTCTGACATCTTGTCTGTCGACTCTTGTTTTCCTTTCAGAGTGTGCTCTCCTTCTCCTGGCCCATAATGCACCTGTAAAGATAAAGAATGCACAGGGATGGAGTCCTCTTGCAGAAGCCATTAGCTATGGTGACAGGCAGATGAGTAAGCTATGTCAATGCTTTTTACTGAGCTTTTCATATTTGGATGTGTTTATGGTTACGTTAGTGACATGCCTACAATTATATACCATCTATGTTAAGACATTGACAATGAGTGCTGCCTGTCTGATGATTGATGGCTTTCACTATTTTTGATTTTCACATTTTGAGAAATGGGATATATGGTGTTCTGATTTGAACCCTGTGTTTTCAGTAAGAAAGTATTTGGTTGAACTACTCTGTGAGGTTCTGCTAATTTTATTCTTTCTCACACCATGATGCATTTTTTTATTTCATGTTTGTTCTTTATGTTATCATTAGTTGACATTTTACACTTCCTGCCTACATATATGTTTTGCTGTCATATGAGCAAAAACATTTAGATGTGATGATTGTGTGTATATCTGCCATTGTTTTTCAAAAAATTTAAAGTCAAAGAGAGTAAACTGGTGGAGGTTATAGGATATCTGTTGAAAGGACTTTTTCTATGAATCATTGAAAACATGGCAACTGCTATCTGGTCAGCCCAGCTCAAAAGCTAAAGGTAGGGATTTTCTCTGAGCATCCAGATGGGCTGGAAAGCTGCCTGTGCTACAGCTTATAATATTAGGAAGTCCTGGGCTTACAGCCTGTACATTACCCAACATAATGATGCCACTGCCTTATATTTAATTTATAGTGAAACAAGTTATTTGACAAATAGGGGGTTGCTATGTGAGGAGGACTCTGGTCCCACTGTACAATAGTTTTGATTGAATTCTGAATATTTACTGAAAATTGTAGCAGGGGAAAAAAACAGTCCAGTAAAGGGTCAGAATCCTTAATAATCCGTTTTTATATCGGTGCTAAGCTGATGCTTTTAGTTCTTGGCTTTTGGCTATAAAGATGATGCAACAGTGAATTATCGGCATCTTCGGATTTTGCAGCCTGTGATGGAGGTTTTGAGGCCCTGCAAATTGACAAAAGACCCTGAACTTCGTTAGTATGCATCTCTGCTATCTTTGCCCGTCGAGGCAGGCTGGCTGGGGACAGAGACTGGGACCAGGAGCTTTGCTTTGAGAAGGTCACATTTTTCACATGGGGCAGCAGGGGGGTTGGGAGGGGGCTGGGCATGTTCACATCATCAGCAAGGGCACAGAAAGTCATGCTTCAATGACACTGCAGGATATTTAGATTTAGAGTTTATTTTGAATAATGTGCAGTAGACTGTGTGCAGCTCTTAGTGAAAGTGAACAATAATAAGGTTTTTATTTGTGTGAAAGTTTTACAGCCTTTTACCAAACACTCTAGTGTTATCATCAGTCATCACTGATTTTTGCTTCTACACCTGTGCGCATGGTGTCAGCAGCTTGCTCTCTGGTTGCGAGCACCTCATCAGCACTAACCCTTACAGTCACATCTATTTTCAACCCAGTACTTGCCCTGGCTGAGATAACAAGTGTCCACAAAAGTGCTGACTTACTGTGATCCATCTGGTATCGTTATGGGTCAGTGGTCAGTTTCTGAGACATGCATACACTCCATGAGCCAGTGGCTTACCCATTCATTACTGTTGGTGCCTATGCCTTTTCAGTTGAGGAAATTAAGCAGTTAGTCCTTGTGCCTTTTTATTATAATGTAAAAAATAAGAAAATTTTAAAAGTCATCTTCCCCTCTGTATGAAAGATCATCCTAATCTGTTTGGAAGATAATTTAGCGTATGAAAGATATTTCTTGATCATAACATGGTTTCTGCCATTTTTTTGTCAATTACTTCAGCGTTATCTTGGCATTTCAGTTCAGCCGTTTTTTGTTATTTATCTGCCTTGAAATATACACTTATATAATGAACATATTAGAGATGCACCAATCCGATACCTGGATGAGTTATCAGCTCGGATGCTGACAAATTAGCTGGATTGGATATCAGATGAATTTGTCCGATCCAGCATTCCGATTCAGTCATTTCTGTTTTTATCAATATCATAATAAATGTACACGGTATTTGTTAATAAATAAAATTAAGTACATTTATATCTGTTTTAATTTGTTGCCATTTTTTTCTATGAAAAGGCTAAATGTTTATGTCAAGCTCGATGCCTTCACACAGATTGCAAGTAATATGGCTAATTCATTCAACAGTAGTATTGGATCGGTATCTGGTATCGGTCGATACGCTCAGCCTGGGTATCGGTATCGGATTGGATCGGGGAAAAACTGGATCAGTGCATCTCTAGAACATACTGTATCTGTGAAAAGCTAAATTCAGCCTATAAAATCAGCTGTGTTGAAGAAGTACTGGTTAAGTTCAAATTAGGAAAGCAATCTCTACACTTTTACAGAGACATAGTGAGCCAAGTGCTGGCTGAAATAAGATCATATAACTTAAAACAGTAGATGTACTCAACTTTCCTATGCTAATATATATTTCTGAGGGGATTAATTTCTCATCTCTTTCCCTAGTCACAGCAATACTGCGGAAGTTGAAGCAGCAGTCAAGGGAAAGTGTGGAGGATAAGAGGCCAAAATTACTGAAAGCCCTCAGGGAGGTGAGGATCACAGCTGGCTTCACTTACACAGATGTCACTGTCACTCCAAACTCACGAACGACTGCTGTAATTCTACATCGCTGAACTTTCAATTCGTGTATCTGGAAAAACTCTCCAGGCTTTAGTTTGCATAAGTGACATCAGTCTGTCCTCATGGATGCAAATTTACTATTTAAATACATAATTGGAAATTGTCCCTGTTTTTCAAAATCATTTAATTAATCGTATGTTTTTATTTGCAGCTTGGTGACTTTTATCTGGAGTTGCACTGGGACTTTCAGAGCTGGGGTATGATTTCTTTATCTCATAAATATCGATGGTTATAGCATACTAACTGATTAAAAAACAGCTTTGATATTTTTTCTTCACTTTCCAAAATTACTCATTGAACAAAATGTTAAAATGGTTCAAATCGTACTTTATGGAATATGCCCCTTTTTCTACTGTTCTGGAAAAATTCAGAAAGGGATGTACATTTACAATTTATCAAACTCCTTTATAGTACCTTTGCTGTCTCGGATGCTGCCATCTGATGCCTGTAAAATCTACAAGCAGGGCATCAACATTAGGTAAGTTATACATACCTGTAAGAAAGTGAAATGCAAGAAATGGCTAATATTCAGGTCAAGAACTTCTTTAAATTTAAGAAGTAGGTCATAACCGTATTCACACCCTCACAATCTTCTGCCCTCTTGTGATTTAGACTCGACACTACCCTCATAGACTTTAATGATATGAAGTGTCAGCGTGGAGATCTGAGCTTCATATTCAACGGTGATGCTGCACCCTCCCAGTCCTTTGTGGTTCTGGACAACGAAGCAAAAGTGTACCAAAGAATACACCATGAGGTTAGTTTGTGGTCTGACCAGACCTGTGTCATTCATTCACTTTGTCACCACATGTTTGATATAAGTAAAGCCCAACTCATTGTTTTCTATAAGGAGTCAGAGATGGAGACTGAGGAGGAAGTGGACATTCTGATGAGCAGTGACGTCTACTCTGCAACTCTGTCAACCAAGTCCATCACTTTCTCTCGTAGTCAAATTGGCTGGCTCTTCAGAGAGGATAAAACAGTAAGGCTTGCATGAAAGTATGATTACCTTTTAAAAATGTGAATTTGTGATTAAACTGTTTCCATAAGTTTGCAGTAGATTGAAAAAATGTAAATGTTTCAAAGTTGGTCTTTACCATGCCTTGATAGGATTCAACAAGGTTGGGGTTAGAGTAAAGGTGAATTCAGTTACATGCAGTCTGTTTAGGCTCATAGAGAAAACAGTGTTACAGAAGAAACACCAGTGTACTGAAAAGGAATGAAACTTTTCCTTTATCTTTGTATTCTTGTAAGCTGTTCAAAAACAGATTACTGATACTGGTGAACTTAACTGGAATTCATCCATCATCAATACTTACATATCTGTTCTGAAAGCATCCTCCTTTTATTTATATTTATTTTTGTAGTTTTTTTTTTAATTTATTTAATAATTTGTTAAATACTGACCATTTATCTTGACTTACAAATGTTCACTATTGATACCTGTTAGCAATAATTACACACTGTTAGTCAACTAGCGTCCTCCTTTTAAAAAGAGGTTTAATGATAAAATTATTTATCAAATGTTAGCTGTAACTGGAACTGTTTTGTAAAAGGAAAGTTTTATTTTTTGTTATTACAACAAAAGAATAGTAAATTATTAGAGACCGTAAAATCATGTTACACGCTTTACAGCAGTTTAATTTATGCAGTTCCATGTTGCCCTAATAACTTCTAAAATAATGTTTCCCACATTTTGTGGTGGTTATGAAAATCTCCAACTCTGTGCTTCATAAACACTAGTGGATAATGTCCTGCCCCAGTCCTTAGGAAAACCCAACCACCATATTTGAAAATATGGCACCATTGTACCATATTTTATCAGCAGTGTGCAGATAATGTAACCATGAACCCTGGAAAAAGTCTGCAAAAGAGCAGGTAATTTGGTCTGGACTTTGTCTGTTGTATCCTGTTCACACATGCACTTCATGGTTGGGGATTCCCTACATGTTACAGCTTCTTACAGCAGGATGTGCTCCAGACTAGCATATGGCTGTAGTGTACAAATAATTTAAATTCAGTGAGCAAGTTGAAAACAACAAATATACCAGCAGAAAAGTGTATAAAGCACAACCTTGTTATCCCATGTCAGATTAACTTCTGTATCAACATATGATTTTGTTCATTTATTTGCCAGAGTTATTATTACAGGGACCTCTGCCAAGGAGGTAATGTTTTCAGTAGGGTTGGTTTGTCCATCTGTCTGTCTGTCAGCAACTTTACGCAAAAAGTACTGGACAGATTGACCTGAAATTTTCATCAGCTGTGTGCCTCAGCCCAAAGATGAACCCATTAAATTTGGGTGGTGATCCAGATCACCTTCTGGATCCAGGAATGTTTTGAAGTATTCTTGTGATTATTGTGAGATCGGCCATGTTGGACAAGCTGCTGATGAGGCGTGAGTGCCCCCTTGTGGCAGAAGTGTGCAGCTGCACATGATGTCAGGTTGCAGAAATGAAACTTATGAGTTGCAGTGAGCATGAGGAGAGAAAATTGTTGGACAGACTTCTAGCTTCTACTATGAATTCTGAATGAGCTCTTCTCATTCAGAACTCCGCTGCCCGAGTTCTCACTAAGACCAGAGAAGTGGACCACATCAGTCCAGTTCTGAGGTCTTTACACTGGCTGCCGGTCCATCAGAGAATAGACTTTAAAATTCTGCTGCTGGTCTATAAAGGTCTGAATGGTTTAGGCCCAAAATACATCAGTGACCTCTTGACCCAGTATGAACTTACTAGACCCCTCAGGTCATCTGGATCCGGTCTTTTATCAGTTCCAAGAGTCAGAACCAGACATGGAGAAGCTGCGTTCAGCTTCTATGCTCCACATGTCTGGAACAAACTCCCAGAAAGTGTCAGATCAGCGGAAACACTTAGTTTATTTAAATCCAGGCTGAAGACCCACCTGTTCTCAGCTGCATTTACGTAGATTTTATTCAAAAGTTAAAATCTGCACGTCTCCATATTCTCTCTTTTTAATCTTAAATGCTTTTAATTTTGAATCATGCTTCTAATCGTTTTTTCTCTCCCTTCTGCTTATGTTTTATGTAAAGCACTTTGAATTGTTCTGTACATGAAATGTGCTATACAAATAAACTTGCCTTGCCTTGCCTATGATCCAGAACACACAAGAATAAGGGAGTTGAGCTGCTTGGTGGAGGTCTGCGCTCTCCGAGTGCTGTTCTAGTTTTTGTTTTTTAAGGTACTCATGCTTATACATAGAATTAATGAGTAGTTAATGTTTTATCACCAGTAGACAGCAGTTAAAGCGCTGTCGGTCCAGAGAAGCAAGGAACAATTCAACTGATCAAAGAAGAGTGAATCTTTGGCATCTACAACTCAAACCTCAAAAATTGGTTGTATGCCCCAGTTTGAGAACCACCTGTGAAGTGGTTTGTTTTCTCCCCCTTGAATTTGTTTCATTAATTATTTAAACAGGAAATTATATGGTTTTATTCATGTTACCACCTGTAAATTATCTCAGAATCTTATAGAGCACTGGAGCACCATTTTCGTCTACAGACGGCCTGTATAGAACTGTCTTAACATTGTTGCTATGTTTTCTAAATTTTCGTATTGTTGCATCGTGAGTTGGTACAGTCGCACCCTCGTGCTGAGTCTTGGCACATTTTAGGAGGTCTGTAGTGTGTCTAGAAGGCATTGTTGTAACTTAGGATGACATTGTGACTTCTGCTTGTTCTCGTTTTAGGAGAGGGTTGGAAACTTCCTGGCTGACTTCTATGCAGTGAACGGCCTGGTGCTAGAGTCAAGGAAACGGCGAGAGCATTTGAGTGAAGAAGACATCTTGAGGAACAAAGCCATCATGGAGAGCTTGAGTAAAGGAGGCAGCATCAGTGAACAGAATTTTGAGGTGAGAAAGAAATAATTCAGTGATGTGGTTTCACTTACAAGCAATTGATATTAGCGAATTTTAACATGGTGATTAGGCCTCTGACTAATGGTTTGTGGTCCCCAGCCTGTGAGGAGGCAGTCCCTTACAGCTCCAGCCCCCAACACCATTTCTTGGGAAGAGTACATAACTGCAGAGCATGGAAAGCAAGTATCTTGTATTTTCTACAATTTCATCAGCCATAATTGGCAAAAGAAGATCTGTGTAACTGCTGAGTGTAATACATCTTTATACATTTGTCTGTGTCTCTTCCCACCTTCAGGCCTCCTCATCTTGGCCGAGAGCTTCTGTGTAAGGAAAGCAAGAAGAACTTCAAAGCTACTGTAGCCATGAGCCAAGATTTCCCTCTAGGCATCGAGTCGTAAGTGCATCCTGTCCGCCTTAGATCTCTTTACAAAGCTCTCAGGCAGGTTGATCTTGGGTGAATACACTTGGGATTTTCGATAAAGGAGCAGAGATTAAATAATTCAGATCATAATGCTCGGTACATGAAAAGGCTTCACCTGAATTGGGAAAACGCTGATGAAGATGGCAAAATCAAATGCTCCATCATGTGAGGACAAATTTTCATTGACTTTGCTCATAATTTTTTAATCATTCTTTCTAATCTACTAGACTGCACTTCAGTTGTAGTTACTTAGCTTTACCCATTCATTTAAACTGGCATTTGATTCTGTTATGTCAGCAAAATGAAATAAGTGTATACATAAATTCATTGTAAAACAAAGCACCACTTAAAGGAATAGTACACCAACAGAATGATGTGCGTTCATTTTCTAATCATCCTCATGCTGAGCAAGACTGTGGAGCACTTTAATATCTCAAAAGATATAGGGATTTTAAAATGAGTATATGATGTACAATGAAGGCAGTATATGTAACTTAAGAAAATTGCATTCTCTTTTATTGAGTTATCTTCAATGAAGATATTAACACCCCATTCTCTGCCTTAGCTAATGACTTTTTAATTTAATGTGCAATATATGTGCAACATTTTGAGATAAACTTTTCTTTTTGCAGCAGCATACATGATTTCAAGTGGAGTTGTTTACCATCTCTACCCCTAGTTTTATTTTAAATTGGATTTTCACTCCAACTATAGACATTATCTTTACAAAGGAGACTTTAAGAAAGTGTTTTGTACTTGGGGTATTGGAAGACCACTGGACCCTTAAGATTTGTTTGAGCTGTTGCATCAAGATATAGATATTTTTTTACTCCACTTTATTCCAACCAGACAGCTTATCTGTTTCCACAGCAACCAAAACACTGATGAGATAAAATGTGTAACACCAGCTTACTTATGTTTATTCATGCCTGTGAAGGCTTTGCTAATCCATTGGGTCAGACCAAAAATAAAGTACTTTCCAGAAATGTTAAACAGTTCATGTAATATTATCTAAGTGCTTTTGCTTCCCTTGTCTTAAAAGTATCGGGGAAAAACATTGCTGAATAAGTTATTGCATCCAGAAGCAGCTGGACTAGAGTCTGAAGTTCACTATTGAGTGCGAGTGATGCTCACACTCAAGCTCACATATATATATATATATATATATATATATATATATGTATATGTATATGTATATGTATATGTATATACATATGTATACTGCATATTTTTTAAGTGGAAATATATTGATCCTGCCTAGCATCACTCACACTCAAGAGTATATATATATATATATGTCTGTATGTATGTATGTATGTGTGTGTGTGTATGTATATACACATATATATATATATATATATATATATATATATATATATATATATATATATGTGTGTGTGTGTGTGTGTTGTGTGTAATTAGTCGTCCACAAAATTATTCACACCCCCCCAATTAAAGAAGGGGAAAAAAGCAGTTGTCGGTGAATTAAGTTGAAATTGATAAAAGTAATTATATTTTAAAAAGTTCTATAAAAATCACGACATTGATTTTGAATTGTGGTTAAACAGAAATATAAAAAACAAACACACAAAAAATGAAATGAGTAAACAAGCATGATGGGGCTTTGAAGATCAAATTTTGTGGAGAAACACTTTGAGGCAATCACTGCAGTCAACACAGTTAAATCAACCGTACAGTCGTCTTCAAAGTTACTCATACCCTCCAATTAAAGAAAAGGCTAAATTCACAATAGTAATTCAAATAACAAGAAAATAAAGAACCTAAAAATAAATAAATAATTATGAAATTGTACTTTAGTTAAATAAAATATTGCTTTTGAATTGTGGTTGGAAATAATAATTGAAAAACAAAATTGTTCGAGACACATTAGAGCACCTTTCCCATGAACACTGGACAAAAATACCTTTAACATGTGCAGAAGTCTTTTTGAACATTAGAGAAAACACCTGATTGCAGTGATTGCCTCAAAATATTCGCTTCGGTGTACCATCATGCTTGATTACTTGTTTTATATTTTGTGTTTGCTTTTAATATTTCTTTCAAACTACAATTCAAAATCAGTGTCATGATTTTCATAGAAGATTTATTTATTATTACTTGTGTCAATTTCATCTTATTTCACTGACAGCTGTTTTTTTTTTCCTTTAAAAAAAAAGTTTTGGGGAGTGGATAGCCCAGTGGTAGCGTCGTGGGCTTGGGCGCGGAGGACCCGGGTTCGATTCCCCGACACGACTCCTGGGTGAACCACTGTGGACCCCTGAGCAAAGTCCTTAACCCCCCACCATCTGCTCCCCGGGCGCTTTAAGTAGCAGCCCACTGCTCTCTGATACTCACCGAGTACAGAGATGGGTTAAATGCAGAGCCCTAATTTCCCCTCGGGGATCATACCAGTATAACAAAAAAAAATAAAAAATAATAATAATTTGAGGGTATGAATAATTTTAAGAACGTATGTATGCATGTGTGTGTACGTATGTATGTTCGTGTCTTCACATCTTCATCCCCACATTTAATTTCCTTCATTTTATACAGGCACAAAAAAAAACTCAATAAACTAAAAGAAAAGGGGAAAAAAAACATAAGCTTAAAAAGTTGGAAACCTTTTTTTTTTTCTTCATTTCTTTTTATTTATATCAAGGTGAGGTGGAAGAGGGTCTGAAGCCTCTACCAAGATCCTGTATGCATCACAATCTTAAATTACCCTTTTTGTTCTTTTGGAGGTTTCATAAGTTGAGGGAGAGCGAAAAGAAAAAAGCTGCTCACTCACTTTCTTCTGCCCCCAGGTTACTTAATGTGTTGGAAGTCATAGCCCCGTTCAAGCACTTCAACAAACTCAGAGAGTTTGTTCAGATGAAACTTCCACCTGGGTTTCCAGTCAAACTCGGTATGTGTCGACCTACCACTGTGTTCCTGTGAGTGAGTGAACTTCAAAAAGAGGACTGAAAAATAAAAGATTCTCTTGTTTTGTTTCTTGCCTTGCAGACATCCCCGTCTTCCCGACTATCACAGCGACCGTCACTTTTCAGGAATTCCGCTATGATGAATTTGAAGAGTCTATTTTCCTCATCCCCACTGAATACAAGGAAGATCCCAGTCGCTTTCCAGACCTCTGACCTGTAAATGTATCTGACCCAAGCAGGAAAAAGCCACTAATTGTGGGAGGGCAGAGGCAAAACTGTGGACTCTTGTATTATCTGATTGTGTATATATCTATTAGTCATGAAAAAGGGAACAAAAAGGGAGGGGAGTGGGGTTGGTATAACTGATCAGTTATTGTTCATTTTGCTGATGTATCCAAAGCAAATCAATGCAAGATTACAGAGCGCCATCGGATAGATAGATGAATATTGGCGGTCATTTTTGTGAAATGAGTGATGGCTTTCATTTTCCTCACTGTTCACAATCTGAGCAGTTAAAGCTGCTGCTCTATGCTGCTGTTCTCTACTGTGAAAGCTGTCAGATGACACCGCTTGTACACCTCATTCTCACTATTTTAATATCTCCATCATATGTAAATAATTATTGTCTCATCTTCAATTTACAACAAAAAGAATTGCAAATATAGCTATAACCTAAAACTGAGCTTACTGTTCATTTATATATTGCAAACTAAATATATCTATCAACTCAACAGAGTAACACTGTAGCAATACATTTCCAGAACGTAAGAATGTTTTTAACCAGCTGGGACAAGGTTTAGCATAAAAACACAGCAACAGTTCAATATCAAAGCCTTCTCCCTGTGCAGGACGCCGTCTCCTGTGGTTTCAGGTTCGCTTATGGTACCTCTCAGCTGTCTACATGTTTTTGTCGTGATGGTATGAATTCTGTGCTTGGTGTGAGTGAATAATTGTACTGTATTGAGGATTGTTCTGTGTACGTTTGTGTGTGGGAGAACCCAGATGGGATATCAGGTAAACTGCTCTTGGTTTAATAATGCACTGATATTAAAGGCATGCTATGGCTGTGATGGCCTCCTGGATCACATGCATCTTTAAGCTGTGTTCTCAGCATTTGTTGTATTTCCTGCAGACACTGGTTTATAGATAAAGGATGAGCTGAAAATGGTAACGCTAACACTTTAAAACAAATTTAGTGCTCATTAATGATCTTTGTGATGTGAGTCTGCATATATTTTTCTTTTTTTTTTTAAAGTATACTTAATATATGAAAAAAATTGGAAACTAAGCTGTGAAGTTGATGAAGTTGGATGTTTCAAATGTCTAGACAGGAAATAATTTTAGTTGTTGCTGGCTTCAGCTAATATGTACTGCAACCATACCTACTTCACATCCCTTTAAATAAAGCACCAGCATCATGTTTCAACTGACCTTTTGCAAGCATCTTTAAGTCTCTTTTCTATAAGATCTCTTTGGGTTTAGTGCTGTGGCAATGTGCAAATATATTTGATTTTTAGTCTACAGCCATGGACCACACTATTTTCAGGAATGCTCTGAAGGACTGAGTGACATAACGGGATTGGTTTGTTTTTCATTAGCAAGAATAGTAAAACTATTGGCCCAATTCTCAAACTTTTCCTTCAGATAACACATTTTGATGAAGGATCCCTAGTATGCTGTTCCATTAAAAAGAAAAACAGGGATGCAAGTTCACTATACACCCTAAAAATAAGTAATCCTTTTATTTAGAAGATAAAAGCTAAATTTTTTATAAAACTGTTCTTTTCATTGCTTCAAAATTTGTTAATTTTTAGGAAAACTGATGAAAGTTCAACAATGGTGCTTTATCAGGGGCAGGCTGTCATATCTCAGGACATACAGTATCTTGATTTCCTTCTTGAGATGTACTTGAAGCGTTTGTTTTTTTGTTAACACATTTTTTAAAACATTTTTTCTCACAGGTTTTGTGTTTGAGGATTTCCTCTTTTAAGATTGTGTCAAGAAATTTTTTGAGACCAGCAAGTTGAGCTTCCCAAAGCCCAAGTAAAAACCTGAAATAAAATTCAAATCCAAGAGTTAACCTTGAGTCTTCTTTAGCTGTAGAACAAGTAATTCCACCTCAGCTTTCAGACCATCAGGTAATAAATGCAGAGGGGTAATGGTAAAAGAAGAGGGATTGCAATTAGGGCTGCATGATACTGGATTTTTGGACGATATTACTACTAATCATTTGGCTGATAACCAATACCAATATTAAAGCTGAAAGGATGTAATAGTGTGCAGAATCAAAAGACATTGCTGCAGATCTGGTAGCTGCCAGAGATGTATAGTTGCATGGCAGGCACAGCCTTATGTTGTTCCCATGCCCCATGGATTAAAACAAAAAGAAAGGCAGCGTTCCACAGGTTTGTACCCAAACAGAACCTGTTAAATATTGGTTAATTATATCTGGGCTGATAAAGGTCGATAATATTGTCCATCTGTAATTCTGGATTTTAAAATCCAGGACATATCATGTGACTGCAAAGGAGCATCTCTGCAGACAGTCTGGATGCTGGACCACCGGCAGCAAGTTTCAATCCATGTTGTCCACGGAGATCACCTGTGTATCCAGCTGGTATGGTCATGATGTCAGCCAAGTTGATGCCAAAACACAAAAACATTTTCCTTCATAGTGATCTCTTCTATACTTGTCAATTCCTCAGGTTAGTCAACTTATTAATTTACTAATTTTTCCTGATAACTTCTGTTAATTTTACTGCAACCATCATATTTCCATTTGAGAAAAATTGAGTATTATTGAAATATTAACCACTCGATTAATAAAAACGGTCCATTAAGGAAATCTATTAACATTTTTCTATAAATTCACAACTTTACATACTTCCAATCAACCCATTGATTTGTGTTGATACATCTAATATCTACCTACCCACCCCCCCTCCAATCACCTTCCCAAGTCTGTCGAGTTAAAAACGAGAAACATCTCAACTCTTCAAACAAGTTTTATTATATAAAAGAAATTGTTGATAAAACACTTCCAGATGAGAAGCAAGATGCAACTGTTCTGTGAAGGAGGGGAAAGAGGCCTGAGAGTTACACCTCAACACTAAACAAAAATGAAAAGACAAGACATGAAGTGACAAAACTTGATAAACAGATAAATAGAAGCCAAGCAAGCCTACTTCCAGTTCTGACCAATTGCATCAGTGGTGACAAAGAGCAAAAGAATAATTAATGACAAAACAAGAAAAAAAGGCAAACAATTCTGCACTGTACATCTGCAAGAGCAGACTCTTCTGTACGATAAACTCAGAATTTTCAAACACTTCACATTATAGATTTACCCTAATGGGAAGAAACTTTTTTTTTACCATGTTTACAACCAAAATGGAGGGATACTGCTGGACAAAGCAGGGTTGAGGACTCAGTCGCTGACATCCATGTCTTCTTCGTGGTGATCATCCGCACCGTTGACTTTGGCCTGCTTCACGAGCCGTGCTGAGCCGTTACCTTCTACCGACTGAGGAGACAAGGCAGAGTCATCAGAGTCCTTCCTGTCCTCCCTCTCCTTCTCGCTGTCATATCCTTGCTCTTCCTCATCATAGTCTCTGGTTATCTGTGACGAGAAACCAATGGGTCATGTGGCATTTTAAGGCACGCAGCCAGGCTAACATCAGAACTGCAATCCCGCTGCTGTCTGAGAGTGACAAGTGTGAAGCAAATACAACAAACCAACCTTCACATCTCCCTTCTCTCCGTCTGATTTCCTTTCACGCTCCCGTTCTTTGTCTTTGCTTTTCTTTTTCTTGCTGGTGGAGCGCTCTCTTTCATCACGGCCGCGTTCCTTATCACTCCTGCGATCCCTGTCCCTTTCCTTATCTCTCTTCTTTTCTTTCTTGTGTCTGCCCAGGATGGGTAAAAATGTAATATTGATATACTGACACAAGGGAGGTTTTTTTTGAAAAGTTCATTGTGGTATTTGAATGAAGCTTGCAGTAAAACCTATTGGGATTAAACAAAAGGACACACTAACCTTCGAGGAGATGGAGATGCAGAGCCTCTCCTTTTAGGAGACTTCTTAGGAGATCGGCTGGTGCTGCGACTTCTTCTGTGTCTCCTGTGCATCAGAACAGAATAAGGGGTAATAAAGATGTTACTGCTGGCTGGCTGCAAGATTCAAGACTGAACCAAAAATGGATATTAAAACACTTCTGTCTCAATCAGCAGTTTTTAAATAAGTTTTCATGAAGTCTTATTTAACGGGTGAACAAGTATTGCCGAACCTGGATTCCTGAGCTGTACTCACCGGCTTGCACTGCGTGACCTTCTGGCAGTGCTGTAGCTTTTAGGCGGTGTTTTGGATCTTTTTCTCCCCACATCATCTTTCTTTCTATCTCTGCATTAAAAGAAAAATAATGCTTAAAAAAGGACAGATATCTGCCAGGCTGTCCAGCTTAAGAGGCTAAAGGTAAAGTTCCAGCACAGTTAACCTACCTGGATCTGCTCCGAGTCCGCCTGTTTCTGTCTCTGGAATGAGTGCGTCTCCTGCGTGGGCTTCTGGAGCGCTTTCTGTTTCTCGAGTTTGACCTGCGCCTTGATCTGCTTCTTGTTCGCCTGCGACTAGGAATTCAGAGCATTTATTATTTTAACGTAGAGAAATGGTATATCGATGTCAGCTTTTCTAGCAGTAATATTACCTGTGCCTTGAACGAGATCTGGACCTCCTCCTTCTTGATCTGGACCGAGATCGGGAGCGCTTCTTTTTGCTCTCCTTATCTGCAGGACATCAAAGACAAACTTTACTCTTAACTTCTCAGGGTGTATGGTATTACATGTTTAACAAATGTCTTGTTAACTTCATGAGCACCTGTCAAGGTATAACACTTAGGAAATAAATCAACATTATTTCTTCTTAAAAGACACAAAGTTACAATTTTGGCCTGACGTCAAAAGAGGGCACAAGTTTTTGTGTACTCACGTCCAGGCTCAATAGCAGCTGAAATGAGCGACTGTGCCTCTCTGACTCTCTTCATAGCCTCCTCGATCTCTTTATTAGACGCATCAGCCTTCAGGCTTGCACTCAGGTTTAAACCAGCAG
This sequence comes from Atherinomorus stipes, assembly GCA_023101725.1. Classification (NCBI taxonomy): domain Eukaryota; kingdom Metazoa; phylum Chordata; class Actinopteri; order Atheriniformes; family Atherinidae; genus Atherinomorus; species Atherinomorus stipes. Next base: position 502,756 of record JALJCO010013034.1, on the reverse strand, counting down.
CCAATGGATTAAGTCTGAACAGAGAAACATGAGCTTGTTCATTTTCTGCTATAAAACACACTCATGCCCACTACAATCACATCTTTGTACAGACTTACTTTGGATCTGTCATCATCTTTAACAGCTGATCAGCAGCCTGCAAAAAAAAAAAAAAAAAAAAAAAAACCGGAAGGCAAAAAAATGAAATAAGAAATGGTTATATCAATTACAATTCACACTCAGCTATGCAAGTTTTCAAAAACAGCAATTGTATTTAGTGCCACTCAAGGAAATCTCTTACCTGGGGGTTCATATTGGGTCCAGGGAATCCAAATGCAGCCATTGCATCCATGTTTGGACCACCAAATGGGTTCGCTCCAAGCTGGAGTAAACAAATTTTGTTACGGCAACACATTCTTTGTTTACGTTTCAGACAAACACACTGAATTCGTTCAATTTTTTAATAATGGACACAAAGAACTTGCTGAGAAAACTGAGAATTTTTGATGTGATTATAAGGACGTGATAGCAGGTGTTATATACTGTACATTGTCTTTGACGTAAAAAACTATTTCATTGTGTATTCTTATTTATAGTATTGTATTACTGTTGATTTGGCTTCCTGCTAAACCTGGCATATATACACCTTTGGTGTATATCCATTAATGTGCATTGCCCCTTAAAAATAAACTATTAAACACAAGATGATGTTACCCACAAGTCACTTATTCCACATAGCACAATTGGGTCTTTATTGCAAGTGTACCGATGCTTAAATAAACTCCAAAAGCAACAAAGACTAAAAAGTTAAATCTAATAAATATCTATTATTCTTAAATTCCACCAGCTGATGAAAATGATGTTTGACTAAAGTTGCCAGTTGGACTGTAGGATGTATTCTGAGGCGACAAAATTTTATCAGACGATCATGAATTAGTGCTCACCTACACTCTACCTCTATATACCAACAGTCAATGGTTATTGTCAGCAGAATGAAGTTTGTAAAAAGTTATTTCATGATGTACCAGAGACAGATATTACATAATACCCCAAAAGTGCACTAAACTTATTTAGAAGTCTTGGCCATGAACATGCCAGCTGAAGCATTATATGCTGTCACATTTTAAGACTGTAATAAACAGCAAGTGTGAGGTCTTACAGCTGGATTGGGGATTGGATTTGGTGTTGGGAGAAGACCTCCTCCAGGCAGAATTCCTGCAACAGCATTTGCTGGGGCCAACAGGGACAAAGCTTTAGCCTCATCTGGAATAGATCCTACAGGGAAATACAAAACGAGCATTAGGAGTGAATGTTTACACATATTCAATTATATACAAGACGTTTTGGAAAAGTCAGGAAAAAGTCTTCTCACTGCATTTCTTGAATTTAGGGTTGTTTTTTTTTTTTACTGGTCACCTTACAGATCAGAGTTCCCTCAATTCAAAATACTGATTGCAGTGACATAACTATTGATGGAATAAATCACACTACTCCAATGAACACTGCCAAGAATTTATCACCTGAATGTGTTTTTTAAGTCATGAACCAAACGTTAGCAAGCACAGCTGCTTCTCCAGTTGGGTGTGCCCTCAATTTTCATTTAGATGTTTACTGAAACAAGCGACTCACGCTGGCGGCTTCGCTACTAAAAGCACACAGAGAAAAATCAAGATACAAACAACAAAGAGAATTTTAGGAGTTTGGCAAGAACACTAAACAAGCTATCAGTGTCTACTTACCAAAAACACATTTCAGAGGATTAAGTGGTGAGATGCTCAGAGGTAATAAATTTCAGGGTAGATAAAGAGCTGCTTGCTGTACAGCATTAGCATAAAATCCTTACCTCACACTGCATCAATTAACCACACCCTCATGAAGGATGTGTTTAATTTTTGCTCCCACAGTCCAATTAAAAAAAAAAAAAATTCAATAGTCTTTAGCTTTGATATATAGTACCTCCAGATTTTTTTTCATCAAAATAACGCATATATTCAGCACCTTATAATCATCTCACTTTTAGCCCCAATGCAACTTATTCACAAAATGACATGACCTGTGTATGGACACACAACAGTGACAACATCAAAATACAAGAGCACACTGGAGAGAGAGAAATTACTGCAGGACACAAAACTGTTGGATGGTATTTTCAGCAGGGCCTGGTATACAGGACTGGCTGAGCCAGGAAAAAGAACTGTAAAACACAACAACAAAAAGAAGACCACTGTTAAAGAGAATATTGGACCATCATTGTGTCATGTCGGGTGGCATCTTTGTTGTGAAGGGAATAAGTTTAATATTCTTGGTATCTATGATATCAGACATCTTATAGCAAAAAAGTGTTCCCCTTTGTTAAGTACAATTTTGATTGATACTGAGGGAAAAAAAAAGGGTAACTTATCTTATTTACCTGGGCACTAATATTCATAGTGCTTTTCCATAGTATTCTATTACCAGAACCAAGTGACTACTTTCAAAATCATTTAGTAACCCTGAACGGAGAGTATTATTTTCACCGTCAACAAACTCTATAAAAAGACCAATAAAACTATTAGTTTCTATTAATTCTAATAATAAAATTAAAAAGAAGATATATATATATATACATATATACATATATAAATATATATATATATTTTTTTTTAAAGAGTTCATTCTCATAACATCTGAGCAATTTAGTTGTCAATGAAAAGCTGCTGAAACTGAAAAAAGGTGCAATTGTTTGGTACCCATTTCTGTCTTCAGCGCATTCAGTAGTGTTTAGCCATGGAACATGTTGACATCTAAAAAAAATAGTAAACAAATAAAATATAGCTGTAGAAGAACAATATTTTAGCAATAAAATGAATGGCCAAGCAGCACTCAAGTGTTTAATCATAAAGACCATTTCAAATATATCCCAAATATCTGACCTAATCACCTAGACAAAATAAATACATAAATAAATAAAACAAGAGGGACAGAGAAAGACCAGGCAGAGACAGAATAGAGGACAAAGAGAGGGGTGGGGCTTGAATGCTTGCTGGCCTTTGCAAATGTCTACAATTCCCTGTTGGCAGGCAGAGGACCACTTTCAGCCATCAACGAGGGGGCTGCTTTTGCCTTCTTCACTACAAAAATCACACACACACACATACACACACACAAATGACAGAGAAAGGTTTAACAGTAGATAGTTCAATATGGGGGCGAAAATAATGTGCATATGATTAAGTGTTGTTCTACTTTACTTCTTAGCTTTGAGGTGTCTTCATCGCCCTCTGCTGGGGAACATTTAATTCCTTGGATAAAATAGATTTTTGGCATACTGTTCCTTATACATGCAGTGAAAATTGTTACTTTAGGCAAAGTAAAAAAAAAAATTCTGATGAGTCAAGTTTTAATGAAGTAAACTACAAAAATGAATTTCACTGCATTGTGGCGCTCACAATAACCTTAATATACCAAACATCTGATAAAAGAAGTCTGCTTCACAGATGTCTATTTTCAATCTTGAAAAGCACACAAACAGATCAAGCCTAGCTGATGTGTGCAAATGATAATAGAGACATAAAAATAAAAGAGGGTTGGGGCATTGATGGAATCCTTTAACCTGTTTTCAGTGTTACACGTCCCAAGTCATGCCATTTGATCGAAAAGATGCACACATACATGGGCATAATGATGAAACAAACCTTCTGCAAAAGGGACCACAATCAAGGCTCTGTCCACAAACACAGTGTTGGTTAGATGCTGAGACACTCCTACAGACTCTGGCTCCTGGAACTTCACAAAACACACCCGCGAAGTCACTGGCATCGGAGAATCACTGTTAACAGAAGTTTAAAAAAATCATGGCATGATGTGTAGCAAAACTGTAATTAATCATAGCCAAAGACTTAAAACTGATAGCAAACCCATGTTCTGAAAATTATATTATCTATACAACATATGTAATTTATAAATTGCAAGAACATCCAAACAATATACAGATGGAGTACTCTGAAGTTGTTTTCTTTGTTTGTTTGGGTTTTTTTGTTATTGTAGTTGTGTTTGTTTGATTGTTTTTTGGTACAAACGGGTAAAAAAAAATAAAACTATAGAATATGGTAATAGACATTAGGCTAACCCTCTCTGTGTGTTTTTAGCATTGTATGCTTTGTGTTTTGTACTTTTCAATGGATCTCCTGTTAGTGTCTGAAATAAAATAATATTATTGTTGCTGTTGTTAATATCATAATAAAAATGTTTAAGATTGTCTTTATAATAATGCAGGAATTTTTACACTTCCCTTACACTTATTCGTTGTTGCACTTACGGACCTATTTTATTAGTATATGTATGAGTGAAATGTAATATTGATACTAGCCAAGTTAGCATTTAGCACGGATCGAAAAATAATGGTTAGCTGGTTAGCACGGGCCTGCATTTCCGTAACACAAGTGAAGCTTGTATAGGCAACCAAAAGTCACTATGTTACCTTTGGCGTTAACTTGCACAGTAACCATTTATTTATCAAACTTACTCTGGTGGAAATAACTTCAGTTCTTCGATGGTTCCCAGAAAACCAAACAATGTCCTCATCTGTTCGGACGTTGTGCTCGGCGACACGTTGGTCACCTGGACCACCTTGGTAGTGTAACTCATTTTCGTGTCAATTACAATTACAGTACAACAATGAAATCGTTTACCACAAATTTTAAATTACAGTAGCGGATGTCCGCTGTTCATGAAATATATCTGTATATAATAAGTTGGATGAGCGTTGACTACGACGAAAAACGATCATAGAAGCTTGCCGCCATATTGGGTATTTCCCTGATGCACTGCGCACGCGTAGAGTGTACTAGCGTGAACAAGGCACTTAAGACAGATTGTGTTTCTTTTGCACAAGTGGTTGTGCTTGATTGTTTCTTTTTCTTTTACTTCTTTTTTGCCTTCATTTTTTTTAAAACCTAATTTGGTTGCTTGATGTAATAATAGCATTGAACACCAGTTTAGGACAGATTACGTGGTGGTTAAAGGAGTGCGATTCATTACAAAATCAGCAGAGGTCGTCCTCTCTATTTGCGAGGATGTAAACAATAACAGGACATTATTATTTTTGTGTATCTCTGGCTCTGGTTTACCATCACATTTTCTTCTCGGTGTTGCCTAATCTCTTCAAGTGCAAATGTACGTCAGTGGAAGGACTTAGTCTACTTAATACCCTTTTATTTCTTTCCTTTTTATATTATGCTCAAAGTGTATAACTTTTATGGCTTGATGTAATTTTTTTCACTTCCACATAGTTTTTTTTTTGTTTTTGTTTTTCAAAAAAACAAGGAACTCAAACCTCCATGGCCTATGTAAAACAGATTTGTTGTTGCAGTTAACGATAAAATAAATAAATAAATAAATAAACGATTATATGACAGACATTTTAAAGGGCAACTCTAAAGAGCAGTGACTTTCTGATTCCATGCTTGGACTTTATTTGTCACTGGACATTTACTGTGTCATTAGTATACTTAAAATGTGAAAATATGACTTTCATGTATGTCATCTAGACAAAAAATAAACATTAGACTTTATTTACTTTGCATGGAAAGGAGAAAATGTAAATTTTACATTTTGTTTGCTCGTGTGCTTCATTTGCTGCTTCCACCCAGACATGGTTTTTCCCAGGTTTTTTGTTTGTTTTGTTTTGTTTTGTTTTTTGTTGGATTAAAGCAACCACAATGTCCATAATAATAATTTCTCTAAATAGTTAACACATTCCATCACTGGATACTGAATGGTTGACATGCAAGAAAAAGCTTATAACTGCATAACTGATTATTCTATCAAGTTTCAACAACATTGTTGTTGAGAGTCTTTGACTTTAATTGCATGTGGGCTATTACATATAGCCCACGTCACAATATTGCCTGTGGTGAAACTCCCCTAATGGTGTTTTTTCCCAGCAGAAACAATGCAGAGCCTGTCTTCAGACTAATCCCAACACCTGGATTATGGTGGCACAGAGACAAACGAGTTCAGGCATTTTGAGTTGAGACCAAAGCACAATGGGCTACATTTCATCTCATTAGTATATGTAACAGCCATTGTACTATATCACCTGATTGAAACCGTGAAGGTTTACTATTACATTTATCTCATAATCAATATTATTCCAATATGTTAATAAATAAAAACATTATTTAATGTAAAATAAGATGCTACTATTTTATCAAAACATTTTTTTAATTATTTGTCTATTATTTGGTCTTTCTTTAAAAGTCCTTAACACACATAAAACCAATACTGAAAGCAGATCATCACATATATGCAAAATTGCTCCCATTTTTATTCATGCCTTAAAACAGTTTGCCATGTTTGTTTCCATCCTTTGATTTCTTTTAATCATGCTGAAATCTACGTCATTCAATGATGCAGAATAGAGGCCTAAATAGTTAATACAGATGAAAAAAAAATCACATGCACCATTGCAACATTTTTACCAAGCATTGTTCTCTGCAAAAAATATTCTCCTCTATAAATCCGGTTTCAGAGGGTCAGCAATTGAGTCATCTAGTAGAGGATATTGGCACAATGAGATTCTTGTTCACAGTGTGACGTGATTGGCCAGAGGAAAGATTTGCAGAGCAGCATAGTGAGTGTGAGGAGGACCAGACAAATAAATACCACAAATCCAGAGGGAGATCAGAAGATTCCAGTTCAGAAGTGACCACAGGCTTTCCTAAGAGTTTGCTTTGTGTATTGGCACGAGAGATAAACATGGTCAGCAGGTGAGATTCACCAGAGGTGGATTCTGTGTTGTACTAACAAGAAGGACAAGGTTTTCTTTTGTGGAAAGTGTCTTTATTTCTGTATTTTGACTAACACACACCTGCTGACAATTCGTCAACTTTATTTCAGTTGTCTATTACAGTATGCATGTTTGTGTCCTAACAGGTTTGAACACCCAGCTGGTGGCTACAGGAAGATTTTCGAGACCTGTGAGGAGTTGGCAGATCCTCTGCCAGCAACTGTCACAGGTCTGTTTGCTTCTCTCACACAAACATGTATCAGAAGTCTTTGACATCCTCACACTGACTGTATTATTGCTGTATTTACATGTAAGCAGAGTCCTTTACTCAGTTTTGTTCATGCACATTATGTTGTGTTTCCCACTTCATGTTTACTCTCCAGGTAGGATTCCTCCATTTCTGAAGGGAAGTCTTCTCCGTTTGGGACCTGGACTTTTTGAAGTTGGAGATGAACCCTTCTACCACCTCTTTGATGGCCAGGCCCTCATGCATAAATTTGACTTCAAGAATGGCCAGGTCACCTACTACAGGAAGTAAGGCTACTTACAGATTTGTCTTTTTTGGATCATTTGCATGGTTTGCAGTAAGTTGCAGTCAACCTGCATTATTTTAAAAATAATTCTAGCAACAGATGTCTATGTAAAATTAAATGTGCTCTTACCTTCTAGTCAAGCTACAAACAGCTGCATTAACACCTTTTCAATAAATAGTAATTTGCGCATTTTAAAAGAATGCATTTTATAATTTCCTGAAAGTCATTCAATCATTCATTTATTCATCGATGCTCCATCTGCACTTCTGGCTGTGTTTAGTTAAATTTGTAACCCTGACATTTTCCCTCTGCTGCTAACTTTTTGGGACTGAACCCTATAGAATTTGAGCAAAGAGAACAGTGGACTTCATGAATCTTTTTGTATGTGTGTGTTTTAGGATGAAAATGTTTTCTATCTTTCCTACATTCAGGTTTGTCAGGACGGATGCATATGTGCGAGCCATTACAGAGAAGCGTGTGGTGATCACCGAGTTTGGCACTTTTGCATACCCCGATCCTTGCAAAAACATCTTCTCCAGGTGGGTTGCACTTGGCCAGCTTTCTTTGTTGTTATCTATAGAATTTGAATTAAAAGTGCAAAATTGGTGATGCAGTGTTTCTGCTGTATGTTTCTCTGGATTATATCTTTAGTTGTTTGTTTTCGTACTGAGTGAAAAAACTTTTTTGTCTGTTTGCAGGTTTTTCTCCTACTTCAAGGGAGTTGAGGTCACAGACAACTGCTTGGTGAATGTCTACCCTGTTGGAGAGGATTTCTATGCTGTAACAGAAACCAACTTCATCACTAAAGTGAACACTGAAAGTTTAGAGACACTGAAAAAGGTAAATCAACATTATAATGAAGTTTTAGAAGTGAAGAGCAGATCTAACCAGTTTGAACGACAGCGTTTGTTGGGATTAAACCATTTATTTTCTTTGCAGGTTGACATGTGCAACTATGTCAACATTAATGGAGTAACAGCCCACCCTCATATTGAGAGAGATGGTACTGTATACAACATTGGAAACTGCATGGGAAAAGGTGCAACACTGGCCTACAACATTGTCAGGATCCCTCCCACTCAGAAAGGTTTGAAAAAGCACAAATTGCTTGTGGCCATAGCAAGTCACCATCTAATAGCTGCTTAAGTTTTACAGATTTTTCTAGGCTGAAAGTTTTGTTATAAGATGACAGCACAGCCTGAGGTTTGACTATAAAATATGAGGGTATGTCTGACTGGGAGGGGAAAAATGCTCAAGTGAAAAACTCTTAATTATTAATCGGAAAAAAAACAAACATTTGTTTGTATAACAGGTATTCTTAAACATCACATAGATCTAAAAGGAACTGGAACGAGTTAATACCGTCAGACAGTCAGGAATGAGATTACTTCAACCAACTTAAAGCTACTTTAATGGAAACAAAGAGGGAAGTGTATCTTAAAGGGTTTTAAAGCAATTACAGTCATTCTTTTCATGTATCAACCATTCTTGGCTTTAGATAAGTCTGATCCCATTGAGAAGTCAAAGGTTGTGGTGCAGTTCCCCAGTGCTGAGAGGTTCAAGCCCTCTTATGTGCATAGGTGAGCGAGTTTTTTCTTGGGTCAACAAGTTAACAGTGTTGTTGCATAAGGTCCAAGTTCTAATATGGTCTTTTCTTCAATTTTAGTTTCGGCATGACAGAAAGCTACTTTGTCTTTGTGGAGACTCCTGTGAAAATTAACCTGCTGAAGTTCCTGAGTGCCTGGAGTATCCGAGGCTCCAACTACATGGACTGCTTTGAGTCCAATGAGAGCCAAGGAGTAAGACGTTGGAGTAGATTCATGTCTGTGTTGTGTGTTATCATCTGTCCTGCACCAGAAACATTATGATGCCAATCTTCTACTTAAATGCAATTTTCACAGACCATTTTCCACATTGCCAAGAAAGAGCCAGGAGAGTACATTGACCTCAAGTTCAAAGGTGCACCCATCGGCATGTTTCACCACATCAACACCTATGAGGACCAAGGATTCCTTGTTGTTGACTTATGTGCATGGAAAGGGTAACTGAACGGAATTAGTAGAGCACTTCTATCTTTACCTTTATCATCTACATATTTGTTTGATACAGACATATAATCTATTCTTTCCCGCAGTTTTGAGTTTGTTTACAACTATCTTTGGCTGGCCAATCTGAGAGCCAACTGGGAGGAGGTGAAGAAGGCAGCAATGATGGCTCCGCAGCCAGAAGTGCGCAGATATGTCATCCCCCTTGATGTCCACAAGGTAAGCCATCCGTCTTCCGAGAGACAAACTGTCCCCTACAGATACCAAACCATGTATACTTTGTTCTTATTACTACATTTTGGTTGTGATGCAGGAGGAGCAGGGGAAGAATCTCGTGAGCCTGCCATATACTACAGCTACAGCTACAATGCATTCTGATGGGATGATCTTCCTGGAGCCTGAGGTGCTGTTCTCTGGACCTCGCCAAGGTGCCCGTACATCCACATAGGACAGAAAGGTTTTTGATAGATGCAGAGGTATTTTCACATTGCGATTCCTTACTGTTTTTTTGTTGTGGTTTCATAGCCTTTGAGTTTCCTCAGATCAACTACCAGAAGTATGGAGGAAAGAATTACACATACGCCTACGGCCTGGGTCTTAATCATTTCATACCAGACAGGGTAAGCAAGTAAAGACCCTGTTTTTCAACTGAGAATGTAGGTAAACAGAAGCCTTTGTTGATGTATTTTCTAACTCATGTAGATCTGCAAGTTGAATGTGAAGACCAAGGAGACCTGGGTATGGCAAGAGCCGGACTCCTACCCCTCGGAGCCACTGTTTGTGCAGACTCCTGATGGAGTAGATGAGGACGACGGTAAGTCAGCAGCAGTTAAAGGAAAAGGTGGTACAATGTGAGCTGCTCTAAGGTAAATCATTGGCATTTGAGGGATGTGTATAACAAAATGTGGTGCCTTCTGTTTCCATAGGAGTGCTGCTTACCATCGTAGCAGCTCCTGGTTCCCAGAGACCAGGATACCTCCTCATCCTTAATGCCAAGGATCTGTCGGAGGTCGCCAGGGCAGAAGTGGAGTGCACCATTCCTGTCACCTTTCATGGGATGTACAAATCCTAATGGTCCATTCCAGTATTATCAACTGCCACTTAGTATTAAAATAATGAGAAATAAAAATAATAATAATAATAATAAATACAGAGATGTGCCAGAAAAAGAAAAAAAGGTTTTTGGAGATAATTGTTGTATTTTAAGCACCTTCTGAGCCATATTATAATGGATTTGTTCACATGATGTCACATAAAAAGCAAAAATAAATGTTTCAGTATCAAAAAAAAGTCCTTTGTTTGGTATTTTTCCTGCTACATATGATGTTTATGCACTACTTACAGTACAGCAAAATGACAGGGATTCTTGATTTCATTTGCATTCAAAACAATGTGCTGCAACCCTGCCAGTTCTAAGCCTGAGAAACCTGCACTGTCAGTTTAAAAAATAAAGGGAACATTTGCAGTTACACTGTGTTGGTTAAGTTTTCCTTTTATATTATGTTTTAGAATAAGCCGCAATGTCCCCTGATAGATTATACATCAGCTGTCAATATAATACAGCCAGTTCAAATGATCTTTTAGCCCAAATTCTTAAGCTGTTTCAAGAAATTGGATATGTAACCAAAAAACACTTGACCTCTGCGTGTATGAATGTCTGTTTCACAAAGCTTTGTGGATGTAAATAGAAAAAGCACGCTGATCTTGCAGCACTGCAAAGCTGATTATCTTTGATGGTGTGTAATCTGAGGAGAGAAGAAAGAAAAAGGGCATGAGCTCTTTTTATGTGTGAGAAGAACCTTAGCTGTGTGGGCTTGTTTGCTGTCTGGGCCATGTGTATTGGACGGCAACAAAATTGTTAAGCTTTTGCCTCTTCTTACCATCACGTTGTACAGTACTTCAACAGTTCAACATTTGTTTTAGGCTCTAACTCAGTGTGTTGCTTTAAACTAAAATCATCCTTTGACTATTGATAAAACATATTTCTACACAGTCTCCATGTCTGACCTGACCATGTGTGACAACGTCAAAAGCAAGTCAAGAACAAGTTTGAGGAAGCAGCAAGAGGCATCTTCATGTTTGTTAAGAAACAAATTAATGGAATGTGGCAGTTGACAGTCCTGTCACTATGCCTCCGAGTGATCATGCACCCTGGCTACATGGCCTGGGGGATGTCCCTTTGGCTGACTGGTTAACGTGCGTGACTCTCTCCTAGGAGTCTGGGGATCAAATCCCGCCTGGGCCCTCCTACATGGAGAAGCAATCCAACGGTAACACACAGCTCATGGCCTTCAGAAATGATCAAACATACTCAGTTCTGTAACAATACTTCTTGCATAGATTAAACCAACATGAACCTGCACCGGAATGACTGAAATACTGTTTATGACTAGGGATGTATACCAAGTACTGTTATCGTTTGGTTCCAGTTACCGTAACAGTAACAATAGCGGGGTACCATTAAGATTTTGGACAAACGATGCTGTTACCAATACTTTTTGTACGACTACCTAACTGTAGTAAGATCATGACACCATCGTGTAATTACGGTGGTGGAGTAGGACAAGCACACCTCCCGTATTTTCACAGCTACCCCTCTGAAAAGACCTGAAAGACCACTGGAGACAGTGTCCAGAGATCTCCGCTGCAGCCTGACAAAGTAAATATTGTGCTTTTTCTTAACAAAAACTGTGGATTAAATGCTGCAGGGGAAGAGCCTCCACTGCACTGTTCTGTTCATGTATTTTTTAGATGATCTTCTGTTCAAAGAAGTGTTTATTTGTAAGAATAGTTTATGTTTTGTTCTGATCCTCCTTGTGGGGAAATATGTTGAAACCATCATCTGCTTGGAACATCTTTATGGTTTATGCTAAACTACGTTATAGTATAATAAGAGCATCAACATTAGTATCAATATTGGTATTAGTATTAATAAAGTCCTGACAATTTACATCCCTATTTATGAATATGGAGAAGGGATCAAGATTTGAAGCACAGCCTAAACTTACATGGAGGCAGCATGATGAGGTCAGACTGTTGTTGGGCTGAGTCAGTATTTTATGACAGTGAAAGTTATGGATTCAATTTTTTTCAATGTAAAGAGCTATATGCTTTTTTAGTTTTCATTAATATTCTTAATTGGAAGTTAACCTCAACCCAGTTAAGCTTGCTTTTCAGTTACTGAAGACAAACCTGCAACACCTGAAAGCAGCATCACAAAAGTAGCAAGTCAGTGACATTTATGGGCATCAGAATGAAATTTAAATTGACTGCTATTGTGTATTTTTGTTGTTAGCCAAAACTAAATCCTACACACTGCTTTTTAAAAATCATGCTAGATTATGTTCAAACTTGTGAAAGTAAAATGGCTTAAAAAAAATAAAAAAAAACAAAAAGAGAGAAAACATTCCAGTGTGTAGGCGACAGGGATTTACCCATCTTTGCAATTCAAATTTGATTTTTATGCATCACAAAAATTGAAAAAGGCTAATCTGATTCAGGCGTTTCTTCACAGCTGATGCAAGCATAGGAAACAAAACATTAACCATTACCAGTTCAGCATAGGCTCACTTGCTGCACCAGTGGCATGGAGAACCCTGGTTAAGCAGTCACGCTTTCCACTCCACTGCCAGGTTTTAGGATTGCATTAATGAAAGGCTCCATGGAATATTAAGCATTTGTGCTTTCTGTAATCTTCTATTTTGATAATCACGGGGCAACAAATCTGCCTCTTCACATGTATTAGTCCACTTCACGGGCTGATGGGGACAGATTTTTTTTTTTCCTTTCATAAGATGAGGATGACCACCTGTAAAATAAAACATTGCATGTTTTCTCGTCTTTATTGGTTTACAAGAGGGCTTAGCCTTCCAAAAGGAAAAGAAAAAAAATACACAATTATAAGAAATATTAATTTTCATGATAAACTTTCTCAAATTGAAAACACAGCAAAGGAAAGCTCAGTGAAAACCATTATACCATTATATCATACTTCTGTCAAACCATAGAAGTCTCAACAGCTGGGACAGAGGTTTGCACAATTTGAAACCAATGAACTAGCCATCTGAGTAATGCACTGAATACAAAAGGGATTTAACACAAATGTAACAAAACATATGAAAGGGGGGAAAACAGAAAGAAACACCAGCACAACCACCAAACAATATCAAAAATTAAAATAACGCAAGGAGAAACTACTGCTACGAGGAACTGAAATAAAACAAAAATAGGATGTATAAACAAATGTAACTTCTTTTCAGGTTGACATACTTTCTTTTCTTGCCAGAGGAAGACAGACAGCAGGAAGATACTGCTTACCTGGCTCAGTCTAAAGTTAAAAAACAGGATTGTGAACATACTGGTGCAATTTCATATTGAACAGCATGAACAAAGGAGGAGGAGGGGGGAGGGGGATCTCAATGATCAACAGACTTCCAATGAAGAGACTGTTTTTCTGCCTCTTTAGAATCATTCTTCCACCACCCCTCAACAAAAAACTAAATGTGTAAAATTACTCCATTCAACTTGAACAATCCTCTGTCCCTTCACATAGGAGAATCTAAAATTAAAATAGCAAAATAAAGCAGTTTTTCCCACTACTAAATCACAGATTTAATTAAATGGATCTTCAGGCTTACCTCAGTGTGATAAAAGACTACTGACAGCTTGGAAAATAACTATCAGCTATATGAATTTTGCATCTCAGGAAATAAAGGAATGAAGTCTTGATAGTGCAAGGTTATAAGGTACATATATTAATATATCGTTTTAGATAATGTCCTATAAGTAAAGTGCAAATCTCTGGATTGAATGAAAAGTGTGTGCAAGCATATCTAATGTTTGACTGACTGACCCACCTGTCCATGCACAGATGAGCCCTTTATACTGGCTGTTAAGATAATTTACACAGTTTTAAACATTCGTGTAACATTTTCTTTTTCCCTTAAACTCAAAAGACAGGACAGAGAAAAACGTTGCGTTGTTCTGATGTCCATGATGTCAAACACCATATATGTTTACTTTCTGGGTGATTTATGTAACGTGTGCATATTTCTTGTAATCCTGGCCAACTGGAGAACAAAAAGGCTCAGTTTCTTCTTCACCAAGTGTTAATATCAGCCTTGTATTCCCATATCAACAAAAAAAAAAGAGCCAGTTTTCAGTTAGAGCGTGCTCAGGAGATCAATATGGTTCAATGGCTTTGCTTACTGCAGCCACAGAAAAACTGATTTAATACAACAGATGTATAGCAACAACTCTCAGCAGATGGGTCAATAATTTGTTAAAATAACTCTCCTTTTAAACCCTTTTTCATCATCACCTAGGATTAAGGTGAACTGGGGTCGGCGGTGGAGAAATCCCACTGAGACCAGCTCAAGTGGAAATGCTCATTCACCAAACAGCTCTCACACACACAAATCCAATATACCCACTGTCTGTGGCAACGGTAGACACTGCCTCAGCAAGATAAACGCATACAGACACTACCATGCAGGGTTGTTGGGGAGCAGTTTGTTACAGACTCATCACTGATGTTTTAAGACCAGCTTAATTAGCATCTGACGTGGGGGAACAGAAGGCCAACGTTGGGTTAGTAAATTTAGAAATTTTCAAAGTGCAAGACAATAACCAACACATTTTCAGCTCCTCTCACTCAACAAGAGGAAAGCTGTTAGATTTGGGTGCTGGAGGGCTGGATTTAATCTGCATTTGGGGAGTTGGAATGAATTATCAGTTGGTCTCATAGGTGGAGAGCAGGGCAGCATCCACAGGCTCCATGCAGGAGGGGCAGGTGAAGGATCTCATCAGCCAATCATCTATACAGTCCATGTGGTAGATGTGCATACATGGCAAGAACCGAATAGGGTCTCCATAAACAAAGTCCAGCATACAGATCACGCATCTAAAAATAAACAGAATAAGGAGCATAAATATACACCTCTTGACATACAACTGACAAAAATCATCTCTAACTTCATATGCTTTCATACGATCTTGATGTGACTTCACTACCCTATTTTGTTGCAATATACCTTTAAACTACTGATAATACATTAATGTTGTACAGCAAAATTTATGAAAATGCTCCTACTCAGCCAAAGAAACATCTGTTCAAAACACATATCCAAAGTTGAAACAAATATTATAGTATAAAAACTAGGGATGCACCGATGCATCGACCGGACATCGGTATCGGCCGATGTTTGCCTTGTTAACTGCCATCGGCCAATAAAAATGACATTCGCCGATGGCGGTGGCCGATTATTATATAGCCTGTATATATATATATATATGTATATATATATATATATATATAAACAATTATTTACATGTGTCAACGCTGTGCTTAAGAAAAACTTTTTCCCCCTCTTTTTTGGGCGGGTGGGGGGAGATACTGGTAGAAGGCATCCACGCACTTTCCTCAGTAGAGAAACAAAGATGGCGGCGGTCGTGTGCCAATTTTTTACCGTTTTAGAAAAAGATCAGCTATACGCAGTTTGCAGTACATGCTCCACAAATATTTTTTATTTGGCCATAAAAATAATCTTCTCATTGAGTATCTTTTTGTTTATTAGGCTAAAACCACTCAATTTTGTTGGGCAATATACGGAAGCATTCTTTTTATGATTATCAGTCCCAGGTTTTTGAAAAGTTTTCAGAAAAGAGCTTGTTATAACTAATGTCAACCACAAAGTGACATTAAAGGTTGTTTCTGTTTCATAAATTGGTCTGATTGAATTTGTGCTCATTTAAGGATAAACTGATGAAGAGCTGAAAGACTTGTAAATTTCTGTGGCACAAAGGAAGTAATAAATAAAAATAGAAAACATCGGTATCGGCCCAGACTTTCACAATCGGTGCATCCCTAATAAAAACAGTACTTATTTTAAAACGAGATGACACAAACAATGCAATTAATAAGTAAATGAAAAAAATGGGACAATGCTCGTATATATGTATATATATATATATATATATATATATATATATATATATATATATATATATATATATATATATATATATATATCTATATCTATATCTATATATATATACGCACACACACTATCACTTTTTTAATCGTAACTGGGAAATTAGCCTCTGCATTTAACCCATTTCTTGATTTTCTAGAGATGCAAAGGGGTGCTAAAGGGGCCTTGCTCATTCTGGGGACTTGATTTTTTTTTGTCATCTACAACTCCACTACAACCTGAGTTTAAGCCAGCTTCTTTCCTGTTTTCATTACTGGACAAATTGATTAATCCAGGTGTGCCTGACCTCAGTAACCACGAAAACAGTGGCCTGGAGTTGTGCAAGTAGATATTGGTTTCTAGGGCTGAGCTTATTTATAGTTGCTCTGTAGTTGTTTCAGAAACAAAATACTCTAGCTTAATCTCAATGTTTAGACGTTATTTGTGTATCATTTAAGATCTTGTTGCTCAAAGTTCATAATTTGCATTCCTATCTCGACTAAAGGTATGTCATCAGCAGTGTTTGCATCTCGAAGGTCTTACAATGGATGCAACGCTATTTGCTTTGATTTATAACATCTAAATTGGTTATTATTCCTCATGCAACTCAGCACGGTTTAAATCCATCATGTAAGATTGCTCACTCTCTTATTTTCTTCTCTGAGCCCTCCTGTCCTCCATCATAAACACCCTTAGGGAGGTGCTGGATGAGGCCAATGCGCTGAGCTATGCGGATCTGCTCCTCCTCTGTCAGCTGGGTGGCCAGACGGGCCTGACTGGGTGTAGGATGGTACATGGGCATGTGAGCCTGCTCCTGGTAGCACACAAAGAAACAAAACAGTTATCCACCTATATCATTTCACTTTGTTAACACAATGTGGCCTGACTGGTCAGACTGTAGGTAGAGATAAACGAGGGGGGAAAAAAGAGCAAGGTTTTCTCGAAAACTGTACATGACCGCAGCTTTTTTGGTAGCGAGAACAATATAAACACATTTTGTTTAAACAAGTGTAATTTTAAATAAACTGCATTAAGAGGTGGCCGAAAATCTTTGTAAGACATTTTCTCTAAAAGACATAATAGCTTGTTTTATGGATTACAAAACATGGCACATCGCTATTCTGGCCCCTAACTAACAATAATCTCACTAGCCTCTTTGTTTGTTTTGTTCTTGAATAAATAATCTGGGAGTAGAGTTAACTTCTTACCTGGTACGGCGGAGGAGGCTCCAGGTCTGGATCTGCTCCGTCACCGAAACTTGCCCTATCTGACTGGGATTCATGGAGCAGAGAAATGTCGTCTGATGTTGGAGACTTGAGACAGTTGCCCATATCTTCTTGTCTCCAGTCCTTTTCTGGTCGACGTTAAAAAGCAGACTGGTGCTGCTAAAGTTGCTCTCGGTGGCTAATGTTAATTTAGTATTTCCAATGTCCCAGTATTTATATTAGTAACACTTCAACTATGTGCCACCAAAAGCACACCCAACATGATTATTAAACTACTACACACATGTTAAATGATAACGACGGTGTCGGCACTAGTTTCGCTTCATGACTAAACAGACTTCTGCCTGAAAAAGAAAACAAAGAACTCCTCTTGCTAACATTAGTTAGCAACCTAGCTAGCTACTTTTTCGCTAGCCAGCTGGACGACTTCCTCGATAAGTAAAGCTCATTCCTTTGTACGACTCACAACTCTACACAATAGGTGCTTCAGCACCAACTCTGAATATGACGCTGGCCTGTCTGAGTGGCAGAATGAGGAGACGTTTCCGCCTTTAACTTCGTGAATATCATTTAACAATTTGCTTCCTTGCTAGCTATTTCTTCTTCTTCCTCTCACTGTCTGGTCTGTGTCCAAACTGAGTGCATTACATAGTATTTCTAAACAATGTTCGACTTGCTTTACCGCCACCACCCGGTCTGGAATGGAACAACAAGAACTAAATGACGTTTTGTACAGTACCAACCGGTACCAACCCCTACTCAGATTATATAAATACATAATTCACAGCATGCTTGCCATTTTCTCAAAATTGTTTGCTAAGGGAACATCAAGATGGCTTTTCTTTAATGGTGATTCAATAAGGCCTTTTTTTTTTCTCTGTAGTGTAATTCTTGCAATAAAACAGAACATGATAGCTCTAATGGTCTATTATGATGCTGAATACAAAGCACGAGTATTTCCCTGTTTGTAGGCCTAATGTATGACTGACACTGGTACGACTGGTTTTCATTTAGTTCCAGCTCACCCACCTGTTACCACATGTTTTTGAATATCATAATAATGTGGCAGAAAGGAACTGTCATTTCTAAAGTCTTACTTAGCAGGAAATTAAAAATAAATGATCAGATGAATAGATTTTTACTGTAAAACTTTAATGAATTAACAAATATGTATTTCTCACCTCATTTCATCCAGACAGATGTCTGAACTTTGACTGATTTATTGCAACACTTGGTCATTTATGGTGTGCTTGTGCTGAAGTTTACAGCTGACTTGATGACTGCAAAGTGTCCAGGACCTGTGTCTACATACAAGCTCAAATCTCCCCACCACTACCACTATACCCGAGAATTTGTATGAGAGGTTTGCACTATGTCGTTCAGTTGTCACCTAACATGACTGTTTTATGGACATATCTCCACTTTGATCTGCCCGAGAAAATTGTGCCAGAAGCATTGTTGTGCATTCTTAAATTTTTTGATGTTGAAAAACTGTCAGGGTTAGGTGAATAAGAAAACATCTCAGCGCTTGTACCACATCGAGTTTCTAAAGCAGTCAGATAATGAGTGTGTTGAGTGTTTATCATTAACTAATATGACAAAAAAAAGACATCCAAAAACTATAGCAACTTCAGGACATCTTTATTAGTATATACAGCTATTGTACACATAAAAACCCACAAAGTATTTGCATTCCTTGAACTTAATATACAAATCTTCATGTTTTTGGTTAAGTGAGTTTCACAGATTTGGCCTACCTCAGGCAAATAAAACAAATACACAAACCTTAATCTGAATATTTTCAAGGACTCTGTTACCAGAAAAAGCTCATCAGCTTATATTATTTTTTCCTCTCTAAATGTTACAAACAGCATAATTTCTCTGTACATTATTAATAAGCAATGTAGTAATGTAGATTTTTTTTTTTTTTTAAAGCAAAACATATCATGGTGTATCTGCATCATTTCTACAGTCATTCTCTGCAACGGTTCATACAGTATTCACAATTATGAAGAAAAGTGAAAATGAATAGATCATTTGCTTTGAATTGGTTGAAAACGACTCTCCCAAGTACTATGAAAATTAATGTACAGAAATTGCAGGGAAATTCCTCATTGAAAGGGTTTAGACAGTTAAGAAAAATAGAAATTAAAGACCGTTTTAAAAGATACTCAAGAAATCGTAAAAGTCTCAAGTTTGGTGGAGGAAAGACTTAACAATAATGTCAGGTGAAATCACAAAAGCATCTTCTCTATGTTATTCTATAGCTGTATCCATACCTCACAAGTTATTATGCTCAATACCAAAAAGAAAAATGATGAGGGGAAATCAGGCAGTTCCTCCCCTGCACATTCATTCATACGGTAAAAAAAAATCCAGCATTATAAAGTGTCACTTATTAGTATCCACATTGTCTGGTGAAATATTAGATTGCCTCTTCATGATGGCTTGTTGTGTTGATTGGTTCTGATAAATAGCAATGGTGAGATGATCACAGCATATTTACAAGAAAATGAATTAATAAGAAAATGTAGTTACATATTCACACACTCCACAGATAAATACTGTTTAGAGCAACACTGAATCATTTAAGAAACATCTTTAGAAAAGAAAATACCAATTGACACAAACAGCATTATCTGAGCCATTTATTTTCATTAATTTCCAGTATTCATTGACTACTTGAGACAGGTTAACACTCTATCATCAAGTAAAAGTCAGGTAATAGACCTCATTGATTGTCAGTGTTCTGTGTGAATTAGCAACTACAGTTTCAGGAAGTATTGGTCTCATTTTGGGTTTTTATCAAACATCCTGAGGGCTCACAGCCATGAAGATGCAAAAAGAGTCATATTCAACTTTCACTCTGGACGCTGTTGCAAGTGTCCTCTCACACCTTTCTAGGATTTGCCCTCCTCCTTCCCCCGTGCTTTGTCCCCTGTCCCTAGCACCTGTCGTCCTCCTCTGTGTCACTGAGGGGGTCGCAGCCTGCAGCTGAGGCTGTCTGCACCAGACGCTTACGAAAGTGTCCATTGGGGACTTGCCAGCCGGTCCGCAAGCGAGGGCGGGCTGAGCTGATGGTGTTTGAGCGTCCCAGGCTGCAGGCCACAGCCGCCTCGAAGGTCAACGTCTCCATGGGACCAGAGGGGTCCGGGCTATGGTCGTCCTCCTGTGATGTCAGGAAAGGCTCTGAAGGGTAGCGTCGAGGTGGGGAGGCGTGTCTGAGTGCCTCGCTCTGCCTCTCTCCTTCAACCCCCTCTTGGGTCTCCCATGTGGGTTTGTTCCGCCTTATGGTCTCTGGACTGCCTTGTTCATCCTCGTCTTCACCCACAGAGGCTTGCGTGCGACACACAAGTGGGGAGTAGGTGATGTGAGGGCGAGTCGGGGTTTGTGATAGAGGTCGCCGGCCGCTGGGTGTGCTGGACTCTGAGGTGGAGGGCACTGGGCTGTCTGAACTGTTGCCCTGGAAACAAGAATAAAGCAGAGATGTAGAGAGCCATCACTTGGCAAATGAAGACAGAGTCTTGCTTCTAGGTTCTGGAGTTTCTCACCATTTGATCATTATTAGTTGATAAAAAAATACACCCAGTGTCAGGATATCAGATAAGAAATTGTCAAATTTCAAATGTCAAATGATTTTATTTCTTCTTAATATATTTCCTAAGCAACTTTGAGTATCAGCTGTCAAAATGAAACAGGCAATTTTCTATTTATGACATTTCTTTTCCTCCATAATCAATACCATTGATCAAAGACAGTATTTTGCTTGGCCCGGGGTTGTCTCCCTCTGCTCCAGGGGGAACCACATGTGTCTAAACTTCAGTCAGATATGCTGTATGCCTGACCAACCTGTTTATCCTGGGGGTGTGCTCTCTCCACGCTGGAGGATCGTGACGGCTGCAGGCTTCTTTCCTCTGAGTTACAACGCGACGCGTCTGGAGAGAGGAGGTGACAACGCTCCTTAGACCGGCCACGCTCCTTGTGCTCAGACCGAGAAACTAAAAAGAGCAAAGGGTGAAATAAAGAGGACAATTTACCAATTTAGCTTAAGATAAAAACATTTTTTTCTGACAGGACTAAAACATAATTTGACATTTGTTTATCTTCCCAACTCTAAAACTCCTGTTGAAGAAATATGTTTTCATATTCAAGGTATTTTGAGTTTTTTTTTACTTTTATTTAAGTGTCTTTTTTGTGCAATTTTTTTTACTTGAGGAAATGAAGTTTAATTTTTTGGTTGGGATATGGAAGACATCCACAGATATTATAAACAAGGGTGCACATATCCAGTCATCAAGAGCTACTATCCTGCAGCTTTTATAGCACCCCTTCTCCATCACACCTGAATCAAATGGCTGAATTACCTCATGTGCATGTCATTTAGCTCTGCAAAGGCCTGGTAACAAGCCATTCATTTGATTCAATTGTGTTCAGAATACATGGTAGCCTAATAATTTAACAAAAATATATGACTGCAATGACTGTAAATCAAGCATTTCACAATGTATGGACACAACTCAGAATGCAAACCGCAGAACTAACCTGCAGCCTTGTAGCTTTTGTGACGAGGTCGGTACACTCGCTCAGGACTTTTCTCCTCCTGCCACAGTCCATTTACGCATTGATCTGCAACTGTGGAGACTGAACGTTTCATGGAGCCACCTGCAACTTCTCCCTGCTTGTGTGTGAAAACACAACAAAAATGCACATACAGGCATAAGTACACACAGAAAATATTAAGTGAGATTTAGATTATTTAATTAGACAATTCAGTCCTTTTGCATGCTTTTATCATTGCCAGAGTGGAGTGCATCCTATAAGACTTGGAGGGGTTTAGGGTTGTCTGCCTCCATTTCTGGTGATGAAAGAGATGAACGTGACAAGTCGAGGCATCAGCATTCAGGGGTCACGCCTCATTCTATCACTAAACCATAGCCAGACATCCATAGTAACAAATGTCAAAGCAACCTACTCGTTTGAACCTCTAAGCAACCAGTGCACATACAGAACACGTCAGTTTGGCCTAAGAGTTCATGCAGCCACTAAAGTCTGCAAGATCCAACCCAGAAGATTTGTGTACCTGCGACTCTACAGCCAGACGGGGCATGGAAGAGGCCCGCACACACAGGCCCCTCCCAAGTGGAAGCTCCAGTGGGGCTTCAATCCCCCAACTGCACTCGCCCACCTATGTGAGTACAGAAACAAGAAAGGAGGGCAAGGGAAGACAGAGCACCGATCAGGCTCATCCCCTCCAGGACTGCCTCTTTATGCAGAGATCCAGCTCAGGTGGGAGGAAGGCAAACAAGCCATTTCTTCAATCAGTGTCATCTATCATTGCCATCTCAACCAGAAGCCATTCCAGCCAAAGAACAGATGGATTAATAACTAGCAACAGGAAAACTTCAACGAGGAGAAGAAACAGAGTGAGGTTGGAAAAGTGGAGAACAGAGTGGAGAACAGTAAGAATAGACAACAAGCACAACAGCTTACAGCGAAACATGTCCTTGTATTTCAGCTTGTAAATGCATTCAGTCATGCATGATCAAGTCTTAACAGCTACGCAAACAGAGCCAGACAATATCTGTCCAGGGACCAAACGCATTCCTCTGCAGACTAGCATGATACTACTTCAGAAAAGTTTGTTATCATTCAACCAGCAGGCAGTGTGGACCAGTAAAACCGGACAGTAAAGACAGCAACACACCAACAGTTTAACAATCTGCTACTGCTATTTCAATCTCTATGGGACTACAAGACAGGAGCATAGAGAGCAGCGATGCAGCACTCTGCAAGGCACTGAAAAACTGAATCAGTCAAAACATATATAACACATTTGTGACGTCAACAACTTAATCCAAAGTGATTTAGAACATGTCAGACTAAACATTTTTGCTCTAAAATATTAATGCTTTTCAAAAGCAATTTCAACATTAATCTGATATAATAAGAAGTATGCATGGCTTTAATGTACACGTCCATCTCACCTGATTCTGCTGCTGATTGGCATCAGTGTCTGAGCTGATGGGCTGCAGAAAGAGTTCCTGTGGTGAGATGGGGCTAAGAGCCACAAAGCCTCCTCTGGTTCTGTAAGGCGGAAAGAAATAGACAGTAAGCAAACAAGCAGAGATGCACATGCAAACACAATTTTTAACACATCTGCAGACTCACAGGGCTGAACCGGCACTGTGGGCCATCATTGGCAGCGGCTGAGTGTTTGAGAGAATATCCTCAGGGAGGGTAGAGGCGTCCAGACGTTTAAACATCAAGTTACTCTTCTAAAAAGAGACACAAACACACAGAGAAGATCAAATGCTGGTCACATAATTGTTATCAGCACACAGATCAAAAGATCACACTCTGTAATGGATAACTTGCACATGTGAGAAGGCAACATTACCACTACAAGATGCAAACACATAATTGTATGAATACTGACGGGCCTTGATTGATTTGAGACAATGGAAAACCACATTTTGCAGGTGGTAAACTTGCTTGTCTGTGGGTCAGACCTGTTTCTCACTGAAAAATATAACAGAGAAGCCCCCAAATAGTCGAGCAGCTAAAATTAGAGAATGGGGGAAATGCAGAGATAGACATCCCTGGTCCAGAGAGTAAAAATCCTGTCCAGCAGTTGTTCCAACCAATCACTAAACTAGCACAGCTCCCCTGCAGGTAGATGAGCTCGTTAGTGAAAACGTATGTTCTAAATTTAAAGGCAAATCAAAAACATGGCAGAGCTTTTACTTGATGGCACCTGAAATGTCCACCTTTGGGAAAGGCAACGCAGTGAAAGAAATGTCTCTGTAACAACTTTTTGTTTTTGTTGGAAATAAAATATAGACCCATAAATAAAATTCTGTTAAAACAGGGTAGAAAAAGTTTATATTTGTGTGCTGAGCTGACCTGGGCTTCCAACTGTTGCCTGAGTTTCTTTGCTTTGTTTTGTTTGAAGTAGTCCATGATCATCATTGAAGCATAGATCTTCCCCACAGTCATGTCAGTATCTGTGAGGGCAGACACACTACATTAGGTGTCACTGCTTGTCTCCCAATATTAGACTGGAAATGTCCCTTTACTGGTAGAGCCCCACCTTTGTTAATAGGTACCAGTAGATCCAAGGTCTTCTGGGGTAGATAAGGCCAAATAATACTGATCTCCTTCTGCAGCTCAGCATCCAGAGCAATACGGTCCTCACCACCTGTGACAAAATATCCAGATTATACTACAAAATGTTTCTTCATTTTCATTTTGTACTGTGGTCTAGACAAAATATGAAATTTAGAGACTTTGGCTTGAAAACAAAATGAAATTTTTAACGATTTAAAAAATAATCTGGCTTCTTACCTCGAGCTATTTTGATGTCCAAGGCTGTGCGGATGAGTGACATCAGCGTGGAGGTGAAGTGGACGGTCATATCTTCATCTACAGGCATGTTCATCAACACCAGCCTCTGAGAAAGATGACAGGTGGCGTGAAGAAGGAAAGTTTAGTAGAAAATATAAACTTCAGTATTGACCAACACATGTGTTCTCATCATTCTCTATCTTTGTTTATAAAACATAAATGATTTCCAATAGATGGGCAGCCAATAACTAAGAGCCTTTTAAAACGTACACATTAAATAAAACATTACACCTTGAATCTAAACTGTGATCTTATTTTTTATACACTTTTTAAAACTGATTAATAAAACAACAGTCAGTTGAATTTACTAAATAAATCATATCTTTGCTCTTTTGCATTTTTAAAAAATCTAAATTTAGCTCATTTGTGCTACAAAAAAAAAATTCATTACCTTATAGGCTATCTTAGCAGGACATTTTTTACCCAGACCCAGGGGTGGTGACATGTGTGTCAACATCTCATACATAGCAGTGTAGTGAATGCGCCCACTTCAGAGGAAAACAAAGGGGGACAGGTGAGGTCACACACAGGCAGAGAGAATAAAAAACAGAACCTTTTCTTTGGAAATAAGTTGACTTTTGCATTTTTAATCTCAATATCAGCTCATGTCCAAATAATTTACTGCACAAGAACTTTAAAGCTTGAACATTTCACAATCCTTGGCTGCCCTCTGCTGGATAAAGACAGAAAGTTAACTAGATTAGGTGTACAAAGTGAAATGCCAATACACAGAGTAGCTGTTCTAGCTTACCAAGCCAGTCGATCATACTCTCCCCAGATTCGAACAAACTCATCCAGGTGATGGGGTCCCAGGATTGAGGAGTCTCTTGTCAGGTACTCAAAGTTATCCATAATCACAGCCACAAATAGATTCAGCATCTAAAATAGGTGCATGAATAAAGATCTGAGAAGAGATGCAGCGTGCAAGAGAGCTGAAAAGACCAGCTGTTGTTTGAATGTTTCACTTGATCTTTGTTCTGACCAAGAATGAGCTGAAGAAGATGAAGGAGACAAAGTAGCAGTAAGCAAAGTCAGTCCCACAGCCGCCCTCATGGTCTGGAGACAGGGTGAAGGGGGCAATGGAGGGGTCTGGTTCACACTCCTGTCCAGACAGACAGGACAGCATAATCTCCTGCCAGGATTCCCCCGTAGCACTCCTTATGGTTTAAACACAAGCAAATAACCAGCTAGCATCAGAGATCAGATCACCTTTGCTCAAAACCAAGAATACACGAAAATAATTTTTCATTTAGAATCATCCAAATGCATTTTCATCCTGTTGCTGTGACAAATCTCACCTGAACAGAAGCATCAGTGCGCTGAAAAAGGTCTTAAAATTGTTGTGCTGATTGATGTGACTCTCATCATTCAGCTTGATGTTTCCAAACACCTGCAGGTAACAAGCAGTTTTTTCCAGAAAGCTGTTAGCTCCAACTAGCCAGCCGCTAATCTATTAATACATTAAATCAGCACCACAAGCTTATACCAGTATCAGTTAATGGTTGAAATTATGTCAACACCATTAGGGTGGACCAAAAACACTCATACAAATCACAATAAAGATATATTTACAATCTATAAAAGTCATGAATGTGTACATATTTTCACCCTGGTGGTGTTTGTGTCTGGAAATATGCAGAATTGGGTTTGTTTTGGCTGATTTTGACAGAAATTTCAGCTCTCAATTCTGTGCAACAAATACAATCACTATTCTGACCAGGTGTTGCCTCATGAATATACTGAAGAAGTCTTCTTCACCTCTCTGGACCACTGTTCATCTGATCTACTTCAAATTTAACTCGTGTTTCATTTGTGGTATATCAGAGTTGTTAACAGATCAGAAAATATTACAATACTCTGTACATTTTTCCTAAATGCATGGGATTTTCCTTAATTATATGTTAAAGTTGTTATTGGCTCATTACAAACTCATTTTGTCCAAAAAAGGTTGCAGTAAAAACATACCTGCATTCCTATTATGGCATATATGAAGAAAAGCATGGCGATTAGAAGGCATACATAAGGGAGCGCCTGTCAAAGAAGAGACATCGCAGACATCATTAAAACTTCTTATAATCTCTTTCATGCACTCAAAAATATAATTAAGTAACAATAAAGGAAAAAAGTAATTTTAAAAAGTTGAACCTTGAATGATTGCACAAATGTCCACAGCAGTATACGGATGGTGTAACCCTGTCTTAGCAGCTTAATCAACCTGGCCGTTCGGAAAAGCTTCAGGAAACTCATGTTGATGGTGTTCACCGACTGGCTCAGCCGCAAGAGTGGTTAGAGAGAGAATGACACAGACAGAGATGGAGGAAGTGGCAGCCAGACGGGAGAGACAGGATGTAAATCACAGATGGCAAAATTCAACACAACATGACTTAAGCAGGCAGGGATCGTAACACACAAGTAAACTTGCAAAGAAAGGGCGCTGAATCCACAGCTGCCAGTTCTGATCTCTATTTTTGGGTCACAAAACTGTCTTATTTATTGACGTCTAGGCTACATCTTACCTGCAAATCTACGATTATTTCGGTGATGCTACCAAGGACAGTGATAAAGTCAAAAATATTCCAAGTGTCTCGAAAGTAATTCTGCAAGAAAAGGAAAATAAACATGAATAAATTCCTCAGGGACACTGCAAAAAAAAAGGGAAATGTTTTGTAAATCTTTTGCTTTTATGCTTGCATTCACACTCACCACCAAACCAAAGGCCATGATCTTGAGTATACACTCCAAAGAGAAGAGGACGGTGAAGGCCGTGTTTAAGTGTTTTAGGACTGCATCATAAGCTGTTGGGGCTGAGTGGTACTGAGGAAACAACGATCATAAGGTCAACCAGATATTAGATATTAATTTATGGTTCCATGAACCCATAACAATCTGAATGTACAATGTCATGTGATGTAAGGGGCCATACAGAGGGATTTAAACCCATCTACTTCAGTGATGAAGTTGCAGGACAACTGCAAAGTCTAAAAACAACTCTGAAATTGACAATCAACATTTTGTTAGTCATACTTGGGAAAACCTTTAGCCACTTATTGGAAAATGGACATAAAAATAAACATTTATCTAACATGCAAAATCAAAAAGGTGGATGAGGGTTAACACTGATATTTTTTTTGAGTTTGCATTTGAAGAGGAATTGCAAATAACCAACTCTGATATTTAGGATAAACTGAAGCTGACCTAGTTTATGATGTCCAACAGATGAGAAAAAAACATCCTTGCTTAGGCATGCTCTGACCAGCCAAGACCTTTAATCACTGACAGGTGGAGTGAATAACCCCAATCTTTCTGTTCTGATGCAATGATCCGCTGGTAAATCTGAAGTCCTGGGGTTTTGCATGTCAGATGTAACTCTGACATGTAACACCCCGCCATGGCACAAAAACAGTGCAGGGGCAGATTAGGCAACAAAACAATGAACAAACTTGTGACTCAGACGTAAGACTTTTCAGATTCCAACCTGATGCAGGACTGAGGCCCCTTTCTGCAACCAAAGAGCCCATTATAACCCTAGCTGTACCATGTGCATGCACCAAAGTATGTCAGCTGTCTTGCAGCATGACGGAGACTGAAACAAAAGGCAGGAGTTTTTAACCCATTCAGCTCTTTGTAATTTGTAAGGAACATAACCTGAAACTTTGCAGTAACAACTCTATAACTGACAGACCAAACCGAGAAACCTTTAAGTGTACATACACAACAGAAATAATGTTTCTGTTTTGTCTGTATAGTACGAAATGCTGAACCCACACTAGTTATTCCACTAATAAGCAACCTCTTCAGTGACCGTGACACTTGGAATCCTTTGAAAAATGACATTGGTTGAACTTTCTTTAACAATAATTATTATAATCATTATTTGATTAACTCTTGACTTGTTTCCAGAAAGCAATGCATCCCGCATCACTTCAAAGCAAACGTCTGCCATCTACATAGTCAAATAGCATGTAACCTAAATATTACTTTTTAGGCAGGGTAAGTTTATTTGTATATGTAACATATTTCACGTACAAGATAACTCAGAGTGTTTTACAGAAAAGAGTAAAAGCAAGGTGCAAAATAAATAGTACATAAAAACTAAAAGAATTAAAAGAAACTAAAAAGAATAAAAGGCTCTAAATAGAAACAAAACAGAAACAGTGTAGACAATAGACATGTTGACCAACTACAATTTTCTAAACTCTTTTCAGCTGTGTTGGGTTTCCTGCCAACAAAACCCTCCAGCGTTTGACTACAGGACATGATAATGTAAAGAATGTCTCTGCAAGATTATTTTAAAAGCAACCAGAAGCTGCACTGGAGTCTGGAAATCAGTTCAACAAGTTTATGAAAATTGCTGATTGCATAGCAACAATTGCAACTGCTCAGTCATCACTGATGAAATGATTTACCTTCATCATGAGAACAACGGTGTTGAGGGCGATCATGACAAGCACTGTGTACTCAAAAGAAGGCGATGCCACAAAGTGCCACAGTCTGTACTGGAAGGTTTGTCTGTTCTGAGGCATGTAGCGGGTCATCGGCTTTGCGCTGATGGCGAAGTCAATGCACGCCCTCTGATGGGGAAAAATTTGACAAAATAAACCAACAAATCTGAAGATGACCATAGATGCATTAATATTTGAGAGATATGGGGTTTCTTTTACTAGTCCACACCTCATTCTTCTCCAGGCTGCACTCCTGAATCATCTTGTCACCCTGTTCCTGGAAGGTGATGATGATGAGAGCCACAAAGATGTTAACGAAGAAGAATGGGAAAACCACAAAATAAACCACATAGAAAACGGACATCTCCATTCGGTTCCCACGACTTGGCCCCAAGTTTTCCTCCGTGACATCAGTAGAGTGCTGGAGGACCCTAAATAAGAAAAGAAACTTCAAATGAATGCATGGTTATATATATATTTTCTTTTATATTTAATGTTTTTTTGTGGATCTAATTTTACAAGTTTTGCTCATTTTGTTATTTCAAGCTCTATGTGGTAGTCTGTGTCTCTTTGTTTCATCTCAGTGTACTCTGTAGAAGCTGTGCATCTCTTGTTTGAGGCCTTTTTGGAGTCAATCATGTTTCTTTGTGGTCGCTGTGTTTCAAAGTTTTAATCTCCTTTGTGAGTAAGTAAGTAAGTAAGTAAGTAAAATTTATTTATAAAGCGCTTTTCACAGATAAAAATCACAAAATGCTGTACATAAAGAATCATTGGTACAGTGAAATAACATAACATATTAAAAGAACATATAACAGAAACATGGAATAAACCCAGTCAATCACCATCAAATCAACCAAAAGCCTTCCTAAATAAAGTGAGTCCTTCAGTTACATCATATCATCATGTCATGTCTAGTGTTTGTTTCACCTCATATGTGCAGTTAATTAGAGACTTAATTTGGCAAGTTCACTCACTGAGGCCATCCTTCTCCAGTAGACACAGTGAAAAGCGTGAGCAGGGCCCAGCAGACGTTGTCGTAGTGAAACTCATGTCTCCTCCACTCTCTCCTCTTGACCTCCTTCTTGTCTCTGCTGTAGTCAATGTAGAAGCCTCTGTAGGGAATAAAGCAGACCAGAGGTCATTATTTTACCTCATTCAATGATTAAAACTGGAGTTTTAATGAAAAGACAGACTCTTAAGCTCCAATTCTAAGTAACACTTTATAAAATTATTCCCCAAATAGAAATTTAAAGCAAAGTTAAAACAAATAAATACAAAATGAGCCACTCAAACAAATGAATTCATTATAACATTTAAGTAAGGTAATACATCAAAAAGTACCACATAGTATCCAGGAGTTGTTTCAGGTGAGGGCAAGAACACATGCCCTGCGGGGTACATGTGTGCTAAAGATGCCATTGGTAAGAACAAATACCAAGTATCATTGTCTATCAATCACAGGAGTTAAATCATGGAATAACAGTAGTGATGAAATGAAAACATGTAACGCAATAAGTAGATTCAAAAGGCTTTTAAAAAATGACATGCTAAATAAGTACAGCTTGGAAATCGAATGAGCATTTACTCTGTTGCTATTTTCTCTGTTGTGATTTATGTTATGTTATGTTTTTTGTTTTTTTTTTAAAAGGAAAAAAAATGGAAATCTAATACGATGGTTTGATATGGTGTGGGTATTTGTTTTGAGTTTAATTTGTCAAACAGTCATTATTTTGGAAGAAATGAATGCAAGGGGATAGGCATAAATAAGTATTTTTTACTTCAGCCTACTCCCTTTTTTTAGACAAAAAAAAAAAAGTTATGCATGTGTTTGAAAAATAAATTATTATTTTGGCTGGGCAGGAACATGCATATGTGTTCATATACTTTCGTGCCTGTGTATGAATATATACTGTATATGTTACCTGTCGCTAACTTGGTCCGAAAAAGAATGAATTAAAAAAAAAAAAGTGTTTTGAACCTTAAAAAGGTCAGTGAGAAAAGGTTTAGAAAGATTCAGAAATCCAGGGCAGCTCTGATTCCAGTCTAGACTTAGAAAGTACTAAAAGCCGATGATCCATTTCCCTAAGTAGGTAACCTAGAGTTTAGGTGAGCAATCTGATATCAAAAATAGAACAAGATTATGCACTTGTATGCCTCTTTGTGGCAATACATACATTTGTATTAAATTAGTCCTTAGCATGCTGTGTCAGAAAGCTCAGAAATGATGCAGATACATTTGTGCAATAAGTGCTAATATTGCATTGTTTGTACACCTATTGCAAGAGGACAGTTTCCTCCTCATAATCTATTAAAGAATTCATTTTCACAATGCAACATTAATTTACTTTGAATGCTAAGAAATTGCTCAACAAATACATTGATTTTACACTCCAAGTCTGTAAAAAGGGAACAGCCAAGACTCACAAGGAATTTTAAAGTAATTTGAAAAAGCTGCTGTAAGATTTCATTAGAATTAAAAAGAGGAAAATGTGCTGTTTTCCTCCCTTTCAGCCATGATGCTAAGCTAACATTAGACAGAAGCTGAAAAAAAAGCAGAGATCTCAAAATGAGGTCCTCGCGAGCCACTGCTTTTCAGCTTTTAAAACGCTTCTCTACTCCATTACACCTGATTCAAATCAAATAGATCCAACAACTTGTTCTGCAAAATGACCCATTTGTTTGTATCAGATTTTTTTGAAGCAGGAAAACATCTAAAAGCTGCAGGACAGTGACTCACCATTAGTCTCCATTTTAAAACCAAAATTATTAGGGAAAAAAACTGTTTGACTTTTATATTCACATGATACGGTTCAGCTGTACATTCTGAGTGACAGCATGTGGGAGGATTTTCAGACATATACAGTGCATGCACACTCAAAACACAAATGTGAGGACTGTGAGAGGGGTTTGCCTATTTACATACCGGCATTCCTTCTCTGTATTCATAGAGCTGTCAGTGCAATAGAAGAACTTCCCCTTAAAGAGCTGCACTGCGATGACAGCAAAGATGAACATGAAAAGCTGGTACACAATGAGGATATTAAAGACGTTCTTCAGAGATGTGACCACACAGTCAAAAACGGCCTGTAGAAGTAAAAGGCAAGAGGGAGGAAAACAAAATCTGTCAGGAATCTGTGAAATAAAACATTAAAAAAAACAAACTACAGTCTAATGTTTGCACACATTTACACCAGACCTTGAGCTTAGGAAGTCTCTTGATGGTTTTAAGAGGCCGCAGAACCCTCAAAACTCGCAGGGACTTTATTGTCTTGATGTCTCTGCCTTTGTTGTTTCTGTTGACATTGAAATGTGTTTGTAAGAACAGGTATGCACTCAAACTAATGCAAAAAGACAAGTGTCATAAAGGAAAAAACACAGTGGGAGCAAAACACCAACAAAAGTACTCATGAAAACTCACAATGAAACAGAGAACTTCTCCTTGAAAGTGTTTGTTTAGAGCCTGACAGACGGTAAGAGTAAAATTTTTGACAATTTACATCCTTCTATATATCTAAATTTGGCATTTGTATGGCCAAACATAACACATTCTTTTACATTAAAAGTTTGTGTCCTGATTATTCCTATAATACAGTACATGAACTTGTTCTTAGTGGGAGTTTGTTGTCCTCAAACAAAACCCTTCTAAGTCACAGTGTTGTACTTTTGGTAGCATTTATTTGTTTGTCTTGTCATGTTAAATTTCAAGGTTGCCTGTCTGCCAATAAGTAACATTATGAAACGACACATCAGGACATAATAAGACAACGTGTTACCGTTCATTATTTCTTGCTACATTATGAAATGATTATTGTGGGGGAAAACAAACAATGAGTCTGAGGTAACAATATGATGAAAAGTATCTAAATTAATTGCAGAAATCCTTTTTTTTTTCTGTGATTTTACTACTGACACCTTATGTGAACCATAAATGATGTGACAACAAAACAAAACAGCAAACAGGAAAGACGTTGCCAAGTTCAGAGACAGCACATGGAATGAGGATGTGTGAAATATGTGAGAAATTTATGGGACAAGTTTACATTTAGTTTGACATAAATTTTTACCCCATCACATTCCTGGTTGCCCCAACAGTGATAAAATCCACAGGAACAACAGAGAAAAAAAATTGAGGCATAAAGAGAGTTACAAAAAGCAACACTGAAAGCATCACAGCTATATTCACAACAGAGAAATCAACGTACAGTGCAACAAAATGCAGAACATGGTTAGTTAGTTAGTTAGTTAGTTAGTTAGTTAGTTAGTTAGTTAGTTAGTTTTTTTTTTTTTTTTAAATAATAAATTTTAAAAAACGGAAAGACAACAGAAAAAAACATATGACTGTAGAGGTTTTCATAGTCATGACCATTATGCAATATTTTGTTTTGGGCCCTCCTTTCTGAATCTCTAAGCAAACGTATTCAGGTGTTGTTGCTTTTCAAGCTGTCGACTCAAGGCTCAAGGCCAAGATGTAAACCATGTTTTCTGATTGTTTCCCCACAGTTATGTTCTGAAGTGCATTATAGCACATCTGCACCTCTACACAATCCATTTTCTCTGTTTACCAAACAGATGGCCAACTTCAGTGACTTTGTTTAGTCAGAAATGTTGAGGCAGCAGAGTAACGGGTGGATGGAAAATAGGGTTACAAATATTCTATTATTTATTATCTCTGTAAACTGCCAACCATATACAGGATGAGTATCGATTTTTGCCCAGAGAAGGATGTGCAACTTATTTTATTCCTATTTGTAAATTCATATCTGTCAGATAGGCATGCACGATATTGGAGTTTTGGCCGATATTGGATATGCCCATATGCCAATATTTTAAAACTCATGTGGCCGATAACCGATCGATACCGATATCAAAGCTGAAAAAATAAGCAGTCATTGCAAATAGCAGTTTTGTTATCCGTTTCTGATACTTTGAAAAATAGGGGTGGGAAAAATTTCGATACACTGAAATATCGCAAAATTTTCAAATGCCAATATCAAATCAATATTTAAAAACGTGGCATTGATCTATTTTACTTACAAAATCTTGCAATATTTTGTGAATTCTTGTGATATTTCATAACAGAACAATGAAATATCGCAAGATTTCATTGAAAAAATCGATCCCGCATTTTTAAATGTCAATATGATATCAGATATATAAATATTGCAAAATTTTGGGGAATTCTCACGATATTTCATAACAGAACAATGAAATATCGCAAGATTTCGTTAGTAAAATAGATCCATACGTATCTTTAAATGTCAATATGATATCAGCATATGAAAATATTGTGATATTTCAGTGTATCGATATTTTTTCCCACCCCTAGTCTTTAGCAGTTTTAAAGTCTGTAAAAAAGAAGTTTTTGAAGAATAAAAAGAAGATGAAGTAGTTTTTGTATTTTTTTCTAGACTTTAGAAACAGCAGGCTGATTGGTTAAATATCCGGTTAAATATCGGTGTGGTGGCCAATGTCTGATACTCAATTTTAAAGCCGATATAGGCCGATACCGATAGGGGGCCGATTATATCGTGCATCCCTACTGTCAGATTTTGATATCTTTGTGTTCATACATATGTGACAAACCCACTAGAGCGTGAAATCCTGTAGCAAATCCCAATTCAGCACCTGGTTATGACACTCGCCTCTTCCACCCGTAAATTACACAGAAATCTGTTTTCTTCTATTTCCATGCTGAAAACTAAAACAGAGTTACACATTTCACAGAGCCATGCATGCCTCCATGTTTGCAGCTTGTCTCTGAAGAAGGGTCTTTTGTAACAGCACTGTATGCTCGGAAAGTTATTTGCTGCAGTGAGTCGGCCATTAGTCATCCGCAGGCTGCACTGTATAGTGACTCACGTTAGAGCAAAGGCAATCAGAGCTCCCACCACTACAATGAAGTCCAGGATGTTCCACATGTCTCGGAAATAAGCGCCATCGTGCAGAATGAGACCTTGGTCTATCATCTGGAGGACGGAAAAATACACGCACAACCAAGTAAGCAGAATAAAGAAGCGAAAGATAAATCATTTAAAAGTGTATAAATGACAAATTTCAGACACCAACCTTTATGATCATCTCAAAGGTGAACACTCCAGTGAAGACATAATCAAAATATCGAAGCACCTAGATATTTTAAAAACATGTGGAGGAAAGAAAAGTTTTAATAAATTATTTTTACATTGCAAAAACGTTTCTGGTGATGCATTCAATCTCAGCATTCTTTGCATCACTATGAAGTGTGTGAACACACTCAAAAAACTAACGTTTCACATGAGTAGAGATCTACAGTATATTTTCCTTATTCCACCATTGGCAATGAACTTGCCAGTGATTTTATTATGTTTTGAGGAGTCTTTTTTTGCTGTGTTGCAAGAAGAATTTCTGTTCTGTTGAACAGACAATAAAGTTCTATTCTATTCAATTACCCTTTAATTGGTATGATCCCAAGCTCATAAATGCCTCAAGACAAGCCTTTTGCACAATGAAACAATACATTTGTGAAGGTGTCAAGACGTAGTACCAGACAACCTACAGAGGTGATGCTATTATTGATACAGAAACAGAAGCAGATAAATTCTACTTCTGTCTGGCTAAAGATTGCTTGAATTTCAGTCACAGCATCTGTGCTATTTGGTGTACCAGCAATGTGGAGCTGCACTTTTATTAAGCTGCGTGACTCATGAGACCAATTTCATAGACGAAAAGTCCGCACCAATGCAGCAAACTAGTTATGAAATGCAGAATACAGTTTGTATTAAACTCTGTTTACCCCAACTGAGAGCAGCACAGCAACCAAGAAAAGATTAGTTTGTTTCACTTCAAAGGGGAAGTAGGCTACATAAAGTTGTGCCATATGTGATAAATGTTTAGCAAATATCTTAAAAGGTTTTTTTTTTTTTTTTGTGGCCTCAGAGTGCATCATCTCTTTTTCTTTCTCACACTCAAATATTTCCCAGTGCACTAAAACTTGCTAATCTGCTTACTCCTGACACACTCCCTGACACTGCCAAAAGGGAAAAGTTGCGAAAAAACAAGCTGCACAGCTATATGCTAGGCAGAGCTGCTGATTCTCACCTTGTGTGTGCTTGAGACCAAATGTGTCGTGACACATTGTTGCTGACACAGTGTTATGTCAACTAGAGATCAAACCTGACAGTCACTCTGAGCTGAAACTTCATCTGCACGCATTACAATCTTGCTCTTGTAAAAATTGCTCAGGTCTCTATATCTGCCCATTTTTTTCTGCATTCAGCGTGTTGATCACAAGATGCATCAGTTTTATCAAACACATACAGTACCAGAGACAGCTGTGCACAGATCAAAGTTGATGAAGTTATGTAACTTATAAGACAGTGGTCACAGTGTTTTGTTTAAGCATTTGGCCTAAGGGAAGAGTTTTGAATTGTGCTTCTTTCAAAATGTAGCTTGCTTTTTTTCCAGGATCCCCTACCAAAGTTTAAGTCTTTTTAGAAATATTAGATTCTTCATATAAATATTCCTTCTTTGTTTTTTCTTTGCTCTTTTCAAATATTCTCTGAAGAATAATCACAATAGTTGTAAAAGGCGTGAGTTACATTAATAACTAGAGATGTACCAATACTATTTTTATTCCCTCTCGATGCCAATTCCAATACTTATACTGTGGGTATTGGCCGATACCAAGTACTGATACCACTATGTTATAAAAAAAAAAAAAAATCATATTACACCTGCATGACTGTGATATGATTATCACTGTGGTAAGGCTTGGCTCAGGTTAAACTCTTTTTTAAAACATGATTGAACACGGCAAATAAAAGCCACTTATTTTCAAATGCAGTTTTGCTGGTGGGGAATCCAGTGTGAAATACTGCCACACCGCTGACATCATTACTAGTTAGTTCCTTGTCTAACAGGTGTCAGGTGATCAGTGCTCTTAAACAGCAGGTTGCAGCACAGTGCAACTGTTCTAAGAGCAGTGAAGAAGAACTGGGTCAGAGCTAACAGAGCTGATCAGTAAACAGATTCCTGTTTTGATAAATTACATGTTATCAGATTAGTGTCTGAAGTCCAGTTCACGCCGATACCGATACCAGAATTTGGGGCAGTATCAGAGACATTTCCGATACTGGCATCGGTATCAAAACAGCTCTATTTAGAACTCACCATCAATAAAGAGTTCCTTTGCCAGTGTCTGGACTGGGGAACTTTGGGGAGTGAAGAGATTTCAGCAGGGGCCAAGGACCCTCTGGTCCTCCCTCTAGATCTGCCCCAGTAATCACAGCTGCAGCTCAGGAGATACAACCTTCATATTGGAAGGTTACTGATTTGACACCCAAATCCCCCAGTCCAAATATCTAAGTATACGTGGGAAATACAGTGAACCATACATTGCCTCTCAGATGTGTTTCTCACTTGTATGTAGCTTTGTATAAAATAATCTGCTACTGTAAATGAATGTAAGACAGTGTAAAAAAAAAAAAAAAGTAGAAGCATTTTGTTTCCTGGACTCTGGGATTATATTGTAGCATGCAACATATTTTAGTTTGAACTCCTGCAGAGAGTAGAAAAAACTAATTATAATTTTTCTGTGTACTATAATGATTTTTTTTTTACTGTTGTGTTTACTGTTAAAAAACTGTAGTTCACACATTATAATTGAACTACAGCTGTTCAGAGCAGCTGTAACAACTTTAGCCTGAAGGCACTGCATGCTGATTTAATCTTGTTTGATTGTTTGATCAGAGCTCCAGGTCTAATCATGCTTTCATTTCCAAAGCATAGCTGTGGAATCTCACTACACATGAAAATGGATTTTATTTTCTGCTTTTTGCTTTGAGTGACATCAGCTTGACTCATCCCATGAATCTTAATTCATCACTAACACTTCAAATACACTAGGAAAGTGGTATTATGAGCTCACCTTATTTCTGTCTGAATTTGTGCACACAGGATCCTCAGCTGCCAGGGCAATGCTGCTCGCCACAATCACCAGGAGAATGGTCATCTCAAAATAGCGCAGAGTCACCACATAGTGACAAATTCTCCTGATACTGCAGTGCAACAAAGGAGAGGATGTTTAGTAATGGTTGATGACTGTGATCATTCAAAAAGCTTAAAAGAAAAAAAAAATCTTCATTGCATTTGATAATCAGCTAATTGGTGGATTTTGTGATAGATCTTACGGGTTGGACGCCTTGAAGATGAACATGCTGTCTGGGGCTACAGGTTTAGGAGGCCTCTGAGGTTCCTCTTCTTCTGTGTCTTCCTCTTGCTCTCTCTCATCTGACTGGTATGCCTCCAACTCTTTACTGTTGACTAAAGCCCAGACAGAGGTACAAGAGGACAGAGAGAAAAAAGAAAATGTTTTTCCTGTACATGGACAGCTATGACAAAGACAGAACAATGAGTCACCAGTACAATAGATTCAGCAAAGAAAAAGGTAGTGGCCACTGGTATCAGATGTCAGAAACACCTACACAAGGTGGTACAGTAACACTAACGCTAAATCTTCCTTTATGATGAAGTGTTTAAAGCAGAGTGACTGCAGTGAGAAGGGATTGTGCTACCTGTCATTGGCGTGAGCTCCAGAAGTGGTTGTGCAGACATTTCAATGGCAACGCTGCCTTCCATGCTGGACTTGTCACGTTTGAGGGAGACCTTTCGTTTCTCAGACTCGATGGCACTCACGCTGAACTCTGTGGCCTCTAAAGCAGCTTCCACAGGGGTGTTTTGGCACAGAGGGTCGTACTGATCTGTGTGGCTACCCTCACCCTGCTCCGACCAGGAACAGCCCTGCAGCTGCTCACGCTGCAGAGGATCGTGAACGTCATTGCCGGGTGCAGCAGCTCTGCAACAAGACATGAGAAATGCTTCACTTAATTAAATGCAACAATGAAATTACTGTAACTGACCTCAACTATATTTTTCCATATTTTTTGTACATTTCTACAATCTTTTTCATTTGAAAAGTCAGTGGATATTTGATCTCATTATCTCTTCAAGTTTTTTTTTTTTTATCTCAGTTAAAGGTTGAATATGGAACATTTTTATCAAAAGCTATATTTAAAAAATAATAATATCTCCACAGGTTGTTTAGAGGGTTGCAGAATGAAAGTAGGGCATTTTCTAAAAAAAAACATTATATTTAGCCTGAAAATAAATATAAAATAAATTTTAACAGGTTTGACAATGGCATTATGTTTACATCTACAAGCCAATACACGTCGCCATTGCGGGTTCCCAAATGCGATCTCTGTGCGGCAACAGTATGTTGGGCACAGTTAGGCTGGTACAGAGGGAAACAGTGGAGTTGGCAAGTCCAGCAGCTGCTTCAGAGCCCTGGAAATATTATCCATCTCTGAAGAGGAGTGACCTGATGAGAGCAAAAACTGGAGTAAATTTAGGTGAAGACTACACTAAATGGACCCACATAAATGTTTTCCAGGGCATCAAAACACAGAAATGGCGACTTTCCTCTTGGATCAGTAAGCTAACTTGTTTGCTAAAGTGGCTAATGTTACCTGTCAGTTATAAACTCCTCTGCGTTACTTGTTGGACATGCTGCAGGCTGTTGGTCACTTGTCGAATCAGCAGCGAGCCTGGCAACCAAACGGCCGGAGTTGTTTTTCTGCCGTTGCAACTACAACCTAGACACACGTGATGTCGCTGTTCTGTCCGTGTTCCATATTCAACCTTTAAAGGTATGGTTTCAAATATGATGGTGTTATTGGCAGTGAACCCAAAGCTACATTGAAAATCCTCACAAAGCTGCAAGTGTGGCTGGGGGTAAACTTATAAAGCAAAATCGAGGCTACTGGAGGTTCACTTTTGCTTTAGCCAAATATTCAAAGGCCAGCAATTTTGTTGCCATAGATCCATTAATATAGATTCTCCTCTCATCTACTTCAGACAAATAGAGACTGACGAAATTTTCACAGCCGGTCATGACTTTTCCAGGGGTCCATTTCTCGAAGCAGGTTCAACAAACTGAGTGTAACCCTAAGCTCTGAGTACTTTAAGATACGAAACTCTGAGTTTTTGGTCTCAGAACAGCTGATTTGAGTTGGTTTAATCAACTCAGGCAGGGTAGTTCAACCTGGGGTTTTACACATGCGCAACCATAATAAAAAGCCAGCATCAATGGAGCCCCAATTTGACAAGTCACCATGGCAATATACTGTCCTACAAAGCAAAAAGGCAGTAACTGCATTTTTGGTCAAAAATGAGTTATTATCATTTTCATGACATTCAAGGTATCCTTTGTTATGTGACAAAATATCTTATCTCAAATGTGTGTCATTTTGGAGAAAAATGGTAGCTGTTTGTGCAGTAACTGCAAATAGCCCTAGTAAAACAAAGCAAGAATACAGTAACATCCATTTCTTGCTTTGTTTTCATGTCAGTTACTGTACTTTTGCTTGGTATTACATCACGTAAAACACCCATTGTTACCACATTTTTGGTAAGTATTACAAAAAAAGAATACAGTAAGTGCAAAATAGGGTAAACCTTCATATCAAATATGAATATTAATATGTACAAAGAATAAGCCACTATAAAGTAACAAAATTGCCACATGTCCATTATTCTACCTACAATGACTTTGGCTGGACAACAGGATAACTTTGAAGTCATTTTTCTCAGTTTTGGACTGTGTGTAGTTACTGCCTTTTTGCTTTGTAGGGCAGTATAGATGCGAGGGCGGGGCTGCGTTCACCATTGAATGGAACTAGAACTTCTAAAGCCTCAGGGAGTTTGAACTGCTGCCGCAAAAGAGAGAGAAAGAAAGAAAGAAAGAAAGAAAGAAAGAAAGAAAGAAAGAAAGAAAGAAAGAAAGAAAGAAAGAAAGAAAGAAAGAAAGAAAGAAAGAAAGAAGGCGTGGGCAAAGATTTAAGTTTAAATGCTGTCCTTTACAATCACAATGATGTTATAGGGTAGAACTGTTTAATGGTAGTGTGACAGTCCAGGATCCCATCAGTATGATTCCTGGTGGTGTTGTGAATAAATGCCTGTTTGGTCAAACAGTTTGGGAACCTGCCTCCCACCTGGGAGGCTGATGTTCGTATAGAACTCTATACTTTCACTGCAGCTTTTTTATTTATTTAATTTGGGTGCAATCCTGCGGGGGAGAAGCGCTCTGGTCAGCAGCATTAAGATGAAATGTAACCGTCACATTTCTCAAATGCCCTGCATCTCCAATGAAAGAAAATAATCTATTCGCGAAAAAACGCAGGGTAATAAACAATAGCCTATCTGCTTTAAGAGGAAAGCGTATGGCAACATGAAAAAATTCCCACCAGGGATTAAACCCCCGCTTACCGCATGGCAGACATGCGCCTTGACCATATACCCAGATACACAGTTGAAAAATTAAACAATTAGGGCAAAGCATCTCTCGGAAACAGAGACAGGACTTCTAACTGTCACGTAAGGCCGGTGATATTATAAATGTAGGACGGATCAGCTTGGTGTATGTAGATAATCGACCGTGTAACTGTAACTGTGGGGAAATGAAAGAACTTCTATCTGTTGTTTGATAACGATCTCCAAATGTTCAACTCTCTTCAGTCATGCTGCATCTTCATCCATGAAATCCCTATCGAAAGGAAACGTCTGTAACCTACTGACTCTGATTTATTTCAAACTTGTTTAATTCGAGACGGCAGCAGCCAAAACTTACCGCTGATTGAATGAATGAATGAGGAAATGAAATGGCGAGTGTGGCTGAAAGTGGGCAGAGACAGCGAGAAACTCAAGGTTTCTCCACATTAACATGCTTCTGACCAGGTTAGTTTCAAAGAGTCTGTTGCTATGGTAACTGACCGAGGGTTTAAGTTACCCCTCTTTGTGAAACAGGCTAGAGTTACTCCTCTTTCCCTGGGTTGAGTTACCTACCTTTGTGAAACAGAAAACTCAGAATTCCCCTAATTTCAGGGTTAAACAACTCAGGGTTTTCATTAAACCTGCTTCGTAAAACAGACCCCAGAGCACATGTGGGGGCATATGAGAAAGTTTTTGATAGAAGCACAAAATGGAACATGCAGGGTTTAAAGAATGGTAGATCTCTGTAGTAGAAAAACTACAAATGATGCATTTCAGACCATTTAGGAGTAGCAATGTCAGTGGAAAATTATATCTACCTTTTGACGTAGGCCTTAAAACCTTTCTAACCATTTACATGTGCAAAAAGCCACATGACATACTGATGAATTGGGGAGGGGGGGGGCTAACATGTTCTCTTGAATAAATCTATGAACTGTCATACCTTCTACAATCTTCTCCAACTTCTGCATATGGATTAACAATGCACGTTCCACCATCGTCTTGGACCGATCCTCCATCTCCCTCTGCTTTCTCTCTATCCTCCCTTTCCTCCTTCTCATCCCTTTCATCCAATATTTTCCTCTCTTGGCTGAGCGACCGCCTTACATGCAGTACCTCATGTGGTGTCTGTGTAAAGTCCAAACTCTTGGCTTCAGTGCGGGCGTCACGGTGACGGTGACGCCTGTGCCGGGCCCCTTCTTCAGGCCCTTGACTGGACCTAAACTTTCGAGCCATCCTGTGTCTGCCTCCACCCGCAGTTCTGTGGTTTGCTCCTGCTTTCTCCTCACTTAAGTTTACAAGAGGTTCAGCCACTGGGGGCTCAGGCATGGGAATGGAGATGGACATCGGAGGCTCAGGTAGAGGCATTCCCACGGACATGGGCGACTCTGGCAGGTGAGCTGGGCTAGCCTCTGGGGAAAGGGTGGAGCCATGGTGGGGGATAGAAGGAGTTTCAATGGTGTCCTCAGTAGGGCTGCTAAACAGCTCCTCTCTGCTCGCCATCTGGCGGCGTTTGCGCAGCTGGTTGGCTCTTTGCTCCCACACTGACATGTTAACCTTTCTCCTCCCCCCGCGGCGGTTTGCAAAGGCCTTGGAACCATTAAGGGGCTGCTCATCTGCAGCAGGTGCTGCACCATCAGGTTCCTCCGGGAAGTTTGGTCGCCCTCTGTGGATCGCCCGTTTCCTGTATAGGTAGGGTCTTCTTCTGCCACTAAAGACCACAATAGAAATGTACACATCAATATTTGGCAGCAATAGGCTCAAACATAATAATTTGGTGACAAGAAACATGAAGAAAAGTGTCCATTTAGCATACCAGCTACATATATAAGGAAAACTTGGAACAAATTAAATAAAAGTTGCAAGAAAAGGGCAAACCATTTCTGTGAATTTGAATGTTAGTTGATTAGTAATGCAAAATATTTCCATGGAAAAATATGCAAAAGGGCATCCAAAACTAAAAAGTAGAAAGGAACAAAATCCACCAAAATAAAAAAAAATTAAAAATTAAAAAATTAAAGGTGCAGGATTAAAGTGCAAACACTGCATAACATCTACAAAATAATCTCAAGAATTGAGTAGGGAAACTCAAGAGAGAAATTCTGTGACAGAGATGCATACAGATATACTTACTGATTCTTTGCTGTCCATGTAATCAATGAGTGATTATTCGAAAACAAGACATTAGTGTTTTACAACATACACAGAACTTTTACTGTGGCACAGAACAAAATAACTGTGTCATGATGCAAAAATGCAAGGCCATTCACTTAGTGGCACTTATTTTTTCAATTCAGGTGTTTAAACTAAATGAAAGCCAAAGCTGAGCTAATTTAACTGCACATAACATTTTGCTCAGTGCCACAAAACAAGCATATAACAAGACAACATGATGGAGCCAGAGAAAACTGTAATGCACATCAAATAAGCATATTGATAGTTGCAACACTTACAGGACTTACATTCATATATGTGACGGACAAATGATACATTCAATGTCACAACTCTGATAAAGCTGCAAAACTAAGTTGTGTCCAGTGTAAGATATCAGTGATTATAAGCTGCTGTTCCGTTGGTTGAGATGCAGTCTAACATGTAACTGCAATTACTTGCTGATTTTCCTGCCTTTTTCATTATCACCCACTTTTCTACAAACTGCCAAATAAAGGCCAGAATGCAGACAAAAAGACACTAACACTTTTAGGGAGCTGTCAAGTTTCAACATTTGAACATTAACTGCACAAAACAGCTTTGATCCAACAATTGACACACATCACAAACAAGATCCAGAGTTTTAAAGAAATTTGGTCCATTCTGGAGATTAGTTAAAAGGCTGCATCTCTTATAAGGAGAAAGGCAAGACTGACACTTTTATTGAAGGGCCTGCCTGGTGCCGTTGTGACAAAAATGGATTTGACATTTATTATATGTCATTTGTCTGCCGCTGAATTTTTAGAACAGGTTCATCAACATCGCTGTCTACTTTGACAGGAATTCAATTCCTAGATAGAAATTACATGG
Organism: Atherinomorus stipes; assembly: GCA_023101725.1. Taxonomy (NCBI): domain Eukaryota; kingdom Metazoa; phylum Chordata; class Actinopteri; order Atheriniformes; family Atherinidae; genus Atherinomorus; species Atherinomorus stipes. The sequence goes on along the minus strand of JALJCO010013034.1, from coordinate 458,060 downwards.
CATTATTTTCCTCTTTTAACAATTCTAATTGGATTTATTAAACAAATCTAATTACAAAACTGTTTATTATCAAAACCAAGTGAAAAAACAACATACAACATGAAATAAATATGAAATATTAAAAAAACTAAATTCTATTTATCTAATATTTAGCAATTATCATTATTTTCTTAAAACATTTAACCCTCTGATTCATACTGTCCACTATAGTGGATGCCTATTTAAAGGCTGTTTTCTAGTATAAGCATGGGTGTGGATGGTATATTTGCAGATTAGCCACTTCATTGGACATTAGTGAGTCATCCACTACACTGACACTCACTGGAGAATAAATATATCATAAAAAATTATATATACATACTGACCAGGTTTGCCTCAATGATAAACAGGGCTAGAAAATCATACAGCTGTATTTTAAGTGAATATTTGAAAAATATAAATATGGCAAAACATTATTTTATAAATATTTTGGAAATTTGCATAAATTATTTTGGGGGGTGCAGTATAGTCCGACTCGACTTAGGTCAGAGTTTAGAGTGAGATACTTTGTGCTGAAAATTTCTTCAGCTCAACTCTTCTCAGCTTACTGGATCATTAGGCCTACAGGATTACCACCAGGTCACTGCAAGGATGGCATATTATCTTTAATGAAAGTGTTTCCAACAATTCATAGGCCGAGACCATCACAGAATTTTCAGGGCAGCACAGTTTTTAATGCCTCGCACTTTAAAATCTGGTATATTCAATTAATATCTAAAATGTTGTCATCATTATCTTAATCATCTTTTCTGTCTACATTTTGACATTCAAAAAAAGAGCTAAATAACATGTTAACTTTTACCAGATGTGCTTACAGCGGCAACAACAACTACAGTATAAAAGATAATCTTCTTGAAAACAAAGATCATGTTGCCTCCTCCCTTCACAAACATTCAGGAAGATTACCCATATTACCCATACTCATATCACCCACACTATCCACGGTCTATGTGGATTAATTTCACTCTTTGCTTTGAAAACAACAAAACATTTATTTTTATTTCTCATTCACCGAAGAAAGTTGCTGTGAATGCTCTGAGTTTCTCATTTTCTCAACGTTAACAGGTAACTTACTCAGATATTAAGCCGTCTCGTCCTCTGGCATATCTCTGATTGAAGAACTCTTCTTCCTCCTCTTCATCCTGAGGAAACAGAACACAATTAATGTCTTCTTAAGATCATGACACATGTGACATAGACATAGATAATGATTGTTTTAGTAAGTGAACAGGGCAAAGACAAAATCAGTACAAACCTTTGTCAGCTCCTGTGCGTTGGCCAGATTGTCCACAGCGATGGCCAAGAACACATTCAGGAGTGTGTCTGTCATGAAGGTAATTAAGGACAAATATGCCAAAACACTGTCACTGGGAAATGTGACCATTCAGGGGTCCCATTTCTTAGAGTTAAAGGTGGGGTGGATGATTTTTTTTTTTTTTTTTTTTTTACAATATGCTTAAAATCTCCTTCACACCCTGATTGCAGCCAACTAGTTAAATGCTCTGGACTTTGCAGTCTCTGTGTGTGTGTTTTTTAAAAAAGCTTGCTCAAACTGTTTTTCCAGGATCCCCCTACCCCACCTTTAAAATATTCATTCAAGATGTGTTTGCTTATTTTTAAGGGCAACATGTGTGTTTAAAAAAAAAAAAAACCTTCAGAGAATGACAGCAATCATCTGAAAAAGCTCATTTTGTTTTTTAAATACTGGACTTAGAACATACTTAAAAACTCAAGAAACTTTGATGTTCATCCAAACACCTTTATCAGTTGTTTGGTGCACAAGAAAGTCGCACTGGCATTTGTAGAAGGCATCATGTGACTCAGGTCACATGGCATATGCCTGTCCTATTGGACCATCATCCTCCACGTGACCTGGTCACGTGGAGGATGTTGGTCCAGTTGACTAGGCATATGCTGTGTCACCTGAGTCATGAGATGCCTTTGTGTGTATAAATACATGGTGAAAAATGTCATGACATGCTAGGTTTATTGGCAACAAGCCAACCGCATGACTGGGTTTACAAAGAGAATCCCAGAGAAGCTGCATCTTTCACATGTGGGAGGATTCACCACCTAAAGCCAGGATCAAACTACACGACTTTTTTCATCGTTCACGATGGTCATATGTCACATTAACAGAAATTGTGTCATAAAATCGTACGGTGTCGTGTTACTCGCGAGTGGTCACACTACAAGGATTGCACCAGACAGACAACCGTCTGATCGTCGCGGGGTGTCGCAAAAGACAACGCGAAACGGGAGGCGGGACAAGCAGCTGTCAATCAGTCACTTGGTTTGAAGTCTCTGAATTGACTGTTTGGGTCACTTATGAAATGGAAAGTGGACGGAGACATCAGTTCCCTCCATTATTGTGACCAACATGACCTGTTTGTGTGTATTCTGCCTGTTCCAGTTGTTCTGTGGAGCGGGTTTTCAGTTGTAACTAAACAGGATTAAATCCACGATGCGCTCAGAAAGACTCGCTGCTCATCTTTGAAAAACAGCTTTGAAAGAGAGAAACTGGGCTCTGATCGGCGCCGTTGCTTCCACCAGGTGCATCACGCACCGCGCGTAGGACGCCCGGTGCCAAGCGAAGCCAAAACCATCAGTCTGACCACAGTCTGCTGCCATGAGACCAAAGTCCAGCCGACCCAGTGACGCTACTTTTAAAAAACTGGCATAAAGTGAAATAAAGTGTCTTGTTCTATACGAACGCATACGGGTGCGTCCTCACGTCATTCACTAAACTCCATCAGTTCAGAGCGCATGCTGGAAACCATGGCAACCACATGAAATCACACACGCATGATAAACTGAGAGCTGCGCAGTGCACAGCAGCATCGCTGTGTCTATTCATTTCATTTCATTTCATTTCATTCTGCATCCAGTAGGTGTGTTCAGAGGGTTAATTAGCTTTGATGATCACGCGTAAAGTGGATAGTTACGGCTGAGTGCACGAGCGCGCATGGGTGTCATATTTGCTCATCTCATTGAGCGCAATGTCTGTTATGTTGCGGTGTTTTTATTTAAACAAAGTGATTTTTCTGTGATTTTGTCATTGATTTATTTGAGAGCGTCACATTCGTGCACGTTTGGACCTGCTGTGAACTCCTGTTGACTATTACTATTACTGATAGAACACATATATCGTGTGGTTATGTTTCGAGTTAATAAAGTAATGTTTTATTCAAGAGAGATACACCCTTTTGAATGTTCGTGGAGGTTTAACACTGTTGAAAATAAATTTGGCACACCCAGTCTTGCTTTTCTTTTCTTTTTTTTCTGGAGTAAACTGATGCCACAGCTCCATAAACCTCTCCACGCTCCACCGGAGCGGGACTGCGTCTCTCCTCCTTTCCTCCACTGTTATTTGTGTACCGGCGCACCTGAGCGTCTCTCTGGTAGAGGCGAAAGGCGCACTGTCCTCCTATTGGTCAATATGAAGGGACATGTCGTGGGACGTGTCACACTACACGGACAAAACCAAAAAATTCTGACACGCCAGTCTTTCTGCGTCGTGGTCATGGAGCGTCGCAGATGCCAAATCGCCAATTGCTGATTGTGTCACATTACACGGAGCGAAGACACGACGTTCTGCGACCCGACGACGCAGAATCGTGCACGACAGTGAGCGACTGTCTGCGACGCCTCCGTCGGGCCAAAATCGGGCTAAATTCGTGTAGTTTGGACCAGGCTTAAGACATTTACTTATTTATCTATCGATTGATTGATTTTGCTGATAATATTCATTTTCACATCCAAGACTGCATTTTGTACTCAAATTTTTCTACACAACTGTATGTAGCTGCTTTTATCCAAATCCTTCCACCGCTGATCATGAAGGGACATCGTGGTTATATCAGCACTCCACTCTCTGACCACTTCTGAGGTCAACAAGGATACAATTACCGAACAGTGTGAGCACTATGAAGTAGATGGATGACCACATGCCGTACTGAACGCCTCCCTGCGATCGAATCCCGTTATACATCACCTCGTTCCAGTCCTCGCCAGTTAAAATCTGAAGGTTATTACAGGCACAGAATATTTCATCATAGATTTAACATAACATCGGCCTAAAAATACACCAAATGGGAGACGCCCCCCCCCTGTCTGCCAACGATATAGCATTAATAAGCATTGCAAGATAATAATTACTATGTATGCTGATCAAAATACTCTTTCACAGGGCAGTCGGTTAGAAGCACATCTGATGTGGACTTGCTCACGTTTCCCTTGTCTGATATTCATGTGCGCATATGTGTGCTTGGATGTGTGGGATGATAGCGGAGGCAGGGGGCGGAGAGCGATTGAGCAGAGTTGTTTAATCTGCGCCCGGGGTGAGAAATATCCCAGGGTGTAATGTGTCATGGAGAGCAGGCAGGATGAGGGGATCTGTGGGAGCCAAACCTGAAACACTGTCATGATGGCAGCTGGAAACGTGTCAAAGTTGGTGGGAGTGTAATCTTCAAAGATGAACCTAAAGGGAAAGCAGATAGAGAGTAGGGTCAGATATGACCAAGGAAAAAAATAAGAGGAGGAAGGAGAGGCGGGGGAAGATGCAGAGAGCTATTTTCATCCGGAAACACTGTTTCCTCTCCTGTTCGTCAAAGATGCCTCTGAAGAAGACAACAGCAGGATCATGCATGTTAAAACTAAACCAGAGCAGATATTTGCTGGTAATAACTGAGGATGAGGGGTGTGTGCACATACCTCCCTCCAAAAAGCTGCATCCCCAGAAGAGCAAACACCACAGTGAAGAGGAAAAGAAGGAAAAGCAGGCTGATGATGGACTTCATGGAGCTCATAAGAGATACAACCAGGTTTCTGAGAGAGGACCAGTACCTGGCAAAAAGAAAAAAGCCTTTTTGGGTCTTTTCCAACAGAGATCTGCAGAAATTAAACATCAACAACTCTAAATGTCTTTTTATGAGCAATCTGCCCCCTACTCACTTGGTAATCTTGAAAATTCTCAGAAGTCTCAGCGCTCTCAGAACACTGATACCAAATGACATCCCGGGCCTGAAGAAGCCCCAAACCACCTCAAATATGCTGCCAACAATGACCTGCAAAACATGGCACACATCTAGAGTTATCTCTGTACTGCTAATCTCAATTGTTTTATTGCCAACTGGTTTAAATGACTGATTGATATTCCAGAAGGAAATACATAAAACTGCAGCAATTTATTAATTTAAGTGATGAATTACAGCTTTATTAAAACGATTAGGTGCCCTGGAATCCTTATTTTGCCCCAGAACATAACCTTTGTTGTCTATGATGTACAACATATTGTTTTAATCTTTTCTGGTGTTTGATGGAGTTAGAACGACACATTAAGGACCTCACCCCACAGTCAAAGCAGTTGAAAGATGAGTGGAAATAGAGCCGGAAACCCAGGCCGTACAGTTTTAGAAACATCTCAGCCAGAAACAGCCCAAGGAAAACAAACTCAGCATAGTCTGGAGATTAAAAGAAAATAACACAAAAATGGCAAAAATTGAAAGGAGACAGCCAAAAACATTGCATTTATAAATCATGAACTAAATTAGTTTGTAAAATGTAAAAAAATTAAAGAACCATTTGCGAGCGAAACCCACAGAGGAAGATGGTGAGCCAGTCAGGCTGGTCGTGGTGCACGATGGCCACGCAGATGGTATTGAGAGCCACCAGACTGAGAACCATCAAGTAGAAAGTATCTGTTTTCACCATGCGGCGGATAGAAATGCGTAACATGCGCTCTTTACGTCGCAGATAGGCAGCTGGGCCACGGCGACCACTGCGAAAGTATATTCTTGATCGCGACATGCCTGAAACAAAACCACTGAATAAATGACAAGCACTTCATACTCAGAAAGTGGAAAGAGAAAGGTTAGGTAAATGCAGGTGAACATAATCAGTAAGTAACTAAAGAGCTCAGACTTGACCAGTAAAGCAAAGATTGTTTTAAGTGCCAGCCGTGGGTCTGTGGAAGTCTGTTTAAAAATCATATGGCTTAAGGGCCCCACTGTGCTGTATTTTTCACATTTTACTTCATAATGTGCCAATCCAGTGTAGAAAAGGGTCTAAAACACATATCCTGTCATATTCTTTCGGCTTAGTCAACATTTCAGGTATTTAGATTAAAACAATTATCAATTTCTGAACTGCAGAAACATAAATCTAAGAGTTTAGTTCAAATTTGCTTTATTGGCATAAATGTTACAACATTAAAGATATAAAGATATGACACAGTGATGCAATGTGGTAGCAAAGTGCAGTCAGTCATTCATTAATGGAGAGTTTGTGCAGGTGGTTGCATGTAGGAATTCTTTCTCTGGGGCCAACAATCATGTGCTGGCTCCTTGGCTGATGCTCATCCATGAAAACTTTAAGGAGCCCTGCTGTAATGAAAGGCAGAATCAGCCTAAAGTAAAACTGGGAAGCATTTCACTCACTGGCAGCAGACATTTCTGCGTACTTGTCGTCCCCGGCGCTCCTCTTCGTGCACCAGTTTTCTTACTCGCTCTCTTGAGCACTGGAACATGTTTCACAAAAAAAACTCAACTTTATTCAGTTTCTGAATTTCAAATAATAAGAAATAGAAATAAAAACAAGAAAATTTAGTAACTCCTTCAGACTCAGTTAGTAAACAAGTCATGACTGCTCCTAGATTTAATGGTCGTGTTCTTATCATGATAGAGAAAACCCAAACGTAAAATCATGAGAAAATTTAATTCTGTCATCATTACACAATATATTCATCAGTTCCTATTAAGATATAGGAATGTGTTCAAATCTGTCGCTATCTAGAAAGAAAAAAGGTTGTTTTTTTATGGTTAATGTTTAGTTTAGCTTAGTTTATTAATTTTGCACAACCATTTTGTTAAAATAATAAACAATTCATTATGATTAAAATGTGCAAGGGAGAGGTAAGAAACCCAAGATGGGCTTATTTGAAAACCTCACCCATAGAAAGTACATTCAAATACAAATTTGTTACAAAAAGATAAAGGGGAAAAGATGGTCAAGTAATTATACAATGAGATATAAGTACCTCTAGTTTAATATTTATGGAGCAAAGATGCAATAAAGTGGTTAACATTTTAACTAAAACATAACCAGATGCAGTTCCTAAGATGAGAGAACTCACCATCTAACGGTGATCTCCCTGAATTTTTGTTTTCTTCAGCAAGCATGACTTCCTCTGTAATACAAAAAAATAAAAAATCAGTTACACACAAAGCACAATTCAAAGAACCAGACATGGAAATGCAAAGTTGAAATGTTTAGGATGTCTCCAAATATTTGGAGTGTGCTGCTCTGAGAGGGCAGTGTGACCCCCTTTAAAGACAGAACTCATTCTCTCATACATATCTCACAGTGTTCCCTCCCCTTCTTCCCACACGCTCCCACATCCATGCACACATAAATATGCACACACATGCGTGTAAACACGCAAGTGCATGTGCGCATTCATCCATGCACACAAATTTAAGTCAGTGAGTCAGTATCACCTTTCCCTCACCCTCTGCTTGCGTGGGAGACAAGCAGTGTAGATTGCCATTACAGCAATGCGTGCTTGAGTTTCTCAACTCAACTCTACAGAAGATCCCAAACTCTGACAGAGTCTGAAGCAGAGCAATCACTTTTCAAAATGGATAAAAGCCAGGAAATTTCATACATTGTGTCAGTTTTCAGAGTAGAGCTGCGTTTTATTCCAATATCACAGATTAAGGAGAAAAATAAATCAGCTGTGTTTATAAAGATGAATAATTATCGCATCTTGTTTAATCTCTACAGAACAGGGGGTTAAAAACAACCATTTGCAGCTTAATAGGGAACACATGTTTTTCTGTTTTCATAGGTTTACAAGCTGACAGGAACTGGCCCTGATTCTGACCTATCTTATGATCAATCAAGCCCAGGATTTGAAATATAGGGGTGCAAAGAAGAGCTTGGCACCTAGGTAAGCTCCCCTGAAAAACTCACCTTATATGTCCTTTTACTTTCCACAACATTCCTTGGTGTTTATTAGATGAAAATAGTAACATTAACTTTGCAGAATTGTGTTTTCATCTGATACATTACATTTTCACAGGTGATCCATTCCATTTCTTTCAGCAACGCAGCATTGTTTCTTTGTTGGGTGACGTAAACCACCCAATCTGTAATCACTTCATTTTCTGTCTTTTTTCAGTTATTAAAAGAACTTCCCCTCTTTACATGAGATGTTTCTGATTGTATCAACTGCATACTGTAGCAGAGGAATGATATTATCAGTAGTGCTGCTGTGCACTAACATATATGTGTATACACAAAGTGGCTCCCCCAAAACCCTCTGTGTAAATCAAGCTCTCATGGAGACATTTAGAAAATCACATTTAAAGTGCTGATGACATGATTTTGACATTTTTTGCCATGTTTTATAGACCAAAACATTCTTCATGATAAAACAGAAATGGGGAAATGGGGGCGCCTTTATGAGGAAACATCGCTGCATTTCAGCACATCTGACCAGACGGTGACGCTGTTCACAGAAATGGGACGTGATGTTACGAGGAGACGCTCTGCACTGCTGTCAATACAGATTTTAATAGGTTTATTGTAGTTTTTAAGTTACTTTTCCAGTTTTACAGACAGACAGTCGGCTCAGCCTTCTGTTGTATTGCCAGTTAATGTTTCAAAGCTCAAGAAAGGTGTTAGCTTATTTACATTTCCTACAGATCTTAAATACATTCGAAGAGGAAAAAATAGGTGTCTCTGACCAGTTTAGAAGTGGTAGCCCTCTGCCAGCAAAATTTCCGTGTGCAGACACGATTTACTGAACATAATGAGACTTTTAACACATGGAACTGCAGTCGTCTGCTGGAATATTCTTCTTTCACCAGCGTTTGTTACACAAAGCTGTGATGTCCAGCTATGAATAAAGACAGTTGCTCCTCAGGTCTTCATGGGTCTTCTCGGGCATCACAGGACTTTTTCTGGCTGCTTCAAAAAATGAATCCTTCCCTCCATTTCCATCTTTGTAAACAGGAACAATTTAAAACTTGACTGGAACCATGTAAGTTGTTTTCATTTTTAAAGGCTAATTATAAGCCGCAAGTTAGTCCCGGGCTATCGGTTAGCCGCAAGCTAATTGTTAGTCATGGCTGTCTCTCCACTTCCATTCCTAACTTGGTGCAGGTCTGAGCAGCTTTTCAAAAGTTGTGGGTCCGCTTGGTGCTGTTCTGGCTCCACTCCTTACAGTACTCAGTCTGCTCGGTGTGGGTCTTGCATGCTGGAGCTGAACCTAGTGGACTGGGCTCTGTTATTAGGTCTTGGAGCTGACTTGCAGTTCTAAAGTCCGGTTGTAACCTGTAAGGTCTGATGTCTCCATATTTCTCAGCATCATCACACTCTTCTGAACTGGGTGATGATCTCACCACACAAACCAGTTCCAATCTAGCTGTTCTGGAGCCATCTTTCATGTTTTCCATCACTTGGATTATACATATAAATCAATGAGCTGACCGCTCTCTGCTTCTACCTATGATGGTGTGTCATGGAGAGGCTAATTGCTAATGGCTAGCAAGCTAGGCCTTTTAAACATCGGATATGTCTGAATGACTTCTAACTGGACAGAACTACTTATTTTGTTTTGTTGTATTGTTGTATTGCAAAATTACTTGAAGTTAAGGTCGTGTCATCAGCACTTTAAGTTACAATTATGTACTGAACATGGAGTTGAAGGTCAGATTTTCGAGCCTTGCTATCAGGGTATTCACATCTGAATAAGTGCAAATCATCAAATAATGAAGTAGCATCTCACTGAGACCTGGGGGAAAGTGGAGTTGGATCATCCAACTTTGTTCATAATCTTACATCTGTATGAGTCATGTCCACTAACTCCTAATCTGGTCCCCAACTCCAAACCTAATCAGTTAAACTGGATAACTGATTAGGTGAAAGACAATTTGGTGGATCCTTAAAGCAACCATTTTTGGTTATTTTTGAGTGTGGGTGTTGATTCAAATTGGCAACCGCTATATAGCTGGGTTTCCCCGTCTACTAACATTGGCAGTTGCGCTCACAACCAGGGGGCAAAAAGCCTGTGTTTTGTACTGCAGTCTATGGCCAAACACACACTCATATCATTCATAAAAATGTAAAGTAGCCTGACGAAACTAACAGAGATTGTTGTGTTTTAAATTATATTGTATAAATCTGTATTTTAATGACAAATAAAAAAACACAGACTCAGTGTTGCTGTTTTTTCTTTCTATTACCATTACACTAACTTGGCAAGGGAGTCATCACCCGGAAATGACCGAAATGGCATTTTTCTTGTTAAAACATGGATATTATTCATGTTGGAACTCATTTGAAATTTGCCTGAAAAACTTGAGTTAGAAAGCGGCTTAAACTTTGTTTAGACTCTTTGTTAAAACCAAAATAGGCCACAACAGTCTGCTTTCTACAGCAGGTTTAGCTCCGGTGTCTTCACCAACTCCATGCAGGAGCAACTTTCACTAGTTTGGGATTAAACCAGGCAAAGACGACATTAACACCACGTTTAGAAAGGAGGCGATTCCAACACACAGAGCCACAGTGTGTACAGTTTACAGTGTTATGATGCAGCGCGAGCCGTGAACTGATAAACGACTGATCGTGGCCGTGATATTTATATTGTTTTAGTACCAGTCTCCCAACTACAAGACGGGAATAATTTCTGCCACTGCAGTGGATTAATCCGACATGGTGACCATGGTGAAAGACTAAATAAATCATATAGCCTGAATCTGCATAAGTTATCCAAAAGGGTTTTCTGAAGACTCCCACTGTCCTGTTATCACCATTTTTAACTGTTTACATGCATTAACATCATGATTTTTGCAACCAAACAAATACCAGGACTCAAACATTATATTTCCCCGACACTTTCACGTCATATCTTGACCTCATCTGCATTAAAAGTCGAGTCTTGCATGTAAAACACAAGTCGTCCCATAGCTCAATAATGCTTTTCCTGTGTTTTCTTGCCCCCTGGTTGCACGCGACTCCTATCTGTGACGTTGCTCGGAAACTCATCTATACACTTCAGAAGTCCTATAACTGTTTCTGTCATCTGTAACTAAGTTAAAGTGTTTTTGGAGGTTCTGCACACCATGTCATCACATTGTCTTCATGTCTTTTTCAGAAAATGTTGGATGCTCTGAATCATGGGCCTTCTCCATCACTAGTGAAATTTATTTAACTTGTTTTCAAATATACCGAACAATTCACTTAGTCAATCTTTCGAACCCTACGGGACAGTTTTTCTTTCACTGAGAACTCTTTTGATTACTTGCTTTGTATCAACAAAAAGCTGTAATTCCTGGCTAAGCCACACTCCCTCCACTCACTTGGACAATCAACATTCGGTGACAGGCGCTATGTGACGTCTCAGGAGATAAACGCAAGATCAGATAGAGAGACCATGACAAGATAAATAAAAAAACAAAACAAAAAAAAAACATTGCTCACAAGTCTGAAACTGCGAGTCAAAATCAAGCAAGTCTCTGGAATGCGACGAGTGTGCGCTCCCTCAGTTTCTTTCACAAACAACTGCACGGCTGCTGTTGTTGTGCCAAAAAAATGACTGTCTGTCAAAAACTGATTTAACAGTCTCGGGAGCGGAGTAGAGTCTGGCTGCAGCTTGGAAAAGGAAAAGCTTGGAAAAGCATAATTGAGCTATGGGACGACTTGTGTTTTACATGCAAGACTCGACTTTTAATGCATATGAGGTCAAGATATGACGTGAAAGTGTCGGGGAAATATAATGTTTGAGTCCATTACCGAAGTTGCTATGTACCATTACCGAAGTACAAAAACTAGCACGTTTGGCTAGAATTAGCTAACTTAAACTGACATTAGGGTGTTAAAGATAACCTCATATTTTTTTCCAGCAAAGTGACAATATGTTGTCTCAAATACGATGTTGCCTTACCTCGTCTCTATATTTTCTCTTTTAATCTTAAATGTTTTTAATGTTTTTAATTTTAGATCCTGCTTCTACATTTTGTTCTTAATTTTTTTCCCTTTTGAACCCCGTTGTAATGCTGATAATGTTTTATGTAAAGCACTTTGAATTGTCCTGTACATGAAATGTGCTAAACAAATAAACTTGCCTTGCCTTAAATTAGATCAGATGTAAACATCCTTTTTTAAATTTTATCCACGTTCAGTTGATGTTGTGGCCACATAACTTTATCCAAAGCAGACACTTTCTTGTTTGAGACGTGGCTTGGGACAGGGCAAAAAATACACCCCGTCGCCCAGCCTCTCAGGATACCTAGTGTCAGAGTTGCATGTACCCCATGCACACCGTTTGACCATTTTAAAAAAAGAAAAGAAAAAGAAAACACATAAAGACACATAAAAACTAACAAAAACGGACTAACTTCAATGCATTTCAATGGACGTTCAAGCAGCCCGAGTCCGAGTGCATTGACTTAGCTGTGCGCACTGTGATTGGCTCATCGTGTTTGGGGGTGTGGTTTAGCCATAGATCAAATTGGATATAAATACCATCATATCAAAGCTGAGCATTGACCCTTCCAGTCCATATTCATTGGGGGATTATAAAGCAAGCTGCAATTTGAATGTCCTTTAATATGAAGCCAACAAGTGTCAGTGTTCAAGTGTTTTTAGGTCAGATAAAGAACTGTCAGTGTGTTTCTGTAAAATAACTTATATAGACTGCGTTTGCACAGTTGGTTGTTTTCAGTCATAAAACCAGAACATCTGGATGAGAAATACACCAAATGTCTGGTGAACTTGAATTTAGGGCAGCTATATTTTTTAAAGTAACTCTTCCACAACCAGAAAATAACACATTCCACTCAGCATCATCAGTCCATCTATAAAAGTAATCCTGTGAATAAACTGAAATATGAGATGTGAAGTGAGTCTGCAGCCCAGTACCTGCCCTGTCTATCCAGGCTCGGTAGCCGTTCAGTTCTCTTTCCACTTGCTGCTGCCGACGTAGCTTCATGAACGCTCTCCGATTCTCCACCCTCTCCCTCTCCTTGGCAAATTCTCTGAAGAGAGAGCAATAAAAACAACTGTCATACCCCCTTAATAGTCATCAAGAGACACTTTTTTTTGTACACACGGGAGGAGACACACTCACCCAGAAAGAACACCCAAAACTAGATTCAAGACAAAGAATGAGCCAATAATGATGAGAGGAATGAAGTACATCCAGTTCCATGTAAGACCCAAGGCATCGTTGGTCTGCAGTCCATAAGATTAACATCATTAAGCAGCAGTAATCAGAAAGATTTGCTTTATAGTTTATTCATTGTCTGAGTACTTGAGCTCACATTGTAGAGCACGGCCGTCCATCCCTCCATGGTGATGCACTGGAAGACCGTGAGAACAGCAAACAGGATGTTGTCAAACTGCGTGATGCCATCATTGGGCCCAATCCAGGTATCATTGCAGTCATATTTCTCCGGACACTTCCTCACGCCACATGCAAATGCCAGCTCTGATGAGTCAACGGTCTCATTATCTACAAAAATATAACATAACTGTTATGTATGTTGCACTGAAATGAATCCTTAATGTCCACACTAACAAGTCCACAGTGGCTAATTTCACTGACTTCACTGTGGCCACCAGGGATTTTTCTAAAATAACAAACAAGGAAACAATTTTAGACTTAGATGTACTCTCAGATGCAGAAGTGTTAAAAGAGTAGTTTAACTTTTGAGACATTTTTCTTTTGTACAGGAGAGTTGGAGGAAACAGATCAATATCAATCTCAGCTGAAGCCAGCCGATGCTATTATTAGACTGGAAACAGGGGGGTAAAGTAGAAGAACTGTGTAAAGAAACCAGCATCAGTAAATCCCACTGATACCACGGTATTGTATATCTAGCTTGTTTACAACCACAAATTGTCAAATTTCATGCTTTGCTTGTGTACCAATTAAGCAAACGAGATATGAAATGTTTGTAAGCTTTACACGCGCTGGCAGGTGGATTTTGTTACCTGTGGTCCGCTCCAGGGTTTCTGTTTAAAATATTTTTTATTAAACTGATGTACATGGCTTTGGGTGACTTACTTGACAGCTGGGAAAGACACCAGTGCTTTTCTTTAACAACAACTAGATACGAAATAAATGATATAACTGTATTGTGCACCCTGTGGTCCTCCATTAAAAATCTATCAAGATTTTAGTTTCCTTGCATGAATGTTTGACCATCACTGTGAAGTTTAACATTAAATTATACATCTATCATGAAATCTTGAGATTAGTCCTCTTCTGGAAATAGGACCCATTTTAAAACTTCAGCAACTTTTGAGTGATATAAAGTATTTTTACATGTTTTAGAAATATGTCTAACTAATAAAAACATCTCTAGGGACCAGTGTAGAATAAGGGGTTGGGTAGATTTATTTTCCCTCTGTTGAACATAGTCAGTTTATTTAAGGGGGTTTCCTCTCAGTCCATCTTAGAACTGTGTCGAGCAATGACAGTAAATGCTGTGGTGTGGCGTGTGATTACAGAGCGTTGTTGACTAATTAAGCAGTAGCTAAATCAGCCAGCAACAACCCTAATAATACCTCAGAGCTCAGTGCTACTGTAATCTGTGAAGCCCTCAAACAAAGATATTCACACCCTCTATTTGAGAAAATTGAGTAAACCACTTGTTTAGTGTACATGCCTGAGAATTAGTCTGAGTCAGTCATAAATAATAAAAAACAAAACAAATATATTGATTTAGTCTGTGCCCAAGGTTCACAGCAGATACCCAAACTAAAATTCATCCAAGCATTTTAACTCTGAACCATTATAAAGACTTTTTTTGTTCCTAATTATTTATTTTCACTGTTGATCTCACCGAGAATTTCATCTGATGGCAGGCAGGTTTGGTGAAGCTTCCCGCTGTAGAACTCCAGACCAATGATTGCAAACATGAGGATGGCAAAGAACAAGAGCAGGCCGATCTGTAGCAGTGGGATCATGGCCTTCATGATGGACTTCAGCACAATCTGCAAGCCTGAAAGTAGTGAGAAAGAAACAGACACACTTATAGGTTTTTTTGTTAATGTTTTTAGACAACTACTGTATAATTTCTGCTCACCTAAATGCGTTGCTTTCTTTAATGAAAGATCCTTAAAAGCATACAAAATAGTATTTTAACTTGTAGCCTCCAGTTCTGCCTCAGTAGGAATTATATCAAGTTTAATGAAAGAAAATGTAGTCCTTGGTAGATGGGAGTAATAAGTTTCAGGTACAGGACAAAACTTTATATAAATATTTGAATATGCAGACAAAAACAGAATATCAATGGTGTTTTGACTCATGCCTATAAGTCTTTTGGACAATTGATGCATTTTATGACACTTTTAACTACTGTAGGTGAAGAATAGCAGGAATTGAGACGGTTCATAGTACTTGTAGTTTATACAGTGTTCCTTGTTTTGGAGAAGGCAATCTCCTATCATGAGGGGAATCATCTGCGCAGTCACTTGTCTGGACAGGTGAAGTGAACAATGATTGATTGAAAAAAATTTAAAAATTGATTTAAAATTTTTTTTTTTGCTAACCTAAACAACAGTTGTCCAAGGTTATTGAGCCAATTTGCAACACAAGAATTACAACACGATTTTAACTAATCTAGAAACATGTGTTATATCATTTCAGCTCCCATCTGTGTTGCAGAAAAGCCAATAAAGGTATTTTGTCACTAATGCAGCTAACTCAGAGAAGAGTTTAATCCAAGATGCTACACATGATTATGTTTAAGTTAAAAGGACTCAAATATAACTACAAATATATCCCAAAGAAGATCCAGGTAGTCAGCTGTGTGAAAATGCTGCAATATCAACCTGAATGCTGGAGAAATGAATCCTCCGATTTCATACAGAATAGTGGTTCGGTTGATTTTATTTATGCTCATATCTTGCAACAGCAGCTTGTGGTTAGAGGTCAGCCACTCACTGGGGATCCCAGAGACGAGTTTGAGAGGTCTCAGCACTCGAACAGCCCTCAGGGTCCGAAGGTCGACTGGGATGTTCATGTGGGCACCAGCTGTGGCCAGGATCCTAGTGGACACATATTGTTCAATTTATATTAATTAAAAGTAGTTAGATGAATACTAGACTAACTATTTATCCTTTATATATTTTTTTTTTTTTACCACATCAATGCCATTCTTCTGATTATGGAAACAGAAAAAACTATACAACAGGGACATATATAAACACATCCATTAGCAGCTAAATATGGTACAAAATCTCTCTCTCTGTGGTTTCTGAAAAACTGAATTAAAGGACAGATAAAAAGGCAACAAAGATGCATTAGTGCAGAAGAAATGAGTAGGAAATGAGTAGTTCATTTTAAAATGGGGAGAAAAAAAATCATTCAATAGAGTGATTTGATGTGATGCAGACTGTACAGCCAATGAGGGGTGCAGTACATCCAACCAATGTATCAGACTTGCATGGCAAGAGACAAAAAACACACAGCCACATACACCTGGCAGGCATCTCTACTCACATCTGCCCACGCACACATTGATGTGCCTCCACCTACACACAAACACTGAAAAACAGCAACCGACTGACAGGATCTTACATCAGAAACCACACCTGGATGTTTTGTATATGAAGGGAAAAGCAAAAGAGCTATTTTCAATTAAGAAGTGATCATTCTGTAACAACAATTACATAACTGATGTTATAGCAAAGCCGTAATAGCAAATTACTGTTCTCATTTAGGCTACGTTTTTGTTTTGTTTTTTCAGTGGGACATTAACTGAAATTCAAATATTAAGGCTTTGCCAGATAATAGGGTAAGACCCACAATCGATTTAGAAAATCATGATTTTACAATGTTGTGAAAAGGATCTCAGAAATCAAACCTGAAAATTGTTTTCCAGATTTGCAAATTTCTCTCCTATACACACACATATATTCACACATACATGCAAATATACAAACTTATAAAATCTTTGGACTGTGTTAGGAAGTGTGGGGGAGGGTATATATGAGTGTGATTGTGTGTGATTGTGTGTGCTTGCGTGTGCCGCTGTGTGTGTGTGTGAGAGCAGGGGGTAGAAAGCACATGGCAGAAACTCAAGTGTAAACCCACGCAGAATCTCTCCTGAAAGCAGTGGGAGGGAGAGAGGCCAAGTGAGCGAGTGAATGAGCAAGGCCATGTTCACACTAATGCGGATAAATCTGAAAATGCTCTCAAATGTTCAGAACCTTTTCTAAAAGTTCACTGCGGGTACTGAATGCTGGGCTGGCTGGCTGCTGCTGTTACAATCAATCCTCAAACTGGAAAACATTTCTGGGTCCAGTATTTACAGCGAAGCAACTTTCTTAGACAGGATGCCTTTTTGTCAAAGTGTTGACCAAAGAATCCTTGAACGTCAACATGAAGCGGTAATAATGAAGAAATAAAAACATGCTTTTATTAATTTGCATTAGCTACCCGTAGTTTACATATAAACAGGCTTGACAGCTTGAGCCGTTTGGGGATTTTTTTTTTTTCTAAGCTGAAGCAAGATTATACATTAACAGCAGGAGGAATTTAAAATCATACTAAATATGCAAAGTTTCTCAGGGTTCCAATAAACACCCAGTACAGTGAAAAAAACTCAAGAAATACTACTAAAATCAAATTTTTTTGGGAGGTCACTTTGGGGTAAGTAGTTATTTTCAATATGTATTTGGTCTATGTGGAAATAATTCCCCAGTTCAACCCATTTTTGCCCTCAAAAATACAAATTTCAGTTTAAATGATAAGTACTCCTTTACATGCATGTGTTACATGTATGTATTTTTACATATATCATACTGCATGACAGCATCAGGCCTGGCCACTCCCTCAGCCGTGGTGTGCATAGGGTCATGTACAGTAGGAGCTCCAGTAAGCCTATGGCATCCTTGTGGAGCAACGTACGCAACGAGGGCCAGGTGGGATTCAATCCCACAGACTCCTGGGTGAAAGTCTCACACGCTTACCAGTCAGCCAAAGAAATATCCCTGTCCAAGTAGCCAGGGCACATGATCGATCGGAGGCATAGTGAAAGGACCCCACACTGTCACACTCACAAAGGCATTTGCCAGCACGGCTTTGCACTAGTGTCAATTGAAAATAATGTTAGATTTCAAGAAAATTATTAGTGTCTTCTGAAGTCTGAATACTTTAACTCCCATCTACATCTTATGAAGGACACTTTTTTTTCGGGCGCATTCAGCTTTTTTGATTTGAATCAGAGTCTGTTTGCTCGGAAAGTCCGTTTGGGGGAGTACGCAAACGGGCTCTGATCCGGAACAAACAAGTGGACTCGGTCAGCCTACAAATCTCGATCCGCTTCAAGTGGACCAAATAAGTGGACAACAAACTATTGCTTCCTGCATTTGGTTTAGCATGGCATTGTGGGTAAAACATTGGGCATTGTGGATAAACGCCACTACAACAAACACACGTGTGGGACTGCAGTATACTTTTAAAAATGGCTCATAGACGTGTTCATACTGGGCCCATTGTTGCAACGTATAAATGCAGCATGCTTGCAGAAGATAGAATAAAAAACACAAAACCGCAACGGTTTCATGCTCCATGTGGAGGAAAAGGAAGTTGTGAGAGCCTTCTTGTTCATTACATGTCTTGTCCTCACTTATGGTGGATCTGAATGCAGGACCACCTCTGGAGAGATTGGGAACATTATTCAAAAGGTTTGGCTCGTTTGGCTACGGTGCAATATGAACGCAATCTTGGTCCAAAAGACCGCCCCGAGTTCCCAGTCGGACCGAGTCTACCAGACTATGCTTTGTGAATGTGCCCATAATTTGAAATCATGATGTTTGGTTTAGGCACCAAAACAACTTTGGTTAGGTTTATAAAAGCATCATCGAGTGGGCTAAAAATACTGTATAGCCTTGTAAATCTTGGCCATGTTAAAGGGAATAGCAGACTTCTCTGCTACCTAACAAGCATCGCCTTCATTTATTGTACTGAGCTACTATGTTTCAGTTTCAGTTTCAATAACATTATTTACCCCCAAGGGGCAATTCAGTTTACAGTCTTCAGGTCAGTTTATGAAATGAGACAACAATCACAAACATAGCCAGGGGCGGACTGGGACAAAAATTCAGGCCGGGAATTTGATACCATCCCAGGCCACCTCCACCAAATTAACGCAAAACACTAGAGTGAATTAGGCTGGGCATAATGTAAGACTGTAAAATAATAAAACAAAGGCTCCACATGTGGCCACACACAGCTTTTTGTTTGTTTCCCTGACAAAATAAATATTTGTTGTGCTGCAACAACCTGCATGTAAATCACATAAACTGAAATTCTACTTAATCAACTACAATATGGTTAAATGTGCAGTCTGTACAATTAATCATATTGCAAATTAAAATAATATTACACCATTATCCACCTAAACTTGATACTTAGCTTATTTATAATCTAGCAGGTCCCAGACTAGTTGACTACTGCGTCAGCCATAGTATCATACCATAGATGTGGGTTTATTTTCTGTAACACTCAACAAGTGGAAGTTTTCAACAATGCTCAACCTCTCTGCCTGCGTTTGTGAACTACATGAGCTTCAACAGGACAGCCAGCATGACGGATTATTTATTTAAAACTCAAATGCGACCTGATAGGCCAGGCCACTTTGGCGACCAGGCCACCGGGAAATGTCCCGGTGCTCCTGATGGCCAGTCCACCACTGAACATAGCCATAAAACATAACCCATACACTCTCTCAGTAAAATCAGTAGCTGCCACAGGGCATAAAACATCATGTTGCTAAATCCATTTAAGAAAGGAAGAAAAATTGAAAACCATTACCAGACCATAAGAATAGATAAACAAGGACAATGCCTGTCTGGCCAGTTTTACTACCTACCATCAGCAATGTTAATAAGTGTGATGGCAACATGGATAAATGAGTTTTCATATCTGTTCGTTTTCCTAGGGCACAAGGACACTATTTAATTAAAATCCCATGCAAAGCTACAAAACACTTTATTCCAGTTTCCTCCAATTATTCTTTGGGCTGAAGCACATTATCACATGCAAAAAATAAAACATCTCGTTACACCTGTTTAGCATGAACATTTTGTTACCATTCGTGTGACACTACTAGCATACCCATGGAAGAAAACATACAGTATGACGTTACTTTTATTTTGCATGTGTAAAATCAAATAACCTCAAAACATATTTAGTGCAAAAGACTAAATATGTAAACATGACTAAATATGTATCTATTGTATATCCACAACTGACTGGCATTTCAAGGGAAACTTGTGGCATATGTGATGTTCCAGAAGAAGAAATTACACACAAAAAAAGTCTGAAATAGTATTTATAGATCTATAGTTCTGTCATTTTTCAAGGCTTTATAGCACATAATTATACATCAGTCAGGATACTCTATAGACTTTGGTTTGACATGGTTTCCATAGCTTCATTTTGTGCATGTGTCACAAGGGTTTCTACAGAAAACAGGGGCCATAGCTGCGCTGCTGTGTCTATACTATTACAATGACAGCACAGCAGGCATGAAATATAATCAGACTACAAAAAACTGTCTTATAGACATAAATTTAGAATTTTTGTGTTATAAGTATATATGTTATAAAGATGCCAAATTATCACTACAACCTAGTGCAGTAAAGTTTTTGTGAGCATGTAAGCATATCAAGCTAGTTGGTGTCAGACAAAGAGATGACACAGTGAGAGACATTGAAAATGAGAGCGAACACAGAAGTGGGAGTCTGAGGAAATAGCTTTTAAACCAAACACCCTGAACAAAAGCCGACAGCTGCAGCAGCTCCTCCAAGGCTGCACTCTGAGGACAAACAATTCAGAAAAAAACTCTCAAAATTAAAGCAAATATTTTTTTTCTGTTTGTGGTAGCTCATGAATCATCCTTACACATACACACGCACAAAGGTCACTTTCTGTGGTTCATTTAGACCAATTTTGTCCAGTAGAAACAAGGTTCAATGAAAAATTATTGAGGATTGTTGTTGATGGAACCAAAAATCTTAGTGTGAATATACAGTACTTTTATAAAACAAATTTATAACACTCTTTAGATCAGAAATTAAAGTGTTTGTCATCCTCAAAATTACTCATCCCTCCAATTAAAAAATACTAAATTCACAATAGTTATTCAATAACAGGAAACTAGTATATGTATGCACTATATGTATGTACACACACACACACATATATATATACACACACACACACATATATATATATATATATATATATATATATATATATTTATAGTTTCCTGTTATTGTATATGCAAAAAGGGTAAAGATTTTTTACTCTTTTTGCATAATGATGTAAATCACTATAAGCTACTATCTTACATTTAGTTTTTGTCCCGTTGTGGCCTTCTTAAGGCCTGTTTATACTTGATACAGAAGAAGGATATGCAGACAGACGGACAGTTTCGTCCGTTGTCTGCGTCAGTTACGTTACGTATGCAGGCAGCCACGCAGGGCGACGCATGAAGCAGATGTCGCCATTTACGTATGTAAGGGAGCATAAATGGACCTTTATAGTAATATTGTTTTAATGTTGTAATGTTTCTGTGGTCATGTTTTGTCTTGTTGGTTTGTTTTTTTGTTTTGTTGTGGTTTGTTTTATTATTGTTTTTTTTTTGTGTGTGTGTGTGTGTATTGTTTTAAATATGTTTTCTATGTTGAACTTTTGTTTTGCTTGTGTTGGACCCCCTCGAAAACAAGACGGCTCATCTCAAGGGGCTTCTCCAAATAAAGAAATTTCATACATATATATATAGATATACATATAGAGATATATAGAGAGAGATATATATCGGGATTCAGTCCTGGGTCATCTTTTATGTGATCTCTACACACTTCCATTAGCTACAGTAGCTTTACCAATCTTTTCTATCAAGACAACCTTTTTCATTTTTTGGTTAAGGAAAAGTAGTGGCAATTAGTTCAATGATTAAGGTAAATTCATGATTAAGAATCCTGATATTGTAATTTTCCATAGTCGCATTAACTCAAAGGTTGTGGCATTAGTGCATTCATATGACTGTATTTCATCGTGTTGTTTATAGATACCAATCTCAAATAAATTATGATTATATATAAATATCTAGGTATTAAAAGAGGAAGCATTTAACAAAAAAAGCTAGAGAAACATTTATGGACAACATGGAACTACTGTCATCTCCAGCGTGCCAAGTGTTGTGCTTCTGAGTTTCATGGTTCCAAGACGTCATGTTATATTGATCAGGAAATGAATTTAACCATGGGCACTCATTTTAATGTAGTAGCATGATAACCAAATTGTGGTAATATCATAATAACACACAAACACTACTCATTTAATGACAATATTGGATGAACTGTTCTATGGTTATCAACTACTACTCATGGATAAATTTGAGATTTTTTGAGATTATTCTGTCATCTGTTGTTGTTTGGCAGAGTCATTACAACAAAAGTCTCTTAAATCAGCTGCTTAAAGTGCATGCAAACAATGGGCTGTCATTTACTTTGTGTACATGCATTTTCACATATTTCAGCTTTCAAAGAAGTTTAGCTTGTAGCTATCAACTTCTAGCTTGCTCCTGCACCAATGAGGTGAGAATTATGATGCTTAAAAGGAAAGCAGTGGATTGGACTGGTGCTGGAAATGATAGCAATCATCAGTCATGAGGCCAGGCACACCATCATTTGGGCAATTTGATTGGCTAGCACCTCTTCTACTACTTGATAAAGCTGAACTCTTTTCAACTTTCCACTACAAGCTACCATACTGAGGCAAACCAATGAACCCAGAATTCATTTTAAACACAAGATGTAATTTCTAATCAAAATGAATTAAAAGCTAGACTACTGAAACATGTTTGCATAAATCTGATACTGATGGCCTCAAAATACAGTTTTTCCATAATCTGAGCCTCTCTGTCGTACATCTACTCTTACAATGTTTTTTCTGGCTTAAACTTCCAGCTCATTTCTTTTCACACTTTAATTGTTTTGATACAAAAATGAATCAACTTTAGGCCTAAAAGAAATGAAAACTAATAAAATCTGGTGGCAACTTCTCATGTCACCATTTGAGCAAAGCCATCACTAAGATTTTCTGACATGAAACAGTGAAATACACACCAATATATTACTTTAAAGATTCAACTAAGCTACAGCGAGGTCATGTTCATAAAAACAAGCTCATTTAAGGGAAGCACTGTTTCAATGTATTGTACTAAACTGGCTCTGGAGAGTGAATTCATTACATGCACAGAATTCAGCCTCTCCCACACATCTCCACCTACACGAAGAACGCCACCAAAAACTACAGTAATCACCAGCATCACGTTGCTCACCATCCCAGCACAGATCTACAGATGGAAATGCACAGCTGAATCAACATTAACATAATGCATCAGCGAATTAATGGTGTTGAATTAAGTCTGGAAAAACATAAGTAATGCTTTAAAAGTCAAAATTTAAACTCTCTTTATTTACTATTAGTCATAACGATGAAGGAAGCTTTCCACCTATGTGTCCAACAAATTTCCTGCTGTGAGAGAAGGTTTCATGCAGTTAACCTCAAGATTTTTGGTGCACATGGGAACAAGCAGCAGAGAGATTCTCCAGCATTCTTAGGTGTCCTGGTGTTAAAAATATTTTATTTAGCTTGACATTTATGCCAACAGTCTTTTAAACTGAGGTAAATGATTTTTATTATCAGGCAGCAGGATTATCCCAAAGTCTGCGCAATAGTGGGCACATGTAATTCCACTTAGCGATACTTAAAGCAATGTGTTTGAAGCCATGATGAGTTGGCTTTGACCAGTAAACATCCTACATTGGTCGTAACAGGTTTTAGATGCGGATTGACAACAGAAACTCCTAAATAAGATGTGGCAGCATTAACTTATATTGTTGAACGGAATTTCTCATGTACAGTGTGGAGAGATGCTGATGGAAATGCAAACAAAGTTTTGCTTCCTTCTCTTTCAGTTGTTTTTAACATAAGCATAATTTTACTATCTGATTGGCTGAAACCTGCTCATGATATTTACTGACTTGTCTTCGACAACCATCAATTTTTCAAATAGTTTCCAAGGATGAATTCCCAGGTGGTTCTGTGGAACAAATAGATGATATGCCAGGTTGCTTTTGTGGATAGGTTAACATGTAAACACTATTTTGCTTAAGTGGAAACTAAACTAAATAAAGTGAAACTGGAAACTCCAACACTCATTTTATCATGTTATTAAGGTAATGACCTAAAAGGGAATATCTTGACACAACTTGAGTTAGACGGTGAGGGCACAACTTAGAAAAAAGCAAAAAAGCAAATCTTAGAAATAGTTATCTATACTATCCAAGTTTAGGTCATGGTTACCATGGCTTCAGAAAGTACTCAATCAGAACAAGATTAGCTTGAGTCCAGCTGGGGCTGGAGAGCAACACAGGTAAAAAAAACTGTTTTAATCTGAGGGAAACTTTCCTGCTTCACAGAATATGACTCATATTGTATGTGAATTCATTCAAACAACAGTCTGAAAATACAGATTTTCCAACTCAGACCATGTCCCATCAACCTCTCCATCATTCACTAAATTAAGGAAATGAGCCCGTCTAATAATGACTCATTCTTACATGTAAAGAAATTGTACATTTAAAAAAAATAATAGTATGTTCATTTGCCTGTCAAACAGCTCAGAAATCTAGCAATGGATATTCATATAAAACATTAAATACACAAATATATTTGTGTGTTGTGTGCAGTCTGTACTTGCAATATAGTGTAATATTGTTAATGCACAGGTGACAGTTGATGGGGTGGGGAAATAAAAAAATGTTGTTCCCTAATTGGTTAATCCAGCCATGCATGTGTGACTTGTCTCACTCCTGTGCATCTGACGTTGTGCCAGATGGCTAATGAATCACTCCCAACTCCCACCCAGTTTTATTATTCATCCTATCTAAAGAGCAACAATTTTAGCTGATTGTCACACTGCAACAAGGACAAAAGGGAAACCTGATCCTTCATACAACATGATGGGAGGTTGACATATACACACACACTCACATATATACACACTCTTACAGAGAAATGAGTGTCAGCACAGCTGTGTCCAATATCATTAGATCTGTTAAGGGAGTTGTCAGAAATTATCTAAAAACAGAAGTGCCGCAGGTTCACTGGCGAAAATGTGTACCTGTGACCTCAGAAATGGAGTAACAAATGCCAACACACACAAACACACACACACAGTCACTCACACATAAGTCATTAGGGAGACATTTCACTGCTAATCAAAGCATCAAGTCCACCTGTGCCAGTCTGTTTGCCGCAGGATATAATTGACGATTTTAGAATCTGACTGAATTAAATTGGATTGAGGGTAAACTGTTGTAGTTGGGGTCCTTTTGCTACACACTCCTCACTCAGATTAAGAGTTTTAATTGAGCTCCGTGTCCCAACAGATTTGCTTCTAGCAATTCATTAATATGAAATGGAATGAATGCCGCCAGCACTGGCCCAGTGGCCTCAATTTTATTCTCAGGTGGCCTCAACGACACATATGTGTTTTCTTTTAAGTCTGACTTACTTGTACTGTGCCACCAGAGTGAGACTGTGTGTCTGAGTGAGAGTGCCGTATGTTGGAGACAGTGAGTGAAGAGGAGAAGCGGCATATGTTACCGGAAAATGTGTCAGATAGGTGGCGGGAAATCAGGTCGTCTGTTACCAATTCCAGCCACAACTGGAACTACAACACAAGTGAGCTGCAAAAAGTACACAAACTGTGCATTTACTACTGTAAGTGACATGATTTCAGCTGGAACATATGTAGGGCTTCACATCATCGTTTGAGTCTATAGACACCAAAGAAATGTTTAATTTTTAGAAACTGATTAGCATGCCCTCCCCCAAAATATCCAGTTTGATGACCTGCACAAGCTTTCTTTTTTTTTTTAGCTACAGGTAGTTGCAATGATGGAAAATAGTACTAAAGGCTATGCTAGTTTATCGATACCACTATTGGGAATGCTTGCAGATGCAATGCCTGATCAGTGATGTTGAGTGTGGACACAGATGAGACACTAACTCTGCTGCACAGGCTGGTGTTGGCACTCATTAACGGAGATATCCTGAATAATGACTGCTGTGATTACCTGGATGCTGAATTAGGAAGATTAACAATATTCATGCACAAGTGTGTGAACAGCATTATCATGTATTATTTTGTTGGGTTGGAACCAAGTTTTTTTTTTTTTTTTTTTTTTTTGCTTAATGTGTAATTTGGTCCTGAATTTTGCATTCTTAATTGGGTTCCTTAATAGATCAATCTAGGAGAATTCATAGAGGGGTTACAAGACTTAAAGTTTTGTTAAATGTTGTTAAAGAGACTACTTTAATGGATTGAAGTGAGTGCAAAAGGATGACTCCACTGAATTTTCATTTATTTTCCTCAAGTTTTACCAGACTTGTAGCTTAAAAAATCTTATCAAGAATCCAACTGAACGTTGTATTGTTCAGGAGCCCTTTTCACACTGCAGGTTTAAGAAGGGACTCATGCATCTGTGTCCTGTGTGTAAATACAGAGATGAAAAGGGGATTGAGGTCCGTGTGCTAATACTGGATGCCTCCAAGGCTCTGAGGTAGTCACAGAGCCAAACTCAGGTAAAGCTGCAATGTAGCACATCTCTCTTCGCAACAACTATTTTCACTCAGCTGATTCTCGTTTATCTCTGCCATTCAAAAGTCAGCCAGTTTTCATTGAGCATTTATCAATTCTCTTGGCTGCAGCTCCCTTAACCATACAGCATGTAACAAAATCAAAGGTCAATGACAAATATACACGATGTATTTCTAAGAACTATGTTTCTATTGGTATCTAACCGTTTTCACTACAATAACTGTTATGTTTGTATTTTCTAAGAATGTGCTATTTATACTGTATGTACTTGTAGTGGATCCACATACAAGACAGCTGCCACAATTGTGAAACCATTTTCTTTTCCTCTAAAAACAGTGAAACATTTTTTACTACAGTGTCTCTACTGTATATCAGGGGTGTCCAAAGTTGGTCCTCAAAGGCCATTTTAAGCTCCCCTAAGCAAAAATCATCAGATTCATCCCAGTCTTGTGGTAAAACACAGAATAGGGGATTATCACGCTTACCGGAACTTCCCGTTATTTGGGCACTTCCTCTTCCGGGCCATTTTAACAACAGCCGTTCCTGCTCTGTAAATCGGATAAACTCCAAACATACTTAAGTTTTCATTCTAGACTGAAATGATACTAAGGAAGAAGTGGATCAAAGCGATCGATTCGCCGCGGTGAAGGGCCGAACTTTATAATAAAACACACGTTTGTTTGTCGCCGGTGGGGCACAACACCGGCACTTCACAGTATGCTAGCATTAGCCAGCTAGCATTTACTGACGTGCTTAACATTGTGCGTCTTAAAACACACAAACATCTGAAAATCGGGTCTGTACCTCCCCGTTTCCAGTGGAACAACTGGGGACTGCCAAGAAAGGAGACGCTTTCAGATGCTTGTGTGTTTTCAGCCGCACAAAGTTAGGCACGTCATCGAGCTGGCTAATGCTAGCCTGCTAACACGACTGCGCAGTCTGCCGGCCACAAACAAACGTTAGCTGGCTAATGCTAGCATGCCGGTGTTGTGCCCTAATGGCTACAAACAAACATGCTACGTTGTTTTATTATAAAGTTCGGCCCTTCACTCTGGAGAATCACTTTGATCCACTTCTTCCTTAGTATCACTTCAGTCTAGAATCTGTGAAAATTTAAGTAGGGTTGGCGTTTATTCACGTTATCTACGAAGTAAAGCAGGGACATTGAACTGGGCCGGAAGTGGGCCGTCTAAGTGTTTCAAACCAGAAGTTTGGAACACGGAAGCGTGATAATCCCCAATAGTCTATTGGTCCATGGGTACAATTTTTGCTGGGTTTCTTTGGGGGTTCTTTTTTTTTTCCTTTTTCTCATCGAACTGGACTCAAAATGATTACGAAAAAAGAAAAGTACTATTGAAGTAACCCTTACAGATGTTGCATTGTGACACTATTTTTTAATAGGGTAAAATGCTATGCTGCCCTACAAAGGCAAAGAGCAGTAACTACGCTAACATTGAAACTGAGAAAAAAGGCTTCAAAATTTAACACTGCCTATTCAAACGTGTTGTAGATTTGTCATTGACGTAGTGATTTCTCTGAAATGGGGCAAAGTAGGAGCAAGTGGTTCTGTTACAAGATAAAGGATGTGTTAAAAAGGGCATTTTCAGTAAAAACTTAATTTTGACCAAATATGTAGTTACTGCTCTTTGGCTTTGTACGGCAGTATGGATGAGCTAACGTAACTCTGATATACAAGACAGACCCACCATTAATCAAAATAAAATATTATTCCAATCTCTAAATTTTCAAAGAAAACTCTAACCAATCCTTGCAGTGGGGCCCATGCCTAGGATTGGCCGAGGGACCTGCC
Source organism: Atherinomorus stipes (assembly GCA_023101725.1). Taxonomy (NCBI): domain Eukaryota; kingdom Metazoa; phylum Chordata; class Actinopteri; order Atheriniformes; family Atherinidae; genus Atherinomorus; species Atherinomorus stipes. Next base: position 429,512 of record JALJCO010013034.1, on the reverse strand, counting down.
TGTCAGACCTTTGCTTCTGGATAAGGAGGCAGACGTAATGGGGGGAGGTGGGTCTTTGCAGTGAGGTAGGACTGTTGATATTCAAATAATTCTGCTGTGCTTACTGGAATGCAAGATCGGTAAGGGTTGTTTTAAAATAAAGAATCAAAAAGCAACATTTTTTGCTGCCTATTCTTTGGCAGCATTCACATTACATGACACTGAACTCCAATGAGAGAACTCTGCATATTTTTTTCATCTAAAGCCAGTGTAAATTTTTTACACTGAATATAACCAAACACAATGGTTTGACAGAGAAGTCAAATCATGAAACAACATTAGAAAATGGTAGATTAGATGAGTCTCAATCTCATGCGTGCAGTTTTACAGTCTGCATATTACACCCCCCACCCCCGCCAGCGATCCCCTCCTGCCTCAGTACAAGTGCTTCTGGATGTTAAAAGAAACAAGCATGAATTGTATGGCACTTCCACATTAATAGAACATGTAGATATATCACAAATTTATATTACCGAAAGGACAGCATTTTTTCCCCCTTTTTCCCTTTTTTTTATTTTTCTCCATTTTGGGGGTTACTGCCACAATTTGTGTTGGGGACCAAAGTAGCTGCAACACATTGTGGAGGGATACTGTGTTGTTAACAGTGTTGTTTTGCTCACAACTAATCAGGCATGGCTTAAACAATGTAGAATATCACTGTTAAAAATGAATATCTAAGGCCAACTCTAGCTCTATGACTGCTGTGCAACTCTGTCAACAAACCAGCTGTTTACCCTTTACTGGTCTGCAAACGTGATGCTCATGTCACTTTTATGTAAGAGGCAGAAAGCTGGGGAGGGGCAGGGAGAATGAAGGACAGAGAAATAAGAAATACAGAGAAAAAGAAAGATGTGGGTGTTAGATTGAAATGAGATGTCAACATGCCAACAGCAATCTTTCCCTCGTGTTGAATACTGCACCACAAGCTGCAAAACCAGTGCTAACAATGGCTGACTCCTGCACAATTAATTCACTAAAAACCTGTCCTACAGGGAACAAATTAAGACTCTCATCATGTTTGTCTTGGGTTTGTATTTCCATTTTCATTTTTCTGCCTCTTCTTTTCCGTGTCCATTCTTCTCCATCCATCCGCTCTTTCTATGCTTTTACATAACATCCACCGAGCTGCATTCACATTTAATTCACAGAGGTCCTGGGGGCGAACCAAAGCAGGTTTTAGACACAACTGCCAAGCCACTTATCCGCCCACCCATCGCTGACTGCGGAGCCTCACTACGCCATGCAAACACACTTCTTCCTTCATTTATGTCATGTTTTCTTGCAGATGCATGTGGTGTGTAAATGTATGGTAGAAACATTTATCTACAATAAGGAAGACCAGACCTAAGGTTCAACAACTGATAAGTGTTTCTAATATAAGGAGCAGAATGTCTCCATTAGAAGTTGTTCAACTGCAGTACAAGCATACATATGAAAAATATTGATAAACGTTAACACAAGCATTGGAACGTGCATGGATGCACCGACATAACTTGACAATCAGTGTCTGAAATTAATCTTTCGGTTCACCAGCCACAGTCTGGTAAACTGAAAATGAATTCTGTCAAAATTAATTGGAGAATCAGTTTCTTAGTATTAATTTAAAACCAATCTCACTCCCTCGCGTCAATAAAGTTTGTAATTCATTGTGAAGTTTGATGTGCCTCTAAACACGTGAGCGCAAACGTGCATGTACACACACCCACTCTGTTATTTAGTTTACCTCAAGATGCTGATTTTCCAACTTTAAAGCTATATCTCTGAGTAAATGAAAGGATAAAGCCCAATATCCTACAAATATATGGCGATAAAATTGAAAATTCTGTGTAGTCAAAAAAACACTGTCCTGATTGCAGCTGCTCTGGTTTTCCTGCGGCCATTTCCTGCTATTTTCATACTTGAGCTCTTTTTCTAAAGTAAAAACAAAGTAAATTTTGTTTGCGATCATTTTTCAAAGATTTACAGGCTTCAGAATCTGATGAGCTTAAATGGATTAATTAGTGTTTACACATACTGTAGACATAGACTTCACATGAATGGTAAAATGGACAGAATCTATGAGTTAATTAATCTCAGAGCTCCTTGTGTGACGTGAAAACACAAGCATGGGCACAAAAATAACAGATCCACCCAATTCCAGTTTAGTAACACTAAACACAGACTTGTGCATTCATGTTTGTTATAATTCTGGTTGAAAATCCCATAATCATTCATTAAACATTAGCAACCATTAAATAAACTGATTTTTTTTATTCATTCTTAAACTTTTAATATAAACAAACAAATTACAAATGATTTTCATTTGTAAAATAGAAGGGGCTGATTAGATAGTGTTACACAATAGAGTGAGTTTAGTTTATGACTTGTCATAAGCCCGCACGTCTCCTCATTTCAGGGAGTCTTTTAAGATCTGGCTAAGGGACGACAGATGAAAACTAACTTTTTGGCTAAATCTGGCATATTTAGAAGTTTTTTCTTTGTTTTTAGATGCTCAATGCCTGTCAAAAAGAGAAAATCTGACACTGAGGTCATCCTCCTTTCCTTTTGTCCCATGTCCTTGTAAAAATGCAAATTTTCTCAAAAACTAAAGCAGTATTTATTCATTTTTAGCCTTCATCAGAACAAGCTGCTTCCTTCTCATGAGATATCAGATACCATAATAAGCTAACATAATATAAGAAAAAAGAAAAAAAAAACAGCATGAACCTTATAAGCCAATTAAAAGTCATGTTTAAAAAAAGTCATCACCTCTAAAAAAGAAAAAGAAACCCAAATACATCTTCTCCGTGAAAAGCAGGTCCTCACATTATTACAGCTGAGGATTAGCTTCAAGTTTTGTCATTTAACCATAAAAATAAAAAGCACATAAGCTGTTATATACAAACAAGTTGGAACAACTTATTACCAATTAGAAAACTCTGATCTGGTGAAGAGGAACAACAAGCATTTGTCCCACGGCTGATAATACTTCTAATGCGATTTTTGAAGACTGTACAACTTTAAAAAATAATCAGGTTAATTCTTTTTAATCTATCAATCAATCCAAAGACAAACATATCATGAGTTTAGTTTTTTTTTTCTTTTGACATTTAAGCTCCAAAACCTTAATAAACAAACAACACAAACTCTGATGTGTCCATCACATTTATACCAGCCTTCTGAGGACAGTTTGGCGTCTCTAACCACGTCTGTGTTGCCCACAGCCTGACAGCTGCGTGTGACAACAGACACTGCATGAGGTTTAGAATCAGCAAATCAGCATGGCCTGAAAGGACTAGGTATTTTAGTAGCGCTTGTTCACTTTTCACTTTTTAACATGCTCTCCAGGTGTTGTAGAAAATTATTAGGTTGAAGGAGACATTTCAGGTTCCTGTAGTCAAAGTCATATTCAGCTTTTCATAGGGTGCAACTGTTTTAGTTGAAGTACTTAAATAGAAGTTCTTGAAGTGATGTGTCACATATTTCTAATCTTAACACTGTGCTTCTGACTTGTTTTGATGGGACACTGATATTTATTTTGTACATTCCAAAAGTCGTTATTTCCCTTCCCCAACAATCCTACGGATATCACTTTACAGCTGCACTTTAACAGCTTTGTTTTATGGCAAAACAGAAGCAACTGGATCAACACACCGGCTGTTCTGAATGCGCACCATGGCTGAAGCAGCAAAGAAACACAAGACATTATCAGAGAATGTGAGGAAAAGAGAGAAAGTGACAGAGCAAGTCAACATCTGAGGGGCTTTTACAGGCTGGAAAGAGCACAGAGAAGAGACAGGATGCAAGATGGATGCAGAATTAGCCGTCGTTACGGGGCACAACAAGTATAAAAATCTGCCAAAGTTCCAAACAGGTTCTTTTGTGGAAAAAAGTGAGATCTTTATACTTTAAATCTTTCAGGAAGAAAGTTTCTTAGTTTCTTAGGAGGAGTGGGTAGCCTAGTGGTAATGCTACGGGCTCTGGCGTGGCAGAATCAGGCTCGAGTCCCCGACACAGCAGTCAGGTGAACCACTATGGCCCCTAGACCAAGGTCCTCAACCCACACCAACTGCTCCCCTAGCACTGTAATTGGCAGCCCACTGTTCTCAGGTTAAGCCTGAGATGGGTTTAATACAGAGAATTTCCTCATTGGGATTATAATTATTATTATCTTATTATTATTGAAAGAGATAAGAGATGAAAGCTAAGGATGATTATGCTGACAAAACTGAAAGCACAATCCAAATCCTTTTCATGTCAAGAGCAAGAAAGTCTTGTGGGTATTTTTTTAGTTGGAGCTATAATGACAGGGACAAGCTATCATAATCAAAAACATGCATCTATAGAACCATTACATGATCCAGGTTCATGCTTCTTAGACTGGTAATTGTGTACTTGCTAGCTATGTTGCTTTGCTCTTATTTGATTGGCTGTCATTTAGGGGATGGAGCGAGGCCTCCAAAAGTCAGCAGTATATAGTATTTGGCACGTAAAAAATATACATGGGGTTGAAACAAAGATTTCTCACTTGAATAAAAATGGCAGTGTTAAGGAAGATAAAAAGATATGACTCACCCACTCAGAACGACTATAAAGTCCATAACGTTCCAGCCATTCCTCAGGTAAGAGCCTTTATGGAAAACAAAACCAAGAGCCACCAGCTTGATCCCTGCTTCAAAGCAGAATATCCCAATAAAGTATGGCTCAGTCTTCTCCTGGAGGAGTAATGACAATGGAGAGGTTAGCAAGGATAGTATGTAACTTCCGTCATTATGGTTCTGTCAGTCAAAGCATTCAGAACATGTGTTCTTTAATTATTTTGTCACATACTGTAGCTTCAGTAAGTTGTCTTCACCAAGTAGACCAAGGCTCAAATTCATGTGAATCTTCAGCTAATGAAATGTTAACTTACCAGCAGAGAAGTTAGCTCTGCATGCAGCTACTATAACAACCGTAAAAAACTGTTGGGCAGGTTGGCAGCAATGGACAGTTAATGGTCAAAAGTAGCTGTACATTAACATGACAACACTTAGTTTTCCTTTTGATTTTTGACTTGAGTCCTTGTGTAGGTTTTTTAGTTTTTGCTGGAGTTTTCTTGTTGTAGTTGATTTTTACTATCTATTTGGAGAAGTGGAACAGAGAAATGCTTTAGTCGTTTGCTGGGCTGCAACCTCAAGTTTTGGTTTGCATTAGTTTACTGGATGCACTTGACTTATGAAAATATCTAATCGATATTATGCAGAAACTGCACCGGTGAGTAAATGCACATATATGCTCCTAGAAATAAGGTCCAGGTTGAAAAAAAAGAAAGTTATCCTTTAAGGACTATGGATCAGTACAATGCCATAGCCATTGATGTAAGAACTTAATAACCAAAATCACTTGTCAAGAAAAGCATGGAAAATGGCTAGATATTAGTTCTTAAATTAAACTCTTATGAGCTATTTTTATTGTTATCATTATATTTGTCCAGACAAATGTACTTTTAGTAGTACTAAGCATTAAAATGACCAAGTAATATGAGAAAACATGGGTGGCCTTTTAATTTTTCCCATGGCTATATATATACATGAAGAGTTCATTTGCAAAAACAGTTAACCACCAGAAGCGTTAACTGCTTATGCAAATAAACTCTTCATTTACTTTTTGAATATTTTCACCAATTAACACTCACATAAAGTAGAGGGTTTTAATGATGTTAAATAGAGATAGGAGGTTTGTAGGCCTATTAATTTTTTTCTACTTGTGCTAATCTAATTATTGATGGTAGGGGAATATTTCACAATAAAGTCACACCCACTTCTGAAAGATGACTTTAATAAAAAGATTTGATTAAAATAAGTTTTCTCACTTAACCTACAGATTACCATTGCAAACATAATGTTCCAAATTATTCTATGTTAAGTGAAAAAATTGGGTCTCTTTTTTGTTAGACATCATTCACCATACATGTACAAAATCCTGCAGATTACAGCACCAGAATAACCCCTAAACTCCTGCACATTTGTTTTCTACCCCCTCACATATCTCACCAGTCTGAAAATAAATTTGTCCTCACCAGTCTTTTTGCCATGGGTGTCTTATCCTCTCCAGGGAGGTGCTGCTCCAAGGCCAGGACGATACAGTTAGCGGTAATGGTAGCCAGGATCATGTACTCGAATGGTGTAAAGGCCATGAAGTTAAGGAAAAGTCTTTCATCACAACACAAGGACACAAAAACAGACGAACTGTATAGAAAACAGAAAACATCCAAAGCTGGAAAGGAATCATGATGGCGAGTCTCAGTGAAGATCAGCCAATTCAGTAGTTCATCATTTGAGCGTGTCACATACATTATTTACTAAACTGTATAACCTAAAATCACAATCACAGTGACAGCAGTAAAAGTTTTTTACTGTATAATAGCTTTTGAAAAGAGAAAGTCAGATATTTTAAAGATATGCTTTAGTGGAAGGTAAAGAAAAATAGATGGATGATTAACTGACAGATGAATTATAGCATGGTTCATATTCTCCGTTATTGAAAGCAATCTGTCAGAGAGATTGCAGTATCCATGGCAACGTTCTTTTAAAAGTGCTTTTCATGAAGAGAGAGAGAGCAGGTTAGGGAGGGAATGAGTACGCTGTGAAGTCACCTTGGCCTGATGGTGTAACTGCACAAACTACAGCAAACATCTCTCATGGTTCCTCTCACTGCCATAAGCTCAGAAAACTGCAGACTATAAATGCAGTATCATTCATCCAGCTGTTTCAATCTCTTTGCATGAGAAATCATTAATCATCCTGTCTTTGCTTCTGAAGAGAAGCAGCTTTTACTCAGATCATTTAATTTTGAGTTGATTAATTTGGTTATGGGGGTTTCTGAACATTCCAATAAGACAGAGTCAGCATTTTTTGCCTACAGTTTAAACATGAAGAACCAAATGTCTCAGGTGTTTAAGTTTCATGTGTACATAAAATAAAGTGTAAACTAATCAGTTAGTAGACTGTCATTACATTGGACTTTTAAGAATATTAACAATGTTTCTAATGGTTTTCTAAACTTTTATGCACAACATGATAAGTCAATAAATATGCCCCCCAAAAATTAGTAGTTATTTGTGGCACTTTAACTTTTCCTAGATTGCAAATAAAATTCAGCACTGTACCTTTAACTTTCTCCCTCAATAAACATGATGAATAATTTAAAAGTGTTGTTTTCTGCTATTTAATAGGATTTCTACCTCATTTCTTTCATGTCAGTTTGATGTGATGCATTCAACTAAGTTTTTTGTTCAAAAAGTTACTGTAAACCTGACTTTTCTAGATTTTTATTAGCAACTGAAACATTTGTTCACATGGGCTTTAAACATGTGAATAGCGTGAATGTGTGCAGTGGCATCTGCAATGAGCCCTAAGCTGGTGACTTTCAGTTAGATATAGTTCCCATGAGGAATAGGCTTGTCGGTATTAATTTTCCTGCCTTGAGTGAAATGGGGTCACTGACTCACAGAGGAGTGCTGAGATGGGGCCCTTTGGGACCCACAATGACTCACATTGACCATAATATTGTCACTGAAAGAGGCTGAAAATAGCTTAAGTGGGAAATACTTCATAAATCTCTCCCACTCTGTTACTAATTGTTACCTGTTACCATCATTATGCAAGTTTTAACCCATTTAACCTAATCTACAGTCCTTGCTGGGTTTATGCATTATTATTTAAACACATGCTAAGTCGCCACTGTCTGACTTAGGTTTATCAAATTAAATCAATATACCCTTTCAATTTCTATTCAATAAACTGCATCAATGTGGATTACCATCCATTACAGCCAGTTTACAGTTTCAGATTTGACAGAAATTATTTGAGTTTGATGGCTTACAAATGTACTTTTTGTGTGTTTTCATACTGTAATGCAAACAGATAGAGAAATTAGTAGAAAAGTTACTGTTTGGAGTTTAGAAAAGATACAATTAAAAGTCAAAATACTTTCTAATAACCAGCTAAGATAAGATTGTATTTCCTACTCTGACCTATAGATATCAGAGTAACTATAAAGCTTGTGTGAATTGTTTAAACAGTCTGCATGAGAGAATAAGAATTTGTTTTGCACCTGCAGTCTCAGTACTTGGACATTCTGAGTCTCAATCAGTTAGCGCTCTGACACGTGCTGTTATCAGCCCACAATCCCCCACAGCTCTACTGGCCAGCCCTCTCCCACATACACCTCTGGCTCTATGTTACCCACAGCCGCATCACAGTACTGCCAGTGGCCAGCAAGCGTTGACCACTAGCCCTACTCCCACACACCCACAGAGAGCTTGTGGTTAGGTAACAGTGGGAGACTGGCTTGCTGCACTGGAGGGGGCGTAAGGCAGGAGGTGCAGTGGGTAGATATGGCAGATGAGTGATGTTGCTTAACTAATGAGGCTTGGAAACATTTAAACATGCACAGGACTTAAACAGGAAAACACCTAAAACTTCGAAAGCTACAAAAAAGAATAAATGGATGATGAATAAGCATTTTATGCCTGCTTGTATCTACCAAGTTGTCAACAAAAAAAAAACTTGTACAGTAAGTTCAGGGGAACAAATGCTTGCCAGTACTACAGTGGGCAACCATAGAAATGCTGCCTGGTAGATTTGAACTGACACCTACTCATGACCAGGTTCAGATTCCAGTGAGCACTAAGGCAGCAGAGATGTGCCTACATGCCACCCCCACAGTGAGCAGAACTGCTTCTATGACCACATGCTTACTCTATCTGCTGCCAGCACCAAAGTAAATGAGCCCAAAGAAGAATAGACAAGTTTCTTAGCCAGATTATAAGGAGAGTAAATGAAAAAATGGATTCGAGTTCTTGAAAGGGATTGTTTTCAGTTATATGATACATCTAACAAGCTGCTGGGAATCACAGAATTAGTTATAGAGACATGTCTTCACACTGAACAAAGCTGTGATAAGTCATGAACAAACTGCCAAACATTTAACCTAAAAACTGTTCTTTATCATGCACATTAAGACAGAGTTGTAGTTTAAAGCTGCAGCTGCTCCCAGCAAGCAGACAATCGCTGTCCATGGTGCTGAACTGACATATGCTATCTCAGTTTAAAACTCTAATCTTATCTCAAACACAACTACTGCTTTTAATGTAAGGATATGGCCACTCAATTATTCTCCTTGCGTATTTTCTAATGATGTTGTCCTCCGCAAATATGAAGAGTGACCTGTTGACGGTGAGGCAGTTCTGCCGGTGAGGGACGGGGTTGTACAGAGCCATGGTCCGGGCCCGCTGCGCCTTGGCTTGTTTCATGGAAGCCGTCAGTCCCGCCGCCGCCGCGTCCTGCCCGTCGCCTCCGCGCTCCAAGTCCCCATCCCCGGAGTCCACCGTGGTGGGAGCGGACTCGTCTCCAAACCGAGCCATTCTACAAAGAGATGAGGAGACGACCTACTTAGGAGTGTTTTACTACAAGGATGACTTCAAATGAGTACAACTGTAGAGTGGAGCTACGCGGGAAAAAACATCCACCTTCGAGCGCCAAGATTCCCCAAAAAGTTCCAGATTCCTCTCACTCCATATCCACAAGAAAAAAAATTATACTATATAGTTGTCGTATAGTGCAGGAAAATCTTCCATGTGTCTAAAAATGTTATAAGTGTATAGGTGGTAAAAGAAAAAAGAAAAAAAAAGATCCCATCTGTTTGACAGCGCGCAACAACCAGCTCTGAACAACTTTCAATATGCGCGCGTCTCAAAACTCGGGCAGCGGAGGGGGGGTAGGGGGGGGGAATCCGCCGAGTTTATTCCATGTAATTTCCTACCAACATCCAAGTCCGTTGTGATCTGAAAAACTGAGGTTATCAAAAACGACTGCGCGCTCATTAGATGGGGAAATCCGAGGGAAGTCTTCCAAAACTTTACGCATCTTCTCCGACATGGCAAACTTGTCCAAAAGAATAAGCCCGTTTAACGCCTAAACCAAAATCTTTACGCGGAGTCGCTTGAATAGCTACATCCCTCAGTCTTTTCACCTGCTAGAAAATCATCAGCCGGGAAAGGTATAAGCACCGGTAACCCCTCCCACAGTGCTACTTCACGGCGATTTCAAAATTCATCTGAATGAAGGCTGCTGGAGAGGAGGGACATATATTTTGTTACCATAGCAATTACAGTTTGTTGAGGATGAACAAAAACACATCCTCCCCCCCCAAAAGACGAATATATATATACAGCAGGCTGTGTGGGTATGTGCTTCAAAAAACAATTATGTAAAGATGCTTGTGGGTGCTGTGGGAAAAGAGAGAGGTGTGAAATATAAATAAAACTAAATTCTAGAAAATCCAGAGAAAAAGGCAACAGGTGTGTTAACAGTTCAAGCCAGTGAAAAGAAAAAGACTTTTTTATGAAGCTGTTCATGTAAGTTTGACTCTGTTCTCCCCATTTAAACAGTTTCAACCCTTGATTGTCAGACAGCATCCTCATATTTCACTCATGGAGACAGACTTGCACTATTAAAACATTTAAAAACTGGGCCATTGTGCTAATATTGGAGTAAAAGTCAGGAGTAAAAATAGAGCATGAAATAGATCTTAGGGCTGCTCCCTTTTTGAGGGAAAGCAGAAGAAAGCAGGGTCTTTTTACACTCAGTGCTACAAGTGAGACCTCATTAGGCAACTGGGCGCTCTCACTCCATCTGCTGCTCTCCTCCCCTCCCCACTGTTTCCTGAAGATGACCACTTCAGCCCCCACAGACATGAGATTATTCAACCGAGGCTTGTTTCATGCCCAAGGCTGTGATTCGTCACAATTAAAATCAACCACAGCATAAGTCCACTTGATATCCCGGCAAAGTGCATCATTCTTGCTGCTGCTGACTGTTCAGCCACACAAGGCAGTTGCCACACAGTGTGCAGACGGGCAGCCCAGTGAGGGCTTAGATGGGGGTGGGGGGTGGGGAGAGAGAGTGACAAAATCATGCTTGGCAAACAAGTTGAGATCTTGGGAGGAAGGGGGGACTGATTTAACAGGATGTATGAATAAGTTTCGTTCTAAGCTCCCCAGACTCAGCCATGACTCTTGTTGCCTCCTCTTCCTAATCTGCATGAAGCAGGCGGGCGTGTCACTTCATGCAAAGCAGGACAGCAACAAAAGGCTACACTGATCAAGAGCAAAATGTACAAGCAGCAAAAGGATGATAAATATCACGGAATATGGAGAGTTTACCGACTGACGGTACACAGAATCTGTACATCACATCTCTACTTTCTATTTAAAAACAAGCACTCATTTAAGAAAAAAAAAAGCTCCTTGTGTGTTGCCAAACAACAATATTTGTCCATCTCTGCAAACATTGCATATCTCTCTCTGCGCTTGTGTCTCCAGCTCTCTCTTTGCTGTTGTTTCCATAGCGACATAGCTCTCTTGAATTCCTGCTCCGTTCTTTTCATTTTTGCCAACAAAAGCCATGTTGCACAATAGAGCAACCTCTTCCTACAGAAATCTGTTTCTCCAAGCACACACACCTCCTCGTCAGGGTCACTGGACATCTTGCAAGAGTGTACTGACAGACTTGAGCGCAGCACCCTCACAGCACTGATGCTCCAAAACGCTGTGCAGATGACCAGGTGCAGCCTGTTTCAAGACCGTTTGTCTTTTGTTCTGCACTTGCTTGCAGCGTACTCAAAGGTGTCCAAAAATAGCAAAAGAACTTTTATCAATTTAGGGAGGCCTAACCAAACTTTGAATGATATGAAGTTACATTTATTGCTGTGGAAAATGAAAGTAAAATTATTTCTTTTAAAGATGTGATGTGGAAAACAGTGACTTGCAGTGCATTTTGAAGGAAAAAAATCTCTTGCAAAAGGGAAGTAAAGTACAGCTGCAGGTGATATGCAATGAGAGTTAAAACATTAATGGCACTTGATGCCAGAGCTCTGAAGGGCATTTATATAATTGCAGACAGGCTTTCACCCAACATTGACTGGAGTGGTTTTAGCATTTTATTTTTCTCTCTGTTCCCTAGCAACAGACATCCTCTGTACTGAGTTATGTCAGTTTGATTCGACCAATAATGGCTTCTTATATCGCCACACATTGGCGCAACATTGTGCAAGTATACACTGAAACATATTCATGATCTTGTAATAGTTTCAGAGCAATCATCTAAATTCATACAGAAGTATTATATCAAAAAGCCAGAAATTTTGGGTAACTATGCAAGAATCTTGAAAAAAAAGGTTTTGAAAGGAAAAAGCTTCTCTCACAGTCAGAAACTGGCTACACTAACATTTAATTTTGCTCACTGTATAACATACGAACCCTTAAGCTCACCAGTGTCCAGAGCCGACTGTTTAACTCTAAATACATCACACTGCTTCCCTGCTGCTTCTCTACTTTGATTCCGTAGCATCCCCTAATGGACAAATAACCACAATACATTTAGAGCAGCACCCCAAAATGCTATATATTCTTTAAAAAAATTTTTTGGGGGGGAATTCTATAGTTGCTCTTTTTAAAAAAAAAGGAAAAAATGACTTAAACCTGATTTTGTGCTTCTGTAAATTTGAAAATGAGATGGTGAGAAAAGTAGAGAACATGACTGTACACTATTAAAGCAAACATGGAGTTGAAGTACAAATAGAAATCAGAGGATGGAGGACAGAGGAGGAAGGAGGGGCGTCCTGTAGGTCAGTGAGTTGGAGGTGACACTGATGGAGCACCACTTCACATTCAAGAGGTGAGAAGCAGACAATCAAACTGATGCGGCTCCATGGTTCACAAGTTCACAAGCAAGTACCCTGATCTCCACCATTAATTACACTGTAAAGCATCTGATTGGAGTCAATGACAGTCAATAATGATGCATTGGAATAAAGAAATAAGCTGAGGAAAAAACAAATTTCTTAAAAAAACAAATACAAAGAAAAACCCAGTGAAAGAAGAATGACAAAAAAAACATAAATTTTCTGAGAGAAAAGAATAAGATTGCGTACATATCTGTGAGGAGAAAAAAGGATGTGAATCTCCAGAATTAAAGGTTCCTTTGAAGCTGCAAATGGAGTTAGCTGTCTGTGAAGGCAACCTGTTTATTCAAAGAATGGGAATAAAGTTCTGATTGTTTGTTTAAATGTATCCTGACACTGTCAGCATGGGGGGCAAATGAAAGACACCCAGGTTAGCTCCAGAGCTAACCTTGAGCTAGCAGGAGCTAACTGAGCTAAAGCTAAGGTGCGCTGTTAGCCAGTAGCCACCTTCCTGCCTTCCCAGGAGCAGGCAGGGAGCAAGCCACTACTGAAGCGCTGACAGCCCTGTCACTTGCCAGTCAAAAGGATACATCCTTAATTATCCATAATTTCAAGTTTAGATAACAACTAAATGGATGAGTCATGAAGAAAAATTACCCTCCTTAAAGTTGTCATGAAGGTAAATTTGACCTATTGGTAAACCTAAAATGATTTTTGAGAACCAGGTTGTAAATATGTTTATTTCTGCTGTAAAGTTGATCTTCATGGGAGTTTCTGGGGATTGACTTCCATTTGGAGCCAGCCCCTAGTGGATGAGGAGTGAACTACAATTTTTCGCTCTTCTGGGTTGACTTCACTTTCTCGCGCTGAGGTTTGTGACTTGTGGAAAATGTAATAAAACCATCTGTAAAGAGTTTAAACATCATCAATTCACCAGTCAGCGAAATGAGAAAAAATGGAGTAAGGTAAGGTCAAGGACATTGCTACTGTTACTGTCCCCAGGAGAGGTCGACCAGCAAATACTCACTCTGAGATCACAAGTTGGCAATAACTCAAAGGAAGGGTTATAACTTCTTACCAATTAAAGCCTCTCCTACTTTGGCTCATCTTAATCTCACAAGTCCATTGTCATGCAGCATTTGGTAAACACACAACCAGTAGCCAAGACAAGAAGACAGGTAGGACTGTTTAAAAATGTTTTGTGATTATACTGTTCAAGACCAAAACAATAAAATTGGAGTTTAAAACTTACTGAAAAGAAAAAACTGCTCTCCAGTAAAAGAACATCATCCCATCTGTCAAACATGGTGGTCATGTGTTATAATTTGACCCTGTGGTTTTCTGCATCTAAGTCAGGATGGTTTAAAACCACTGATTACATCTGATATATGAACTGCAGCTCAAGGAAAAGCGTGTCATGAACATAGAGAGTATATTAAAAAAAACAGCTGTAGCCACTGGAGCTGAGACATAAAACAGCACCGATGGTTGCTAGGTACAGGGTCCAAGGCATCTCTCACTCAAACAGAATCCCATTCAAAAGACATCAGCTTCTCTAATAAAATACAATCAATTCATTATTCTCACAAGTCATTATGTTGTCACATCCAAAGACCCGACCTTGATTAAAAAGAATTATCATTAAAGGTGTTTAAAGACCCACAACGTAACTTTTAGACCTTAAAGATCTGCGTTTCTGACTCATTTTGAAGGCACAACAACATCCATTATGTGCATTATTCGAACCATCACTGTCCAGAGGCGTCCCGGGGCTCAGAAACTGCACTATGTAAGTTTTGTATCCGTGATGAGGCTGTGACGTTGCAGCAGAGTATTGGTTGCGCACCGCGTCACTTACAGTACTAGCAAACGGATATGAACCAGACATGAACACAGTGGGTGTTTTGAATGCGCATCATGTCGGATTTGGCAAAGACACGCAAGGAAACATTACTGGAGGAAGAAAGGAAAAGGAAGAGAGGAAAGGGACAGAACAAGAGTCAAGATAAGACTGTCTTTTACTGGCTGGAATGAACTCACAGTACAGGTACGATGCCAGATGGATGCTAGTTTAGCCGTCAATAGGGGATTCGTCACTGAGAAAACTGCTAAAAGTTCCATTGTGAACCTGTTTGTGGTTGTTCTGTATGGAGGAATGTATTGAAAGTCCTCTAAACTCATGGGTAGGACCAGTTATCATCAGATTCTAGAAACATGCACTGAATGTCACACCAAATACTAGAATACAAAGTTCACATATTGTACTTTTATCACTCACAGATTTGGAACAGTGGCTTGTTTCCCTCATTGAAAAAAAACACCAAGTGTAGGAGTTGACCAACTTTCAAGATCCAAACAAGGAAAAGTATTTTTACAGCCATGGTTATCCCTTACCCTTGAACTTGTGTATTAATTATTACAAACTTTAGAGCTACAACCTGAGAATGCATCATTCTCCTTCCTAATAGCTGGTGGACAACATGTCCCTATAGAGGCAAGGAACGTCGTTTTAAAGGCTGACAACTCCTGTGCCTTACTGACAGATAAAGCACAAAGAAAGCTTCATGTTTCTCTTTCTGGTCACGTTATTAGTTTAAGTGTCACACTTCAGTTGCTGTTTAAGTTCTGGTTTATATGCCTTTAAAATGTATACCTGGCAGTGTGAGATGTTACATGCTCAGATTTCTTCAGCTGCCAAACCACGAACCCATTAACATTTGTGTATTCATACTTATGTCAACATACAAGGTTACGCCATTTCCCCATCAGTATTCCCACCTGGGGGGGAAGAAAGTGTATTCTAAAGAAGACAGCTGACAAGAAAAAAGTTGATTTTATAGTCAGTAAAAAGACACAAAATTTGCATTCCTTTGATGTTGCGTTTCTGTCCATCTGACTGGACTGCTTTGGTCTCCATCAACTCCTGAAATGCTCCACTATGTTCAACTGCTAGCAGTTAATTTCCCGTCAGGTATTTGGTGCTGAGCAGATGTTGCTGATCAAAGCTCTTTTTCTGCCTGCTGTGACTGTAAACAAGATAATCTAACCAAGACAATGACACATAAGACATTCAATGTTCTGCAAGGGTTGATTTGTTTAGAAAAGGGTCAAGGTAAACAAAGATGTCTTGTGTATTTAGTGTGTGCTTCTCACACAGATGAGGCTGCATGTCATATGTCTACAAGTCGTTATTGCGATGGACTGTTTGACACGCAGGTGTTATTATCACCATGACTGGTGGAAACATAGCTTTTCCAGATCAACAGCCTTGGTAAATTATTCATGCTTGCTTACTTGCATGACTTGTTAGGACTTTTGAATAAAGCAGGGCTGCCATAAAGGTTCTCCATTAACACTGTGCTTTTGCATAGAATGTGTCTGTTTTAATATAGACAAAAAAAAACAAACATTTTTTTCCTACTCATATGTTCTGTATCTGCATCTATACACAGTATTTGTAAGGCTTTAGGGACTCTAATGACTTGTAGGTTGACAAGTAGAACTGTGTAGCTAGTATACTGTATCTTTTACATTTCATCCACCCCCGTGGAGATTTACCATCTTTACACATGCAGTTTAAAAGAAATCCTTTGACTCCAAATCTCTTTTATACTCACTCCCACTCCTTCCTGCGAGCTTGTGGCGTGCTCTGTATTTTGTGAGCTTGGTGGGCCATGATGATGTCCTTCTGTTCCACAAGTCCCCCGCGCCGCCTCAGTATAACATGGGGGCTCAGAGACCCTGAACCCTGATCAGACAAACCCTCTTCCTGACCACATGGCACATCGAAGCTGGCTGCTCGAGGAGGCAGGCTGATGTACTCGGGAACAGCATGAGGGACCTGTAAGGAGCAAGAACGAGCTCCTTGTGCCAGACCAGGACGGGCAACAGGGCTGGTCCTCCTCCAGGCCTCAGGCTCAGGCAGAGACAGTGAGGACTGGACATGAGCTTTTCCACGTTGACCACAAGTGGGTGAAGAGTGGAGGTTGGGTGTGAGGCACAGGGAACGGTCTGAAGTGGTGAGCATGTCTGCAGAGGTCGGGAGTTGGTGGTGATTTCACCATAATTCTGTAAATGGGATAAAAATAGTAGTCAAGCAGGAAACAATGGCTGAGAGACAACAATAGTAATTCATGACACATTGCCAGGAAAACATCGTACATTCAGTAGCATCCCTCTTTGTTTGTCTGTATAATAAGCCACAGCAGTATGATGTCTTTCAGCCATTTTCATCCAGACTAAAATATCACAGCAACTCTCATTGTGTCATACAGACTTGTGTTATACAGCTTGGTTCAGCTGTCTGTGATGTGCACGCTTTGCTTCAAACTGGCGGCAAAGATGTAAAAAAAAATATTCCAAACTAAGGTTTGGGTTATGATGTGAATGCTTTACAGGTTTCTTATTCACAATGAAAGTGTGTTTTCTTTTAATTCCAACACCAAAGTCCGTGTTGTCAGATGTTGTGACAAATACAGTACATGAAAACATAACTGTGGGGTTAGGCTGTTAAACAGTTTTTATCAATTTTCTGCTCAGGATTTTAGATTTTAGGTTAGTCTAAAATCACAAATCCATAATGGGGGGGGGGGGGTTGTTATACAAGGCAAACAAAAGCAGCACATACCCCCAAAACTCAAGCATTATGAACAGGTCCACTATAATCCATTAGATAAGCAGCTAGGAACCTTCATCATGGAAATGCAGTACATCCTCTCTGGATGCCAGAATTTACTGAACCTGGACTGTCTTGAATTATAAACATTGAGAACAAGACAAACTGGAATTTGTCAACAACGCAGACCTTGCGACAGGCAACACACCTGGCATGCTTAAGCTGTGCCAATGCATGAAGACTAATTCCTCTCAGGAAATATCCACAATGAGAAGTTCCACAGATTGACAATTTTGGAAACTTAGTCCAAAATATCTAATATTTCCAGTGTAAGTTGGGGATTTTTTTACATTTAACCAAATGAAGTCCACTCTGTTTGCCTTGTATGTTTCATCTGAGCTGAGCTGAAATCTGTCATTCGGGTTGTTGAATGAAGCAAAGCTAACAGAAAGTGTTCTTAACATTGCAGTGTGTCATTCAGAGCAAAGTCTTAACCAGGTCAACATTGAACATGTAAACATAACAATTGCTTCCTACTAAGTTTGAAGATCCTCTAACTTTTAATTTAATGCCTTTACCAGGAAAAATATAGAAATGCAAAATATTGTGTAAATGCTAAATACTGAACTGGTGGCGTTCCAATCCTGCTTGTTTGTTCTATAAAGTTCTATTGTTAAACACAATAAACAAGGTGAACACCTTTATTGCCAATGTGTGTATGCAGGCTTCTGCATGGATGTTATTGCACTGTAAATATGTGCAGACTTGGTGGATTGCATTGGTGGTAGTGGTGTGGACTTTTTTCTTTGTGTAATATTCAATAACTGGACAATTCAAAAGCAAAACCTGCCAGTCTTAATGAATTTAGCATAGAATGTACAAACTGCTAAAATGACCCTCACTATACTGTATATACTTTCAGTTTAGTATCACTCAGGGGTCCTGGGATTTGTACTGTCTGAAATGCTTTGTTTTAGCTCTGACTTCTCCTCTTTCTGAAAAGCTAAATAGTCAAATATGAAGCAGCTTACTTATTACCGTTTGATTAAAGTGTGCAAAACAAACCACTGGTCAAGAATTATGCAAAAATGTTACAATGCGACATCATCATGTGATAGAAAAAAGGCAGGACGGCAGAAAGGCATTTCTATATAACAAAGAAGGGGTAAAGAAATGAGAAAAAGTATAAATCTGTTTAACATTTTTAAGCAGGTCCTTTTTTATTCATATTCATTGAAAATAAAAACATTTAACCAACAAAATTTAAAAAGAAAGACAACAGAAGGAGGACGACAGGAAAAACAGTAGTGACATTCCTATTTGAAGAGTCTGAATAAATGCCTCTATTTAGCGGGTTTCCACATGATTTGCCGGAACGATCCTTTAATATTAGAGGCGTTTATGATTGGATGAACAAAAGCTTTGCATGAGATATGAGGAACCTGTGCTGTTGGGCTAGATAAGGTTTGGTAGAAATCATTATGGAGCAGGTTTTGTCTTAAACCTTAATGCTGTTGTTCCTGTTGTTCAGTCAAGTGTGCATGTACGCTGAGACTGAGAAAAACATGGGGGAGATGAGGTGGCAAGGCTGGAAAACAGCAAGTTTTTAGCGAGCCAGTGAAGAGACAGACGAAACAAGGCTGTTTCCATTGAGCTGGAGCTGAAAGGAAGATGACTGAGTGTGGAGGAGCTAAAGCAAAGGCTCAGTGACTCACTCATCAGCAGCAGGGGCTCCTCAGACATGAACTGGACACAGTTTGAGCTGAGCTCTGCCCTCGAACACGGCGCAGCGCCTGTCTGAAAGCTGGCAGAGGCTACAAGGTCAGCGCACACATTTACACGGGTGACTTGATGGCAGCTTTATGCAGCTCAGCTCTGGGCTGTTTCCGATTTTTTTGGCACAGTCATGCAAGTTTAAAAGATATGTTATAGCCTATTATCAGTGTGTTCTGCAGCCAAAGCTGTTGGAAAAATTAAATGTCAGTGCATATATGGCTCACCTTGGGAGGGGGGGAAAACAAAACAAAACATGTGCAATAAACTAACAGGCAGGCTGAATCCCTGACATGTAAATGACTAATTCAAACAAAAATTAAATGGGCTTGCTTTATCCATAATACACCCCCGGCGTCCAGCTCATCTACATAGATTAGCCTATCAAAGTTAAAACACTTGTGTGGACACTTTTTGTTTTAAATTTGAATTTCATCTCCTGGCTGTGATCTTCCACGCTTTAATTAGAGCAGTCACAGAGCCTACTGGAACAACAGGCGGACCCCATCGTCTAATTTGTTCACGTCAGCTGCAGGTCGACAATCGCTTTGGAAATGCATTAACTAGGCTTTTAACAGGTATTGCTAATTGGCCTGCTGTTTCTTTATTCTTTATTCTTGGGGAGTTAAGTGTTTGACGCACGGACAAGTGAAGGAAACGAAATCAAAGCAACGATAAGTAACGATAGATGAGCGGAATGCTAAAAATGCACATTGGAGGAAGAGGATTTGTGCATCACCCGCGTCAGGAGGCAGAAATGTCAATTAACTCGTGCATTGATCAATGAATTTGATGGGTTTTACCTTGAGGTGTCGCACGCTCCTTCATCGTCAGTGAACCCCGATCAGGTGGATCCCAAATTCAGCCCTCTGTGTGTCACTCAGTCTGTCCAAGTTTAGTGGTTTAGTGGAGAGGATGATTTCGCGAGGATTCCTTGAGTGCTGATTACCGCTGTATGGCTATAAATACTGCGGGGTGGCTGGGAGCCAGAGGAGTGTGGCACAGATGAGCGTAAACGCGCACGGGGACAGGAGCGAGGCATGGAAATAATCCCAGCCATCTTCACTCCCTGGCTGCCGCGATATGAGTCACTTTGTGTGGTTTACAGAGCATGGCTGAGTCTCCAAACTTCACTCACAGAGTTTACTAAATTCTCTCGGTCCCTCAGTGACGAGAGCCTCTTCACTTGTCCGGAAATCAAACGGGGTTTAGTGAAAGAGTGAATGCAACAGGTCTTCATGTGAAGCGATGGTCGGGTGGTTTGAGCGCAAATTCAGAAACTCAGACATACAGTATGAACCACTAGATGGTGGACTAAAGCCACATACCTGGCACACAGCAGCAGCAGCGACTGGAGGGATGAGAAAAGCAGCAAGGAAGAACTGTGGATGTTTTTGTTGTTGCTTTTTTGTTGTTTGTTTTTTCTTTAAAGTAAGCTGTTAAGGAGCAAAAAGAACAAATCAAGTATTATTTTATTTTTGACGCCTGATTTTTATTTAATTAGATTTTAATAAGCATGTAAATGATCAGATCATGGTTAGCTGATTAAAAGACAGGAGATAAATTTCTAAAGAATGATCTGATAATTGATGAATCATCAGCGAACACTTACCTGATGATTCACATGGAGGACTTGATTATGTTGTAGATTATTATAAGGTACAACAGACTGAGAGATTCCACACTAATAAATATTTCATTAATGACTCAATGGCAGTTTTTTTTCTCAGTGTTGTATAAAGACTGTTGACAAATAACTGCTCAGTCATCAACATTTAATAACTAGTGAGTGGTAACATTTTAGTTAAAGATTTTACTAGTAATCCTTCAATACTTTTATAGTAGTTCATGAAAACAAGAATACAAAATGTACAAGACTGCACAAGGCCTCTCAAATTAAGCATTAAATTAGTGCTGTGTTATTCTGTGAATAAATAAGCCAGACTGGTATAAAATAAACATCAAAAATATTTAAAATGTTTCAGTTTTCTCTGGTAATTTTTTTCTTTTTCCATTGTTTTACAACTTGGAAATGAAGTCAGTGAATGAGATCAGACAATCAAAATGTTCCAGTCTGATTAAAAAAACAACAACAACAAAAAAAACGTTCAACTACCAGCAGGATCATCTTGGAAAACCACGTATCACAAATAGGGCATTGTGTTTATTGTAGCATTGTCCCTGATAACTGCACATCCACTTAATTTTAAATAACATAAAAATGCAGAGCTTGGAACATATTGGGTGTGTTAGAAGTACTTTTTTTTTTCTTGAATAAAGGTCAATTATTACCACATGCTACAACAGGGCCCAAAGTATAGTGTTCTAATAAATCAGCCAAAAAATTAATGAGGTTTTTATTCAATTCCACAACTGCTAAACCTAGAGTAAAATACTTCTTGCATCACTGGGTGTTTCTTTGTTTATCGCTGTGAAAACAGAAAATATATGAACACCAAAACTAAGTTAAATGGGTAAGGATGTGATATAGAATGATAAATGGAGAACAATATGTCACCAACATGCCAAACTCTTGTCTATAAACCTTGTCTGAAATATGAACCATAGGTCCAGAATTCATTCTTCCCTCAATCCTAAACAGTTTTCCTGCTGACAGGCATCCCCACAGCATGATAGCACCTCTGTGTTTTACTGCACAGTTTAACCAGTGCCTGCTGTGGTCCAGACGATGTGCTTGAAGCTCTCAGCAAATAGTTATTATTTCTGAGTTTCTCCGACTTCATTCCTCAGATTTGTCATTATATGAGGTTTGAATGAGGTGTGATGTATGTGATGTTTATAGACAGGATTGCACCTCTCTACCCTATATCCAATACAATTTTCAACAAATACAACATCATGAATAAACCAAAAAAGAGTGAATTAAAATACAGTATTATGTGTTGCATATTAAAAACAGTTTCTCCTTTTCAGGATAGATTTTTGAAAGAGGACATGAGTACAAACATGACAGCTTTAATAAGCGGGTCTGAATGCTTTACGGTCACATACTAATTACCGCTCTTTATTTCATCAATGAACACATGATGGCAACTCTGTGATTAACAGTATTTGGATTGTTGGGGGAAAATGCTGGGGTTTTTCTCCCTTCCTTAAAAGTATACTTTATATATTTTTTCAGGATTTTTCCCATTTTTGGGTCCTTACCAAACTATTCCTCCTTATCCTGTACAGTTATTAAAATAGATGTAATTACAGAGAATGCCTTTGATTAAAACACTGCAGTGATGGTCTGTGCTGTTAATTAAAAGGTCAGCCTCTTTCATTTTAACCAATCCTGTTATTCCCCAGGCTGAGGAAGAGTGGGACTTAGAGCAATGCAGAAACCATCTGCTGCCACCAACACTGAAGGGTAAATGAAGACTTCAAATCCACACATGCTACACGCTCAGATTAAAGCTGCATTTGTCTGTCTAAACCTCTTAATTTTTCTCTGTGGACAGCTTTCCACATCTTCGTCTTAATCAAGAAGGAGCTATGGTTTTGTTGCCCAGTCCTCTTGACTAATAGCGATGACTCTGAGCCACCAGTGATCAGAGAAAACACTGAAATATCTTTAGATTTTAATTGTAGTTGGACACGTTTTCACATGTTTTCAGACATGTGGAATTTTGAGCATTTGCAAATGTTCTGATGCCATATTGTAAGAATTAGACATGGATTTATGTAATCTAACAGAATCATCTCTGTGAGGAAATAATTGCCATCTTATCTTCTGGGCACCTGGCCAAGTGGATGCATGAAATGGAGACACCAAGCAGACAAAGTGCTTCAAGTGAGAGGAGAAACATCAGGTGTATGGAAGGGAGATGTGCATGTAGTTGGCTGCATGATACAGTTGGTAGTAAATGGCTGGAAAATTAAATCTAGTCTGGCATGAGAGGATGCCCTTAGTGTAAACATCAGGTGTGCTTTCCCTGCTTGTTGCTTCGCATTTTATTAACCCCTGTCATGGTTTTCTTCTGTATATCCAGTATCAGACTTACTTTCATACACATTTCTTTTTTCTTTTTTTGGGTCCAGACTTAGGAGACAAATACTTCTAAATCTGAGATATTAATGATAGGTTAAAGAGGTAAAATGCAAGTTACAGTAAAAGATTTCCTCAGCCAAGGCAACAAATAAGGCATCATGATGTAATTTGAGCAAAATAATAATTAACAATAAGACAAACGGTGTTAGTTAAAATGCCAGTGTTGTGGGGACCTACAGTAGGAGAAGAAGGTAATCAGCTGCTCCAAGCAGCCATGGTGACAGTAGTTGAAGAAGTATATGAATACTAACAGACTAACTTTCCATCACTTTCAACAATGTTATAAAATGACTAACTGTAGTAATTACCAGCTAGAGCCAGCTAAGGGCTGCCAGAAGCTACATTTGGTAGCATGTCCATCTTAATTACCCGGATATTAGAACCTATAATTGCATAGCCAAGCAGAGTCAGAGTAAACAGCACTGGACGTGTCAGCTGCAGGTGAGAAGAGAAGTGGGGCCGGATTAGCATATTCATGAATCCCCATTCATAAGAGAGGAAATAGGTGAATATCCCAGCACTTCTCAAGCTCTTTTTAAGGAGTGCTTACCGCTGAGAAGCAGCATACCGTTTTGAGGGGCGCAAATGAGTATTTAAGCAATCGATCACCATTAAAGTAGAAATTCACTTTTATATGAAGGTTAAGTCACAGATTGAAAGTTATTTTAATCATCAAGAGTCATTTTATTTTCTTTTTCTAAAATGCAAAGGACATAACAGGATTTGAGAATAAATCCAAAGTTGAGTGCACAAAAATGTTTCACTGCAGGCGATTATGTACAAGAATGAAATCAATATCTTTTTTACAGAAATCAACAGCATCGATATTTAGTTATTGAACCAAATAACGTAGACAAGACTGGATTCATTTGCACTGGAGATATCTTTTAAACACAGCACATTCATTTAATTTACATTTTAGTGAACTCTGTCAGTTGAATTTAAAGTTCACAAATAGTGCATTAAAGACCACCGTATGTTTGTTTTTCATACACTGAAGATTAAAACTATGCGGCCTCATAAACAGGCCTGCTCACATGAACTTGTACAGGAGAACAAACAACACAAATGTCCTCCACATCAATTCATCTGTTTACCCAAACATGTCACCCAGAAATACATTGGCTAGCCATGACAATTGATTGTACCATCATTGTATAGCATTAATTTGTCATTTGAATATTAGGACTCAATGACAATTTTTTTTAATGATCTTGTCAATGGCAAGAAGAATAATTGTCAAAAACATTTGGAAATATTTCTTTCTGAAATACATAAACTTGTAGAAAATCAGTCTGGTTGTACATTATTAAGATAATAAACTAAATTTGGGTCTGAGTAATTGCTGTGTAATTTTTCTGTGCCCTCTGTTTTCTTTTTGAGTGCTCAGATCCCTGTTTACTGGCTTAATTTTTCTTCTTTCCATAATAGCTGTTTTGAAAAAGAAAAATTGGGGGAAAAAGCCCCTTTTTAATCCCCAGATATGTTCTTTTTCAGAAGGAGACAATGAAACTGTTGCGTAAATGAACAATCCAGCCAGAGAACAATGATTATAAACTGATGAATATCTATACACCTTGATCATCACAGTTAAAATAACTTACCCAGCCATTGTACAACTTAATATATGCCATTGTCAGGTGGTGAAACAACACTGTATTTTGCTGGAATTAATGCTGCTACTGAATACAAGATACAATGGATCTGAAAGCTATAATTCAGCTTAACACTATGCGTGCTATAGAAGAGAAGCCAAAAACACTCACTATCTGTTTAAATAAAATCAAATATGGGAGCGACCATTTCTCAGAACACAGATGAGTTTAAATACATAAGTTACACAATTTTTTTTTTCTCAATCCTTCAGTAGAGAATAACGAAAGTGCTCTGGTCAAACCTGTAAAAAAATAATTTATACACACCCCTGGCATACGACTCGAGGGTTTGCCACAAAATTGTTGACAAGTGTTTTGCTTATCGATGGTCCTCCCCCCAATCATTCTGCAGCTCCTCACCCTCACCGCCCTTCGGGTGAATTAGTTGTCATTTGTTAAAAGGAAGACAGGCAGGCAGGATGACAGTGGAACAGGCTGGACCTGCCAAAGGCTCTGCCACCTCTCCCTCCAACTCCGTCCATGTTCCTTTCTCTGGGCTGTAGCAGATGGTTGAAGACTTATAAGCCCCCTGAGAAAAAGGGGAAACCAAGTTATTCTCTTCATCCCTCTAAGTGCTGTTTGGATTTCACACGCCATTAGTCAAAAATACTACTAAATACTTAATAGTTTGTCACATTTATTTATCTCCTGCTTAAAAGAACTAAACAAATTAGAAATGTTCCTGCATTCCTAACAAGTGTCTGGGTGAAGAGATTAATGAAGAGTGTATACGTCATTCGGTACCATGCTCCAGCTGTAGCCGCCCACAAGGAAGATGCTGTCATCTAAAACAGCACAGCCCGGACCACTGCGCCCCTCCAGGATGGGCATCTGCAGGATGTTCCACTGGTCAGCTTTCGGGTCATAACACTCAACCAACATCACATCTAGATGGGAAAATCCTGTGTGAGAATAGAGGAAGAACACATGTTCAAATATGACTGTCGATCCTAATAAGTTCCAATCAATTGATAGAACTGACAACGTGTTTTCCAAACTGCCTCCCTCTCTCAGATACAGTATAAACACATTCTGTCAGCAGCATTGAACGCAACTTGTTTCTGCATACTTTGCTTTCTTTGCACTTTTTCTACAGTTTTATCTGGGCGAGTTGGAAAGGGTTAAGCACCAGTGAGAATTTAGAGATAACTAAAATCTTACAGCTGCTGTAGTGTCACTTGTTTGCATGACCCACCTGCTGTGTTTAAAATCTAATAAAAAAACAACATGCAGTCTTTAAGCAGAAGACATGGTTTTAGGAGATAAACTGTTTTTCCCTCTTGTGTCAGAATCTCTAAGGTCCGAAATTAATTCTTTCAGCAGATCATGGTAGGCAAGTTCAGTCCTAGAGAGCAGCTCTGTAGGACCAAACTTGCTTACCCCTGGACTGGATCCACACCTACTGTTGGTAATCATCTGTGTGAAGAAATAGATGTTCAAATAAGGAAAGAATTTCAAATCTCAGCGCAATTTTTGGGGAGTTTTCATGAGCTGAATCTACAGCTGTAACCATGAAGAGGCAATTTTATATTTAGAGCTCTTCTAAATGACACTGAATGGACGGTATTTCAAAGAAACAGACTAATTCAAGTGCACAACACTTTTTGCAAGTTCTTTTTTATATTTTGTATTGTAAACAATGAACAGTGAAAGAGGGGGGCAGAAGGTTGCACAGGTTAGCAAAGGCCACGCTTATAATAACAACATGATTTTCAGTTTTGAAAAAAAAAAAGCCACCAATCTTGACCTCTTTCATTTCCTGAAATCCATGAGTGCTTACCTTTCAAATGGTTTCCACCAATGGCGTACAGCCGATCGTTCATCCCAGCAAGGGCATGAATGGCCCGCTTTGTGTTCATGTCCTGTTTTCTAGCCCACACATCCATTACGGGGTCATAACAGTAGAGCCAGGACACATACTCGCCATTGTGCACTCCTCCTGCAACATGCAAACATAACACTGCCTTGATACAGCACAGGTGCACAAAATGCTTGTGCACTAGTCTGCAGAACGAGCCAGCATGCCTCTGTGGACTGATGAGTGTTAGTCCTCTTGCAATTTTTACTGCTGCTTTTTCAACTTGTTTTGCTTAAACTCAGCTCACACACAAGGTCAGTGTTTTGATTTTTATATCTTTAATTTTACATCATTATGACTGTATTACAGATGATAGTAAGCTTTGAGAAAGGAAAGGTCTCAGTTCGTGACTACTGCACTAACGGGGGAAGCAACTGACTTGGAAACCAACAAAATTAAAATCAGTATATTTCTTAAAGAAGAGTCATTATAAAGACTTTACGCTATAGCTTTATAACTGATGACAAATATAACAACAAAAAAAGATAAACCAGGAATTAAACCTTTTTTTTTTTGACTGATATAAGGGACACACCTTCTACTGTTGTAAAAAAAAAAAAAAGTATTCTCAGGGACACTGCAGTGAGGTTTAACATCAGTCTGTTTACAGGTCTGGAAGAGTACTACTGCATTAATGTAAAATATACTATGTGAAGTCTTAAGTCACTCCAGATGAGGTTGCTTGGTTTGTACTGAACACAGTGAGCAGCGGCTGCAGGTTTGTACTTGTGCAGAAACAATCTCAGAGCCCATTCCTCATTTTTTGAAGCCAGCAGTTTGAGGTGATTCAAGTAAAAGTATTGGCAGTAAAATTTCACCATGTCAAGTAAACTTATGCTCTAGATATTGATGTGATATATTTATACTTTTTAATTCAGCTGCAACATTTAACAATACATCTGTTCACAGTTGCTTCTAATTTTTTAGTTCTTGTAATTTAGTCACTGTTTTTGGATTGGCTGTAAATCTGGCTTTTTTTTTAACAATTTGTATGCTTTTGACTTTTGTGATTTGTAGTTTTTGTGGGTTTAGAAGTATTTAGTCAGTTTAATGGATCAACAGTAAAATGGCTATACCTGTATTATAAACACTGTGTAACTTTTTTCTTTTCTTTTTTTTTTTTTAACCCCACTGTATCTAGCACATCTTTCTGGAAACTACTTTTGCATGGAGTGTACAACTGAGTGACAGCTTCTCTCCTCACCTGATATGTAGATCTTGCCATTGTGCACTGCTCCTGCATGGGCGGCCAGAGGCTGTGGCAGAGATGACACGTAGTTCCACTCATTTGTCTCCAGGTTGTAGGACTCCACGCTGGAGAGGTAGCCCGTCTCATTCCTACCACCAATCACGTACAGGTGCTTATCCAGCCGGCAGGCAAAGAAACTGGCTCTCCTGAGGAAGATTTGTCAACCAGACAACATCACTGAATGAGCTATGACAACGGTCATTGGCTTTTCCCCAAATCCTAAAGTGAAGATGACTCAGGAAAAAGAATAGCAACACAAGAATTAAATTAACTAGTGATAAATCTACAAGCTGTGGGTGGCCATTTTTATGAAAGAGTAATGGCAAACTTATGTTTACATAAAAAGTAGTTTGATAACTTTTACATAAAATTGATCTAAAGTCAAATAAATTGCATAAAGTATTTTTAAGTAGGAAAAAAAATTGCTTTATGTGATTACATGTTTATTTTTAAAAGACATAAAGAGGAAAAATGAGAACCAGGACTATCCCTAATAGGAAATTAATTATATTGGTGTTTGGTCTTATGCGCATTCAGAACATGCTCACCTTTCCTGCATGGGGGGCAACTGAATCCAGCTGTTGAATCTGGGATCATAGCGACTGACAAAATTAGTGCTGTGCTTTCCTGCAAAATAGAGAATAAAAATAACAATGTAAGAGAATTAGATCAGTAGTGGAGCTGTAGATCATGCATGTGAGGGCAGGATTCACCTCTAAGAATTCAAGTCTTCACTTTGGCACATTTATTTATTGAACACTGTATGCTAGTTGGAAACTTTGTCTGATTTTCACCAGAAAAAAAAAGTAATCATGTCAAAATGATTTTAAAACCCTGCAGGAAGAAAGTAGCTGCAGATCAGATGCTGCAGTTGCTCTCTTCCAGTCGCTGTGACAACACACCACTTTTTCCTGATTGACTCAAGACTTCACTGAAATTTTCTTTCTTTATTGTTATCTCCTATAGTTATCTCTCCCAAAGAAGATACATCTTGATGGGTTTCTTTTCATCTCTTGCTTGCAGTTGATTGATTTTGCAAATGGATATCAAACACTGTAGTGTTCACTCTTGCAGGTGTTTCATTCTGAGTTCACACTCTACAGGAAGCAAAATGTCTCTAACTTGTCTGCAGTCTTTTTTATGCTTTATGTCTGAAGTCACCTGTACAGTCACCAAAGTAAAGAATTAGTAAACCTTCTGTAACATAAAACTGACTCTCCCTTGTGTATTATTCATCAATCACCACCCACACATTATGATTTCAGATGTTGATAATCTACTGCCTTTATAAAGTGTTGACTGTTAAGTTTTTACAATAGCACAGAAATCTGTGTTAGAAAAAAAATTTGTCTTTAAAAGTGTTTATTTAACCATTACTCTAATAGAACTAAAGAAAAAAGCAAGCAATTTTAGTAGGTTTACTTCTTTTCTATTTTACTACGATATTCCAGTGAAAATGGGTAGAATAAAAAGACACAGTTCTTTTAACCATTCACAGAATTCCTCTTACTACTGTGTAACCAGCATTTTACAAAAAGCACTCAACACCTTAATACCACAAATATTTCAGTGTTAACAAGTTATTTCTCTGAGCCAGTTATTGACAAGTGTTTATTGAAGTGTTGTTTGTCCACTTAGGGCCAATCTGGCTCCAGGATGAGTGTTTGAAACTATCTGAAAGTGTTACATCAACTCTGATGGGTTTGAACTTGAACATAAACTCTGAGAGGATTTTCTCCAGATCAGGTAAACAATCGGATGTTTGCTTTTTGAAATCAGATAAAAGAAAGAAAGCCTGTAAAGCAGTTTGTGGTGGTACTGTACCATTTGGGTTCCACTGGTCCTCTCCTCCCAGCAGCAGCAGAAAGTTCTCCACCTCCACCACGCAGTGATGAGCACTGTTGTAAGGCATTACTGAATGACACACAGAAATCAGAGGTCACTTACTACATCATGTGGATGATATACATTAGTAGTATGTGAACTCTGCTCTGCTGGCCAAATTTAACCCATTAAATACAAACATCTAACTTTTTTCTACACTACCTTGGCTTATGATTAGAAAAATTAAAACAGATTAATGAAATTTCCTCTTCAGACCATTAAACATTACAGACAGCCCCAACACCAAAGATACTGGTTTAATTTCAATGGGCTCTATGCACAGCTCCACTACTTCCTGTAGTGGTAGCTCCCTTGTTTCCTGTCTTCCATTACTGGACGAACTGATTAACCCAGGTGTGTATGAGCTCAGTAACTGGCCAGACACACCTGGATTAATCAGTACATCCAATAATGAAAGACAGAAAACAAAGGAGCTACTTTAAGTTCAGGAAGTAGTGGAGCTGTGCATAGAGCCCATTTGACTGGATTAGACTGCAGTTAATGCTGATCAGTTCTCTCATTCATTCAATCACAAATGGGAAAAAAAAATCTGCAGATAACCTCTCTCCAACCTCTCTTAATAACCTCTCAGAGTACAAAGAACATATGTTCATGTATCCATGAGTTTTTGCCTAACATGTATAATCATAAGCATCTGTTTGTCTGTTCGCGCCTCTGCACTAAAAAGAGCAAATTAACATTAGCCCTTTGATAGAAACCCTTACACAGTTGCATGAAAAGCAAAATCTATTTTAGTCTTAATTAAAATAATTCTCAACCAAGAGATACTGAAAACACTGTTTCTACTGCACCTGCAAAACTGCATCAGTCTGCCACTGAACAAGTAGAAAAATACTGCTTAACCTAAGCTAAACTTCACTATCTCTCTCTATCTAAAGTTAAAATAAATAAAATGGCAAATTTCTTGGAGGAAAAAAACAGATTTTCTCAATCTTCAGTGTCGGTACACAGCATGTTTTGAGGGTTTTTGTACCTTAATTTTGCAGGACATCTAACAGACATGCAAATGTCAAATCTGTTAAGATAATTAAAACAGTTGCAGTAAGGTATTTATATAGTTGCTATCTCTCTTTCTAATCAGGCCACTATTATGTTTATGTTTTGGCAATTTAACTCAACTGTTCATTGGTACAACATAAATTAAATCCCACAAAGTAACATTCTGATTTTTTTCCAACCAAAATAAGCCATTTCTGTCAATCATTTGACCGTACACTGTGGCTTTAACTTTACATACTCCTTTTATGCGTTAGCACAGTTCAGCATTTTCCTCCATATATGTTTTCATGGCCCCCTCCTCTCCTCCATCTTCTTCTGCTGAAGTGACCCCATTGAGATGTAGAGAAATGGTCTTAGGTGACAGTCATAATGAACATGATCGTGTTCACTCAATAAATCTCAGGCCCGGTGCTTTTTGAGCACAAATCAGTGAAATGTTAAAGCCCACCTGTCTGTCTCCATCAGTCATTTCCACTGTCACCTCCCCACCGCCTGATGGATCACAGTTGCTGCAAAATTAGACAGCCTTGAATCTCATTTCTTTCCAATTGGCCTCTCTCTGCAATCTCACTCAAGCTGGCTGACATGTGCCGGTCCTCCATGGGAGGGAAGTCTGAGATAGGAACTAATACTACATACACTAAACACAGCTTTATCTCAGACGAGGGGATTAGGTTGCCTGCCTCCAGTGCACCTCAAAAACGAGTGCCATACGACTGCCAAATTCCCTTACATGCTATTTACATTATCATTCAGTCAGCAGTATATAGGACACGGATGGACGGCTTTTTATTTGATGTCTAGTGACTTGTACTCATACTAAAAATCATCTCATACCCATGTGAAAAGAAGATTACTGGTTTACAGTATGTCATGAGATATGTCAGTATCTGAAGGGCTCTGGGAGAATTTGAGACATACTGTGTGAGATTCTGGGAACACTGGGACAATATGAAGCTATAATGCAATGAAACCATTTTAAAATAATCTTCAGTAAATTTAAAATAAATCATATCAATCATTTTCCTCCCTCTGACACTGTGACTTATTTCTTGAGAAAGCCAAATTTATTTAGCCATTGGTCACACTCTCACCTAAATCTTCCACAAACTCCAGGGCGTAAACAGCTATAGGAGGGCAGGATGAGCACGTCCTCTATGAGATGGACGCCATCACTCCAGTCTACAGTAAGCTCTAGGGCTCACTAGAGGGAGTCAGAAACCTCTGCATAGAAGGCACAGTCGTGGTTGGTTGAATGACTCCACAGCTAATGCACCACTGCTGCTCGAGCTCTGGTGCGCCTTTAACACCGTTAAAACTGCCTCCCATTGCGCTGAATTCCTTTGTTTTAGGTCACACTATGTGGCCACGTGATCCATATTCAAAACAAAGGTTTTAATAACAAGTTGGTTTTAAAGAGGAAAAAAAAATAGTCTTGCACTGCACCTAGGTCTCTGCCTGCCTTTGTCTTGTGTTTCCACGCTGCTGTGGGTACACTAGATGGCAAACTTTACACTTGAATCAACGAGCAGTGAGTATATCTGACACAACGAGAGGGATCAAATTCTGCCCAAATTGTGTTGATGAATGTCTTAATCAAAGGCTGTCCCTCTCAGGTTTCGGCTCATTGGAAAGTTATGATTGAATGTTAATAATCTTCTATTCCACATCCATTGTAAGGAGGCTACATCAGATGGTCACTGATGTGTTGAGGGGATGATTTTGCAGTTTTGTCCTTCCACTTCGCCACGGACCATTTGAGTGTTAACTTTTTAGTTTTGAGCGATTGAAATCCCTATTGACCTTTTGCTTGTTGCAGTTTATACCCATGAGTGTGAGTTTAATGAGAAAATGACGGCATAAACACCAGGGAGCTTCAGGCTGTTATGTATGCATCCATCCTCTGGTAAAAATGATTCCTTATAGATTTGGCAAACATAAACTTAAATACTGCTGCCCCCCCCCCCCCCCCCCACCCCAAAAAAAAGGGAGAAAAAAATGGAAAAAAGCATTATGATATGAGCAGGGGAAGAAACCGTGTCCAAGACTGCTGGTGAATTTAAGACACAACAAAAACATCTAAGCAGATTCATTAAAATTTAAGCAATAAAGTGAGGCTATAAACTGCACAGGGCAAAGCTGACAGAATGCAAGCCCATGGCAAATCTGTAAAAATGAAGAGAAGCTGCTGAGATATGAGATAAAAACAGAAGACAAAAACTCAATATGTCCCGCAATGATGAGGCAAAAGAGATATGTGGTTTCCCAATAGCTGTTTTCTGACCTTTGCAATATGGCAACAATATAGTAGAAAGCCTTAAAAGGTCAGGAAAGACAGAGAGCCAAGAGAGCACAGCACACTTTGCAGAGGTAAAGGCAGTATGAATGTGTTTGTACATTTACAAAGGCCTTAACACACTAAACGTTTTTTATAATAAAACCCATTTTATGGGAAATTATGAGAAGTTGCTTCCAGTATGAAACCAAGAGATTCGTATAACACAACGCACCATGGTATGACACCCTGCATGTGTTAAGGTGTATTTAGTTTCTTTTCCCATTTTCATATTTTTCTTTTCAATATGCACTTAATTCGTGTGTGAATAGCTGTATCAACATTGTTCCACTGCCTCCTCTTTGGTTTTTGACTCACCTAGCAGCAACGCTGAGCTAACAGGTTAACTATGCCACATATTAGCATGTATGAGGTAATTCAATTTAAGTATTGATCAATGAGAGTGAATAATCAAGTTAAATTTTAAATCTATTGGGGGGAGATGTAATTTTTTATTGTTCTATCTCTGCCACAATAGATCATTAGATTCAAGTAAATCTCATCATGCATCCTGTCAGCATATTTGAGTAAAAACAAGGGAAACCAGGCATGAAGCTCCACACTGCTGTGAAGTCACGCTCTGATTAAAAACTTATATTAAAAGTGATAGTGATACATTATTACCTGAAGGATTTAGGGAACTCCTTCCCCACATATTCTGTGGAAATTAACCTGTGTTAAAGTCATCCATAGGAACAACTATTTCTCATAATAATAGCCACGAACACAACATGCCTAAGGTATAATGCAAGCAGAGCCTTTCAGACTCACTTGTGAGGATCTTCCATGTCTTTTTCTCGTCGTCATAGTACTGGACCAAATTGCTGGGAAGACGATCGGGTCCAGGAGGCAAACCACCCACCAGTAACAGCATTCTCTTATTGGAACGGATTCTGTAATGTCAGAAGTGCAGGTGTGTGTACAAGTATTAGAAAACATAAAGCAGGTGTTTTGCAAAAAAAAGCAACTGCAAAAACAAGCACAACCTATGTACTTCTAAGTCTTTCTGAATAAGATTACAATTATTGTATCAACATCTTTCTTCATTAGTTTTGATTCATATGCTCCTTTAATACATGGTTAATTGAATTACTCCTCTTTTTTCTGACACCATGACTGAACATGACAACTAATCAGACAATAATGTGGCTACAGTTATGGCAACTAATAAAATTTTCTTCATAGTATATCCTTATCATGTGTTATTGAGTGGTCTATTGTACTCTACAGACATCTTTTCAATTAGGTGTGAAGTGAGGACGGTCCTACAGGGTGCCATGCTGGAGGCTAAAAGCACAACTGAGTATATAAACCTGCTCATACAATGTCTTCATTTTATTGGCTGCACTGATTCATGTGACCTCTCCAAGCCAATTGTGAGATGTTTCCTGCTTTTTGTACATGAAAAATAACCTTACAGCCACACAGTTTACTGTACATTAATGACCATTATCAGACATCAAATTGATTTCCCCGCAAAGCTACAGATTTATCACAATATCCAATAGAAACATTCAGAGTACCTGGCCTTCATATTCAGACACATTCACCTTTTTTTTTACTCTCCTATATTTTTCATTTTTACGCTTGGACAAATCTCTGTCGTCTCGGTATATTCTCCCCGATATTGGCCCATTCGGAAGTGTTTTGGGGTTATTCATATGCAAATTAGACCCTGGACATAGATAATAGTGATTAATTGAGAAGAGAGAAACAGTGGCATGTGAAACTAATTATGAGGATTCCTGTTTCTTGCTCATCTAGGTGTATATGTGAGGACAGATTTATTATTGGGGTAATGTGGGGTAGATATATATTCTTCAATCAAAATTTCAGTCGAATTTTAATCCTGCCCTGAAAAAAACATACACAGTAATAACAAAAACGGATATTGACTGTACCTTGAAACAACAATACAGATGTTTAAAATCTGTATTTTTTGTGTCATGATTCTATGAACCACGCCTGACAACACACCCTTTAGGAAACCAACTAGCTGATAACCTTCATCAACTTAAACAGTGCAAAACAAACACCGACATATTTGTGTGAGACATGTAACTTAAGCAGAAGCATCATATATAAACTAAATCAGATTAATCTGCATAACAGTTTTCTTTCTTGTAATAACAGTTGTATGTTGCTGCTTTCACTTGGATCATAAATGTTACACCATAACCGCATTATTACCATGGTAACATGTAATTGCAGCATTTCAAACTGCAAATGAGAGTTTTACGATCTAAATTCACAAGACCTTTTTAGATTCTTGCAAGTCTTTCACATTCATTGGAGAACAATAACATGGACGCGTGAGGACACTGTTGTTGTCACTTAATAAAGCATATTAAACATAGGCTAAAGCATTATATGAGCTAAAGTGCAGCACAGAGATCAAGACTTTTGACAGCTGTCACTGTGTTAGATGAAACCCCCATGCCCATAAAGTAGGCCTCAAAATACAAAACTCTGACTGACCTCCTATATAGTCAAGACCACACACCGATACAAGGCTCTACTTTAATTTGCCGACACCTGAAAACAGTGTTACATTTAATTACCTTCTGTCCACTCTCTTAGATCACTGGGATGTTTGTGTGTGAGTTAATGTGTGTGATTCTCTGTTTGCATCGCTTTATGTTTATCTGTCTTTTCCTCACCTGCTGGCCATGGTCTGCCTACAGTGCTGCCTGAAGGGCATCAGGTGGTAGTTCATGGCATCCAGGAGTAGCTTCTGGCACACTGGGTCACTCCTCATAAAGTCAACAGACTGCACCCTCTCCACCAGCTCTGGGGCAGGTATAAGGGCAAAGCGCAGCCTCTTCATAAGATCCGGTGCATAGTGCATGCGAGTCTCCCGGTCATGCTCCAGCCAGAGAACTGACATCTGGAAGAGGGCCAGCTCTGACTCCACTGGGGGTGGCAGAGCATCTAGCATGGCACACATCTCCTCAAAGTTCAGCAGCAGCACGTCCTCCACCAGGTACTTGTTGGCCAGCTTCTTGGTCTCATCCAGTCCATGCAGTGCTGCAATCTTGCAGATCTGTTTGTAGTTCTGCACAGAAATCTGGTCATTGAGGAACTGCACACTAAGCTTGGTAATCTGGGGGATGTTGAGGATCTTGCTGACTGAGAGCACCTCTTCCACTGTGTCCAGGGAAAGAGTAACATTGGCAGTATACAGGTACTCCAGTACTAATCGAAGTCCGATAGAGGAGCAGCCCTGGAGTACCAGGTTATTGATGGGTCTGGAGCTGGTGGTCATCATCTTGTCATCAGGAGAGGATGAGGGGGTCCCACTGCTGCCCTGGTCCCCCTTGCTTCCCTCGTTGTTGATTACATTATGGGAGGAGAAGAGAGATCTGAAATACTGTGAGCAGGATGCCAACACAGCTTTGTGGCAGTGGAACTGCTGTCCCTGGGCAGTGAGAGTCACATCACAGAAAAGCTGTTTTCTCCATAAGAGGTTGAGCCCATGCAGCAGGGTGTCACTGTGTGTTGGGTCAAAGGTGGATGTTCTATCACCCGATCTGGACATGACTTCCTGACTGTGAACGCCACCTAGGCAACAAATAAACCATGCAAGCCATTTACCTCAGGTCATTTATTTACACAGCACACGTCGCCTACAGATGCTACCGGCCAACTATTAGAAAAGATTTCTCAATAACTTATTGAACAGATCGCCCGCCCGTCCAGCGGGGAATAACCCTCATGACACACCAGCCGGCGACAATCTGCATCCAACACGGCTCCGGGCGCTTTCAACTTTGAGCTCTGGTCGTAAAGCAACAAACAAAAACGCAGCAGTTCCCACGGCGTGCCACTCTTATTCATTCTTAACTCAAGAACAAGATGGTTTAAATGGAGGCTGAGGTTTGAAGGGCGCTGTCAAAAAACAAAAACGAGGAACCGGAGCCGCTGCGGCGCTTTTCTTCTCCTTAACGCGGCTGAAGTTGTCGGGGCGCGGAGAAAGCGACAGCCGCTACGGTGGACGGAGAGCATGCAGCGTTCAGCTAACACCTATCCTTTCTTCTGTCTTGATGCACACCTTCACAACGAGGACATTTCACATCACAGATTGAACGGAGTCATACAAAAGCAATTAGTTTGTCTCCAAGCCGTCAGCAGCTATGGGTGCGTTTCGCGTTTGTGTAAAGCGGACGTGAGTATCGAAAATAATCACTAAAATGCAGCTTTCGTTAAAGTTAAACGCGACATGAGCGGTTGTTGTTTGTTAGGCTGTAAATAAGCTATTTCTATGTGCGTAATGTTAGCAAACTTGACACAAGCGTGCTGTAACGTTGTCGCCAGATTCCCGAAAAGCGCCTGTCACAACTAAATGATGTGAGCAGCTTGCCTGAGAAGGAGCCAAACTTACCTGACTTCAGCTCTTCACAAAAAGAAAGTAAGCTTCAGGTTCCCAATATCTCCTGAATATTCCTTTGTTCTCCCTTTTTTCCTTAAAAAAAAAAGAAATGTCCTCTCCTTTAAAGTCTATGGTCGCTCTCTCAAAATAACCATTGATTCCAACTCATAAAGTCACTATTTCAGGTTATTTGTTGACGTTGATCATTTGTTCTTCAGAATTAACAAGAAGTGTGTGAGTGTGTGAGAGGGAGCTGTGCTTTCTGCAAGAGAAGAAGAAGAAGAAATATACGTGTGACAAATTATGCTACCAAGAAACAACACATCATTATCCTTGGGCCTGGGGCTCAGTGAGTCGTAACGAGAGTAATAGGAAATCCACGGTTGGGGAGAGAAACGGTCGTGCATGGCCGGTGGAGAGAGACCATGCAGGGGTATGGATGCTGGAGAGACTCGCAAAATTATGGCTCAAGGCTATTGTAAAAACTGTCGAGCGTAAATGACTGCGATTTCAAACATCTATGGAAGAAAGAAAAGAGAAAGGGGGAGAAAAACCGAGTCTTTCCCTCGCTGTTATAGAGAGAACCGTCAAGTTTTAGTGCGCATTGCTAATTAGTCAATTTCTCTCTGCCTTCACAGCCCGACGACTTTGCTGCTGAGCTGAAACTGCTAATTTCTGGGACCAGCCTTTTTTTGGCTGTGAACTGGATGGATGAATGGCTTGTCTCGCACAAATGACAAAAAGCCCCTGCCTTAATCTCCATCGCCAAAATAACCCTTCATCTCTTTCTGCTCCTACTAGTCCTTCAAAAGAAGGTGCTTTACACAAACTCAAGTTTAGTATCTGTATCATAAATAATTGGCACCATAATGTACACACAATGTTTATTGTGTTGGATGTTGAATGAAAACACACTAATCTCCCCCCTTTTTTTAATTTAAACGTGACAAAAGCATAAGATCACACACCACACACATCTACAAAGTGATGTAAAGTTACAGAACAATGTAAGTCTGAGATAACATGCAGTATTTTCATGAAATCCTATCTTGTCTTGATCTTTTCATTGTTAAAAACAACCTGAAGCCCGGCTGCAGGCCTGAAAACACAAAGGGTATGAAACCTAATACAGCATCTGTCAGTGCACAGTAGTGTGATGTGTGTAAAAGTCCTGGTTGTATATTCACCTGCTCCAGAATTCCAATCAGTCTGTAGGATCAATAAGAGAAAGTACAGTGTGAAAAAAGATCATCAAAAGAAAGTGATTAATGAATCACAGTAACTCCTGTCACCACAACAAACTATTGAAAAAGTAGTTCCAATGCTACATTACGCTTACATCTGACTTCATGTGTTACATCATGCAAATTCCCTCCAGTTTAAGGTCTAATGTTTGAAACAAAGACATCTAATCTTAATATATGGATTAAAATTCCCTCCTATAACCATATAAGTGCAAAATCAGGAATCACTTATTAGGACTCTAAACTGTCAATTAAGCAACGTGCTCAATTAGAGTAAATAAACTTACATACAGGACTCCCTTGGGACCAGAAGTGACAGTTGCCTCACAAGTTATGAAAATGACAGATAGGGATAAATGGGTTTGTTCATGTAGTATGAAATAGAGCAACACCATGGTACCGTCAAGCAATAACAGGCCACATATATAGGTAGCATTTATAATAAATAGAACCGTAACACTGCTTGATGTTTAAGTGCTTGACAAGCACACAGCCGGCATCAGCATATCCCCCACCCTTGCAGTTACAGAGAGAGAATTCATTCTATGTGAACTCTGAGATGACTGATTAGATTGTGCATTGCATCTCAAATAATCATCACCACTGAAGGAAAGCTGTAGTACTGTAATATTAATTAGAGGTCTAAAACTACAATGGAAACTGTTTAGATTGTTGTTTCCTACCATAATTGTATAACCTCATTTTCAGAGGTCTTGTCATTGCAGAGCATTACAGTAATTCACTGTACTTCACTTTGGAGCCACATACTGTTTTCTTTACTAGCTCTCAGTTAGCACTACATTACCCAAGTCTCGAGCGAGCTATTCTAATGCAATAAAATGACCATTTCCAACTCTTTCAGCTCTTTGTAGCAACTCAGTCTCCTGAGGCCACTGGTCTTCAGATTGCAGGGCGTTTATGGTTGTAAGTTGTTGCAGTGTGCAGGAGGAGGAGGGGGGGGGGTCATCAGATAAGAGAAGAATTTCTAGACTAATTAAACCCTTTGAGAATCACACTACAGTGATTTACAACTCTCTGTACCAGTTAACCCGACTCATTTTTATCTGTCATATTACTCAGATACCATATCTAACTCTATGGGTAAAAGTCTTTTTTGTCTTTTTTGTCTCATGTAAACAAGAAGCAGAGTTGAAAGAATAAATAGCAAACAGGAATTAAATACTATACTGTATGAGTTTTTAAGGGTAAACAAAATTCCAAGCTATTGACCAGCTACTTTATTCAATGAAATGTCAACAAGATCGTTACTTATCCCTCAGTTAGGACACAACTTTCAGTTCAAGTTGTTAATAAATAATCATTTATCTTTTATTATAAGAGAACAATGTTTTCCCATAACATAGAAAATAAAATATAAAAAACTGTTAAGATTATTTTGTCCTTAAGTAACTGATTAAAGAGTAAGCATTTAATCTAATCAGTGCAAGGAAACAAAAGGAGAAGCTCCAAAGTTGTGAATAGCAAAGTCTACCAGGCATAATTCCTTTAGCTGGCTGTTGCAGAGGGGTATGCTAAGATAGAAAGTATTATTTTCCTAAATGGAAGGTGTCAGATGGTCACGGAAATGTGATCGGCTGTTCAAGATCACTGCTTCCCATCTGCAATTTGTGACGTGTGAAAGATTCAGCCCAAATGTGCTCACCAAGCGTAAATCCTCAGCACTTTCTCTTATCGTGGAAAAGCAAGATAACCAGCTGTTTACAGATCAGAGAACATATCATATTAATATCATGGAGGGGGTGATATCATCTTGTTTGTAAAATATTTTGTTAACTAAGTGTGGTGTGGTATGGCAACCTATAAAGTGAAAGTTGTAATTTGTGAAAGTGTTATAGTTTAAAGGGATTTTATTTGTGATGAGGAAAAAAAAATATTAAAAGAAGAAATAAAAAATCCTGAAGGGAGCCTCTACAGGGAAAAAAAACCTGTGTGGAAACTGCACATTACAGTAAATACTAACTATAAAGAGCAGTTACATATCTATTATATTATTTATCAACAACCCTTTCTTCCCACCATTTCATCAGATTTGTTCATGCTTTGGTTTTATTTATATTATACTGAGATATGACTGCTCTGAATACATAAACAGATGTTAAAGAGTACTGTGAGGAGTTGTGATTGGGAGCATCGGTATGAATATCTCTTCTCTATGTGAGCAGATCCACCAGTTTATAATCTCTCCAAAGTAGCTTTGACCTAAAGAGAACATATTTGATATACAAATGAGTAGAATAGTCTAAAGGGTTCATATACTTGTAGATTTGGTTTACCCTAAGTAATTTGAAAATAATTACCAGTCTTACGTAATTTTAAATTGGGACTGATTAGCGTGTGCTTGTCATTTTAGATAAAAGTTAGTCAGAGATGATTTATTTAAACATCCACTGTCTAATAAACTGGAAGCACATATATTTGCCATTCAGGGAGTATGGGAGGCCTGCTGTTTTAAACCCCTAGATCCCCCACACATGGCGTAGCCACCACAGACACGGCTCAGAGAGTCAGCCGGCAGCCGGGAGGTGAGCAGAAAGGAACAGGCGGTGTCCCCTCCAGAGTGAGCACAGGAGTATGTGTGTGTCTGTGTGTGTGTGGCATTCTCAAATGACAAAAGGATACCAGTGTGCAGTTCAGGTGGGAGGACACATGGAGGTGGTGTGGAGACTCACCTGAGGGAGAGTCTGGGCTGTTGGGACTGGGGCTGCATAGTGGAGACCCAAAGTTGTGCAGGGAGGCTGCAGGAGGCCACTGCACTGTGGAGAAGGTTTGGGGGCTGGAGGGAGAAAAGGGGGCTGCTGTTGCGCAGTCTCCCCAGCGTGATGCATCTACCTTCAGGGTGGCAGCAGGCGTGGAGTGGGGTGCGATGGAGCGAGCACGGGCTCAGTGGCGCGGTCACCAAGGGACGCTGAAGCTGCTGTAGCAGGACTGATAGTTATTCCTTGGGAGAATTGCAAGATGAGCCCCATTGTATTAGCAACCCCCTTCTACTAAAGCAGAATCAATGTTCTCAAGCCTTTAAAGAAACAAGTCAGGGTGCAAAATACCCGACACTCGGTTTTACTAAAATAAACATTCTGTAGAGGTACTATGAACACTTTTATCCTGGACACACATAATATAGCAAACACAATTCCAGCACATAATATTAAAGTATGTTTCACTGTGAATCAGAATTATTGTTACTGTCAAGAGTTAAACTTCAGTAAATTCCTTTGGCAGTGAGAAGCAAGCAAATTATTACATACTGATTTGAAATTCTCAAACATTAAGCTTTTTAATTTCCAAGCCCTACTTTTGTGTTGCAACTGTTTGAGTCGTATCTTTTAGAAATTCTCTGTGTCTAATATGGTCAGCACTCCCAATTATTCACTCCACTGACAAGTGAAACAAATGGGACCAACCAGTGCATTCTGTATTATCTACACCCCTTGGATTCCCTGACAATAATTAATACAATAGCAAGCTGCTGTTACCAGCCTTGACGACATGAGCTCAACAACATAAGCTCTCTCTTTCCAAGAGCTCTTGAGAGAAAATCACATCCAGTGTTGGGGTCATATACATTGTGGTCACCAGCAGCCAGGTTGTGTCATACTGCTATCTAGTAAGCTCAGATCAGATAAAGATCCTATTGTAGGGTGCTGTTAACATCACAAGGTCATTACTCACATCATTACACCATGGATGTAAGGTGCATGGAATATGTCAAGAATATATGAATGTAGCCCTGACCATTGAGATATACACACCCTTTAACAGCAAAGACTGCCTCATATATCAGGGGAAGTTCATTAACATGCCACATGATCTTACTGATGCAGCGGTGCTGACCACCTCACTGCAACTGTACGGTCACACACCATTATGTAGAGTTACTTCAGTTGCTTATAATACAGATAAACAGAAAAAATGTAACTAATATAACATGTGAGCAGTGTTATGAAAAGTGGGAACAAAAAATGATGGAAAAATAAAATAAAATAAAATAAAGATTCTTATTAGGACAGCTGACCAATTCTTCATTTTCAAAGAGCTGCTGTGCAATCATACTAACACC
Organism: Atherinomorus stipes; assembly: GCA_023101725.1. Classification (NCBI taxonomy): domain Eukaryota; kingdom Metazoa; phylum Chordata; class Actinopteri; order Atheriniformes; family Atherinidae; genus Atherinomorus; species Atherinomorus stipes. Next base: position 386,634 of record JALJCO010013034.1, on the reverse strand, counting down.
TCTGATTTCAGCCTATGAGGATATTAAAAGGTTTTTTAATTATAGAGGAGCACATTCCCCCAACATCCATTAAAGGAATGCCTTGCTAATTTTAAATCCTCGCAGCAGGCATTGACTTCAACAGAAGAATAGTGGATGAGTTTCTCTTTAACAGCTGTAATTTGTGTTTTCCAATCACCATGCTGATTTCTGCTCATTATACTCCGGTTTCACACCGGTAAGTGAGCAAAGTTTGGATTGATTGACTCTAATTAACTAAAAAATGTTCCAAGCCATGGATTTATTATCATGCTAGCTAGCCACAAATGTCAGAGACTTTCACAAATTATTATCCTCTTAAGATAAATATCTTTGAAATCAAATGAGTGTGGAAACACAAGGAACATGTATTGTTATACTGATTAATTTGTTTGTCATATTTTCTGCAGAGCTCCGCATGAAAGACTCACCTGGGCAAACACACAGTTCCACTTTATTGTTCTGTTGTGCACTATGACTGACTGACAGGTGCTCTAGTTATTTAAAGTTTGAAGAAATATACTCTACAGAGACCTGCTGGTCTACCTACATGCAATACTGAATAAACAATATGTCTGAATAAGAATGCTTCAAATGATTTATTAAAAATGACATAAAAGCATCAACAGCAGTACCAGTAACTGAATGTCGCAGTCCACAGACTGGGACATCCCCATGTTCACAAAAAACCTATTTCCCCTTGTGTGCTCCAAAACTTGGCAGCATCTCCCTCATTGATATTTTAGACACAGTGGCACCTCTCTCAGCTCACATTCTTTCCTTGACTCCATCAGCTCCATGGCTCAACTCTCCACTTTCTCATGAACAAAGGCGGGATGGTTTCAGAGGACACCTCCATTTTCCTGGTTTTTAAAAGAAACTCTAAGCAGAATTTTGTTTAGCTTGAGAAGACGGAACATTGCTCCGATTCGCGCAGCTTCACTTCAGTGATCAAAAGTGATTACTGAAGTGAAACCAAATGAAACGGACTCACTGTCTGCATGGTGGCGCCAGGCTGAAATTCAGAATCATGCCTCCAGTAAATCAGATTTTCCTAACATGTCTCTTGCACATAGTGCCTTTACACAAAAACTGCAAAAATCCTCAATCCCAGCTTTGGTGTATTACAAAGAACTTACACACAGAAAGAAGCATCAATGGGCAAAAAAATCTAGATAATAAAATTTGGGAGGAAATGCACATTTTTCTCTTCAAGGTGCCTTTGGGAGCAAGTGTCTCTGTGAGTAGTGTCAGTATCAGTATGCTTGATTTTCTGTATTTGGGTCTAACAATATAGCACCAAGTAAACAAAACATGCATGAAAACTTTCCTAAAACTCTGAAAATACTTTTTTTTTCAAATAAAGTGAGCAGAGCTCTGAATTAATAAAACATTTGTGATAATAACCCACATGAGTGAGTATTTTTATGCTTAATTTATAATAAAAAAAAAAAGAATCAACTTTAAACATTTTGTTAACAGCAGACTACACAATGTGACAGTTTATTATCTATCCAGTATTGTTGTGTCCATACTGCCCCCTTCTGTCCCCACCAGTTGAGAGGCATCTGGCTATATAAACCAACAGCATCTCTATCAGTACTGACAGAAGTAGAGGATGATGTACAGTGTTCTTTGGCAGTCTGAAAACAACAATAATGCTACCAAAATTAACATCAACAACAGCATCTAGACACAACATCTTTACTTTTTCAAGAAAATATGACCAATGCTGCTTGCTTGTTCCCATGTCTATGAGACTCATAACAGTTAATTGATGCATGACAATTTAGGTTTCTTTTCCTAAGATATACATCCATCTAAGAACATTTAAACTTAACTTTTAAATGTATGTGTGCAGATATTGTGTTGTGTATCATTAGTGTGACACAGTTTAAACACTATGAAACAAAAATCAATTTTCTACAAGAACTAAATGTGATTCAGTTAAGATTTCAAATTGAAAACAGCATTTCCCCAGGGTTCTTTAGAAAGCCAGTGGATAGTGCGCACACAACATCCTTTTGTGCACACTATTTACCCCTGGATTGCTCCAGGCTAATGTCTCAATAATTTTCACTCCTTTCTCAGGTCCTTCCCACAAAGGACTTAACTAATGATCCATGGACAAAATGAAGCATTTAAATTTATGCATTAATCATTCATCTCCAGCTCATTGAAAATGCTAAACTTCCACAAAATTAAGATTGAATATTGAAAAGTGATTGAGGGAGACAGCTTTCGGTAAGTGAAGGAAGAGGAGGAGTGTGGGGTGCCGCAACAAAAACAGGGTCTTTTCAGAGACAGTGGTCTCCACATGGGCATGGTCAAGGTGGTCAAGGTGTACTAAGTGCTAGTTAAGGTCATGGGGTTTCACTAGTTGTAATTAGATCTTGAAATCTGGAGAAGCGTAGAATTTCTGTCAACACTGCCTGTAATTATTCTCTTTTCCAATTAATGGTGACATAGATTAATTATCTGATGAGGCAAAGCCAATTGCAATCATTCACCCAGCTAAAATTAGATCAGTCCTGACAGCAGCATGAAAGTCACCTGTTTCATTGTTATGGATTTGCTGCAAGTAAAGAAGAGGGGAATAGTGAAGCGTGCTAGGGTAAGTAAGTTGTCTGGTACAGGTGAATGTCCAATTACACTGCTGTTTGATCCGATGGCATCTACTCATTCGATCCAGTAGCATCTGGACTGGCTTGTTTGTTCACCCCAGCATCATCAGTGGTAGTAGAGTCATCTTGCAGGGATTGTAGGAATGCTGAGATGAGCTGAATTTCTTCTGACATCACCTCCTGCTCCAACAGGGAACACACAGAATAAAAGAGAACAGGTTAATTTGTAAACGGCACAAATACCATTTCCTCTCTCTCTGTGCATCCTACACGTAGCTGATGAGTGTACCAGAGTGAGAGAAAAGTTACCATCTTGTTCTTATTTTCGTGAGGAAGCAGAACGACACTCCTGGTGAACCATGTCCAGGTTCAGTGCTCCTCTGTTTTAAAAACCTCAGCATCCAGTTTTTCTATTAAACTGCCTGGCAGTGTCAACCAGCTTGGGAATCTGAACCAGCCTGGCCATGCAGAAATTCTCTGACTAACAATTATATCAGAAACAGGATCTTGGATTACTGTCCCCTGGGACTGGGGCAGTGGGCGTCTGCTCCAATCATTACTGGCCATTCAACAAGGCTCTGCACTGCTCTCTGCTGTTAGCCATTGTCAATTATGCCATCCCTAGTGTAAACTCACAGAACACAAAGCTGAACTGCCAGCTCTGGCAAGAGTGTAACAGGATGACAGCCCCCCCCCCCACCCCATCCCCCACCCATTCCCACCCTAGGGTTCCCCAGCCTCCTTTCCCTCAAGCTAGATTTGAGAAAACTGCCATTTGGCATCTGAATGGAGCGCTTTAGCTGTGAAAGTGCTAACCTGACCTTTCTTATGTTCTGCTTGTGGGGTTAAGTGGACATGATGGATTAGTACAGGCCTCATCAGGATTCAGCCTGGTTTAACTCCTGTTACAACTGGTATCAGTTCTGTTGATTTCTTCATTTCTTTCTCATAAACTGACAACTGATGTAAATAATCTGTGTTTCATGAAACTGTTCTGAGTCTGTGTCATTGTAGCCCACTCTGTCAAGGTCTTAATATTAGGTAGTCATGCAGACTTTGAACTAATACCTGTTCATAAACTCCTAAAGGGTTTTTCTTTAACTAATGGAGGATATTTCTCCCTGTGTGCATTTTGAATGATAGACCTTGTGCTGGACTCTTCTTCAGGAGCCTGTTTAAAGTGAGTGCTGCCTGCTCTGATGGACCCTGTGCAGAGCTGTGACAGTTGACGGTGTGGTGCGCTTGAATACACCAGCTCTTTTGTCCTTCACACTCTGCAGCTCTCTGATAGCTCCTCCCCCTGTGCCCCACTCCTCCCTGCCTTGAGCTGTGATCTGCTGGGGCCTTTTGAGGCTGGGCTGCTGAGACATGGCTGCTCCCTGTAATGTCTGGACCAGACCCATCAAAAAAAAAAAAAAAACATGTCAGCAGTCAGAAGAGAAGGAACTGAAACCATTTAATGGCATTTTCACCAGGCACTCCAAAACAGGAATTTTAAACTAAAACAAAAATCAATGACTGCATGTGAAAAACACAGCTATTCGCAGATTTGGTATGTGCGACTGTTCAAATAAAGTTGAAAGAAAAAGTATAAGTAGCTAATAGTATGGTTGTACGCCACCTGACTCCGTGGTAAATCTGGACAGGAAATTTCATAAAGATTCATCACTGTCCCTCTGCCCGCTTTGACCTCATCGCACATCACAGCACAGATTAGACACCGATTATCCTCTAATTGAAGATCCTTACTTTTCAACCTTGCAGAATATGCTCCTACTCTTGTGCAAGACAGACAGAAGGTCAACATATTCAAAAGAGAAGGAAGCTGTAGAATGTGGATATCCTCCATGTGGTGTCATGAACTGTAAATTAACCATAAAGTCAAGAACATCCGTGACAAACAGAAAACAGGCTGAGATGTTAATACATTGTGACCAGACATGATGCGTGTATATAGAGTTATTTAGAGAGGCAGACCCAGCCTCAGACACAGGGTCACTCGACAGGCAGTCTAGCACACACCTCATCCATCACATCAGTCTGCGATCTGATGAGTGAATGTATAAGACCGTAATATAAGAGTGACGTCTTCAACTTCACCACAGCAGTGAGGCATAAAGCCTTGGTGGATGTTTGCCTGGCTGCTCTTGCCTGGCAAAGAAGACACAAGGCAACTGACTAGCCGTATGAGACTCAAACAATGCCGAGCATAACAGGGAGTTACTGTAGTATGCACAAGAATATGCGATCATCCAGTAGAATACCTGCACTGGGATGAAAGTTAGCAAAAGGGATTTGCTGTTAAGGTGAATGGTGGTAGTTGGTGCAGGTTTCCAGCCTGTTTTAAATGTATATGTACAAATACCTCGGCTGCTTTTATTTTCTGGTAGTTCTCTTGGGAAAGAGCCTGGCACCGGTCCAGTTCAGCCTGGCTGTAGAGGTTGCGTTGTTCGAAGTATTTTTCCAAAGCTTTGTGCATCCTCTTTTGCAACAAAGAGAGCTAGGGGGAGAGAAGGCAGAGAAAAGGAATTGGTAAGGCAGGAGAGGAAATTAATGGCAGTGTTCAAGAAGAATGATGGAGGGGAATAGAGAAAGCAGTCAATAGCCCATTCTGCAGTACACGGGCCTGACAGGAATTTCACAGTCTCTTGGTTTCTCTGCCCACTCGTGTGCACTCATCAGAATCCAGTCACATCTGGCTGCCAGGATGGGGGGTTAATTTTCTCTAAATGCTTCAGCAGTTTTGTTCTAGCCGAGGCAAACTCTGTGACTGCAAAGCTGATGAGTAAAATATTTCTACTTCACCCAGTTTAACTTTATACCAATCCCCTCAAGACATATTTTACACATACACACAAAGTCATGAACCCCCCACTGAAACCAGAAATTATTCCTAGTCTCTTGGAAAGACATGCTGCTTGCTTTATTATTTGAACACAGTTTCAAGCAAAGAGGTTTAAATTCTGATAGATGCCATTGCTTTTCTTCCCCTCCATCTCTCTACTCTTCCTACAAAGCTTATCATTGCTTGGCAATGTGTTCCCCAGTGCATTGAAAACTAAAGCGAATTAGCTCAGTCATCAGCTCCTGAAGGAAAGACAATAACAAGAATGCTCTTTATGGTGTACCCTGTTAAAACCTAAGAGTTGAAAGCCTCTGCAAAGCAATGCTTGCCTGTACTGTACAGTACATTCAACAAGGTTTTGATGGCATAACGTACAGGCAAATTAAACCACATGCAATTAATCATGCACATTTTAATTTACATATGAGAAATGAGTCAATTCTTTCTGATTTTTGATCAATATAAAAATATAAATACATTTACATTTAAATTTGTGTTAAGTAAATACTCCCTTTAAAAGAGAATTGACTAATATTAGAAAAAATGGCCGAACGTTGATATCTTTCAGTCAATCAATTGGCAGGACATCTACATGTATGTCTGTGTTTATTACCACAAGATGTGCCACACTGTAAGTCTTACAGATTTAACTCAATAGTCACACATCTTACGGTAAGATGTGTGACTGTTGAGTTAAATCACCTGTATCTAAAACACATGTACAAAATATGCATCAGTGTTAAAGTACTGAACAATATCTTCCTTTATAACTTTACAATCTCATGATATTAACCAATTTCTGCAATTAAAAGTCTAGATGATTGTTGTTGGGTTACGGCGATCTTGTGTGACAATGGTAATCAATATCATTGATTTAGCATACACTGTGTTTTTTATATCATTAACTCTACATCTAAACAGACATTTGAATTCATGGTGGGCAAAGATTTAAGAACCTCATTTACTACAAGTGAGATCTTCAAAGACATTAAAGCAGAGCCTACTTATGGAGACAACTGTTCCTATGAGAGTTATTATATTTCATACTATTGGATGATTAATACTGACACATTGATGTGTACATGACATTATACAGGTGCAGTTGGTTATGGAGGGGGAAAATGCTATTTCTTATACTGTGGCACATCATATCATTGTCTCTAAAAAGAAAAAACATTAGAAAAATTAATTTAACTGCCTGAGACATGTAGCAAGTACAGTGTTACTTGTACTCAGCTGCACTCTACCACTGTCTTATTCAAAACTTACATTAGATGCTTCACTTATTTTGCTTCAAAATTTATATTTTAGCTTTTAATAAGGTTATGTTGAAACATAAAGTAGGTTCATAAACTGTTCAAGAATGAACTAAATTATTTAAACACAGTAAGAACTTGTAAAGACTGCTAAGATTTGGAAAAGTACATGTATCATAATATATAAATGTACATTTAAAGCATTTTCAGTTGTAAAGTAGGTTACATTTACTTGGAGAAGACCTTAGAAACGATTTTAATTGCGTCCCACAAATGAATATAACATGAGATTATGAGCTTTTCCGACACACAAATTAACTGGCAACGCTAAATGTATTTACCTTGTTGCTTCCAGTTATAAACAAATCAATTAGGGCAATCTCATTGTGTAATATATGTACTAAACAGAACATAATATGCAAACATTATGAGGATAATTGAATATTTAAAGCAGGCGAGAAGTGTGCTTGAATGTTCATGCATAAATCAGATTAAATGTGATAGGCCATCATCTATATCTGATACATTGTTGAGCATAAGCTTGTTGCAAAGCTAAAATTAGAAATAAAACACAAGCTGAGAGGCTGCTGTTGTAGAAGTGTAGACTTGAAACAAACAAAAATGGTGAAGGCTGAATCCAGAGTAAAAGAAAATCAGGCTTTGATCATGAGCGTGGAAAATCCTGTCCACAGGATTTTATTTTTGCATGCATTTTTCACATGATAACATTCATGCAGTTAGATGAGGAATTGCTCAAGTAAAGGTATTAGTCATTTTTGGAACAAATAATATGTATTTTTTCATTGCTGGAGCAGTGTAGCTTCTTTCTTGTGTTACGGTTGTCATGGGTAATTCTATCCCGGTAAAAAAGTGTCAAAAACTATAAAGATTAAACCCTAAAATGCTGCTGAGTTGTCTCCCTCAACTAGTCAAGATCTCTGGTGCTATTTCAGCACTGAAAACACATTCAACCTGTTTCCTGTTGATCTGCTACCAATGGATGCCATGAGCAGAAGCAAATTTGGAATGCAACGATAAACCAATTCACCTCTGACCACCTTTCAAAGCAATGATGAGGAAAATGTATAGGTTTTAGTGTTTGCATGTACCACCGACCTCTTGCTTCACTCCCCTTGGTGCCAAATACACAGCTATCATTACATTATGTCACATTCATCATCCTCCCCCTCTCAAGTTATCTAATCATTATTAGACTGCTGCAGTAATCTCCAAACTGAATGCAAAACTAAAACTTTAAAATTACTGCAACTGCAAAGACAAATACAACAAAACAAAGCACCAGGGAGCATAAGACAACAGTAATGATCTCAAGTTATTATAATACAGCAAAATTAAAAAGAGAGATAAGTAAGAGATAGAAGATTTGGTCAAAGGTTATATCAAGCATACCTGTGTGTAATAGTGAAAAGAATCATGTACATGGTTTCTTTCACTTAGTGCAGACAGAGACTCCTGTTTGACATCCATTAAGATTTTCTGAAGACTTTCATACTTTTCCGCTAGCTGTTTGTTCTTCTCCAGTGCATTATTTAGTCCTTTCTATAAAAGTTAAAAGAGGTTCAGGTTCAATGTTAAGTAAACACATTATTAAACTAACTATTTAAAAGAAAAAACACCAAGGGACATGCAAGTGCAAAGCTGGCTGCAGACCAATACTGTATCTTCTCCAAATATAATATGGAGCATTACAATACCAATGGTAATGCAATGAGCCAGGATTTTCCACATAGCCCCAATGCATAAAGGCGTATATGTCAATGCTAACACTACTTTCTGTTTTCTCTCAGATTTAAACTTACAAACTTTCTCCATGGAACTCTCAGGAATCATTTTGATCCAACCTGAGACCAAGGATTGTTGTGGTATAAGAAACTGGGGAAGAAAAAGTTGCAGCCATCTGTGCATGAATGCAGTGCTGATTTCAGGAACTCGAGATTATCTCATGATACTTACAAGCTATATTTAAACACGATTGGTTTTGTCATGGTCAAAATAGATGAAATAAGGCTTGACAAGGACCATATTGATGCAGAAAGCAACTAGCCCAAGATAAATGATGATGATGAACCCCAACGGCAGTCTCATTCATTCATTCATTCATTCATTCATTCATTCATTGAAGTAACTTAAACCAGGAAGGTTTCACAGTTAAAGGGAAACTTTTCAGCTGGAGCAAAGACAGTGCTGTAATGTATTTGAATTGGTGTGTTTACTGCTATAGTAGTACTGGAATGTTTGAGACCAATGATCAACCAGGAAGAGCAGCTGAGGCACAATGATTTTCAACAGATGAAACATCTTGTGTATAGTATTATGAATGATCACACTGATCAGTGTTTTCATGATTCAAAATAAGCTTTGTGAAGATATTTAGAAAATTGTTAAATGTAGAGGAAGGAACAAAATATTCAATATGCAGTGTGTAAAACACCAAGAGACCTTTTAGCTTTAACGCTGATCTTCTGCTAGTTTCTTTGATACAATACACACATCCTGTATTGGTGCTGCATAAAGAAAAGAACCATAAACAACAGCCATAGAAAAACAGACAGTTCTTTGTGAAATCAAGCAAATAAATCACAGTGAGAAAGATTCTGTGCATGTCCTCTTTTCATTTGAACAATGTTTCCTGAGTACTGGACAAGAGGATGTGTGAATATCTCAGCTGTACCTGCAGACATAATGAAGTGTGTCTCTGCAGTAAAACAGAACAGCACTAAAGTGATGAGTTTAACCCAGCAGGAAGAGGGGCTGTAAACATGACAAATGCCTGCTATTGATTTCAGGTTTAATTACTCCATGCAGCACTGACAAAGCCCATCTGATGCTGTTGTGAAGTGTAAATGGAACAAATTACACTTCATTGCCCATAAGAAACTGATAGCGTCGGCAGTTTGCATTGTTTACTTTGTCCTCGCCAAACGACAAGCCCTGATCAAATCAAAACATAGGTGCATGTTTGAAAAAGGAACACCGTTCTCATATTTATGGATTGAATAGAGGAGACTAGATTCCCCACAAATCAATCTATTTCCCCAGGATATACCTTGTGGTTGTATCTTTAATAATAACCAAATACAGAATAATAACCAAATAGAACCACTTATAGGATTCCAGCCGGACCTGTAACAGTTTGTGTAGAACAGAGGAGCTGTAGTCAGCATATTTAGAAGAATTCTCATATCTGAAGGTGTCTAATCATTCTGCTTCATGCACTGTGATTTCTGAATGCACACTCTGCTTATTATGTTATGCTAATATAGACATTATGTGTTCTTTATATTGGTCTCAGTGATTAAAGTGACCAATTTCCTTGGAACCTAAGACTCTTTTTTATTTAGTGAGAAGTATTGTTTTTATATCATCTTATTTCGTCAAGTGAAAAAGACTAAACCCTTTTTTTTGCATGGCTAACTTTTATCTAGCTAATGGGAGTTGTGTCTATGAGGAAGACTTCTAATTCTTAAATTGTCTCACGCCAACAACTTCTTTAAAGTTGCTGCACTTGGATGCATGGCAGCTTAAGCTCCATTGCCTTTTCTTGTTTTGAACTAATGCCTTCTTGATCACCGTTTAATGAAACTATATACCACATGGCGATTTCACATTAGATAAGCCATGTGAAACCCCCATCAGCAAAGAGGCTCTGGCTGGGGCTGATAATCCTGCAGATGAAAACCTTACAATAAATAGGGGGTTTCTCTTACAAAGGAGTTTTCAAATGCATTCCATTTTGTGCAGAGCACATTCATGTCTCCCGAAATCTATTTCATGATATAAACATACAGTGTGATATACTTATTGTGCGCTTACATTGAAACTGCTGCTGAAAAATATTGACCCACAGGTAAGAAAATAAGCACAGCATCTCACCCCTGCATGCATCATCAAATTCGTCCAGACAAAAATACTACAACAACAGCAAGTTGTCATTTGTGGCAAAAGCACTTAAATGAGATTGACCATGGCTTGTAATTTTAATTGCACACCGCTCTTTTCTCCGTATCTTAAGGGAAGTACTATGACAAGCAATGTGCTGACACTAATCCAAAAACAAATAAACAATGAGATGTTTTTTACAGCTCATCTGTGGATTCACAGTATTTTGACAGAAAAAGTCATGTATTTACAAAGAGTTACTGTGAGCCTTATCATTTCTTTCTTTTTTACCTTGGTGTCTTCCATTTGCTTTTTCCTTGTTGTAACAAGAGCCGTGTGTGTCTGCATGGATCGCTGTGTTCGTTGTTTCCAGTTATTAATATCAGACTGCAAAGTGCTCATTATGTGAGCAGCTGATTTGTTCTTGAACTCCAACAAATTCAAATCACTTCTGCAAGGAGAAACCAAACACAAAGCTGTACAATGCTTCTGAATAAAGGTCACTGGTATTTTTCTTGAAGGTGTTCTTAGAGGTCATAAATAAGTTTGGCAATAGTAGCTTTTTATGAGGGAAATTTCAGAATTTTAAGAAAAAAATGCACATCCTGGTATTCAAGTGGCTGGTATCTGAAACTTACTGCAGTACTGCTATGACTTCTGGCATTCTTTGAACACTTTTTTTCTATTTTATCTGAAGCATCCCAGTTCTCTTCAATTCTAGTAGTTAGCGCAGTGATCCTACCCACAGTCCTGTCATATTTCTTTATGGTGGCACAGTGCAAATCCTGTAAATAAAGGGAAACAGCATCATTTTAAAAAAAAAGGAAGTATCTAAACCATATTTTGTTAAAAGAGTTTAGGCCAAGAAATGATATTGTCCAACACAGAAAATCATGATAAATAGCTGTGAATGTCTCAGTGCTCAGTGAGCTTCACAGAGTAAATCTTACCTCACAAATTGTTCTATGACTCAAGACAATTTAATGCAACTTTCCATTTTTACCTGAGCAGCTTTTAGCTTGTCACGTGCAAGCTTTTTCTCTTTCTCCAGCTTGATTAATGTCTCCTTGTGTGCAAACTGCACCATTTCCAAATTTTCTGTCAATCTCTTTATTTTCTGTACAAACAAAAACAAAAAAACATTGGATCAAAATACTTATAACTTCACTTCATATTATAGAAAACCCTCAGGTAATGAGAAACAATGTATAAGTCTTACCTCAACTTTTGCCTCCAGAGCATCTGTTGCTAAGGATGCATCTTTTAATTCTTTCTGAAGTTGCTGGTTGGCTTGCTCTGATCTTCTTTGCTGCTGCTGCAGTTTTTCATTGAGATCTGCACACTGAATCTGATGGAAACAATAATTACAAGGCAGAATGTCATTTGTACTTTACTCTTAAAACACATCCCTTTACTTAAACTGCATTTATGAAGTTGTTAATGTTTGTCTTCTTGATTTTTGAGGGAGCTTTGTCAAGTTTCCTGCGACAACTTTGAGGTTATTCAATCAGTTTCCCCTGTAAGCTGCAAAGTCTGCCAAAGTACGGTGGCATATTTTGATAAGCTATACATTTACTTAAGAAATTAATCAGTGATTCCTGACAATTTTTTTTCAGACTAAGACATGCAATGAAGAACGTGAAGTATAAATTTACCTTAAGTGTTTCCATTGTGTTCCTTTGACCTGTCAGATCTTTCTCAGCCTTTTCAATCTCTGTCTGTAAAACGGAAAGAAAACTGAGCATCATTCAGGGAAACAACATTTTTGTATCCTGTAGCAAAAAAATGAAGAACAGACTGAAAATGAGCATATGTTGTAGCTGACCCTAGTCCTCTGTTCTTCCATGAAGGTGAGCTGCTCCTGTTCTTCCAGCTTAGCCTGGATATCACTATGCTGGGCTACAACTTGGGTCAGTTCCTCCAAGGCCTTTTCCCACTGCTCATCATTGTCAGGGATTTTCTTGCACATCTGCTTCATCTCCTCTTGCATCTGCTTCACAGCTTTCTCACTAGGAAAATCACACAATAAAGTATACAGATGGTTTACTGATTTGTTTTACTCAAAAGAACATGCAAAAGTGGTATTAATTGGGTGAACATATTCTTTCTATATACTGGCTTGGACATTGTACCTCTTAAGAATTTTCAGCTTGTAGTCCTCAACCTTTTGTTCATACTCCATGTTTTCTTTAGAAAGAGCTGCAAAAGCTTCACGTTTTGCTTGCAGTTGCTCCTCCAAGCAAGAAACCTCAGCTTCCCCATTAATTTTCTATGGATTGCATTACATACTCCATGAATCTATATATCCAGAACAACTTGGGTGACAAGACTTCAAACATCACTTGCATGTATAGCTCCAGCAAGAGCTTAATGACGGCCTTACAGTTAAATACTTAACCTGATCAACCACTAAGCACACAACAAAAAAGTACCTCTACATTAAAAAGTAAACCAAAAACTGAACATCGGCATTTTAAAACATTTTGTAACATTACTCACTGTTTTTTCAATATTTTGTGACAGCAACATCAGCTTTTCTTCCAATTTTCTATTCTTTTGCACTTCATTCTTAATCTGAAGTTTCACTTGTGAAATCTATAATAAAAGAAGAGAATAATATGATTGAATGTATCTTCCAAAAAACTTAAATGTCAATGGAGAGTATATCTTACCTTGTTTTTTCCAGCTTTCTCAAGCTCTAAAATTTCAGGGATTCTCTGATTTAGAAGTGTACACCTTTTTTCTGTGCAAGCTATGCTCTCTTCAGCATTCTGTATCTCAGACAGAAGACCTTTCTCATCCATCTTTAACTGGCTTAATTCTTCCCTGAAGCCAAAAACACAAACAAAAAATGCTTTGATTTGAAGTTAAACCCATTTTTAAATATCTTCCCTTGATTTAAAACACAATCATAGATTGTCTATTTTAGGATTTTTGCTTGTAGTCAAATAAATAATTAGATGGTTAGGCCCATAAACGGTGACAGGTATTGCCTAGTCTGCATCAATGAGAAGTAGTGTTGCCATGGTTACAAGTAGCTGAAGTATAGTACTTGGAAAGGTTGAGACATTAAGATTCACCAAAAATATATACCATGAAATGTTCAATAACTACATTATGTGATTTCAACAATCAATGAATACATCATTGGTTCATTCATGTTTTTTGTTTTGGTTTTATTTAACACATAGTATACAGTAAGACTCTTGGAAAATATTTCAGTAAAACCATGTGCTAAAAACCTAAGTGAAACAAAAGAAAAGGAATTAACCACAAGGAAAATGTCTTTGGAAGCAGAAAACTTAAAAAAGAAAAAAGAAGAAAGAAAAAACATTCTTATTACTGGTAACTACTAATTATACTAATGTTAAGTTTTCCCCCCACATTATTTAGATGAATACTCACAATTTCTCTGTCAGATGATTCTTCATCACCAGCAGCGCATGGTCCAATGACATCTTTTCTTTGTTGGCATCAAGCTCTGTCTTTTTTAACTCCTTCTGAGCCAGCAGGAGATCACTTTGTGCTTTTGAGCAAACTTCTTTGGCCTAAAAATATTGAGGTGCGATATTCTAAGTGCTTTTCTCAAAAATTATTTATTCACATTTTTAAAGTTATCAGTACAAACAAAAGTACCTTATCATGTTATTAAGGCATACTGTCTGGGCTGTAAATTTTCTGAAAGTCATACCTATAGACTTAAAGACTTAAGATTTTGAAAGGACTTTTGACTTATCCTAACCCAAGACAAATCTTAATCAAATTCCTGGCTAACCAGTACGACTGTTTTAATTGAGTTTGTATTAAAGATAACAGACACTTGAATACTAGGTTTACTCAGGAATAACATCATCAGAACAGCCAAAGATGCTGAGATGTTGATGAAAAACAGTCCATTGGTTCCTCTTTTGTTTTTGTTAGTCTCTTGTTTAATTTAGATGCTGTGAAGCTACATCAATTGTGAGACAAGGCTAACACTTTATTGCATGTGAAGAGTCGTCTCATGTACACCTTAACAATGAACATCTGTAAACATTTTCTAAGCTTATTTACTTGTTGAATAGAAACCTTTTGGCCTTTAACAGTGTTGTCAATATTCAGAGCTGGTATAATCATGGGTATCATTTCACATGTGAATTACAGGGTTGGTTTAAAATGAAGGGATGAATGAGAGCTAGCTAACTTTGATAAAGAAATGTGAATATAATTTTTTACCTGATTAGGTACAAAGCTTTATAATGGTTTAAAAAAACATTAAACAGCAATATGTTTGCAAACCCAAGTTACAGCAAGAACCTTTTCAAAGATCTGACACTACTAGAGACTTAACAGCATAAAATCAAAAGTGAATAAATTGGTTTCACTCCAATACCTAACCAAACCTAAACAATAGTAACTTGACACTTGGGTGGTATTAACAACACATCCAACAGCTGTTAACTGTTAGTGGAATAACTCTTGGAAAAAAATGCCTGAACATTTCCTGACCTTGCCACGATGTCATTAAAATTTACAGATTTAGCAAGTTTTGAAAATTAAATCATGGTCATAAAATAAATCAAATGAGGACCGACCTCTGCTTGTGCAGCCTTGATTGAATTTATGATGCTTTTCTGGAGGTCCAGATCATCACTTGCGATGGGAACTTTTTCTTCGCAGAGTTGACGTCATCCTGTAAGCGCTGGTTCAACACCTGAGCATCTGACAATTTTTTCTGGGCCTGGTCGAGTCTCTGTGTTTCCAGTTTAAGGTGACGCTTCAGCTCGGTGATATCTCTTAAGCAAGCCTCCTGTTCTGGAAAAGGCAATGATCACAAATGAAAAACAATTTTAGAAATTGGGTTTAGGGAACAACAAAATCATCCTACTGTATGTCACAGGAAACTAATAGTTCTCTGAGGATGTGACACCTCCCAGTCACTGACCTTGTTGGACAGCAAAAGAGTGCTCTATTTGCTCTCGGAGTGCAATATTGTCAACTTTGTTTTTCAAAAGCCTTTTTCTCTGCTTTTCTTTGTAGAGTGCTTTCTCTACATTCTGTCGATCAGCCTCCAAACGCTCAATCAAGTCCATAACCTCAGAAAGGATATCATTTATTTTCTTCTTTAGTGGTGGAAACGAATAACTTTCTGGAAGAAGAAAAAAAATTTTCCTTACATGCTGACACTAAAGATGTGAACAAAATCGAAACCCAGAGTTTCACAAAAGAAGTGTTTGCAAAACACTGGTGCTCTGATTTTTTGTTCTTCAGCATCATGGAAATTGAGAGAGTATGTTGAGAATGAATCTATATTTCTGAAACCAAATGTGGTTACCTCTTGCACTAATTGCTGTGCCTTCAACATACAAGTCTGTAGACCTCGCTGAGTCAGAATCTGAATCTCTTGACTGTAATCTGTTGCATAAAAAAAAAACAAAAAAAACAACCATAACAACAGTAAAACTCTTGCATTTTATATCAAAACAACAAAAAGGAACTTAAACAATCAGATACATCACCTATAAGTTTTGCTGTAATGTTGTTTCCCCTGATCAATTTGTGATTTATAGTTTCCAGGATGGTGCGAGACAAAAGATCAAGATAAACGTTTTAATTTTTTTATAGCCCTTTAAGAATAGCTGTGTAACAAGATGTCACAAATCTAATCAAACATGATGTTCACTTACCTGTTGACACCAGTTCTCCACTGTTTTCTTCATCTCTTGGATATGGTAAATAGCACGGTTGACACATGGTGAGGGACTGTTGAGCAAAGCACAGGTGCGATTTCTACCAGAGCAGAGAGCTTGAAGGTCTGCTTGATCTTGAGAAAGACAGAATATTTAAAAAAATAGAAAAAAAGCTTTGATTAATTCATTTTTCCTTCTCAAGTTCATCATGTCATTAATGAAAAGAAAAAAATGAACTATAATCTTAAAGAAGCCGCGAATTCCCCTTAATGAAAAAACACATCTCTAAAAGAAAAAAACAAAAACGAGAGGTGGAGAGCTTGGTTGTAGCGAACACTCAACTTCATCAATGTTATTTTGAAAAGTGATTAATGAAATGTATTTGCCTGTGAAATGTGATCTGTGGTTCTTTATTTGCGCTTTGATTCTTGTGGTGCAGCTTTCAAAATACTGGAGGCATCAGTGAAAGAACAGAGACAACTAATATGAGATTTAAGACAAACCCAAGGGTGCATTTCATGGTGGTGATAGGGCGCCATCTGGCTGGAAAACTGTAAAAAACACAACTGGTGCAGGATATAAACTTAAAAGTAATTGCATCAGAAAGACTGGATTAATTATTTTAATTCTTTTTAAATAAGCTCAAATCAGCAAGAAACAGAGAGCGAATAGTTGAAAATATTGTTTATTAAGCTTTAAAAAAAGTACAAAAATTTTACCACAAACATGGATGTGATGTCAGTGGCCACTTCAATAAAACCAGGTTTTAAAAACTACTAGTAATTTGTTCTAGAAGCGGCCGGTACATATGCATACTGTAGCATTTTACATAAATCCTCTGTATTACAATCCAACTCAGGAGTCTAGGGGGAGGTCTGGAACAAATAACCTTTTGACAGAACTAAATTAATTTGGTTATATATTAATTTACTGCATTAAAATGAACTTTTAACTCTTTCTTCACCTATATTCTGACACCACAGTAAACTTTTGGAAAGCTTAAACACCAAAAGTTGTATTAAAATGTTCCTTTGATTTTGAGGATACACAAAAACATTGCAACTGCTGAAAAAGAATTAGACAAAAAGTCTTCACTTTTCCTCATTTCAACTATTTAGTTTGCCTAGACTAATGGTGTGGACATATAATCCCAACACGACGGACACAATAAAATATCAATCTATCCTATAATTAACTCACCAACTGCAACAAAACCAACAAACAGTACCAACCAGAAGTTTAAACATATATACTGCATAAAGCCATACATTTTTAAGGAATAGGTAAGTCTTAAGGTGTGACTGGTACTAACCTTGGATAGGGTTTTATCCACTGATGTTGTTGAAAGTAAAACAACAATTATTGTTTCAATAGCCATTAAAAATCTTCAGCAGCTTTAAAAACAAATCCGAGCATTTCTGATGGTCAATTCATGGATGAAAAACCCTCCTTGGATGTGTTTTCAGTGCTGTGTGTACAATCAGCTTTGCAGAATGAGGGTAGAACTGGCCCTGGATAAACAGACTAAGTCCATTTGCAGCTACAAGTGCATCTTTGCAACAAAACATTTCTGACTTCAAAATGTTTCTGCTCTGCTTTGTAAAAACCTAAAGACAGAGATATTAAAAAAATGTTCCCATCTGATTGACAGATTATTTTTCAATTAAGCTCCCTTAAGTGGTACAATAGCTAAAACATGTGCTGACTCAGACAAAGAACCACAGAGGGACTAAATCTAAAATAAAGGACATCTGCTGCTGAACCGTTTAGATGAATAATACACTGAAAGAATCACGTGGGGTAAGAAGGTGGTAATATGTCAGTGGTGGGTTGAGATCGCTCTAAATCATGCTGGCAGGGTTATTATAAACCACAAGGGAACAAAAAAAAAAAAAAAAATCATGCAGTAAGCCATAAAGCAGGTTCATGTGAATCTGAGGGGCCAATCAACCGCTATTAAGCCAGTGATATTTGATGACACGTCTTCACTCATAGTTTTCACTGATATCAATTACTTTTTAACTCATTAGCAACAATTGCACACTATTTGAATGATGATATATCAGTTCTCTATTTTTTACAAACCAATTAGTAATACTGAATTGCAGTTGAAAGGGGGAAAAGTTTCATATTCGAGCCATGTGGTCAATAGATGACGAACTTTAACCCCTGATACCTGCTGATGCACACTTGCGACCAAACCCTTCTTGCCCTTATTTATTTTATTTCTTTTTATCAAACTGATTGATCTTATGTATTCATTTGCTTTCACTTACTCTGATTTATGTATTTATTGTAACATTAATTATTTATCATTCATCTTTATCTTTTAATTGTTATTCATTTTAAACTCTGAACACTTTCCTCAAACCAGATCTTGTTCCATACTGCCACCAACTGTCCTCAACTCTTGCTGCAAATGCACTTGTTTTACTTCACAGTGCACTCCTGAAGATAGCGAGTTAACTGGTTTCTGTTACTCCCACCCAAGGCTATTCATTAACTGTGCGTTTAATGTTTTTCCTCTTTTACTTTGAAGATTTCCGTGGTGCTGTAAAAGAGCTACATACTTGTCGCAGAAGGTTACATCCATCCTGAAGCCAAGCTACTGATCTGATTAATGATAAATCTGTATTGGTAAGTGAGAGGTTGGCAGTGGCAAATGAGAAGGCGGTAATTCCTGAATCTAATGCAGCTCAAATATGGGCCGCAGTTTCAGACCAGCAGTTTTAGGACCCTCATTTTTAATGCCAGTTTTGGTATTTTTCATGCATCATGTACACACATTCTTAACTTTCAAAAGGTGCCAGAGGTGGGATTGAAAATGAAGCACCTAAGACTTTAGCTTCAGCCCTGAGACTGCAGCCTGCAGCACTACGAAAACCCCATATTGGGGCTGTGACAGACGCAGGAATAACGGCCCATGAAGAGTGAGTAGTCACGTTCTTATTTTCCACCACTGGCTGCTCATGTGCTGGTGCAAGCTGATCATTGATTGGATCAGTGGCTGGCTTCTGGAGGGACAGCCTCATAAAGTACATTTATATCTGTTAATTTGTTACCTTTTTTAAAAAAAAAAAAAAGGCTACATGTTTATGTCAAGCTTAATGCCTTTCCTCACATGGCAAGGTATCAAGTTCATTAATTCAACAGTGGTATCAGATCGGTGTCAGGTATCGGCAGATACAGCTGTGGGAAAATGTTTTTGCCCCCTTCCTAATTTCTTACTTTTTTGCATGTTTGTCACACTTAAATGTTTCAGATCATCAAACAAATTTTAATGTGAGTCAAAGATAACACAAGTAAACAGAAAATGCAGTTTTTGAATGAAGATTTTTATTTGGGGGGGGGGGGGGGGGGGGAGTGTGAAAAAGTGATTGCCCCCCTGTTAAAACATAAATTCACTGTGGTTTATCACATCTTTGGAAAGCTCAATTTCAGAGTTCAATTTCTCTAGACACACCAAGGCTGGATTACTGCCACACCTGTTCTCAATCAAGAAATCACTTAAATAAGACCTGCCTGACAAAGTTTAGAAGACCAAAAAGATCCTCAAAAGCTAGACATCATGTTGCGATCCAAAAAAAAGTCAGTAAAAAATTAGAAACAAAGTAATTGAAATCTATCAGTCTGGAAAAGGTTACAAAGCCATTTCTAAAGCTTTGGGACTCCAGTGAACCAGTGAGAGCCATTATCCACAAATGGTGAAAACATGGAACAGTGGTGAACCTTCCCAGGAGTGGCCTGCCGACCAAAATTACCCCAAGCACAGCGACGACTCATGCAAGAGGTCACAAAAGACCCCAGAACAACATCCAAGAACTGCAGGCCTCACTTGCCTCAATTAAGGTCAGTGTTCATGACTCCACCATCAGAAAGAGACTGGGCAAAAATGGCCTGCATGGCAGAGTTCCAAGACCAAAACCACTGCTGAGCAAAAACAACATAAAGGCTCGTCTCAGTTTTGCCAGAAAGCATCTTGATGATCCCCAAGACTTTTGGATAAATACTCTGTGGACTGACGAGACAAAAGTTGAACTTTTTGGAAGGTGTAGGTCCCATTACATCTGGCGTAAAAGTAACACAGCATTTCAAAAAAAGAACATCATACCAAAAGTAAAATGTGGTGGTTTTAGTGTGATGGTCTGGGGCTGTTTTGCTGCTTCAGGACCTGGAAGACCTGCTGTGGAAAATGGAACCATGAATTCTGCTGTCTACCAAAAAATCCTGAAGGAGAATGTCCGGCCATCTGTTCATGACCTCAAGCTGAAGCGCATTTGGGTTGTGCAGCAGGACAATAATCCAAAACACACCAGCAAGTGCACCTCTGAATGGCTTAAGACAAACAAAATGAAGACTTTGGAGTGGCCTAGTCAAAGTCCTGACCTGAATCAATTGAGATGCTGTGGCATGACCTTAAAAAGGCGGTTCATGCTGGAAAACCCTCCAATGTGGCTGAATTACAACAATTCTTTAAAGATGAGTGGAACAAAATTCCTCCACAGCGCTGTAGAAGACTCATTGCCAGTTTTCGCAAATGCTTGATTGCAGTTGTTGCTGCTAAGGGTGGCCCAACCAGTAATTAGGTTTAGTAGGCAATCACTCTTTCACGCAGGGCCATTTAAGTTTGGACCCCCCCCCCCCCCCCCCCCCCAAAAAAATAAAAAAATAAAAATCTTCATTTAAAAACTGCATTTTCTGTTAAGTTGTGTTATCTTTGTCTCACATTTAAATTTGTTTGATGATCTGAAACATTTAAGTGTGACTAACATACAAAAAGTAAGAAATCAGGATGGGGGCAAAAACTTTTTCACACAGCTGTATGCCCAGGTATTGTATCATATCGGATTAGATTGGAAAAAACTGGACTGTGCATCTCCAGCATTCATGGAAGGACTTTTTGGGTGCATAATCAGAGTTTTAACTGAAGCAGTACAATATTTGAGTGAGAACAGGAAAATCTGCTCTCTAAGTGCCAAAATGGATTCTTTATTAATTCAATACAATATGAAAAATACTTTTTTAATTCCCAGTTGTGATGGGTGCTGAAGTAGTTTTTTTTTTTCTGTTTCTTTATTCTTATTAAGGAATCATTCCATTTCTGTTAACTAAAATGAGTCAGTTAAGTCCTTGTTCCCAAGGTTGATGACTGCTTGCAGGAATGACTTCTTGTGTCTCTCTGTGTTGCAGGAGACCTTAAATCTCTCATAATATTCAACACACTCAGTTGTTTCCTCACTGTATAGGCAGGGGTGGCCAAGTGCAATCCTTGAGAGTCATTTTCCTGCAACTTTTAGATGCATTCCTTCTCCAACACACCTCAGTTATCTCATGTGCATGTCAGTCAGCTCTGCAGGGGCTTGGTAACGAGCCATTCATTTGATTCAGGTGTGCCAGAGGAGGGATGCATCTAAAAGTTGCAGGATGGTGGCGCTCGAGAACTGGACTCGAAAAAGTCTCTTCATTTTAATTACTTAAAGGCACTAATTTAGCCTTAACAACCCACCATAACTGACAACGTTTAACAAAAATCTTTCTTTTAAGTTAATTTCAATTATATTAAGTACCTATAACAGATTGTTAGGGTCACAGGAAGGGGTGGACTTTTTAAATACTATTTTAGTGATTAAAAATATAACTTTATTGAATATTTTTAAATTGTATTTTCACAGAGGTATTTATAGCTTCCTTTTACAGCTCACCTTGTTGACTGGGTCGTCCTTCCCTCGATGGGAATCCGGGGGGTTCAACGTCTGGCATTGCTCGTCTGTTCTCACCATCCTGTGGAAAACCAAAATTGAGTTGCCGTGTTAGAAACCACAATCTGTTAGTAATTATTTCTCAGATGATCACGTAGATTTACCCCGCGAAAAGAAAAGAAAAGAAGTTAGCAAGCGTGAGCTGAACTTACAACAGACACCTTCACTCATCTCGGGATGTCGCTCTGTTAGCTAACGTTAAGTTAACATTTAATTAACTTAGCTAATGACATATTAATGAGCTGAGGGGGTCGTTGTCATGGTAGAAAGTGAAAGCGAAAAATGGCTGGCTATCGACTTACCTGCATCGATACACTTTTTGCTGCTAGTATCTGCTTATTGTCTTGCTGGGCTACTGTGTGAGACTACACATGCCACCCCGTAAAAAGTTGTTCTTTAACAAAGTTTTCTCTGAATGACCCAGCTGAAGTTCCTGTCAATCTTCTGTGGAGGTTGCTTAGCAACTAGGGGTTGCGCTTGAAGGGGGCGAGTTACGTTCAAGAGCACTTGTTCAAAATTAGTGAGGTGTATCCCAACTTGTTTTTAACTAAGCACATAAATAAATGAATGAATGAATGAATGAATGAATGAATGAATGAATGAATGAATGAATGAATGAATGAATGAATGAATGAATGAATGAGAAATAAAGTGCAGATGGTCTTCTGCACATTATTACCTCATTGTTACCTTGCAACAAGTGATTTACTGTTACTTGCCTTTGTCTCAAATCAGTCTCCGCATCTTCTCTGATCTCTGACACCACTAATCCATTTTTCTTTTTTTTTTTTTCTTTCTTTCTTTCTTTCTTTCTTTCTTTCTTTCTTTCTTTCTTTCTTTCTTTCTTTCTTTCTTTCTTTCTTTCTTTGCCCAGACAACTGCCACTCATAGGATATTTTCCTCTCTTTTTTGGGTCCATTTTCTGTCAAAATCAGATGGTCAACAGCAGTTTCTGAAATACTCAGGTAGCCCTGTCTGGTACCGACAACCATGCTATGATGTGAAGTCAATCAAATCCCCTCTCCTCCCCTTTCTGATGCTGGGTTTCAGCTCCAGTAAGTTGTTCTGACCATGCTTATGTGCCTAAATGTATTGCTGTCTTCCCATTGGCTGATTAGCTGTTTGTCTTAAACAAATGAACAGTTTATCTGAGGATGCAAAAGTATTATTTGCATATAGCTGCGTAAATGGAATTTCTTTATAGTAGAAAAGTGTATGTCTGTTTCACATAATAATACAAAAGTAATCCAAAAATATTCAGGTTTAATGACATTCCTTTTTTCCATCCTTTAATTAAAGACATTTTATTTACAGAAATGACCATAACTCAGTAATACATTTAATTTCAAAGTAGCCAAATGTAACTCTCATGGATCTCACAATTAAGCCTAAAAGTTGTGCATTTTTACTCACCCCTATTTACACCACGTGAGATAAGGTTGAGAGAGGGGTGAGATACTGATTTTAGTTTGGCCTAACTGCTGCAAAGTAGGTATGGACATATTGATACCCTGGAGTTGATACTTCAATACCAGCCAGACAAAATATCGGAATCGACCATTTTTTGAGTATCGAGATACCACTGTACGGATACAAAACATGCAGTTTGTTTTCACTTCTAAGAGTTTTAGGCAATGACATGATTTGTGAAAGCAGCCAGATTCTTCTGTGTCACATGATGGTGGTAGCCTATCAGATGTCATGATGACGCTGCTTCTGTTAGCGATGATCTTTCAGTGCTTTAAAGCAAGTTAATGCACGTTGTGTTTTGATAAATTTATAATATTACTGTTACATTTTGCACATTCTCCAGTGAAAAATTTAATTCTTAAACTGTTCTTGTTACTTGATAATTAAATAAAGTTTTTAATCTTATTTTGTTTAATTTCTTCATCAATATATTTTATTATTGTTATAAAATCATTTCTTTCCTGTACATCTGTTCTCAAGTTTTACTTATATTTAATAATGCCCTTGCATTCAAGATATTACTAATCATGTGGTTTTCTTTAAAGGGACCGATAGTATCGGTATCAATATCGGCATTGATAAAAAAAAAAAAAAAAGTAGGCTACCCTAAACTACTGGTATCGTATCGACAGGGAAAATTTTGGTATCGCCCATCCCTCCTGCAAGTTTAGGCAATATAATTGCAAAATTTATGTTTATTTTCGACGGGTTATAGTGAGAGCCGAGCTTTATACAATCAGTATTCCTGAACACTTGTATATTTAAACTTGGAGTATGTTAAATGAAGACCGGATAGTTTGATGATTACTGCTATCATCGTCTGTATAAATCATAGTTATCTATGTCATTCAAAATGGACGTAGTGCCCCCCCCCCCCCCCCCCCCACACACACACACACACCACCACCTCCGTTATTATTATTATTATTGTTGTTATTATTATTATTATTATTATTATTATTATCATCTATCCATCTATCTATCTATCTATCTATCTATCTATCTATCTATCTATCTATCTATCTATCTATCTATCTATCTATCTATCTATCTATCTATCTATCTATCTATCTATCTATCTATCTATCTATCTATCTATCTATCTATTTATTTGTTTATTTGTTTTTTGTTTTTTTTCCCCCATCAAACTTTCAAACAGTGCACCCACACTGGCGCATGTGAAGAGATTCCGCATTACGTCATCGCGGAGGCCACATATTGGAGGCAGCCGCTGCCTTGTTCTGCTCAGCCAGTGAGCTGCACGTAAATTTCCACAACACAAGCTTTGCGGGAGAGCGGCGCAAGAACGGCCGTTTAGTGCAGTGATGCAGCAGCCTACACCAAAGAAACCCTGACCGCACTGCAGGACACGACGGATTCCGGGTTGGAAAACAGTGATGTTGTATGACATGCCTCGAAATAAATTCTGGTAAGTCTTGTGCAAGTGAGCTGCTGCAGCCGCTGGAGGCTGGCAGGCGGGCAGGCAGCAAGAGAGCGACCTTAACCTACTTTGTCACTCCGGGTGAGATGAGTTTGTCAAGTTTTTGCGATAAAACGGTTATTTGTGGGGATAAACGCGTTAGAGACAGGGTGGTGAAAGCATGCACGTTTTTGTTTTGTTTTTTTTGTAACATAGAGACCTTTGTCTCTCGTCGTAATAGATGTCTAGCGTGACAGGTGATGCATGAGCAGGGCATGTTGCAGGTGCCTGTTGCCGTGTTCCCACTGTCCTCTTATGTCCTGCGTTGAAGTGGTGATTTCTAATCGTGATTTTTCTTTTCTTTTTTTCCTTTTTTTAAACACAGGGAAATATGAATCAGTCCATCCACAGGAGTACATCCTCAGCTTGTGCTTGAAATGCAAATGAGCATGTTGGCTATCCCATCACTTAGTTGGACAAGCAAAGACAGTATTGTATATCTTCTACATCTTGAGTTCCCTCTATTTTTTGTGACTTCTCAGTGTGCTCCCCTTACTCAATAACAGTGTCGTAAACTAAATCACGGCACCAGCAACCATAAATTTGTCGCTGCTGTCAGGGTCCTGAAGTTTTTGCCTATTTGCAGCTGAATCCATGGTGATCATCAGCAGATGACAGCAGGCGAGAGCCCTCTAGCAGACATCACTGGCTGGTACTAGGCAGGCAGAGAAAACTTCTGCGTAGCGTCCATAGCAGCTAATTAACCTTAAGTCTTCATTACTCCTGTCAGGAGACAGGATTTGGATGCCAGTGTAGTTTACAGTCTTGTGATATAAAAATAACTCTGACCAATCAGTGGTAACAGCTGCGATGAACTGTATCAAAGCCAGCCAGGAAGATTGGACTGTAACTCAAGTAAGTGCTTATGTTTGAGAATTTGGTTCTAAATTCAATGAGGAGGACATAAATTAACTGCATTGTCCTCTATGTTTTAGTGAGCAGCTACAGAAATAGAATCAAAATGTAAATACTTGACTAAAAAGGCTTTTTTGTTGTTGTTTGACCTGATTTTTGGCCCACACAAATGCTGTGCAGCATTTAAAGATACTGTGAGTCATTCCTGTGAGACCCTTGGCAGTGCTTAGCCTTGCTAGTTTCTCTGTACTCATGATGGCATGAAGCGATTTGCTCTTTTAAGGGCAGTTATTTTCTAATACTGGGAGTGACAGTGCCACAGAGAAAGAGCAATGTTTGCTGGGTAGATGCCAGGAAAGAGGTTTGGGGTCTGCAACTAGAGAGCCAGAAAAGCTGTTCAAGAATGTGGGGCCTTCTCATTTGTAGTTAAAGATAGAGGCAGCACACACTGTATCCTGGCTTACAGCTTCTAATTTCAGATATCTTCAGTTAGGGGGCATCCACATGGGCAGATTTTGTTGTGCAGCCTGCTTGTGTGGAAGGTTGTTTATGGACAGCTGTTTCACAATAGGCGACTCGGGTTTGTAATAACTCAGCTCGGGCAAGGGAAAGCAACACGACCATGGTGCTTTATGAGAGGTACGGCGATTATCTTTTTCCTTCACAGATGTACAAGTCGTAGTGGCTGTGCAGGTATAATATCTGCTCTTCTAATAGATTATATCAACCTCAGTTGTTTCCATGACTGAAAACAGATGGCAAAAGGTCACATAGCTGGCAGTCGGGATGCGCTTGTTTGTGATGCGGGAGAGGATATCAATGTTAATCTGTAGAGCTGTGTATATTTGTACATTTTTACATTCATTCACTGTGTGAGTGATAAACGGGCCGGCATATCTATTACTTTTGAGATGACATTGGGCTATGGCCTGCCTGCAGTGGCCTGACATTGCTATTTACTCTTGTGCCTGCATTCATCATTGCTTTAGAACTGATGAGATGCCCATTTATTACTTGTGCTGCCGCACGGTTGTTATCATCTCTTCATAAAAGAAACTATTAAAAAGCAGATGGTTTCACTTCTCCGTGGATGTTGCATTTATTAATTATAGCTTTCTTTTTCTGTTGTATGTCTGAACTACTGAAAAGTTCAATCATTTACTGAAACCCTGCACTTGGTTTTGTAATTCTTGATTAACTTATTAGCTTAATCTCTTTCCTTTTATACTGGATTTCAAAGGTTCCTAGGGCCCCAGAACTGCCACTGCCTTTACTGGCAAGAATCATTAAAAGGAAACAGGAAGAATGAGCTCTTGTTTACATTTTAACACCAGATGAATTCTTATTTCTGCACTGTGGGTCTTTGCAGCATAATATTTAGGTCTACCAATTACTGTCAGAGTAATTTAAAACAGCATGCTTGAATGGTTGTCTTGCAAAAAAGTGTTTTCGAGTCACTCGCCCAAGAAGTGCAACTGTGCTCTCAACTATCAGCCCACCGAGCATTATCTCATAAAAGATATTTAGTAGTGAAAAAAACTTTTCTTGACAAACTTTGCTTGCAGTGGGAGGTGTTGTGTGTTTTTTCTTCTTCTTCTTCTTTTTTTTTTTTACGAATGGAGTGGCTGGGATCTTTGCTGCCATGGCAACAAACCACATGACTAGGTGTATTAGATTGCCTCGGACAGTGTGCAGTGAGGCATGGTGTGAGCATTCTTTCTGCAGCTCTGCCCCTTTTAAAGTCTTGTCATTGTCTAACTTAAGTTTTTCTTAAACATTTCTGATCACCAGTGAAGTGTGATTGATTCAGGTTGCAGTTTTCCTTAAAATACTCTGAAAAGTGGGGTCAAGGTGTGGGTAGTGGAGACTGGATAATTTGCAGTAGGGCACTGGGGCAGAATAGATGGGGCCTCTTTTAGCCCCTTTCTTGTAAAAGTCTAGTTTTCAGAAACTCCAGCCTGTCCTTGCCAAGATACCTACAGTATATTATGGTGATGCATTCACGACAGGTTTTTTTTTTTGGCTTGGCTTTGCTGCCTTTTTATGATCTCTACAAACAGAAAAACACAAGGCCAAATTATTAGGAATCCAGTAAATGGTGTGTTTTTAGCTCTATTGTTAGTATGTCTGTCTAATAGTGAAGTAGCTTACGGTTTTGGCTACATGTTTAAGATGGGTCTGAAAAGTGATGCCAATGAAGCGGTTTTATAAAGAAAAGAACTACTTCAGTAAACATTTTCTCCATGGTTGAATTGACCTTTTTTTAAATTGACAATGTGATGTGCATGTGCTTTATTCATATACAGGTAATTCATTTAAACATATAACTTCTTTTTTTTTGCACAGATATAGCCTATAGTCATTAGTCAGTCTAACTAGTCGACACACATTTAAGTGTTCTTGGATATTTTTTAAACATAATGAAAACAGATTACACACTATAAAACAGAGTTTGTTGCAGGTGTGTGACAAACAAGACCTACAAGCACACAGAGATGTGAGGAAAACTTTCGAAAATGAAGATTTGATTACAAAAGTAAACACAATAGGCTGGAGAAATGAGTCAAGTTATCCATCTCATAGACTTTTGTTAGACTGGACTAAGATGAAGAGGAGAAAGTGGCCACCTGGCTGCAGAGGAGTCCTCACAATCCCACTTATGCCTCTTCCCCTGCAGGGAGAGGGATGAGGTGGGTGGATACTTCTGCTTTCTTAGCACCAGTCATCAGAATGGATGCAGATCTACAGTCTTCACAACCACTGTTTGACATGATGAGAAAGGAGAATGATACAGTTCATTTTAAGAGTCAAGATTGTAACTGTAGTCTTTGGACCATTCTTCCAAACATTGTAGGGATTATAGGAAGAAATATCCACATCCATCTGGAAGGTAGCAATAACACTTGCTCCTGTTCCTCAGCCAGAGGCTTTTTCACTTGTGTTTTTGGTGTGTTGAGACAGTTATCATTCAAGCAATTTTCCATTCATCTGTATTCACATTCAGATTGAAATGTTTAATTGCAAAAACATGTCAGAATATAACAATATCAGACCTAGATACTCAACCACAAATCTCAGCTCTTCCTCATTAAAGCATAATGCTCACTGAGTAAATTAGGACCCCATTAGGGAGTTGTTGCCTGGAGATTAACAGCTTGCTACCTGATGGGTGTGCATGATGTGCTCAGGTGCTCCACCCTCTTGCCCAAATAAGTTTTTTTCTTCCTCCTAAAACAAAGAAAGTAGTATGAAAATGTCAAACTCAAGGCCTCGAAATTCAACCTATTTTCTATCATGAAATATGTTCATTTACTCACCCAGACAGTTTTGGTGCAACTTGAATTCCTTCGGAGATATTTAGATCCACTCGAGATCAGCGTATGTCCAATATCATGGAAGTGATGGGGCAACCGCGCGCAGCCTCTAAATAAGGCATTATGTACCACAAACTCCTTCATTTCGCCAATGTTTTGTTACGAAACATTAGTTGAACCCCCTGAGAGCTCAAAGCCGCTTTTTTGTGGTGATTCATCCTTATTTACTGACATTTACTTGTTATGGTGTCGCATAATAGTGATGTCATCAAAGCCGCCACAGTAAAAATGTCTGTAAATAAGGACGAATCACCACAAAAAAAGCCGATTCGAGCTCGATGGGGGGTGGGGGGTGGTCCGACTAATGTTTAAGAACAAAACATTGGTGAAATGATGGAGTTTGTGGCAGATAATGCCTTATTTAGAGTCTGCATGCGGTTTCCTCATCACTTCCATTATATTGGACATGCGCTGATCTGGCACGGATCTAAATATCTCCCGAAGGAATTAAAGTTGCTGTTGCACCAAAACTGTCTGGGTGAGTAAATGAATGTATTTCATGCTAGAAAAATGTACATCAGGAAAAAAAAATGGACTTCCCCTTTAAAGTCAATTAATTCCCAAATCTAAGGTGTATATAATCAACTAATACCATTATTTTTTGTATAATAGTTTATATAGTAAAATAATGTGTGCCATATTGATAAGAGCTGGATCTGGGTGCTGTCAGTTAAGACAAATATCAAAGTAACTGGATCTACTCTGCAGCAGAACATTTTTAATTCTCTGTCTCTTGAATCATGGGCTGAATTTACCTTAGGCAGTGCAACTTTCACATCAATTTCACCACAAGATCATGCATGCGTTCCATCAGATACATGTATCTATTAAAGAAAAGCCTGAAAAAGTCCTTGGGACTTTCATCTGACTCATGGGACCAATGTTTTCGTAATTTTCCATCTAGCTGCAGCTGATTAAATCTGCTGGTAGATGGCTGGAGTTGAGAGGCTGCTTTTGTCCACGCTGTCTACAAATGTAAAACCTTTGCTTGAATATCACGGTGATTTATTCTATTCATTTATTTTGATCTTTTTTATTGAAATAAATGGATTAATGAAACTGCCTCCATCATAATTATATATTTCGGATGTGCTAAGAGACTGGAAACTTGTATTTCTACTGATGATGTGTTTCAGTGAAATAATGCAGAGCTTACAGTTGCATGGTTGGGGTTCATTTATACATAATAAAAACGAAAACATTGGGAAGAACCCACTCTGAGGCTGAACAATGCCATGATTGAAGCTAAATGCTGCAGCTCACAGGCTCTGACATTATTTTCTCTCCTCCTGATCAGAATGATTGAAGACTGCGGGCAGAAGGGTGACAACATGGCAGATAGAAGGCAACTGTATGTCGAGATGAGTAAGTGCTCAGGACCACAGCTCAGCGTGATGTATGCTGGACCGTTTCACTCACTGTCCATAAAAATGACAAATTCTTCTTTAAAAGTTTCACGTAAAGCAAATATCATGAAGATCAAGTATCTTCACTGATGTCAACCTGATTGATTTTAAATGCTGACACACGCGGAGCTGCACTTTTCACACGGTGTGAAGAGGGCACACACACATTTTTTGAAACACAAATCATTAGAACAAAATGAACTTTTATATTCCTCTTTCACAAAGTTTAACACAGCTTTTTTCATCTATTTTCTTTACTTCTGACTTTTGGTGAGAGGTGGGATACAACCAGGACACATTAAAACGTTCTCAGTCATAGCCAGTTTGGAGGATATATTGTCAATCATCCATCACGGATCTTGTCAATACATTTTATTTGCACTGGAAAAGAAGCTAAATGAAATGAAAGAAAAACACAATATGCAAAAATTAAATAAAAACATGACCTTAAAGCTATACAAGAGCTCAAAATCTCATTTTTTATTGGCATATATCATGTGTCTTGACAACAGTGAGCTCTGGTTGCATCAAGCTTGAAAGGTACATCAAAGCATGCCAATGTTTCTGCTCTTAAAAGGGATACACACACACACACACTTACATCTGGTCTTAAGCACCTTGGAGTTTTAGATTTCCTGTCAGCTCACCTTTCCAAAGTTAATTAATGAGTAAATCTTCCTCAGGGGCTCAAGATTTGGATTCCATACGGTTGTCAACATACAGAACAGCCTGCAAACTCAGATTTGTGCAGAAGAAATGCAACTGTGAGTCTAATACAGTCTTCATTTATCTACCCTGTGCATCTGTGATTTCCCCCCGTTGAAGTGCTAATATTCTCTGTTTCCAGTGCATTTGGTTGATATCTGGAACGTCATAGAGGCTTTCCGAGAAAACGGCCTCAACACCATGGACCTCAACGCTGAGCTCTCCGTAGCTCGCCTAGAAGTGGTACTGTCCACTATCTTTTACCAGCTTAACAAGCGCATGCCCACCACCCATCAGATCAACGTGGAGCAGTCTATCAGCCTGCTGCTCAACTTCCTGCTGGCAGCATTTGACCCGTAAGTAATGTGTCACATGACAGTTGGCGGCTGCTGGTGTACTTTCATGTTGCAGGTTTTGACGTGAGTTAATGAAGCATGAAATGTGAATGTGAAGTGTCATCCAAAGAGGAGGTGAAATAGACTATTCACCTCAATAATGTCACAACATGTGGGTTGACAAGGAAGATCTTTTATTTATTTTTTGTTAAAGTACAATCAAAACCAAACTCAAATTTGCCTTTTACTAAAACATTAAATAAATTCTGGTCCTCACAGTTCCATTGAATACAAATTTTTGATCGTAACATGACTTTATTGTTTGTTTATTGTTCATTTTAGGGAGGGTCACGGCAAGATATCCATCTTTGTTGTGAAGATAGCCCTTGCAACGATCTGCGGAGGGAAAATTCTGGATAAATTAAGATGTAAGAAACACAACAAACCTTTATCCTACATTTCTAATTGTGAAAAATTACAGGACAATCACCAATTTTCTTTGTAATAAATCAACATGTTGCCTGAATGGACTTCACAATTTCCAGTCTAAGAAAAGTTCTGTATTACAATTTATCATACATACATATTACTGTCTGTATTTTCTTTTGTGCTGTCTGCTTAGTCTGTTGTTATTTTTTTTGACAAAGCAGCAGTACGGTTGCTCCTCATGGCCAAGAAAAGTCATTATTCATTACATGAAGGATATGGTTTATTACATAATGAAAAAATCTGTGGGAGTAGCAGATTGTATGAGCAAAAGAAGGCTGGTGTGTTGCTAAAACTGATCATTATAAAGCTGCTTTATTTGGATTTGTTTTTATAAACAAGCGGGATAATTGTGTTGTGTAATTTTGTAATTAACCAACTGTGGTGGGAACTGACAATTAGTTTGATTAATTTCTATTTCGTCTCCTTTCATTGGTTTGCAGATATCTTTTCCCAGATATCAGATTCTGCTGGAATAATGGTATACTCACAGTTTGACCAGTTTTTGCGGGAAGTTCTCAAATTACCCATGGCGGTTTTTGAGGGGCCTTCCTTTGGCTACAGCGAACAAGCTGCACGGGGATGCTTTGCACAGCAGGTGAAGGCCCGTTAATCACTGAGAATAATATCAGTGACTGTTTTAGCATTGCTGTTGTGCATGAATCTCTTTCTCCTCAATAGAAAAACATCTCCCTCAACACATTCCTTGATACGTTGATGTCAGACCCGCCCCCTCAGTGTTTGGTGTGGTTACCGCTCATGCATCGGCTCGCCAATGTGGAGAACGGTAAGAGACCACACAGAATATTTTATGGGGGAAGCTTGTGGGCCTGGGAGGATGTAAAGTTCAGCTTTGCATCATAATCACACAATTAGTCAAGCAGACATACACACCATGAAACACGAGCACACACACTAGTGGTGAGGATGAACCGCAGGGACCTTACACACTGTCTGCGAGTGTGCATGTTTGTGCGTATGTGCGATGCAGTCATCATCACAAACAACCTCCATGTGAGCAGAAGAAGCTCTATGACATGTGCACACAAATACAGCTCACGCTAAACTCCTTTGTGTGTTTTTGTCAAAACTGAGAGGAGTGTTGTCAACAAAGCACGGTCATGCACATCTATCCCTCGATGAACATAAATGAATCTTCTCCTCTCTGCAATGTGCAGAATATCTGTTTTTTATGGTCACATCTGTTTGTGTTTGTGTGTTTGTACATGTATGCTTGTGTGTGTCTTTGTATGTGTGTGTGTATGTGCTTGGCCCCTCCTCTCCTCCCTGCAGTCTTTCACCCGGTCGAGTGCTCCTACTGCCATACTGAGAGTATGATGGGCTTCCGCTACCGCTGCCAGCAATGTCATAATTACCAGCTCTGTCAGGACTGCTTCTGGAGGGGGCATGCCAGCGGTTCCCATAGCAACCAGCACCAAATGAAGGAGTATACGTCATGGGTAAGGAAAGGAAAGGGGAGGTGGGGAGGGGAGGTGCAGGCTAAAGGAGGTGTGTCTGCGTTGGACCAGTCAATGTGGCTATTTTTGTTCTGCTTCACCACCGTGTAAGGATACTGAATGTTCTATGCAGGTGACAGTGTTACCGTTTTGATGTCATGTGTTTTGACAAGACATTAGTGTCCTTACAATTGGCTTGTCACCTTTGTGTTCCACCTAGAAATCCCCTGCAAAGAAGCTATCCCACGTCCTCAGTAAGTCACTGAGCTGTGCATCTAGCAGAGAGCCTCTTCACCCCATGTTTCCTGAAATGCCAGAGAAACCTCTCAATCTAGCTCATATTGTGTAAGTTCCCCTTCCATCTCTTCCATCTTTTTGCCATTTACAATGGAGAAACTGAGAAATTTGTAGTGCAGTCAGGGAGCTGTCATGGACTTAAGATTTTCTCTCTCAGCTGATAATGATCCCGTAGCTACCTCAAAGTCTGAAGTGATTCCAATCAATCTCTTAGGTCAACTGATCAATAAGGTTTAATTATAGTCTTGGTGATGGCGGTAATCTGCAACAGTGCTGCTATGTCTTCCTTGATTTGTCACATTTTATGTAAAATAATAAAGCAATTCAAAAGCATTAACTTCATCTTTTTATCTTCCATGTAGTTTAACGACCTTTAAATAGAGTAAATCACTTTAATTACAGACAGATTATTACGTATGTACCACTGTTAGATTTACTGAACAAACTTGATAAACATAATGTATGTAAAGACTCTTATAGTTAAAGTTCATAGCTACAACTTTCTCATCAAAACAATTTTTCAAAAATAGTACATCACCAGAACATCTAGCGGGATGCAGTATAAAAGTATTAATTTTACAAAAAAAATTCTATAGCATGTAAATAATTGTTTTATCAATTTTGACATGTCCAAACAATATAAACATTTACATCTGATTACCATACCAACGTCTACACTAAAGGATTCTGCGCTATTAGCATCAACTCTGGAGTTGCAAGGGTAATTGCTCTGTATGTTTACAGTCTATGGTGTAGAAATAGTATCTTATTTGTGCTAGTTTTTCAAATTTATGCAAACAAAAAAAGCATGATGAGGGTGATGGTTGCAAAGGGGCTCTAAATCCCCGTGGAGGTTGCCTCTTGGACATGCAAGTTAAAGGCATATGCCACCTCTGGGTGAAACTGAGCCTCCCCCTGCAGTTCCCCTGAGTTGGAAAAGTGGGCAGAAGCGTTTTCTAGCTGACCCAGTCATTCTCTGAATCTGGCAGCACTGACTTTAGCTTAGCTTAGCATAGTTGCTGTAATCGGGTGTTTCCAATAGCATCACTTGGCGAAAAGTGAACTAATAAACTCAAATTTTTTTCCAATTATGTTTCGTGACCTGCACATTTTGATCGAGTACAAACGAAAAGCTGATTTCACATCAAAAGACTGACTAGACAGCATTCAATAGGGAACTATATGCAGCAGAAGTACAGAGGCGAAGCTCCGTGGATAGTAGCAAAGGCACCACTGTAGCTTAATGGTACTTAAAGCTGAAATTAATCTTCATTATGACTTTCTGTAAACGTTTTGTTTTGTAACCTTGTCTTGTACTGCTGAACAGACTTTAATAAAGTATTCCTTTCCTTGTGTTTTACTTTCATCAAACTAGAGACACATGGTGAGTTTGCTTTGATTATTTAACATTTTTCTGTAGATTTGGATACTTTAAAAAATATAATCAGTCATATGTTGTCATGTACAGTCACTGTTGTGAGCTTCTGTCTTCGCACATGCTGTGTTTAATGATTTAGTTATCCATTCACTTAGTCTACCATGTTTTCATACGTGACGCATAACTAATTATATTTGTTTTCATATTCTGATGCATGTATCATCTACTGAAGTGGAAAATCAGATTATACAGCCGAAGGAAATGCAAAAGACAGAAAGAATGAAATATAAAAGCAGGATGCGCAGGCAGTTGCTCTTTAATGCACTAAGCTTCTGTGTCAGTTTGGATTAAAGATAACATTTATTTCTCATTCAGGCCACCAAGACCTGTGAATCTCACCAATGACTACTCACTCTCCCACTCTATGCCTACATCAGGGAACCCTTACTCCACCAAAAAGTGAGTACAGCCATTCTAACAATGGATGCCCTGGATTTTACTACACATCTTTTCAGTTTGCCATATTCCCTAAAGGCCCTGCGCCCTGTGACCCACACTGGCTTTTATTTTCTTCCCTTTATTAGCTACAGTGTGTGTACTTGTGTGTGCGAACATTTGCGGATAACCATTTTTATGGCTGTTTGAGCTGAATCTAAATGGCTTGCCTTACAGCAAGAATAATGATGTTGGGCAAAGAAAGCCCCTGACTGGGGCTGCTCCACATCTGTTGAAAGGGAAAGGGTAAGTGACACAGGTGTTCACATGAGAACGTCTTTCTACTGCAAATGCATGGGAACTAATAGAAATAATAACCGCTGGGCTTGGACTAGAGCGCTTTCTGTCCTCAGAAAACTAGTTGCAAACCTGCTCTCTTATAAAAGTTGTTTGATGAGGCTTATTTGCCATCAGTTTGGAGTGTCTTTAACAAGTTTCCATTCACACAGGCATAGGAAACACGAACTTCCAGATCCTAATATACAGCATGTGTCATTGAATATAACAGTTAGTGTTTGCAATGTTCAAGAGTCAGCAGTAAACTCCCGGGCTCATTGCTAACTATGTTTGTTAACTGAGACACTAATCGAGGAAATTGAATTAACTTGTTTTTCATTTGTCACCAATGTTATATTTTGGAAGATATAAGTAATGTTGGTTTTGTCAGCATGTCAGCTGCTTTGCACCTGCACCTTTAGGGAACAGTACTCCCTTTCATGGCAGCCTCATAGAAAAACACATGTAATGTGATGAGTGAGTGGTGTTCCTTATTTTTCTTTACATGTCAGAATATTTGACATTGCAGGCCTGTTTTTACAGGCTGACAAATATATATGGTACAGGGCTTTTAGGAGATGTGCATGACAGTCAAGATTATACACAACTTTCATTTTATAACAGGGTGTAAGCATGTTCATTTCTGGTATGATGTTGGATTTTTCCTCTACTGAGGTTGATTTCCTTTGTAACCAGCCATTCAACTGACCATGAAAATGCAGTTTTGACATTTACTTACCAATATACTTGTTTTAATAATGTGTGTGTGTGATAATCATGGCCATCTTGTATATTTTGTGTTTGTTTCAAAGGTCATTTGCACATGTTCACAACATTAACAATAGTAGGAATTTTCCGACGTCCCCTTTAGTTGAATCATTTAGTAATAAGCAAAGCAAGTATGTGAATCCTTACACTTACAGAGATGGTTGTTTACGTGAACGTGAGGTTGTAATGCAGGTATATTCCTCTTAGAGGTTGCTGTTTGAGCTAATATAGTGTGTTCAGCTATGCTTGCTGTCCATTTCATTCATGCTTTGATTTGAATTTGAAACTTTCAGAACTGGCAGCTTGATAACATTCCTACTTGAACACAGATAAACATTTTTTTTTTTTTTTTTTTTTTACAGTGAAATAGTACCTGCAACTACAAACATATTACAAATACTGACTGTCTTTTTGTCCATTGGAAAGAAAAGAAAATCCTAACTACTTGAAACTACTGGAAACTGGGTTTATAAGAGATTTATTTATTTTCTTTTCATTTTAAATAAACCTAATCAGATGTTGGAGTGCTTCATAATAGCAGCTCACATGGTTTATACGTTTATGAAGCAGGTGTAAAGCTTATATTATTGCTGGAGCTACATCAGAAAGGGCTGTGCAAGCTTTAGCATTGATTGATTGAATTATACATAATAACTTTCTGAAATTTAATTATAGACCAGAGACTGAGTGATGACAGCAAGATAGAAACAGTGTTGCTTGTAGTCTTTTTTTTTGCTGGGCTTGTCTTCAATCATGCTCCTAGCCTTTATCAGCAGTGTCTCTCCCAAACATAATATGCCCTTGTTTCTCTCTAGTCACCCATGAATAGCTGCTTTTCAGACACTCTCCTCCTCTTCTCTTTTGTTTTGTCCTTTTTTCCCCCCTTAGTTTCCCGTCCCCTCTATCCCCAACTGTCCCTCTGTTGTCTACCTGTGTAATGTAATGTCTTATGTTTTGTGAAACCCTGCACTGTTCCAGGTTGAAGTACAACCTCGATGTTGCTGATAGACTTGCTGACGAACATGTTCTCATTGGTCTCTATGTGAATCTGCTCCAAAACAACCCCAAAACCTGGTTAGTTGGTGTGCTGCTGTGAACACCAGCAGAAACAATGTTCTCTGCTCAGAGCCGGATTAACGCAAAGGCAAACTAGGCACATGCCTAGGGCCTGATTGGCTGGGGGGGGGGGCCCAGACATAGGGAGAAAAAATAAGAATAAAATATGCTAATGTTTTGTCTACAATTTATTTCAGTGTTGATATACCAAATTTATTAACTAGAAATAGTCTTGATTCAAGACAATTAGTTAATAATTTTTGAAGACTCTTGAAAATAGTGACGTTGTTTAACTTAACGTAACATTACGTTACATCCGGGACTTCGCAGCGGTCAGAGATCAGATTAAGCGGGACATTAGAGCTAGCTGGCAGGTCGTTTGAGTAGGCTACATTTAAGATGCTTTCAGGCGCAGCAAAACGTAAAAAGAAAAAAATGAAGAGGAACAAAAGAAGAAACTGCGGGGGACTTAAGAGAAGTTTCTGTCGGGCAGCCAT
The DNA here is from genome assembly GCA_023101725.1 of Atherinomorus stipes. Taxonomy (NCBI): domain Eukaryota; kingdom Metazoa; phylum Chordata; class Actinopteri; order Atheriniformes; family Atherinidae; genus Atherinomorus; species Atherinomorus stipes. The sequence goes on along the minus strand of JALJCO010013034.1, from coordinate 348,228 downwards.
TCGACCGCTGTGAACCTGCTCGAGTCAGCAGAGGGCGAACCAGGCCGGGAGACGGATGTGGTGGGAGACGCTGCGCGGTTGGCGCCGTCAGCTCTAGCCGTTTCGCCGCCGTCAACACCTGCAGCTCCGCCGCCGACATCATCAGCAACTCCGCCGCCGACATCATCAGCAGCTCCGCCGCCGACATCATCAGCAACTCCGCCGCCGACATCATCAGCAGCTCCGCCGCCGACATCATCAGCAACTCCGCCGCCGACATCATCAGCAGCTCCGCCGCCGTCAACACCTGCAGCTCCGCCGCCGTCAACATCAGCAGCTCCGCCGCCGACATCATCAGCAGCTCCGCCGCCGACATCATCAGCAACTCCGCCGCCGACATCATCAGCAGCTCCGCCGCCGACATCATCAGCAACTCCGCCGCCGACATCATCAGCAGCTCCGCCGCCGACATCATCAGCAGCTCCGCCGCCGACATCATCAGCAACTCCGCCGCCGACATCATCAGCAGCTCCGCCGCCGTCAACATCAGCAGCTCCGCCGCCGACATCATCAGCAGCTCCGCCGCCGACATCATCAGCAACTCCGCCGCCGACATCATCAGCAGCTCCGCCGCCGACATCATCAGCAACTCCGCCGCCGACATCATCAGCAGCTCCGCCGCCGACATCATCAGTAGCGCCATCACAGAAGTACAAAATTTTTGTTCACCCAATTCAGACTCATTTGCCTTGGCAGTCTGAACAGGTTAGTAAAGAAAAGTGAAAAAAGTACTCCTGGTTCAACAAAAGGATCAAGGTATTTAATGATTTTTCTCCAATGTTTTTGGGATCAAATCTCCTTGTAGAATGCAGTCTAGCAAAACAAACCGTTGAGAGAAACATCCAGACCAGTGCAGAAAAATTGCTGAACAATCCAGAAGAGGAGCTGAGCTGCATGGGTGTTGAATACCAGAAAATGGAAATGAGGTGATGCTTGTCCATGAAAATAAACATCTTTATCACGATAGTACACTTTCTCGTACTATGAATGTTACTGCAAATCTTAATTTTAATTAAATCTGCAAGTTTTTATTGATCTTAATATATTTGACTACTTATTTAACTGTTCAATTTAATCAACATATTTAATTGAGATTTTCTGCAAAATGCAATAGCTTAAAACATTTATCTTGTTTGCTCTGTTTGCATAGTTTGCTGACACCTATTGGTTATTTGCTGAAATTACTGCATTAACAATGACACTCACGATGGATAAGGATAATTTAATAGCTCTTAATAATAAGGAGTGAAGGGGGGGCAAAATATATAGTCTGCCTAGTATAGTCCATTTACTTAATCCGGCTCTGTCTCTGCTGAACCGCCACCTCATGGCCTGTGCGCTAACCTTGAATCCTTCTGAGTGTGTTACAGTTCTAACACTGCATGCTGTCCAATAGCATACAGGCTAGTTACTATGACCTTTGGCATTTCTGTCAACTCATTGTTTTCATTCAGTAGCTTTCACACTAGTGCACAATGTTGAATTTAAAAAGTCCTCATTTTTGTACAATCGTTGTTGAATAGTTTAAAAAGATACAGGGGGACATATTTATTTAGTTTAGCATACTGTATCTTTACAAGATTATGACAGATTTACTCAGAAATAGTTTTATTCTGAAAATCTGTCAATGCTAAGCAATACTGACATTCAAGCTGAAAATATGTATACACAGTGATGTTTTCCTCAACATCATATCTTCCTTTGTGACTTTATCTCCTGTATTTTTGCGTGCATTTACAGACCTACATTTCTACTCTGTGCTGGTGATCAGGTTGGATTTGCAAATACAAAGCAATTCATCTTTTCATCACCACCTTCACATCACAGAAATTCATTAATCCTTTGTGGTTCCAAATAGTTTAGCATCATTTCATGGGCTTCTGCGATAAAACTTGTGAAGGTGCTGTAACAAACTAATCAGACATTTTTTTTTGCTATCTTTTTTCCATATTCTGCACGTGCAGAGCTGTAGACTCTTAATGGTGCCATGCTGTGACTCCCATGTCTGTTTTCCCCTTGATCAGTTTGTTGGAGAGCAGTAACCATCAAGACGAGGAGCACAGTCTCATCGCCCGCTATGCTGCTAGGCTGGCTGCTGATGCTGCGGTGAGATATACAGTATGTGAGACATTTATTGCACATAGATATCAGGGCATCTTTCATTGTCGTCCTGTGCCAGAAAGCTGTCTTTTGATGAGAAAAGGATTTAACATATGCTACTCCACATTTACTGTCAAGGTGGTGATCATTTTTAAGCAGAGCTGTATGGCAGGTCATGCTCCCTTCTGGTCTTGATGGATGGCTGGAGACTTAACTGCTTTGTTGCCTCCTGTGAGATATGAGACAATCTAGTGGATGACATCACCCAGAGGTAAAGCCAGTTCACGTGATGCTTCTTGCTTGGTTTCATCAACAGGCTCAACACCAGAGGGTCCCCACAGACTTCCCCTGCTCTCTGGATGTCAACAAACAGCAAAGGCAGCTCATTGCTGAGCTGGAGAGCAAGAACAGGTTGGTGATGACTGTTCATGAGCTTCTTCAATTTATTTTTGTCAGAGTTCACTTTTAGAATAAAAAGTATCCCGAAATAGGTCTCAGAAAGCAGCCATAGAGGAAATTACTATTGTGATTATTGTTTAATTATGAGCCAACTGATATTATGGCTCTTTAAATGGTCACAATAAACATATAAAATATAAGGGAATAAAAAGAAGGTAATTTGAAATTACAATCAGGCATTTTTATGGAACACATTTCATGTAAAGTGACATTCAAAGAGCTTTACAAATACTACTCAGCAAAGATAAGACAAAATCAGTTAAAGATTAGATTAAATCAACTAGAATTTAAAGTACAAAATGAATTTATTAAGATTAAGGAATTAAATCAAAGCATATTAAGCAGCAAGTTATTATTTTCAAACCGGACTTTTTGACTGACATGTTTTGATCAGTCAAAAAGTCTGATGAAGACACTGTTAGTGTCAATAGGTTAATCTCTATGTGCTTGCCCAATAAAGCTGAAATCTATCAATGAAGCTCCAGCCTTTTTCCATTTTTCACATGTTTTGATCATCCATTGTAAACATGACTCAGCTATAAGTCATCTTTTTTTTTTTTTTTTTTTTTTTTAGATGTTTTACGTGCAGGACACTGATACTGTGAATTGTGGTGCACTGACACGGCTTCGTGCAAGTCAAGAGTGCTGGAAATCGTGTTCTAGCTCACTAATTTAGTCTTGACCTTTATTGTTTTGGTCCTCTGTCACCATGTGTACAAGAACAGCTGTTTGTTTTGCTGAAAAGACAAAGACCTTTTTTTTTTAAAAAAAAGAACATTACCTGTTAAGTACCAAAAGGCAAAGTCAGTAATCAAATAACCAAGCACGTTTACAGCATGTTTCTGCTGCCCCCTAGTGGCGAAATGACGTACTTTTCCTAACAGATGTTAACATGTATATTTTTGTCTAGGAGGTTGTTTTGATGACTGCAGCATTGCTGCAAAATTTGCATTCCATGTTTTTTGTGTAAACGTGATGCCAGAAATGCAATGTGATGTGGTGTTTTCACATTTGTGCTCATCTCAGGGAAATCCTCCAGGAAATCCAGCGGCTGCGTCTTCAGCATGAAGAGGCATCCCAGCCACCACCTGACAAGGGTCAGCAGAACCCCACCCTGCTCGCTGAGCTACGACTTCTCAGGTAGCTTCAGCGTCTTTGATTTACCAAAGCAAAGCAAAGCAAGTTATTTGTGTGGCAAGAGAGATAGTTCTGCTGACGTTGCTGAAGATAATGTGATCAGAAACAAAATGTGTGCGCATCTGCTCTGTTCTTTTAGGCAACGCAAAGATGAGCTTGAACAAAGAATGTCAACTCTGCAGGAGAGTCGCAGGGAACTCATGGTGCAGCTGGAGCAGCTAATGATGCTTCTTAAGGTACTACAGATGTGCCTTTCATCTGCCTGAGCTCTACTGCAACATACAGTTTGCATGTCTTCATGATCACTCAAGGAGCACACATTGTGTTTCCTGATTGGAGCAAGTGCATTTTCATTTTTTGCCTCAAGTTAGTGTGAAGATAGCTTCAGTTCCTTGGCAGTTTGGATGCTTACATTGTAAAACATGACTGTATACACTATAGCTTGTTTTTTTTTATGATTATTCTCAGTGCAGGTGTTGAGCAGTATGGCTAGATAATAGATTTTACTTGTACTACTGTTTCTCCAGCTGTGCAGTTATGCAAAATCCTAACAAAGGGCATGTATTTTTTAACAAATACAGTTTACTTATTTATTTTGGCAGACAAGAAATCAGTGGTTTGCATGCTTTTCTGTTTTACGACAATGATCTGTTGGTCAGTTTCATTCTAGTGTTTGCAGTAATCACTGCTATTATTACACTTTTGCAGCAATAGAACACAAATCGTAATCTAATTGTTGTTTTGTGCTAATCCCATTGCAATATTCTAAATCTGTTTTAAAAGTACAGCAATTATCAGCTCTGATTTTATTTAGCATTTTCTTTAACAACAAGAACAACAAAAATCAATTATTTCTTATTATATACTTTATATCACCGATTAGCTGTTATGATATATTCATATTGTTTTACAGGAATTTCAACTGTAATAAAAACATGTGAGAGCTGCATATTGAGGCAACATGACTAACGCCTTTTTAGTAAGGATAACATTTCCTGAAAATCTGCAGTTTTCCTTCCAACAAGAGGATGGGAATTCTTCAAAGCCCATGTAAACAGCTCACCATACTGGCTTAAGTGGAGGGGATATCAATCTAATTAGCTTAAAAAGGATCAATGCTAATCCATTAAACTTCAATGAGGAAGCCACACGCTTGCCTCATCTTTGTGGCAATAGTGACTGGATTATCTTTAAAATGTGGTTGTTATTTTATGAGCTGTAAAATATTGTTTTTCAGCTGGAGGAAGAACGGAAACGAGCTGTAAGTGTGGAAACTGGAACGTGGATGCACCTGCAAAAAACTGCTTTTCTCTCTGGAGGGAAATGCATTTTAATAGCATGTGGTGAAACTGTGAATTGCTGAATTTATTTATTTTTTCACAAAACTTAAATCAGCTTGTCTGTGAACTTAATGCATAAGACTAATTATTAGATAGTGACACGTTTGTTGCAATGTTTTTGGTGTTTGCATAAATAATTTTCTAGTCAGTCTTTCCATTAAACCATCGTCTTCTCTCTGCACAGTGACACAGTTAACAATAAAAGGACCTCCTTGTTCCTCAGACTCAGGGTCCTGGCTCTCCACGTTCTTCCCCCAGCCACACCATCGGCCGGCCGATCCCCACACCGATCCACTCGGACTCCGCTGGCACCACTCCGACTCACACACCTCAGGACTCGCTCATGGGTGTGGGAGGGGACGTTCAGGAGGCCTTTGCTCAGGGTAACAATGTGGCTCATGTTTTTTTTGTTTCCTGGAAGCTGTATGTTGTTTTTTTCATTTATTTATCTTTATATCATTTGATTTTATTTATTTGTTTGCCAAGGTCCAAGGAGAAATTTGAGAAATGACCTACTCATTGCTGCTGACTCCATCACCAACACAATGTCATCGTTGGTTAAAGAGCTTAATTCAGGTAAAAAGGTCTCTTTTATGAATCTCAATCATTGTGGTAAAATCCTCACTTCTACTTCCCACTTTATCATTCCCCCTAGGATTATTAAAGTAATTTTGCATTGTTTCATTTTTACGAATTAAATAAGATTTCTATAAGAAATTGTATCTAAAAATATTCATCATATCATTCCAGTGAAATTTGTTTTATTTTTTATTTGTTTAAATCTTTCTTTAGATTTCTTCTTCACTGGTTGCTCCATTAATTTTTGTTAATTGCTGTAACAATGTAGGTACGGATAGTCTCAAAAATAAATGAGATTTACATGTTCTTACCATGCTTCCATGTTAATGTTTTTCCCCCACAGAGGGTGGAAGTGAGACTGACAGCATTGTGGACTCAGACTTTGGACGTTGTGACCTATTTGCCACAACTTCTTCAGATCCTTTCTTCACTTATAAACCAAGGTACACATCATATATGTTTGCTGGTAGCAGACATACAGTATTCCAATCTGCAAAAAATACGCTCTGTGACTCATAAATTATTACAGATGCTAGATACATTAGAAGGCAGGTAATATTAATGCAGCAGCTTAGTGTTGGAAGTGCTTGAGGTAAAGCTGCTTTTAGCAGCTCATATACTGATTATTTGGTGTTTGATTCCACTTTCCTCTCTTGTCTCATTTTGAACTGTTTGTTATGCATCAGGCCTGTTAGTGCTGCAGAAGAGGAAGGTTTTGAGAACAACCTGGAGAAGCAGCTGGAGGACGAACTCAAGCTTGAAGAGCTGGTGAAGCACAGGCAGGAGACAGACAAAACGTGTATGGTGAGTTACGGCTGTCTAATACCAGAATGGGAGACGAGGGTTGATATTGACTGTGTGCTATGAACAATGAAATAACCTGTGTTCTAACCTGTGGTATGATTGCTGTGGTTATAACGCTGTTGTACAGGTGACCCTGCAGCAGTGACTGTGGATGTCCAGCTGACTGGTAAGTATGAAACTGTTTGCCATCATCTTCTATGCTGTGCATTTATACTTATCATTATAACATTTAACTAAATCAGATATAGTGTGTCTCTCTGTGTGCTGCATTAATTAATTAATTTATCACAGGTGCTTTGTTCACAGATAGAAACAGATATGCAAATGATATGATTACTTGTGTATTATTTCACATAAATGCACCATTTGTGTACTTTTTTTTGCCTCTATGAGAGAATAGTGAGTGTCAACATGTTGACATCTTTTCGTCAGTTTGATATTTTTAAAGTAAATTCAGAAAATGTGGATAAAAGCAGCTAGGTTATGAATATGAACTTAGCACAAGAAGTAAGACATTTTGTATTTGGTCAGTTCTTGATATCCTTTAATGATACCAGTCTGTATTGTATTATACAGTGATGAAAGCCTGATAAGTCACCGTTTTAATGATTCATAAGGGTCATGGTTCTGTGGAATGAATGGTTGTGCAGCCAATATTCTCCTATTCACTCTTATTTTTTGCTCTCTCTCACAGTATTAAGGAAAAAGCAACACATCTTGACCATTTTTTACACTTTTTACACTTACACTTTACGCTATCGTGGACCTCAATAATGTGTGGAAGAGCAACATGCAACCACATTAGATGGCACCTCCACCACATGCTGATCACCAGCCTGGTCACATTTTACTGTGGGATGGCATCCCATCACCCAACCAGGAGCTAGTGAAGGTCAACCAGCATGGTTGTGCTGGTCACTCTGGCATGTAGCACAAGCCCAAGCTGATCCCACAAGTGTTCAGTTGAGTTGAGGTCTGGTCTCACAGTAGGTTATTTCATCCTCTCTTCTCCCAAATTCTGGAGGTACACTTTGATGATCCTGGCTGTGTGGAGAGAGCGCTATCATCCTGGAGGATGGAGCTAGGTCTCAGAGTTTGGAGATATGGGATCACCACCGGCTCCTGAATCTCATTTTGATATATCACTTTTTCAGTTAGGTGCCGATCAAATGTGAGTTATACATCTGTAACTGGCGTTTATCTGGCAGCACTTGGGTCTCAAAACAAGAGTGAAGACCAACTGGAGAATATGGCAGAGGGTCCTGGCACATTTTTGAGGCACACTCTACATGTTTAGCTGTATTGCTTATTCTTCAGAAGCTCAATCTTTACATTTTAACCAATGTAAAGATGACAAATCAGGCTTTCTGACACATATAAAATGATAATAAGTAATGATACATAATATATGATACAGCACCAAGTGTCATTCTTAAAACAGGGAGGTGATCAACCACGTAAAAATGTCCTTAGTTTTCCTTAAAACAACAACAAAAAGCTGAATATAAAGTCATTCAGGTGTCTTCCAAAAGTATGATGTTTACATATTAAAAATCATCTGTGATTTTCCAAAAAGCTGATCACAAATTTATTGATGAAAACAATTATCAGGTGTTTTTGTTTTCCATATGTGGAAAAATTCCATTCCTTGCTATTTGTAACACATTTTTTTATTTTTCACAGGTGAACTACATGAAAAGCAACAATAGTAGAAAACACTGGAGGAGAATACAGTAAACAGCACTGAAGATGTGGAAATTTGATTTTCGCTAAATCCAACCATAGAATACATTTATGTAAAGATATATTTTTTAACCAAGCACATATTTAAGGTAATACTGTGAGCTGATGTAAAGAGATTAATTACTGAGCTGTCTATTATACCACAGGTGCCATACAAAACACATAATTTGGGGTTATTATTTCTTGATTTTTATTCTTTTTATATGAGTTGTCTAGCAAATACACCATTAGCACAGGGTGGTGAACCTTCTTTCAAAGTCTCAAAGTTGTGATCACAGTGAACCAGGTTTAAGTGTTTATCGTCTCGTAATTTATTATGATAAACCTGGTGTTACAGTAGAGCTGAAGTTATCAAATGATGAAATTTAAAAGGTTTTGTACGTGTTACTCTGGCTGGGATACATGAGCAATTTTAACATTGTTTCATATATTTCTTACTGCTGATGTTAAGTTGCTTTTATATTATTTTTGTTCTGCTTTTTTTTTCCCCTTTTTGTTCAGTGAAGTTTTTTTGTTGTTGTTGTTATTGGAAACAGGCCAATCAAATGCATTTATTTAATTTGATTTATTAGTAATAATGATGCACACTGCCTTAGCTGACTGGATGACCTCTTATTGCCGTTCATTCTACCTGTCAATGCAGCATGTAGCTTACAACAAAACACACCTGCAACAATGCTGGGTGTCATCAGTCAGGTTAAACTCTTTGAAAATGATGCGAGGAGGGCAAATATGTGTAGAACGTTTTAGATATAAATGACGAGTTCTAATTTCTGGAGGTGTTTTAAAACGAATGGGGGGAAAAAACAACACAGAGACATCCACAGTGTCAGATTCAAAGGTTTACACTGGCAAGGGCATTGAAGAAACTGTGTTTACTGTCAATGGTTTATAAGTTAAAGATCAATCATAGATCATTTAAGATTGTTTCCGTTCATAACATCAATGCTTACACAAATCTTTGTGATTTGCACACCATCCCATGCATATTCTTGATGCTTTGTGTGGGTGTGTAAAAAATTTTACCGAGTCACTTTGGTAAAAGTGGCAAGCCAATATAAAATCATAAATGTGTGAAATATATCTAGTTTGATTTTTTTTTTTTTTTTTTTTTTTGAGCAAGTTCATAGCAGTGATTTTGCATGGTGGTGATGCATAATAAAGTGTTGACACAATATCACAATTTTTGCCTATGAACTTCTCTTTCTTTCTTTTCCTATTTCAGAACGGCACACTTCAATTGGCTCTATCTGGCAGTGCACATTTATTATCTGTCATAAATGCACTGTTGACTGCCTGCAACCTATTGTCTGTAATTCATCATCGAGATCCACAATCTGTGGTAACATAAAAGCAGCCATTCAGCACTAAATATCATAGTCATGTGCATATTACGGACACTTTTTGTTATTAACTTAAGCAATAATGAAAGCATCAGTTATTGGAATTTAGGCTTTATTAATATCAGTACATTTTAAAGGCTTCAATACAGTCCACTGAAACAGTATTTTAGCTTATGTCTATGGCATCCATCACAAGCCTTTATAAAACCATCTTAACATGAATAATTTTCTTTTAGAACATGATCAACATTTTTCTACTTTATCAAAATAATTGTCAAATACCTAAAACAGTGACAAATTTTGCACTAAGGTGAGTTTGCCCATTATCAAGAAAAGCACTGTTCCCTGGTATTAAACCAGGAGGAAAGTGAATTTGACATTTATTTTGCCAAAAATGCGAACTTTGCACTTTTTTTCTAATCATCCTGACAAATGAAAATTACAGTTAACTTGATCAAGAGATAATCTACATATAATACTATTGGAGTAGCAAGAGCTGAATTTTATACAGTGTGTGTGTGTGTGTGTATATATATATATATATATATATATATATATATATATATATATATTTATATATACATATATATATATACATATATATATACATAGAGAGAGAGAGAGATATTTATATATATATAGATATAGATATATCTTCTTGCTTGATTAATCAATCGAGGTATTTAATTTCTATTTTCCTAATTCCATTCGTGCCTTTTGAAATGGCTTTCGCTTTTGTTAAACCTTTTTGTAAAAACAGAATGATTTTTTTTCTTGAACGAAAGTGACACGGACCTTCAACACATAAAGCTGTCTGATGTTATGACTTATCAACGCATCAAGACACGATAGGACAATTTCATGACACATGTCACTCCTGAACCAATCAGCTGCAACAACGATGAAAGCTTGTCCAATCAGGTGCGAGTTCGCAGTTCATCGTCGTACGAGAATGGGCGTTTGAGGGTGGGGTGACTCAGCCGGAAAACAGCTTTTTTAACACCTTGTAACCTGAGGATCGGAGTTCACGGGTAAGTCAGATTAGTTTTGGTAAAGAATTTGAATGTGTAATTCATTTTGAAACTTGCAGAATAATTAAATGCAGAAACAAGACCGTGGTGACGCGGTTGTTGCTGGTTCGTGTGGAGATGTCCAGGGTCCGTGCATATGTTGACTGTCACTGACAGAATGTTAGGGCAAAATTAGCCTACGGTAAGTTGGCGGGTAGCTGAACAAAATGTACAATTGTTTTTATTTCTAGTCACAGCTTTGTTAAAAGATTCATATTCTTGCTTTTGTATCGTTTCCCTGAGTAATTGCTTTCTTTCCAATCACTGTTTCTAACACGAAGCGGAGTTAGCTTCATTCACGAGACTCCTTTAAGCTAGCAGGTCCGTTACATTTTCGCTTTTAAATCGTGTTAATTCGCAATAGTGTCTCGTGTTTTCTCTCATCGAAAGCGACAGCTAAACGCTTGTTAGGGCAGTGGTGTGCACCGCTGGGACCGATACGAGAAAAGGAGTGGACCACTGACTAAGCTGGTCTTTGTCTTAGACGCAGAACTGACACGTCCAAGTGGAAATTGAAAACTTTTCTCTCCAAACATGCCATTTCCAAAGCATTAGCTTTACAGACGTGGCAGGTCACTGCTCCCTCCTGTCTCTTGCCAGTAGCATTTTGCACATTGAGTCCCAATCGAATCCATTACCTGCACATCATAAGCTATCAAATCTGGATAGCTGAGACTTCCTTGCTATTAAAATTTTAATGTACAGGGTGGAGCTGCAACCCTTCAGCCAACATTACACAAGGAAGCATGGTAAGATGTAAAACTGGCTTATGCAAAACATCCGATTTGTTTCACTGCAGGCTGTTAAACAGCCTTAATGATTACAGTACAGCACTATCCTCCAGCTGCATTGTAACATATGTTACCCCACCCTATGTAACATGATTAGAAATGTGAAACATGGCAGCTGTCAGCATTTTGTGTTATGGGGCAGTAGTCCACTTTAGTGACAGCATTTAATGACAAGTAGCAATACATGTTAGATGTGCAACATCCAGGAAGTGAGGTGTGATATAGTGCATGTGAATCTTATTTATTTAACTAATCGCAAAATTAGTGAGTGTAATTACAACTTGAATCATCTTCGGGTTTACACAAGGTTTCTACTTCCAGATTTTCTCAAATTAACACATTTTGCCTCATGTACCTTTTTCATTTTTGTGTTACCCTCAGAATAAGTTCTGCATTTGGAGGAATATCGCCTTGCTTAAAATATTTGTGCATGTTCTTAGTAAGTTAAGCCTTAAGAAGTCATGTGTTTTTGCATCTAATAAGCCTTAAACAATTTGTTTGCCCCCTGGAATTTGACCGTATTTTAACCTTACTTAACAGACTCTCAGTAGCATGGTATTATAGTGTTTTTACAGCTATCCAATCCTTTTTAAGGCAAAATGCCTGAGACCAAGCTTCTACTCACCTTTTTCAGATTTCCTTTATAAAATGATCTTGAAGAGCCTCAAAGCTTTTCCGCTGTGGTTGCAATGTAACTGCAACTCTACCTTTTTTTTTTTTTTTTTTTTTTTTTTATACCAATGCTGCCAGGAGGACACCCATAACAGTTGATGTAAAAAGTTCTTAGCTAAGAGAATGCATGTCACTCTCATATTCATATGAATTCATTTAATCCTCAGGCTTAAATTTGTTTTTTAAAGAGGCTTTGCATGCTGCACCTCTGTGATGACACTTCAGGCTCTTCAGATTGGGAAGTGTTAAGTTCATTCCAGTGTCAGCCTGGTGATAATATTGCCTTCCACCTAGCTGTGACACAGTATGAAGAGATGCAGATGCTACCCAGATGAGCAGTCACAGAGTCACCAGTTTTCCTGCTGTCATGACGTCTGTCTGTGTTGAACAATTGCTTTGTAGAGTAGATTTCTGCACTCATGTTTTGGACTGCAGCTGCCACTTGCCAGTCTGAAAGGGCCTTCTGCATTACTTAATAAGAAACATAGCATGGCTTCTGGTTCTCGATGGAGACATTTATAGAGTTTGGTTATTTGATGAGATCGGTTCTTGGTTCTGCATTGTGTTTGGCACTGCAGGAATTTTTGTTAGGTGACTTTTGAGTTGGTAGATGAAATGAGTTTGCTGTAATTATGTTCTCTATTAGAAATTCCCAAACAATCTCTAATAGCTAAAGATACATTTTTACAGGCTTTTGTGCACTGCCTTGATTTATTTCTGTTACTTGGGAGGGTTAGATAAAAGGAAAAAATGAACAATTCTATGCACACTTCAGTACTAGGAGGAATTATCATAGTCAAAGCTGACGGTGCAATTTGGCTTTGCCGTCATACGTTCTAAAAATCACAATTGTGGATATGCAGCTTTAAAGGGAAGATTTTTCTAAAAAAAAAAAACAAACACGTGAGGATGTAAAATAAAAATACTGCAGAATAATCACTAATGAGAGGGTGGGATTACACTTCATGATCTGGCAGATGCTATTCACAGCATCTTTAAAAGTGAGAAAACTTGAGCTGTGGATATATTGCAATTAAGTTAAATTATGAAGTGACCAAAAAAGAAAAAGGAAAAAAATAAGGAGTTCAGCTTCTGTTCATGTTTGCCATATTTTCACTTAACTTCACATCAAAAGGTTCAAAGATTGAGGTCTGAGGCCAAAATGTTACCTCAGCTCTGGCCTGATGGGGGCAGTAGAGTTTCAAGTATGAGCAGCGACTGCTGACCAAGAGTCATCACAAAATTATGTGCCTTCAAACTTTAAAAGATATAACGAAAGTAAACTACAAATTATCATGTCAGTGTACACTATAGAGTTTGATTTAATTTTACATTAGAGTTTGACTTAAAGTTTTCTGAAAGATATTTCAGGTCCACTCTGGTAAGGTTCGGAGTTGCCGGTGAAAAAAAACCTAACAAAACAAAAAAAGACCAATCTTGAACAAAATTCTTGCTAATGGTTAACATTAACCAGGATTCTATTTTGATCCACTAAACTGAGAAACAAAGATTTGTGAAAAAGTTTAGTGTCACAGGCTAAATTATGAATTGGCCAACTGGGAGTAGTGTGATAGATTGTTGTACTAATCCCAGGATCTACAGAGGCTTTTAGTTGAGGAAGAATCAAACAATAACAAAGAAAATGGCAAGAAAGAAATCAAGGCAGTCTAATGAAGTGGTACAGTAGCTGTGCCTTTACACTCAAGCCACATGACTTATGTTGGAAGCTGTTATAATAGATGGACATGCTTCCTGTATAAAATTCCTGCATTAAATATCATAGCTGTGCTGTATTGTGGGTAGTTTAGTTCAGCTGTGCTGAGCTGTGACTTTTTTTTTTCTTTGTGCGTTTAAGAAGTGTTCTCCATCACCTGCGAAAATACTGACATGATGGTTCATAATAGCCTCCTATTGTTGATTACTAACCATACATTTTTTGCAGACATATATGATGTATATCTTGATATTAGGTCATTACACACATCAAGAAATCTCTGAATTTAATTGTTGTGAAAATTAAATGTGCCCAACAACTTGCTTCCAAGTTCACTTTAAATCATAATAATAGCTCTCTTCCATCCTATTTGGTAGTTGTTTAGCATTAAAGCAGTACAAAAGTAGTGTTACAACATAAGTGTCATTCAGTTATAAACCCATATGCTGATCTTGGATACATTTATATCATAATATTGAATGTGGCTAATTTTTCACTATTTATTTTCACTTTATGGCTAAATGATTGATTTTTTTTAAGTAGTTTTGTTTTGGGTTAAAAAAAAAAAATTTAAATGCAGTTTTCACTCTGGGGTTTTTTTTTTTTTTCTCCTCCTTTTTTTTTCTCTTTTTTTTTCTCCCCCCGGTCCCACCGACCCTCCCCTGCCTCCCCTTCTTCCCCCCTTTCCCCCCCCTGGGGCCCCCTCGCCTCTATTTTTTCTTTCTCTTCTTTTTTCTCTCTCCCCCCGGGTTTTTTTTGTGTCTTTTCACCCCTTCTTTAACTGGTTTCTTTTTTTTTTTTTTTTTTTTTTTTTTCTTTCTCTTTTTTTTTTTTTTTTTTTTCCCTTTTTTTTTTTTTTTTCTCCCCTCCCTTGTATTTTTCCGTCCTTTCCTTCCCTTTCTTCCCTTCCCTTCCCTTTTCCCCCCTCTCTTTCTCCCTTCTTTTTCCGCCTGATTTCGGCCCTCTTGTTTTTTTTCCCCTCCTCTCCTTTCTCCCCCCCCCCTCCCTCGGTCTTTTTTCTTTTTTTCCTTTTTTTTTTATTTTATACCCTTTTATTTGCTGCACATTTAGATCTGGGAGTATTTTAACTGATATTTTTTATTTTAGCTATTTTGAAACTTGGAAATGTTTTCTGAACGTGGGCTAAAATGAAGATTCCTATTCTGTATTTGAGGGAATTCACATCTAAATTAGCAGACTAATTCATTCATTACACATTTATAGAAATAATTTCTCACCTGAAGGGCAGGGTCAAAGGCTGTTTCATAGACAAACTTGGTCCCTGTCTGTTTTCATTTCTTAAGCAAGCAAATAGTTTTGATAGATTTGAGTATAAAAGTGTTGCTGTGAACCCATAAGCTGTGGTCAAAGGGGCTGTCAAACAAAATAAGTAGACCATTGTTAGTCCTTCCCAAAAAAGCAAAATTCCATCGCAGACAAAGTTGGAACATAACGAATGCCAAAATTCCAGTTTGATTCAGCACTGGATGAGAAAAATGGATATCTCTAAAGACTGTGCTTGACTCTTTGTAGATAAACACTCCTCAGGATGTACCCATACGATTAATACTTCACAGGTGCATCGATTCAGGGTTAATCACCAGGCTTAAACCATTCATGAACCTCAAGAATAACCAGACTAGATTTGACTTTGCTCAAAAACAACCAAATC
Source organism: Atherinomorus stipes (assembly GCA_023101725.1). Lineage (NCBI taxonomy): Eukaryota > Metazoa > Chordata > Actinopteri > Atheriniformes > Atherinidae > Atherinomorus > Atherinomorus stipes. The sequence goes on along the minus strand of JALJCO010013034.1, from coordinate 332,765 downwards.
AGACTGCAGAAAAGGATATTTTAAAAATCCAGAAAAGTTTTGAAACTTGTTTGAACACACGAAAATCATTACTGAATCGTGCAATCGTACTCGTATACATGACTACGAAAGACATTTTGTCTTTAGTGTTTTATTGATAATGTATTAATAATTTAATGGAGCATAGAAGCACTGGATGACTTCTGTAGGCCCATAGTATCTACCAAAATTTATCCCAAAAGAGCAAAGCTGATAGAATAGGGATTTAGGATAACGATTGTAAATAACTTTTAAAGAGTGACTTTTTCAGCCTGGGCATTGCTGGTATGATTCGTGGATGAGGGAGAGGTTGGTGACCATTAGTTAGATTGTTCTTGGGGATTACAAGAAGCACCAATTTAAAACATACTAGGAAAGCAACAGAGAAGTATCAGAAGGTAGAAAAGTGGAATATTATGCAGCTGCCCAGTTAATCACCTGATCTCTATCTGACCTAGCTTTGTTTGACCAGTGTAAACTAAATTACAAACAGAAAGACTCGCGCTTACTTAGCTTTATTGAGTCATATGGTTAGTAATCAACTGCATTCTGCGACACACCATGTCTGGTCTTGATTTCCATCAGCACACCACACCACTGTCATGTGTTTTTATTGCTACCCATGTAGATTTTAGTCAACCTAAATGATTATTACTGCACAAGGATTTGGGGGTGAGACTGGTTTGGCTGCATTTTCATTAAAATCTCTATATATCTGACTTGGTCTCTGCACTTTTGGATATCCTTTTTAATCTTAAAGTCGATGTGATTTTCAATTAGACTTTGATCATGCATTGATCTGAATAGCGGTAAAATCAAAAGATCAATGTAAATTGGTGCACTGAAATAGCCCTCCATAGGGAAGAGCTAGCCAACCCCATCAGTCACGTGGCACAGGGTGCAGCGACGTCATCAGGGTAGAGATTTGTGAGGAATAAGCAGACAGAAGCACAGAGCCCCGAAGGTGCGGCAGTTTGTTACCCTTTGCATCGTACCTGCTGTCTTTTTTCCCGGTCAGACAGAGAACAGAGTATCTGTTCTACGTTTTAGAGACCCAAATGCCCGGTCCCACCCAAGCCCTTTCCCCAAATGGAGAGAATAACAACGACATCGTCCCGGACAACGGAACCAACATCATTCCTTACAGGAAAAATACAGTGCGGGGAGAGCGCGCCTACAGGTAAACTAGTGTAATGCCGCATTTGATATACTACTAGAGAAAATATATAATCACACACTGCTGCAAACAGAAGCATGTATTCTGGCCTTCTCCTCCTCGACGTTTCTTGCTTTGCAGCGATCCGCTATTTTCCCCCCTGCTGTCTCCCAGTGTCATGTCATGTTAGCTCAGCGGATCCGACACTGTGGCGTTAATCGCCCTCAAGTTAGCTTTTAACCATCTCCTGCTTCATAAGACCCCAGATTTCTGCAGGGAGTTGTAAAATCATAAATGAATGGCTGCGCAGTTGCACAGGGACATATTTGGGGGGTGGGTCGATACAGACCAGCTTGTCAAATGACAGGAATACGGAGACGGCTGCTGCTGCTACTAGAACATTCCCATTTCGTGACACGACTCTCTGCAGCTACTGAACAGTCCCCTCTGTGAACATTAAAGGGTACTTGGCGATGTTTGAGTGGGTGAAACATATACGACCTGCTGCACAAGCCTGATTTCCCCCGGCTGGATTCAGGCATCAACCCAGCCCGGGTGCTGGCTGGCTACCCCTGCCGGGCTAACAAAGCATGCTAACAGCACCACATACATCCGCTTTGTTGACATGAGATGGGTTGGCCCAGTTTCCTTCCTTCCTTCCCAGAGGATCAGTCAGTCGAGGCTCCGCTCCTGCACAGCTTTGAAAACCCAATTTAAATACCGGGAGGCTGCAATGATGCCTCATACCCAGGTGTCTGCTAGTGGACGTTGTTGATCATTATAAGCATGATTTAGTATGATTTTATGAGCTGCTATAAAACAATCAGAGGGTTGTGTTAATGCAGCTGCCCTGCTGGTGCCTAGTGATTTGTTTGCTGAGGGATTATGAGAACCAGCACTCTTTATGTGTATGATGAAGAACACTAATCTCCACCTTATTTTGCACATTCATATACAGCATCTGTTATGATTGAACAGTTGCAGATTGGGCGTTGAAAAACTGATTTCCATCGATGCATCCCTCTATGCAGCTAAAAAGAGGACACACATGCAAACAGAAGGCGGAAGCAATATGATGTGACAATTTCATGGAAAAACCTCTAGAGCAGTATTTTTTTGAGGGCATGTTTTATTTATTTATTTTTATTTTTAGGGAGTTCAAACTGGAAACCAATGCAAAATTGTTCTTGTTTATCCACTTTACATTGATATGGCCTCTATACACTTCATATCTCAGCTCAGTTGAATGCATGTGGGGAATTGTGGACCAAACAAAAGAATAACTTTTTTGAAAGTATGGTATTCCATCCCTTCATCTGAGGTCCAGTGGTTGTTTTCATTTGTCACCTATCTGTTGTTTAAATTCTCTTAGAAGGGGCATTGGCCATGCTTTGAATGAAACCCCTTTGATAGTTTATAAGTTGATTTGTGAAATTGTACACATTTGTTGGGTATTATGCGGGCATTTGTATAAATTCCTAATCTGTAGCTTAAGGAGCAAAGTTTGAGTTTCCTAATATATTATTGGCACATTACATGCTTTCAGTATGGAGGCTTACAAGTGGGGGGAGGTGTGCTGAGGCCCCAATTCCACCAGTTCACTTTCTAAACTAGCATATCAACAGTTTCTATTTACCATATGAGAAAAACTAAACCCAAGCACTGAACATGTCTTTTCCTCAGTGGCAAAAGTGGATCACTTCTCTGTTTGTTTAGGTCTTTTTCTAACATAAATAAAGATCTTTAAATAAGACAACTGCTAACAAATGTTTGTGTTGAGATACTTTGATTTGCTGCTTTACAAAGGATAACTTGTAATACTGTTTTATACAGTTTATGGTCTAATTTATTACTTTACCATTAGGCCATAGTTTGTGCTGTGGTTATATGTAAATCTGACATGGTTGATAAGGGTTATTTTTATAATGATAATTTAGCAATCGTGTGATATTTTGATTTTTTTTTTTTTTAAATAGACGCATAATTCTGCAAGTTGAAACTTGTATTTTTAAAATGAATCTTTTATGAGTAATACTTTGTTTCCTCACTCTGTTTGTGCTCTCGAAAAAGTTAAGGCATCTAAAGTGTAATCAGTAGACCCTGGTGATTGTTACTATTCCACACAGCAGCGATGGCTTTTTAAAATTTAATGCACATGGACCTCTTAGCAAATCTGTCTGGGCTCTGTTATAAATAATTTCTTTACATAAATACAACTTTTTTTCCTCAGTAAAGAGTTACTGTTTTCATATATCTTAATTTGTTTCAGTTACAGTATAGGCTGCTTTCCAGTAACTACCTTCAAACGGTAGGATGTAGGACATTTACTGTTGCAGCTTTGTTTTTGTTACTGAATGTTGTCATTTTTCTGTTACAGTTGGGGGATGGCGGTCAACGTATATTCTACCTCAATAACCCAGGAGACTATGAGCAGGCATGACATAACTGCCTGGGTTAATGATATTCTCTGTCTAAACTATACGAAAGTGGAGCAGCTCTCCTCAGGTGAGAACAGATTGACCCTTTAACCTGTTTAAAACCACCTGGGCGCCGGCGCCCAGGCTGTGTTTTTTCTGTGTCACTTTTCTAATTTATATTTTCAGAAACTAGAAGGTGTAAGCTTTCAAATGATGTCACACACAAGTAATTTGGCCTTACAGTTCCTCTGTTATTTGCATTTCCATTTGGGTATGCAAAATAGTCGAGGATTACTTAAAAAGGTGGGAGTTAAGAGGTTAAGGAAAAAAAGAAGAAAAAAAAAACCCACAATGGTCTTATCTCTTAACCTTGTGCTCCTCTGCTGCATTTGTTTGAGATGGGACAAATGCATTAGATGTTTCATTTCTGCCTATAAAGCCTTGCAAATAATTTTCTGTGCAAGGTGACAGTTAAAGCAACCTGTGGAAACATGCTCACCTCTCCTTGGCAGAGAGTTGTCTATAAATAAACTCCTAGCCTGCCGTGTTCTCCTGCTGTGTCCAAGTAATCCAATTTCAATCACTCGTTGCCTTCACAAGCATACACATGCACAGCCTTCCTTTTCTTAAGATGCATGTTAATTGTTTGATCACTTCTTAAGTGCTCCCTTGTTAGGTTTACATGGGATTTATCTTAGATCGAGCTGTTGTCCTCTTTTAAAAACTGATAACTGTGTAAGTTGGCCTCACTTAGTATTAGCCATAAAAAGAATGTCCATATACATATTATATAAAGTTGATTAGTGATGTAGATGTGGAAAAACTTCCCTTTCTTTTTGCCATTTTAAAGCTGTTATGATAAATATAACACTATGGCAATAATCACTTATGATGCACAACTTTATTGTTTCATCAGGAGCTGCCTACTGCCAGTTCATGGATCTGCTTTTCCCTGGCTGCATCAGTCTCAAGAAGGTCAAGTTTCAAGCTAAATTGGAGCATGAATATATTCACAATTTCAAACTGTTGCAGGCGTCTTTTAAAAGGATGAATGTGGACAAGGTGAGCCTCCTTAATGTAACTTTAATCTAAACCGACATTTGCTTGTTGTGGTTTATTCATTTTTAAATTTTTTCTGTTTTGATCAGATTATTCCTGTGGAGAAACTGGTTAAAGGCAGATTTCAGGACAATCTTGATTTCATTCAGTGGTTTAAGAAATTCTTTGATGCCAATTATGATGGTAAAGAGTATGATCCTGTTGAAGCCAGACAGGGTCAGGATGCTATTCCTCCACCAGACCCTGGTGAGCAAATCTTCAACCTGCCAAAAAAGTCTCACCATGCAGCCAGCTCCCCAACTGCAGGTAAGTTTCAGCTGCAACATAACAGAGCATGAAGTTTGCCATTAAAATATTGTAGGTTGATTATGTGGATTTCTTTTGACATGTTTTCAACTTTAATGTAAGTGGCCAAACAGTTGAGCTGGATTTATAGTCGCGCAGCGTCTGCGTACCTGAAGCAGAGGCAGTGTGTGCTTTTACTTGAGCGTAGGGTTACGGTGTCATGCTGCCGTTTTTTTTTCCAGATCTGCAGGTGACCAAGAAACTCCACAGAGCGGAGTTTTTTTTTCACCCCAATGGTTAGCTACAGCTGCAGAGTTTATTTCCTCTTTTAGACCAACAGTAGCGGCAACATGCATTCATTCATTCATTCAGCTACAAAACCCAAACATCCGGAAGCACGTTACCACACTGACCAATCACCAATGAGCTCTTCTGCGTCTCTGCGTTAGCATAGCCATGATGCACGTTGTGTCTAGAGAGGTGCGCGTCAGGCCTCCGCAGACCTATGCAGAGCCTACGTGGAGGCCACGGCAGTTACGCAGACGCAGAACAAGTATAAATCCAACTATAGTGTGAACATGCATGTTAATATCAAATCCTGAAACTACAATATCTAAATGTTGCTTGGCTCATTAAGTTAGAGGAAACCTTTTATTTGTTGCAGGAGCATCAAGGTCAAGCGCTGTTGCTCCCAAGTCTTCAACACCAACATCAAGACCCTCATCAGCCAAAAAGATCCCTGTGTCAACTCCTGCCAAAGGAGAGAAAGAACTGGAGGCACAGGTCACGCATCTTACTGAGCAGGTATGTTTGTTTGTAGTCAACGCTGAACTACATGTATTGCCCTTGTGAGTACATGATTACCTCTTCCCCACTATTTTTGGATTTAGCTCACATAGCTGGTTGTGAGTGTGCAGGAGATGGAGGGCCTGTTCTACATACAGAGTGAGCTGGTCTAAAATGATCCACTGCAAACTTGCTTAATTTGCAGTACCAGTGATGTGTTTTCTGATCTCACTCAAATGAAAATATAAAAGGAATACAAGAAACATGATAATAAATAAATCCCCCCCAAAAAGTTGAACATCTAAAGGAGCTTTCATTTAGTGAAATTAAATATAAATTGTCTGAATTTACACAGTTTCCTTGATCCCCCCCCCCCCCAAAAAAAAGGAAAAAAGAAGGAAAAAGAAAATCAAACTAGCCAATGCTTCATTATCAGTGCTCATGTGACCTGAATTAACCAAGTTAGTTTCACTGCATAGAATTGGTTGGTTGTTGTTTTGTTTTCACAATAGTGTAGACAAGAAAGCTGTGAGAACATCTGGGATGCCATCACCAGAAACACTGGCCCAAAAGATACAATTTTGACTGTTTTACTGGAGTGGGTAGCCTAGTGGTTAAAGTTGCGGGCTTTAGTGCCGCAGACCTGGGTTTGAGTCCCCAACACCACACCCAGGTGAACCAGGGCTTGAAATTCACTTCTCAAAATGGGGGAATTCCCCCCTTACATGCTTCACCAAGGGGGATTTGTATACTTTGGGGGGGATATTCACAGTGCACTTCACCACAGGTCTTACAGTGTCCTACCCGTACCTCAGATTAATAAGGAGCATTAATTTGTCTTTTTCGTTCTTCTTAGTTTCCATCTTAGACAGCTCTCTTGTCCTGTCTCCATTCTCTTTATCAGCTATCATCAGTTTTTACCAACTTGGTATAAAAAGTACATATTACAGTAATCTGTTGCATCTTTCAACTGCATAATTATAATAAGTGGTTCTGGTGGTTCTTTCTTCCAGCTCTGTTCTGTTCTCTCTCCTCTACGTAATCTCTTGCATTTGATAAAAGTTCTGTTAAAATCAAACTGGTCTTGGGGAGGACAGAGCATCTTCTACATGCAAGGCTAGAAAACTTTCAGAAACTTAATGAATATAGTAACACATTTAAGAACACCCAAAGATACTTAATAGGAAAGAAAATAAAAACACAGAAAATACAATAAAGAAGCTTAGATAAACAAGAACAAGTGAAGAGCAATGAGAATGTGACAAAATGATGAGGAAACATTCCCAAAATCGGCTTCTTTCTCCAAAATCCGACTTCACTCCTTCTGACTGAATGGAGAAGGAGCAACATCGCTTCAAGCGTGTCGAGCTCTTTATTCTACGTTATTTTATGGCTCCGATGCAAACGTTCACTGCACATTATGTCGCTGCAATTGCAAGCGGGAATTTCCCGCATTATAGGAGCGAAGTTTGCGGGAATTGATAGTATTGCGCGCGATTCCCGCAGTAAATTTCAGGCCTTGTGAACCACTGTGGACCCCCGAACAAGGCCTTCAACCCCCACCAACTGCTCCCCGGGTGCTTAATTAGCAGCCCACTGCTCTCAGTTTCAACCTGAGATGGGCCAAATGCAGAGAATGAATTTCCTAATTGGCACTCTGATTGGGATTAATAAAATATATTGATTATTATTATTAAAATGACACCAACAAATTTCACAATCACAAAAATCTGAAGCTGCTGAAAAGAAACTCAGTTAGCATGTTAACATGTTTTACTAAATGATTTTAGCCCGTTTTTGAGCCGACGGACATGTCGCAGACAAATGCTCTGCAATAGGAGGACAGCGTGCCCCTTTGCCAAAAGACTGCTTGTGGTCTTGGGGTACGCATAATCAAACTTTACAGTCAGTGCTTTGAACAGGTTAGTAAATTTGTAACCTCAAATTCTGTTTGACGGATGCACAACCCATAATACTCTCTTCACGTCACCTGAAACGTGTCCAAAGTTTTCTCTTTTTTTTTAAACTTTCTTTGCCCTTTTGGAGCAGAGGACAACCACCATGTCCCAAAGTGCGTCTCTTGCAAAGATTAATTGACAGCTGCTTGTCCCGCCTCCCCGTCTCATGCCCTCCGGAAGTGCTCATGGTGACAGCACTCATTTTTGTTGTGTGGTCACTTGCCAGTACGAGACACCAGTCAAATTCATGACACCATGTCAGCTGACAGAGCGGCCGTTGTGAACGACGAAAAAAAATCGTGCGGTCTGATCCAGGCATTAGTGTGACTGAAAGTCTTCCAGAATCAAAACTCTCAACAAGCTGAACCAAATGTCTAGAGCCGACTGTTGGGGATAAAATCCCTCCTCTATGTTTACATTCATTTGGACTCAAACGATCGCAGGTAGTTCGGAGACACTCCAAATTTCCATCTTTTAACAGTATCAGTAAAGCAAGCTTAAAAATAAACTTGCTTTCATTCACACATTTTTCTGTTTCTTTTGTGGCCTTTGTGTTAAAACGTTAATATCCGCCGCAATGCAAATATGGCTTGAATAAAAAACTTAAATAAGTCTGTAAGATATGCTTCATGACTAGTCAGACTTGGGGTAGAGTCACATGGACACTTTTGTCCGGAATCAAACGTTCTCAAGTCCAGAAAAGGGATTAGATCCGTATTTTTTGCACCATGTGACCGTGCCAAAAGTCTGGAGCAGTTGTCAGTACGGAACGGTCGGAAGAGGCCGGCTGCACGATTGCAAAGTCCGGAACGCTTGACGCAAGGGGGGAGCGGGAGGAAAAAGGGGTGGTGATGCCAGGTGGACGAGAGTTTTGCCATCTTTCTATTTGGGTCACGGGGTGGTTATGACGGTTTTGTGCAAAATGGTTCCGAAAACAACCATGAGGCTGCGCAGAGTTGTCCAACCCCTGCTGCGAGATTCCAAATCGTTAAATTTCATAATGATTTTCACCTTTTGTGGAGCAGCAAAAGACAACGAACAGTTGCACAACAGAATAAACAGATAAATACATTTTCTAGGCAGTTTTGTTTTGTTATTGGTAGAGTCGACCAATAAGCTGACTTTACAAACAAATCAGCTTATTGGTTCAGCATGACTTGTTCTGCTCCTCTTCTGTGAGTTTTTTCAAGCTGCGCTTCTTCTCCACCTCTCCAGTTGATCGTGTGACTGATGCTTTCTGACTGCAACCAAACTGCTTTGTATGTTTGATGCTTCAGGTGGTTCTCGGCTCTTCTTTTCAGGTGAACACATTAAAGTTGGCACTGGAAGGAGTGGAGAAGGAGCGGGACTACTACTTCAGCAAGCTGCGAGAAGTGGAGCTGCTGTGTCAGGAACAGGGTGAAGAAAACGCCCCGTTTGTTGAGCGGCTAATGGAGGTTCTTTATGCCTCAGATGAACAGGTCAGCCTGCGACTCCAGATTGTTGTTGAAATTGTTGCTAGTGGAGATATTTGTGGGACTTATTGTGTGGTTGATTGAGCTAAGAATTTAGTCTGTGTGTGTAATCACATGCTTGCCTCAAACTCTAGCAAGTGTTGGAAAATTTCTCTGTTCTTTGTTTTTCTTTTTAAAGGATCGAGCTGAACTGGCTGAGGGTGACGGACAGGAAGTGGACCAGCAAGCCCACGAGGAGGCACCGGATGATCAGCAAGAGGAACAGGATGAATACTGACTGCCATCATCCCTCACCGCAGTTAAACCCCTCTTTTTAATCTGTGAGAACTTTGGAAGGACTTTATTTTTTTTCCTCATGGTTTCATTTTTCTTTTTTGGGGCTCTTTCTAAGACTGAGCACATGAAGCAACCTCCTGAATAGAAGTACCATCACAGGCTTTTATTATTAGGATTTTTTTTTTTTTGTATCCCTCTGCTCACTGTTCGATGTTTTTTGTGACTTTTGGTGAACTGCTGTGGCAGGTTTTTGGTGATGACCATCACTGGCAGATGAGCTCAGACCATCAAGAAGTTTCCAAGGACTGTGTAGCTGGAAAGTCAATTCAAATCCTACAGTAGACGTGGTGAAATGCTGAAGTTCAGACGGGTATCTGTTACCTGTCAGCGCAAATGTTAATCTTCATGCTTCTGTCCTTTTTTCCTATTTTTGTTTTGTTATTTTTGCATATTGATAGTAATCACAAGAATGCAATAAGCAAAAGCCCTGAAAGGGCTCATAGTAGCTCTTATTTAACCTTCCATATGTTGCACTGACATTGACTCTGTATTGGACAATCTGTCCACAGATCCTCATCATATTTATTATTGTTATTAAGCCTTAGGAATAGTGCAGAAATCTTCATGTCCTTAAGAATTTGGACAATACAGTCAATAAATTTTGAATGAAATGTAGTAAAATGCCAACTTATGACTAGTTGAAAGCTGTTCTCACAAATACAAGACTATAGAAAATCAGTATATTGATCAATGTGTTATTTGCACCATACTACTTGGATTAGTGGTAGAGGTTTACTTTCCATAAAGCATAGGGAGGGAGTAAAAATTGTTGTGGACTAGTCTAGTCTTATAACAAGCAACATTTTAATTTTTCAACTTTTGCTGGAACTCGTGGTCTGTTCAGTTTTGTACCTTTTGTTTTTTCTTTCTTCTTGAAGCGCTTTTTATGTTTTAACCACAGGTCTTAGGGGGATGAGTCAGTTCACTGAGCAGTTGCCTCACTACAGTATATTCCAGTAAGTACATTGTATACCCTTTCTTAATAATGCATTTACTAATATTGAACTGGGCAGTGCACCACAATGCTTTAGTTATATATTATTGTGTAAATGAAAAAGGAATGTAAACATGTACTGTCAAATAATTAATGAATGGTAAGTGTTTTTTTTCTTGTCCCACTCATTATGCATTCCCCAAAAAATCGTGTTGCATGTTTGCATTTTATTTGTGAATAACTTGACCTGCTTTTTACATATTTAATAAAAAAACAGACATGTTAAGTGAGCTTTTGTATGTTTAACCTGTTATTTGAAGAAAATGTTGAGATTGGGTGAATTTGCTGTAATAAAATTACATTTTGAGTCCATGGGAGGTTTTTCATGCAACTCCAAGATGACAATGTGATGGCATTGTTTAAAGCTGTAAGATCTAAATGCTCAGCTGTGATGATCAATGATATGTAATTGAGTTAATCTCTGTTCAGTTTTCAAGTAACCTAAGAAGTTATCTGACAGAGAACACACGCAAGTTAAACTCAAGTCCTGTATTTAACTTGTCCACTCTGACAGTACATTTAAATCAAGTACTTTTGTATGATTTGTGTCTTTTTTCATTCTTGGAGTTGAGTATGATGAGCTTAATGTGTATTGTGCTATTTTATTGTGTTTTACATCTAAATTGCATTTTGTTTTGTACACAGTCGAGTTGGTGAAATGCTACTTTCAGCTGGGTATCTTTACTTTCTCTGTACCACAGATGTCAGTACTTCTTGCTATTACTGAGAAACTGCATTTAAAGAAGTACTGCAAGGACAACTTCACGTTTATTTCAAAGCAAGAGGGAGGGGCCCAAGTTGATCTCCATCGCTGTGATTTTGTAACACTTGCCGATATAACCCGCCCGTCTCAGCCCCACGCAGGTCATAAAATGAAACACGCCCATATTTAGTAACAGCAGTAAACGCGACAATTTTTTCCACAATCTCCACCTCCTGTTAGCTTCTCTACAAACCACAGAGCAGCAAATACCGGCAAACTTTAAAATGAGTTAAAGAATGAGATTTTCTAACATGACGCTGGGAAAGCACGCACATATACTACAATAGTACCGTAACTTCAACTGTTTTCTCTATGTCTTCTAGAAAGGTAAGGAAGCTGCTAACTACACTGCAACTCAGTTAAAGCTAACCACACCAGCTAGTTAGCTGCTGAAGCGAACCACGTTAGCCTCTTATGCCCGCCCCCCCGAACCGAGTTGCTTGCTAGTCTTGTACAGGAAAAAAAGATTTATATTATTTCCATGTACATAATACAGACTAGATTCTTAATACTGTAACTGATCGCTTAATTAAAACGTAGGTAGAAAAACTCCAATATTTACGTAATGAAGATGCACGTCGTCTAGCTGACTTTACTAACTTTTTCCTCCCGTTTTTTTCAATCCTTGTTAGCGTAAAAGATACTCCAAGGACATAAAATGTGTCTCTTTCCCGGCTGATGTCCAAAACAGTCTCCAGAGAGGAGGGAGGGAGTCTTCCCTTTCATCTGTTTCGTCAGCCAGATGCTGGGAGAAGTGCGGAGACAGTTTTGTGGACACTCCTGTGATTAAGGTTCAGTCAAAGCATTATGAAACGATGGATATTCATAAAGGGCCCCGTTACCTCTGATTTATAAAACGTTGATGTTGGTAAATTTGGATTTTGTTATAGAACCTACAGTCATCAGGGAGAAAGCTGTCTGCCATTAGGAAACTGACTCAGACACCTGCTTTAGGTAATTTGTTTAAATTTTTATGTATCTTCTATTTTTGTTGGCATTTCTTTCTCATAATCCCAAAATGTTTCATTTAAACTCGTTTTGAGCAGCGTATTTCCAGTACTTAAATTAACATTTAATACATCAGTCCGTGCTTTTTATAATCTATAAAACATAAAAGGTTGGTAAAAGGTATGATCAAATCTTAACACATTTATCAAAGATTTTAAAATGATGGTCATGTTTTCCTGAAAATTAGTGAAACTACTCAATTTTATTGGATTCTGGCCTTTTTCTTTCCCCTTCTGTCTGTGTTTCTCAGAGCAAAGCAGTAGTCCTTCCCGTAAAGATGACCCAGTACATATTGCGTGGAGTTCCAGTGACAGTGAACAACAGTCTGACAGTGAGCAGCATCAGTCCAAAGTTGTTTCACAACAACAATGGCAACCCCAGAGAGGGGGAAACCCACAGCTCCCATTCAGTCTTACATCAGTGCACTGAGCAGGCTCACCACTAATAAAGGTAATAATAATAATAAAAAAACAAACAAAAACTGTATGGTCTGACTCCATCTGTCAGGGCCTAATTCTACTATTGTGAAACTTTTTATTTACTTGTAGATTTCTTAATTTTTTTCCTAAGTGTTTTTAAAATGAAACAACTATAAATAGATAATATAGTGACAACTAAATATTCCTTCTTTGGTCCAAGTATCAAACTATTTAGTTAGGGTTAGATAAGATAAGTTCTAACTTGTTGATCTACCACATTTACCATATTTAACCAATTTTAAACTCCCTCCAACCCTACTTTAAATTCTGTTTGACATTTGCGTTTGTCTTAGCTCAATAGTATGTATTTAGACAAAGAGCCATAGCACTGTAGAAAACTCAAAACAAGCCCAGCTGCCTTTTTTATTAAACAACTAGATGTATAACACCATTAGGGCTGCTCGATTATGTAAAAAATCATTATCTCGATTATTTTGGTCAATATTGAAATCACGTTATTTTATAGTTAAACAATGCATTTATTCAGCATTTTTCTCTCTGTCGCAAAACCACTTTGTTATTGATAATTTACGCAAAACACAACACACACCTTCGCTCTTCAGCTGTGTGAGTGTAAGTTGTAGCAGGGGAGCGTGGAAGGGAATGTATTGCGCATTCGCGTCTCTTTCAGAAATTGTGTAAAGAAAATTGGAAAATAAATAGTTTCAACTAGATTGTATGAGTTTGGTGATTGTTTGACATGAAAATTGAAATCACCATCAAATTTCAATTAATTGCACAGCCCTAAACCCCATGTTATTTCACAACAGAGAGAAGATTTTCATTATTCAGAATATTCAGTTCTTTGTTTAAGTTGAGCCAGTTTACATATTTTGCAGTGTTGTTTTGGAAAATCAGTTGAGTTGTGTCATGAGCCTTTGTTTCAAGATAACAGTTTAATCATCTGTGTTTTATGGTCTATGCTGTCAGCTGTAGTTTACACTTACAGAAGAAAAAAACAACACTTCCCTCCTTTTTTTTTTTCTTGTTTAGATGACCTTCCTGTTATAGACTCCGACAGTGATCTGGATGAGTCTTTGAATGATGTTGAAAAGGACAGTGGGCAACAAATCTCAGATTGTGAGTCAGACTCTACTGATGAAAAACCGAAAGGCTTACCTCTTACATCCGCAAATGTAAGTGAGTTGCATTTGCTCAAAAAATATTTATTAAAAGTGTAATATTACTTTGCTTTTATGCATCAAACAGGGTTTGTCCACTAACTCAATGACATACTCTTCTGTCAAGAAAAGCACAATTGTCAATTGTATTACTTCTGGTTGAAATTCAGAGGAGGTTTAACTGCAAAAAGGCTGTAATTGGTAGAAAAGGCCACTAGGTGGAGCTATAGCCTTAATCAATAACCAGATTGGGTTTTGATCACTTTATGCACACCAACATGATAAAGAAAATATTAATTGAAAATATTTAGTTTTTGTTCAGTGTTAAAGAACTTAAAGTAGAACATGCAGTTCTCCAACAAAGTGGGTACCCCCACCCAAACAAACTGCAAGAACAAAGCAAACAAACAAACAAACAAAACAAAGTGTCTTAACCATAAACCAACTACCAAATGTTCTGGCTGAGCAACTGTATTTAGACAGTCCTGTTCACCATCATAGTATTTACATTTTGTCATCATAAGACCAAGACGACACATAACATGGCAAGTTATTGAGATGTTGACATTTTTATGTTGTGGTATACCCACTACCACTATAGTTGGATTTTGTTTCAATAAGTTGAGATGGAGGGACAGTTGGCTAACTCAGTTGCACATTTAAACTTATGCATTTGTATTTATGTTCATTAATGTGCAATATTGTCCCTTTCTAAATGATTTAATAAATAAATAAAGGAACACCATTGTGTGATTCTAGTTAAATGTCCTACATTCATATGACATCAGTACAGCATGAACTTTTTACTTTGTCTGCAAATTTCACCTAAGCTGGGGCTCAACCAGTGTTATTATGGTTCAATTGGCTGTGATTTTATGTGTATGTACCACTAGGGGGAGTGCATAGCATTCATGCATTTAAATCCCACGTGGGCCTGACAGACATTGCAAAAAGTATTTTCTAGAATCAGGTTATGTTCTAGCAGATTTCACCAGCTCAGATAGTAATAAGACTCTTTGCTTAAGGTGAAGCATGCTGGCATCTAACCTGTCTATAGTAGATTTTATTTTGTGCTCAATGTGCATGAAATTCAACTTTTTCTTTTGTAAAGAATCAAGTACTTGGATTTTATCCTCTACAATATGTATACTGTATCTGCAGTCTGTATAGAAATCAAAACATTGTAGATATTATAGCACATCTTTTTAGAGCAATATTTCAAGTCAAAGCTGTATAGGTTCTTCTGGTTTACAGATTTGCAGATTCTTTCTTTTTCTTATCTTCCACTTCCTTAAGTAATTATTTTGTGTATGTATGTTTGCTTGCTTAGAGTCAACATTTTTCTATGATGTAGCCAAGTTATGGGTAGTTTTCATGAGGAAGAATTAAAAGCCGATCTATGGTTGGACACAATTCTCTTATTTTTTTATTAGTGTACCTGTTAACACCAAAAATCATCCTTTATTAGCAACCTCATGTATCTACCATGAGATCTGGACTGACTTTTCTACTCTGAAATCATTCACCAGCAATGTTTGTTAAAGGCAGGGCTGGCATGGAGAGAATGTGCAAGGAGTGGTGAAGGTGCTTTGCTCAGGTTTAAGCCCACACACAGTATTTAAACTTTACAAGACATGCACATAATTTATCTGCCAAATGTGACCAAATTAATGAATATTTGCTAAATTAATGTGGTTTGTTAAGTAGCTTTTCATTAAAAAGTCCTCCCAGGTGCTTGTATCCTCCACAAGTGTCTGTTTATCAAACTACATTCTGTATACTCAGAGCCTCTCGTGAATGCAAGCAACCAGTTACTTGGAAAGAAACTCTAGAGTTTGGAGTCGATATGTTCAGAGGAAGTCTGTCAACAGATCAACATCACTCCCGCAGACCCAGTTACTTCCTTTTGTCACAATTTAATTTGCTGCTATCAGCTTTCTGGGGTCAGAAGATCTTTTAAATATGAGGCTTGTGGTCAGAGGCTCATGAAAGGATGGAGTCTGAGGAGTCCTAGCTTTCAAATATATTTTTAAATGTAGAATTAAAACAGTTTACATGTTTATATATATGTATGTTTGTGTGTGTGTTTGTGTATATGTATATATGTATATATGTGTATATATATATATATATATATATATATATATATAAAACACAGTGTATATGTGTATATATGTGTATATATATA
Organism: Atherinomorus stipes; assembly: GCA_023101725.1. Taxonomy (NCBI): domain Eukaryota; kingdom Metazoa; phylum Chordata; class Actinopteri; order Atheriniformes; family Atherinidae; genus Atherinomorus; species Atherinomorus stipes. The sequence continues at coordinate 316,743 of JALJCO010013034.1, read as the reverse complement.
CACACACACATATATATATATATATATATATATATATATATATATATATATATATATATATATATATATATATATATATATATATATATATATATGTATGTATCTCAGGTGGAAGAGCAGTCGTCTTTCAACCGGAGGGTTGTGGGATCGATTCCAGGCTTCCCAGACTACATGCCGGAGTGTCCTTGGGCAAGACACTGAACCCCAAGTTGCCTCCTGATGTGCCCATCGGGGTATGAATGTGTGTGTGATTGCGTGTGCGACTGGGTGAATGTGATATGTAGTGTAAAGCACTTTGAGCGGTTAGTATGACTGGAAAAGGCGCTATACAAGTACAGTCCATTTACCATATATATATATATATATATATATATATATATATATATATATATATATATATATATTGTCTGTGAAATAAGTTGAAACTGACAAAAGTAATAATTGCTTAGTTAGTTCATTTTATTTTGAGCACTCAGCACAAAAAAACAAAAACGCACACACAACAGCATTTAACCGAACCAATTTTACTGAATAGAATTATACAGGCAGAAGAAAAAAAAAGACAAGAAATAGGGACAAAAAAAACAAAACAAATCTCCACCTTTAATCCTTGAAAAGGAATGGGTGCAATGGTTCAGTTCAGTTCAATACTTCAGTGTCACGGACTGATACTTGTTTGATAAAAATAAAAATATTTCATGTCTTTTTTAATTGTTGTGTTCATCCCCAACAGCCTACCATCAGGGTCCTACTTAAAATGAGGACCGAAGTACTGGTAGTTCCAAACATCAGATCTGAATCAAGTCGAATGAGTAATCGAACGTAGATCCCCTGAGTTTTCAACACATTGCTCATCTTCAGAAGACAAGTTGTTAAAATAAATGACAAATTCTGTATTGTTCGATATTCGAGACATAATGCTCACAGTTCGGTAACGGTCATTTTTTCTGTATGGACCATTTATAACTTAACAGAGGCGTACCAATGTACTGAAGAGTGACTGTGCTGCACTGTTACCACACACGCTTCCTCCATAAACAAAAACAGAGTGCAGCCCAGCTTCTGGCTAGCAGGAGCTTAAGGAGAAGCTCGATCATGAAGACCCTTGCTCCATTGTTAAAATCTTCTATTTGGAAACACTTCAGCTTTTCAGTGTAATATGTAAAAGGAGTGGACAAGATGAAATCGGCATACCCGCAATTCCAAATTATTTTCATAAACTTTATCACTTATCACTTTTGTCTATTTTAACTTTCACTGATGGCTGTTTTATTATTTTTTTTCCCGTCTTGGGTATGAAAAATCTGAGGATGAATGTACCTACCACCCCCTGATTTTCTCTCCTTACTATTAAAATATCTCTCACATAGCAGTTGATAAGATGGCTTCACAAGATTTGTTTTATTGTAATCAGTATTAGCCTGGGTTTTTTTTTTTTTTTTTTTTTATATCCTGCGAATATTTTTTTTCTTTTTTTATAAAAAAAATATTATTTTTTTCATTACTAATTATATTTTTTTTTAAAGTTTAATAAAAATTGAAAACTTTTTTGTAGGTGAATTTGAGTTTTTTATAAATGAAATTATGATGACGCCACCCCCCCCAAAGCCCTATTTTTTATTTTCCCCTTCTAAAAGCAATTGCCCAAGGGGGCAAAATCTTTTACGCCTCCCTTTTTCTCCATTTCTTTCCATGTTTTTTGTAGCCCATAACCTCATCAATGGTGGCAATGGTATTAGAAGTCTTTTGCTTCAAGTCAGTATTGTCTTGTATCTTTGTTCAATACACGGTGTCTTTAACATAACCCCGTAGAAAGAACAGAAAACAGGGTTCCCACGTGTCCTGGAAAACCTGGAAAATGATTGAACATTTTTCCAGTTTTGGAAAACGCACTCTGTTCCGTTCTTCATTTGTACCACATTTTGAAGTCAGTCTAGCAACTAGTAACGCAGGTGAGACGAGTTCTTTTTAAATGGTTTAATAAAAAAGATCAAAATTGTACAGACTCGCACGGTCAAAAAATAATGTCACTTCCACCATCTCTGGCTTCAGTCTGACTAATTAAGCCTCATCAGCTGCATCAGAGAGCAGCATTATTTAATTGGAAGTGCAAATCAAACTGTTTTTAAACTTAACATTATCAAGTTATGCATTTTGCTAAACACATTCTTTCAAACTATAATGAAATGATCAGTTTTTGATATTAGCATTTTTACTTTAAACAAATTATCAAATGTAGAATAAGAAATTTGGCTCTAACAACATGGAAAACGAGAAAAAGGGTAAAATGTCCTGGAAAAGCTTGAGTTGTTGTGGGAAATTATTTTTCCTCCCTCAGCTTCTCTCTGCATTGTGGCTGAACATAAACTGCTTTGTCTCTGCTTCATCTTTACTTTATCTCTACTTCGTCGCTGTACAAAATATAAGCTACGATTGTAAAACACTTCTCCAAAAGCTTGAGGTGAAAGTTATTAGTCTATGTTGTGATAACTTGACTCGTACGGTTGCAGCAGGAAAAGTCCTGAAAATGTCCTAGAAAAGTCCTGGAAAAATAATTTCAAGAAAAGAGTGGGAACCCTGGAAAAGAATGTCTCAATAAACCATGATATTCATTGTGCCTTCTCATGAGGAGAACCCATTTTTTTAAAAGTTTGATTTAACAGACCTCTTTCTCCTACAGGATGCCTGAAACGCACAACTTCAATGTGATTACAAACTTTGATAAACACTGATTACAGTAGAACAAATCGGGTTAAGATATCATATCAATTGCCTTTGTAATATTTTTTTAAATTGTAAAGAGACCTTATGAACACCCTGTATATACTTTTTGTATATATATATATATATATATATATATATATATATATATATATATATATAGTATGCTGTGCATAATTGACCAAATACTGGTATGCATATTTGTTCATTTAGATAAGATTAAATCTATGAAGGTATCACTTGATGTGTTCAGTAAATATTGACTTGATAACATCAGGAGAATGTACTAACCTAGGTGGACTTTTCATTTGATGCTCGGAAAGGGTGCTCACATTTGCGATTGTAAATCAAACCGGATCTAGCAGGACACAGAAGGGGAAGATCCTAATACAAGGCAAAGTTTATTACTCCTGATAAATGTGTGGCTGACTCAATAGCTGTTCTTCTGCCAGATTTCTGTGTTATTGTACTAGCTGGTGAAAGTGGACGGGCGGAGCCATGAAGGCGACTTTGCATTTCAAGGCCAAAGAGGATGGCCGCTTCCCAGATGCAGTGTGTTGCTCGTTCTGACTCCTGTAACATAAGTGCTTAAAGGGGTCAACGACCCTTGCTCATCGGCGTAAAAGGAGGGACTATAAACACAGTTTTACTACTGTTTGTTCAGGAAAACTTGCGAATGGATCAGTCTGCATGGAGCTGTGTACTTACAATGCTTTCAGTGCTGGGTGAAAACATTTTTGAGTCCAAGCCAGGAACATAGTGTTCCTTTTTCTCTGTAGCTGGTTAGAGTGTGACGTCTGCTGGCACTCTGCCTAGCAGGGTCAAGTTGATTCAAATAAGAGAGCAGATTGGCTGACAGGGCCTGGTATGCTGGTCTTGTCTGCACATGACAGGACCTCAGGTTTCTGGTGGATTTTTCCATGTGAACAGATTCCCTCAGGTGTAGTGAGTAGTGATACAGCAAAAAAAGTTTGTTTTGTTACCATGCGTTGTAGATTAATCAGTCTGACACTGTCACTGTACCATATCCGCCCACTGAGTTTTTGAGTTTGTTGATTTTAATTTAATTACTCCTGATTAGTGAGTCATTTTAGGTGTTTAAAATTCCATTTTAGCAGTTATTCAACACTTAAATATGTTGATTTAATAAAGATTAATTTAATCAACAGACCCCCCCCCCCCCCCCACTGTGTATAAATAATAATGTTTACTTTTCTTTTAGGTAAAAGAGTTAGAGATCTCAGGTTATGTGTCTGATGGAGAGGATATTAGCACCACATTGACCTCAAGCAAATTGGACTCTGAGATCTTTCCTCTTCAAACTGGCGAGGGCAGCAAAAGGTCAGTTAGTGGCTGGGTGAGGTCTGCTCAGGCGATGCTGCAGACCCCTCAAAAACTGATTGACAGGCAGCCCAAGACCCCAGAAGACTCCGCCAAGAAGAAGAGAAAGTTTCAAAGGTTTGAATCATGTCATTAAAAGCATTGTTAGGCATGTACCATCCAGAAATCTGCAAAACACCAAAGTTATTTTAGTCTTAACGCCACAACTCCAGCTACTGCTGACAACATCTGAGTAGATTAAAAATAAATAAACAAATAAACAGTACATTTTTAATAAATTCAACACTTTTCATGTTGGAGGAACTTCTGCATGACTGCTGCATTAATCAAGTGTGTCTCATGAAATGGCACATTGTACACAATGTGTTACAGAGGATTGCTTCATAATGAGGGCAAGCGAAGTCGACATAAAAACACTAAACACACAGCTTTCTTCCAGGTGACAATCAAACTTTGAGTGCAAGGTTTCCACTGCAGAAGTAATGATGAAAGGGACACCTGGTGTCATAATGTGGGTGCTAAATGTCATTTAAGCCCACCAAATCTGACAGATGGCTGTCTGCAGCCTCCAACAGCTTTTTCTCTGCATCAGAAAATCTTTATTTTTCTTTGAAACGGTTCTGCACAAGTGTTTGTTAGGTCATATGCACTCTATGAGTTTATCACATTACATCATCTCCCTCTGTGTGTGTATTTGTTCCACAGTGGAGGTCTGGCAGAGAGGCTGAGTCGACTTCAATGCCGACAGAGGTCGGCTATCAGTTTCTGGAGGCACGAGTCCATCTCTGACACCTCAGCAGCAACAACCACAACAGGTGATCTGCGTCACACGAAGTTGCACATTTCAGATTACATCAGGGTCTCCATCACATGTATCACTGGTTTAAAAGTGAACCTCAATAAGCGTGTGTGGGTTGAGGATTGTCTTTAAGCAGGGTTTTTTTTTTTTTGTATTTGTTTTGCTTTTTTCCTTTCTGGCAAACATGATTGTATGGAGGGGCTGCGCTTAAGCAGTATGGCTGTAGTTTGATCACTGTGACTGAACTGTGAACTCACGATCTAGGTGACAGGAACTAGACTGCTTGCCTAGTTCTTTTTTTTTTTTTTTTTTCCTCTTTCCTTTCCACGGTGTACTAAACCACTTATGCTCTCTGGTTGTTAAGTATTTCCTTACTATAGGAGGACATAAACATACTTGAAAGGTGACAGTTGATGATGGAAAAAGAAACACCCACCAAACTCAGCCCAGTTTGTGGGCAGTTGATGGTATGATCAGCATAAAGTAGAGAGTTGAAGGAAGGGTGATAGTGTGGAGGTTTATTCTAACCTGACCTCTTTTTAAAACCTTATCAACACCTGATTTTTTTCCTGTGTCGAGGATTTTTCCGTTTCTGTCAAGCTTTCACACTCTTGAAGTCATAGCAATTTTTAAATGTATGAAATTTTCATTTTCTTTTGTCACACTGCCTGTCACGTGCTGAACAATAACAATGTTGCCTGACTAGGTCATGCTGTTTTAAGGCACCTGCTTATTTTCTTTTTACAAATTTTGGCATGTGATTAAGCATGCTCAGATGTGCACATGTTAGGAATTTTGAATTGTTTCTTGGCATATTTTGTTGCCTGCAGTTTACCATTAATGCTCAAGAGAAGGACTCAAACAGTAATTGTTAATATGATTTTGCAATGTGGGACCTGAATGCACTGAAGAGAAAAGAAGCACTTGAAAGTCAAGTTTGGACAAATGCATGTTAAAACTTAGTGGCTCCCTCAGCGATCGTCTTGATGTGATTTATTCTTATCACATTAAAATATACCCTCTGGCCCATAATATAAACAGACAATGAATTGCATTGATTCTGCCCTGTCATTCTGTAATTTTCAAAACTTTGTGCTGTCAAGTTTACGCACCAGTTTTACATGCTGCTAACTTGCTCTCTACTTTCAGATTGATTTATATCTGCCAAGCATCAACAGTTTCCTTTGTTTTATTATATCTGTCGGCTCTCATGATTCAGGTTTGGGCACACTCAGTATTATGGCGAATTTCCAAACATTTGCATAGTCACCCTGTTACTAAGTTTTATAACCGACACAGCTTTACATTTTGAAGTGAAAATTGTTTGAATTCTAAAAGTGAATTGGTCTCATGAAGAACAATGGCTTTCACAGAGAGCACACATAGAAACACAAGCATGTGCATGCCACTCAACAGACTCTCAACATCTGTGTTGTTGTTTTGCTCTCCAGTGGACAGGCCTGGGGTGCTGGTGCTGGAGGTGCTGGAGGTCCATGAGGAGTGCAGCTTGCAACTGGTGTACTGTGAGCATCATCAGCCCCCCGGTGATGGCCACCAGCACAGCAACCCTGTCTCCAATGAGAGATCTCCTATGTTGGTGTTATTCAACAGAGAGACAGCAGCCCAGCTGATTGCTGCACCCGGAGATGTCGTCCACATATATCCTCCATGGTGAGAGGATGCACCCCATGTCACACTTTAAAGCCTCTGCACACATGTTGTTTGGCCTTCAGTGTTAAAAATGTATTTATAGAATTTTGTAGAGAAGATTTGTATCTGTTTTAGTGTTGTTTAGGTTATTTTCCACTGTGGGAGGTTAATAGTGATGTGTCTTGCTATGAACAGCTTTGAAGTCACTCTGGCTCGCCGCGTTTTTCCACTACACCACTTAAAAAGGTGAAGTCATACGCCCGTATGTCTAAACATGCTCAGCTAGCTCTGCGATAAACGTGCAAAAGTTTTGGTGACTTGGTGGGAGGTGTTCAGTGCTTGGAAACAGTAGCAGAAAGCATTTACATCACTGTCGACACAGATTCGCTACAGTACAACCGTATTTACGATCAATAAAGCTTGGCTAATATATGAATGGAAAAATAGAAGTGAATCAAAAGTGTTAACCTCAAACGATGAAGTGAAGTCGCAAAGTGTTGAAATAACAAAGGGAGCTCTTTCTCTAAGATGCAGCATAGTATATGTACTGTGGACGGAAAAGGAGACCAGCGCGGATGGGCATTGGTTGAGTTTGTTACAGGATCACAGCAGCGTGGCTCTAGTGGGCCAAGCTGAACTAGTGGAACTCTGTGTTTTCACATCAGAGTTGAACTACTCCGTGTGCAATAATGAAAGCATGAAGGGAGAAATGACATGCTGTGGTGTAAATTAGATAATTAACTTCAGACTGTTGACTAGCATAAACCTGTTCTAGAGGAAACATAACTTGAAATAACCTGACTTCAGTGTTCTAGCTTCAGCTTGCATTTTGCAGTTGTTCAGCTTAGCTGTTTATATCTCAACTGTGTGTCCTTGCGGAATATCGAGCAGTTCATATTTTAATGTCATCTCTTGTGGTAATCCTCCATCTCATGTTATAATTATATTCCTCCATGAACACTGAACTTAAGTTGGTATTTAAATTAGCAGATCACAAACCAAATCGCAATATTGGCCAGAAAATTTGCAGTTGGATTTTTTTTTACCCCCCCAAAATATTTTAGCCCTAGTTGATTCACATTTGTCCCCGAAAATGGAAACTAGCTGACATGTTTGGTGAGTTAAGTTGGTCAGTGAAACTGTTATCTGGATTTCCCTCTTCTTGTTTAGTTTTGATTACCTTTTTTTTCTATCCAAATTATGTTTTAGTTTGCTTTTGGAAAAAGAAAAGAAAACACTATACAAGAGAATATATTGTTTGAACTAGTTACACAATACAAGACTGACACACGACATGCAGTAAATGCTGCAAAAGAAAAGAATGCTGAGGAGGCAGTCTGAACAGCAGAGAATTGCTTTTCATCCCAACTGTAGTTTTAACTTTGCATTGTATGTTGTAAGTGCTGTAACTTCATGTTTTAAGTTCAGGACAGTAAACACTAAATATTCAGATGTAAGGATGAGTTCCTCGCCGGGGGGGGAGTTGATTCCAGCTGTTGGAAGTTTGAGTTGAGTGCACGTTGGAATATCCAGGCTGGCGGAAGCACAGGGGCCTCTTCAGTGCTCTGACGTCACGGACAGCTCCAGGGAATGCTTCGCATTCCTCTTCCTGGCAGTGGTTAGGTCATTTCCAGAAAACTGAGGAAAAAACACAGTAGGATTATTTTCTGGAGCATTTGGGAGTAGAGAGTGGAGGGAGCCAGAGGACTTAGATTGAAAACATATGGCAGTTTGAGAGTATCTGTGGCTTTAGCGCCTCTACTGAGCTGCTACATTCTCCCCATTTGAAAGAGTTCAGCCAGTTAAATACACTGATTTTGATTTCCCTGTAAATCTGTGTTGTAGAAGGTAAAAAAAAAAATCCTTTTTGTAAATCAATTACAAGAGTAAATGTAAATGACTCAATATTCTTCCTCAGTCAGAAAAAAAAAAGACTTTTGAGAATACAGTCATACTAAGGGAACTGATGACAAGGTTGATATTCCCTGAACAAGTTGTAGTTTATCCAACTTTGACAGTTGCCATTCAGGTCTTAGTGGAAAAGTACAGAATTCAGCACGTCTGGTAAAATTCCTCTTATCAGTTTCCTGTGTGACACTGGGGGATGGGGGGGGTAACCTCCCACGTAATTTCTGCAGAGTAGGTTTGCTCCTCCCACCTCCCACGCCTTGTTGTGAGTGGGCCGAGGCCTGAGCGGAAATACCTGCAGGGACTATTCACTTATAAACTGTGACGGCAGCAACCAGTGCCACTCCTTAGCCTGGCTACCTGTCTGATGATGACAGCTGCCCACTCACCTGTTCACAATGGGGCCACACTTCCTGTGTGAGTGATGTACTGGTTCTCATGAACAGCACGTTCTGCTCTGACAAGATTAGAGGCTTTTATGATGACTGATCTCTGTGCAGATCTTGGCCTGATAAACATCACTGTCAGGATTCTTTGGAGCATGAGTGCTTATTTTGAATTTTATACGGGCGAAAGAAAGGCACTTTGGTAAAACTCTACGGTGGTTGAAGCGTTACTCAGCAAATACTAAATAACAAAAATAACAGTGAAAATACATTTTTTATACGGGTGTTTCATTCATTAAGCAATAACTAAGGTTAGAGGAAGAATGTGTAGGGGGAAAAACAGCATGGTTAAAGGGTTATATTGCGAATAATTACATTGATTGCTGTTGCCGTTAATAATCTTGCTTAAAGACATACAATGCAAGGAATGGAAATGAGGCCAGGCTGCTACTGTATAATGTGGTTAGGGCTGATAACATCAAAATAAATAAGTATAATCACTTTTTTTTTTTACATAATGACAAAAGGATGCTAATTTAGTTCCTGTGAAATGCTGGACTTTCAGTAGATATTTGTAGTAGTTTTTTTTTTTTTTTTTGTCATCCATCTAAATATTCATTTTTAGTTGGAGTTTAAGATCATTTTACACAAGATGATTATTTTTGATAACTTCATCCCCTGATTTGCAGTATTAGGCCCTATTTCAATTTATGACATTAAATCTATTAGAAGTGTTTCTGTCATATTAATTACTGGCTGGAATTGAAATAAATAGGTTGGTTGGCTGATAGGCACAGCCTTGTAATGAAGGGATCAGCTAAGAATCAAATTTTATGGTTCTAAATCTGGCAATGGTGTAGTAGGACAAAATATTCCCATAACGTTTTAGATTCATTTCTCATTTTTTCCCAATTATCTGCCATCTTATTTTCTCATCTTTGTTATCAGTGTAAGCCTGAAACGAGCTGTGACATGCACGACAGTTCCTGTCAAAGAGTGCACTTGGAACTGAGTCAGCAATAAGCCGTCAACCCACAGTTATCCATTTTTACATGTGGGAGAAATTAAGCCATAATTCAAACTTGGCACAAAACGTCTTGCTGTAAAATTGTCTGGTCGTTATTCAGTTTCTTTTACGCTCAGTGCTACCCAGGTGTCTCGTTACCTTGATGGGCAGGAATAAGGAGAGGTTTAGCTTCCCCTACTTCACACATGTATAAACAACTAAAATGTAAGCTGGTTACAGAAATCTAAGGTTTAACACAACAACGCTATTTGCATTGGAGTTGGTGTTTACAACAGCAAACTTTCAGCCTGTTTATTGTGACAAGTGTTAAAAGTATTTTTCCACAGCTGGCATCACATTTGGAAAATGTTTTCAATTATGCTGTACAGCACTGTGAAGTGTTGACTGTTAAAAACTTTGATTGCATGCAAAATTTATCTTTTGCCTGACCAAAAGAGGATGTATCTATTCATTGTTTGTTGCCTTTGAGGAGTTGTACTTGATTGGGACTGGCAGATGGTGAACTGACCTGTGAAGGTAGCTTGTATCTGATCTGAATTTGATATTCAGTGGTCTTAAAATATCAGCAAGGCTTACATTTGTGCAACAGCCTGTTTAATTTGAGTTTTTTTTCCTTGCATAATTAATTTTTATGATTATGACAGATGCTTTTTTGTTGATACTGCATGTTTGAATTTCTGATTAATTCAGTTCACAAACTCAATACTTTGATTTTGTGCATTAAGAGTCTAAAATGAGAATAAAGCTGATTCACCATCAGGATGTGCCTTTAATCTAAAATTAATGAACTTAATTTCTTTTTAGGCAAAGTCTTTCTATAGATGGCTTCAGCTATCCTGTCATTCTGAACACACACTTCAGTCAGAAAGTCTGCTCCGCTTCCGAATCAGCCAACGCAACTTTTCCAAGAGTCCAGGTCTCTGCTGAGAGGTGCATGCCATATCATTTGGGTAAAATATTTGGACTGCTGGATGAGTGCAAGACCAAAGGCGATAGCATGGCTAAGCAGGTGTGTATGATTCAGTATTACTGGAAATAGGAGTCTTACAAGCCCAATTTTAAAAAAAAAAAGAAAAAAAAAAGTTGGGTCACAGTTGAACATAGAAACAGGAAGCATTGAAAGTGATACATTTAATTATTTCAGTATGTTAACATTTAAATTTTTTTTTTCCAAAAATCTGTTTATTGCTTTTTATGATTCAAACATGGTACAAAGACAGGTGGCTCGCATATACAAAACGCAAGTGGAGAAAGCAAGAGCACATATTTAAAAGAAAAAGAACTGTCAAGGTGCAAAGGTGTATGCAAGTTGCATTGAGACTGTGTATTTTGGATTTGTTATATCAAGGCAATATATTGAGTTTCAGTCCAAAATTTCTGAGCATAATCCACAAGAGAGGCGTCATAAGTGTGGTTGCATTGATAGATTGTGCTTGGGTCAAGGGAGCAATACATCAGTGGCTCAAATTCTAACCCTCTTCAAACAGTTCAGTACATTTAGGTTCTTTTTGTTTGACATTAAAGGAGCTGTATCATGCTTTCCAAATGTTCAAAAAAGTCAAATATAGGCATTAATAAGCTAGATATGTTCCCATCGTTACTATAGAAACTAATTTGGTGTTAAATATTAGTTTTTCGATGCATCTAATTTCCAACACGGAAGTAAGATGGCTGACTGTCCTGAACCGCGGAGCTCTCGACCAATTGCAGCATGTTTTACGCCCATTTCATGACGTCGCCCCGGAAGAGACACTTATTCTGAAGGGTCACAGAATTGTCTGTAGCACCGGCACCGGCAGCTCTCATGTGGATGTTAGTAGTAAACATTGATGGATAATTCCTCCGATCGACGGGATAAAACAGACCAGCCTGTTATGGAGCTGTATGCGCTCGACCCAGAGTCTGATATGGAGTTTGAAGTACACGCAGTACCACAGAAGTACCACAGAGACCCCTGACAAGTAAGTAAATTAGCGAAAAAATCATAGCCTAACAGTTAGCATTGAGCTGAGAGATGTGTTGACTCACCAGTGTTGTTGTCTGTCCATGCGCGTTTTTATAGTAGGAACTGCGTCAGGTTTCAGAAGTAATCCCAGAGAAAAAAACACTTTACTGCCCGACATTCATGAAGTTGTCAGGAGTGAAGTTCACACACAAAGTTGAGTTTTTTTTTCCCTGCTCCTGAAGTTATAATCCAACCACTTCTGGCAAGTCGATTCATCCAGTACAACAAATACACTCCCACGCTGAACGTAACCACGCTGAACATAACTGCATTTTCCCCAACTTGCTGTCCTCTAGAAATTAAAAAAAAAAGAAAAAAAAGGAAGAAAATTCTCCTGAACTCTGGAGCAAACGTCTGTTAGCTGATGGCTGCTTGTCTCTGAGGAAATCTTCCTGCAGGTGTTAGTTTCTTCCTCAGAGAGTGTGGATAGGATTCTCTGAGTTTCTGTTCAACAGAGGGCGTCTTGCTACGATACTGAGCATGCGCATTTGGACTTTCGTGATTGGTGCCACGTTCATACGTAACGCGGTGGGTAGTCAGCCGTTTGCAGGGAGGTAGCGCTTGGTTTAAATATTCATGTAGATTACTCAAATATGCATGAATGAAGAAAAATAACGATTTAAATCATTTCTTGATGAGGAAATAACACACTGACATGCTGAAAAGCTCTTAAAAGTCCATTTTTCATGATAGGGCTCCTTTAAAGTAACAGTTTCAGTCACTATGAAAATACAAAACAGAACTAGCCTGGGTATGTTCATTTACTCATTCATAATTACAAATACTACCATGTTTCAAAAATTGCAAGAACTTTTCCCACATGTTTTTAAACATAGAGTATTTACCCTTAATCATAAAAGTAAGTTTCTCCAGGGCAAGAGAGTTAGTGGCATTAGCTACGTTCACACTGCAGGTCTTGATGCTCAATTCCGATTTTTTGTCAGATCCGATCTTTTTGTGTGGGTGTTCACATTACATTTCTAAATGTGGCATGTCCACCGACTGACGCTTCTAAACTGACACGCATGCTCAGTTAAACATGAATGACATTACGCACGTAACAGTGGTCATGGAAACCAGTGCAAACAAACGGAGTTACCGGCATTTGCGGGCTCACGTTGAAAGCAATTTCTGGCGGCAGTCGGCAAATGTATGAGCGGGTTTGTGACGAAGGAGGAAGAAGAGAAACACATTTGTGATGACGTCTCTGTGTGGAACAACTGCTGCAACATGTGTACAGAGGAGTGTGTGGCTGCAGCGTCTGAGCTGGATGGTTGATGAGGATGTTTCGGGGGGGGGGCTTATGCTGGAGAGAAGCGGCTTTATTTTAATGCTGCACATTTATCACCTGCGGTTCTTCTCTCTACCTGCTGCGGTCAACGTGTCTTTCTTTAACAGATGCATTTCTCACACACCTTTTCTCTTCTGGCCTCATCCACAGCGGCGCGCTTCCCCCGTGCGTGCAAACCGTCTCACTCACCTTCACACACCGAGCTGCCTGGACCACAAAAATGTTTCCCTCAACACTTTCATTAGTTTCCAGGTTGATGTTCAATCAGAGCCAAAAAAAATATGATTTAACTGTTCAGTCCATTGTTTACATTCCGCGTCCGTCTCCTCTGGTGCAGAAATAAGGACGTCTGTCTCGATCTCAGAGAAGAGGTCGGATGGAATGCGACATGCCCGTACAGACTGCAGTCGCTGCGACACAGATCGGATATGTATCCGATTTAATACCACATTTGAAAGTGGCCTGAATCCGATCCAGAAATGTCAGATTCAATGCGACTTGCACTGTTCACACAGTCAGAGGCAGATCGGATATGGGTCACATTTGAGCGAAAAGATCGGATTCAGGTCGCATTTACCTGCAGTGTGAACGTAGTCATTGACTACCGTGGTTTCAACTGGGGTCTAGTAGTAGACTTCCAGGATCTGGCTATACAGTATTTTGCCTGTACCAAACAGTAAATTGTAGTTTTCTTGCTTACTTGGTTTTCAGTGGAAAAAATCCCTGAGATGCACAACTTAGGAGATGGATTCAGTTTAGTGTGAGTGATGTGTGAAACTGTATCCAAATCCTCCTTCCAAAAATGCAGGCTCTCCGGGCATTCTCATAAACAGTGGATCAAAGTGCCCTTGGCCCCACATTTAGCGCAAATATCTCGGATATTAGAATCAAATTTGTTTGTTAGTGTTGGAGTAACATATGTTCTCATTAGCCATTTGTATTGGATTAATTTAAATTTAATATTAATCGATTGTTTCTGGGCTTTCAGACGGGCCCTCTGCCATTCATCTACTGATATATTGCACTTTAAATCTTCAGACCATGCTAATCTTTTGTTTTCTGAGGATATTTGGGAGCTGTCATTGATGATATTAGGCCCTTCTTCAGATGGCAGTTTATTGCTAGGTCCTCTAATGAAGTAAGATTGGGTAACAATAAAGACTTTTGACTAACTAAAATATAGCCTCTGATTTAAGGTAACTTGAAGTGTTTAGTTGAATGTCAAATTTTCATTTCAAGTCTTCAAAACTCATAGTGCTTTTATGAAATAAATCTGCAACTTTGCATAGACCTTTATTATACCAAGTTTTGAAACCGATATCCTTTCTACCTGGTTCAAATGTTATATTGCCCCAAATGGGGGAGCATTGTGATAATTCTGGTACTTCATTTTTGAATTTGTGTACATCAAAACCATACTCTCATTGTATTTTTGACTAATGGATTTGATGTATTTTTCAACAAATCTTTGTATTTTCTGGAATATGAATATGAATTCAGGGAACTCATTTTAAGTTTGATGGCAGCAACATGACCAAGAAATGGGAACAGGCCCATTACATGCTCTCTGTTGAGTAAAATCTCTCTCTTTTAACAACTGTCCATAAACGTTTAGGAACTGAGAAGTCAAATTGCTGGATCTTCAAAAACGCAATATTGTCCAATTCATTGATAATACAAGATGCAAGTTGCTCAACAGTCCTGGGTCTTTCTTGTTTTATTTCAGTTTAATGATGTACCAAGTGTTGTCTGTTAGTGAGGTCTGGAGAGCAGACAGGCCAGTCAAGGAGTCCAAGACATTCAAGACATAATCTGGATGAGGCTTATGTTGCTCTTAAGCCTAAATATACTTTTAACTTGTAGCTTTCTAGGTGTAAAAGTAGCCATTTACGTAGGTAATGATGCAAAGCCATACCATTAGAAAAAGAGGCTTTTGAACAGATAACAGGCTGAATGATTGCTGTTCTCTTTCTATTATCCTTTTCTTTTTCTCTTTTTCTGGAAAGCATGATATTCATGATTTCAACCAGAACATGAAATATCTATATGTCCACCTAAAGAGCAATTTTCCACTTTTCCTCAGACCATTTTAAAGAGCTTTGGCCTTGTGGTGATGGAAATGTTTTATTTGCATAAAACAGCCTCAACATGAATTTGAGGATGGAACTATGTTCATGATGTTTGAGTCCATGCAGTGATTTTCACCACAGTCATTCCTGGTTTTCAATGCAGCATCACCTGAGGGCCCCTAAGACTGCTGTCATCCAGTATCATTTTTGACCATGTCGCTTGCATAGAGGTGCCTTTTAGTGATTTTATGCACTATACATAACGGGATTCTCTGCAATTTTATGTTGTCTAATATTACTCTGAAATTGCTCCACAATTTATCAGATTGTTCAACCTCTGGCCATCTTTACCTTTAAGAGGCTGCCTCTCTTGAGTGCTCCTTTTTTTTTTTTCTTTTATCAACATATGTCTAACCTGTTGCCAAACAGTTTTATTTGTTACCACATGTTCCTCCAATTGTTTCTTATTTCGCACCATTTACTTCTCTAGCGTTTTATTGCTTCTATTCCAGCTTTAGTAAGACGTACGGCTGCCATCAAATTTTGGATCTAGTAATATTTTATATTGAATTTCTATGTCACAGCATCTCATTTTTTCTCAGAAATTGAGACTTTACACTCATCTGACAATTCAGATCATAATGTATTTGTTGTTGTAAGTCATGCTGGACCTAAAACAAATCTAATTATGAAGCTTTAACTCCCTTTCAGTCACTAAGACAGAAAGATGTCATCAGTCCAAAAGATCAGCAGATAAGCATGTAATGACAGCACCAGTATGTTGTGTGTAAAGTGGTTTGGCTGCAAGCCATGAAGTTCTGCTCCAGTTTGGTTAACGTGCAGAACAACAAAGCTTTCAGAACAGTCATGTCAGTGTTCTTTATGTGTTTGCGTTTATTAAATCACAGGTGCAGCTTTGCTGACAGCAGGTTTTGCCACAGGGTTCATCTTGGTAACTTCATATCAATCATAGGCGCAAGGAACAATAAATATTTTCAGAGGAGGGTCTAACCAACAGTAATTAATTGTGTTCAATCTTTCAGAGCCCTCTCTGGCTATTCCATAGGTGATGGTTCTGTGTGTGTGTATTTGTCTGCCTAAATTTTTTAGGAAATACATATTAAATGACTCGGTTATTATGCCAGCTGTGACGAAGTTCTAAGAAATGATCACTAAACCCTTTTGAAGCAGGTTTTGACTGTAGATTAATTGAAATTATTTTATAGCCAATGTAGCTTTTTGTTGTTTCCTGATATTAAACTGCATGGAATGAATTTGAGATTGCCTTGACTGTAAATTTAAAACATTTTATTTATTACATTTATCATATCATAAGGAATATGATGCATAACTGACATTATTTTGATAGTTTTTCAGGTATTTAACCAACAGAGAATGAATTATGAGATATTGTAGTCGTGGCTATGCCAAGAAAGGCAAGCATTATAATTATAGCTGTTCACTTGTGTAGAACTATTGTATTCTATCTGAAAATACAAGGAATGTGACCATTTTTAAAAAATAAACCAGCTAAGTTGCAATTTAATCAATAGCAAAAACTATTTTCAGCACTGAACGTTGCAGCCCTGTCATGACTTGCATACTTGCATACTGTACGTAATAAGGCTGTTGGGTTTACAAGTCTCAAAAGAACTGGCTTTGAGTATGGAACTGGAGCTAGAGCTATCATGATTGATTGATCTGTAGATCATTGCCTTAAAAGACATCATAAGAAAGGATACAGTTTTTAAGAACCACTAATTCAAAGATTTGTGTAGACATACTGAAATCTATTGCTTTATCCAGCTAAGTTGTTCAAACCTCAAAATTATTCTTCCGTTTTAAATTATGTGAGACATAACAAGCGATATATCATATGCCTGAGAAGATACAAAGACTTAAAGGAATAGTTCACCCTCAGAATGATTTAACTTTATTTTTCACTTACCCTGATGGTGAGCAAGACTCTGGACCACTTTTTTAATATGTCAAATGCAGCCGGAGATCAGGACGACTTCTCGTTTCCCCCCAACGGAGTTCGCCAGGGTCCGTGCCAAAAAGGTCCATAAAAGTCCACAAAAATTGTCAATATTCCTCCATACTGCTCATCCCATGTAGTCCAAGTGCCCTGAGTGGGTAGCGTCCAGAATTTAGTATATTTTTAGAGTCTAAACAAGACTACATTGCATGCCCAGCAAGCACGCCGATGCGCGTTCACGAAACTACGGGAGCCACGGCAGACGAGATCGCGCGTTCTCTTTTTCTTTCTTTTTTTCTTTTAGATTAATATCCAACCCCTCCTGTGTTTGTCCCAGTTTGTTTAGAGCTCTTGCGCTCTTACCACAATGTAAACAGTGAATTTCTTCTTCTACGCTTGCATTATCGGCAGAGTAGGCTCTGAATGCCGAGGCTTCCGTAGTTTCGTGACCGCGCATGTGCACGCTTCATGGACGTAAACAATACTCCTTTTTAGAGTCTAAAAATATATGAAGTGGCGTAGTTTCAAGTAAATTCTGGACGCTACCCACTCAGGACACTTGGACTACATGGGACGAGCAGTATGGAGGAATATTGACAATTTTTTGTGGACTTTTATGGACCTTTTTGGCTCGGACCCTGGCGAACTCTATTGGGGGGAAACGAGAAGTCGTCCTGATCTCCGCTGCATTTCACATATTAAAAAAGTGGACCAGAGTCTTGCTCACCATCAGGGTAAGTGGAAAATAAAGTAAATCATTCTGAGGGTGAACTATTCCTTTAAAACTGAGTATTTTATGTTAAAAATGAGCTCTAAAGGATACATCACTTATCAAAATGCTTCTTGGTAATCTTCTGGCAATCAGGAGTCTACATTGATAGCTCATATCTTAAGAGCTGTACAAGTTTTTAAGGATTGGGTGAGTTTTATTTTATTTTTTTCCCATTTTTCTCCTACAGGTTACTGCTTCTGATGCGCTGAACAGATTTGGAGGTTCAGGAGTTTTGACAAGACACTGTATCTCTCTCCTGGAAGCTATTGAAGGACTTGGCCAGGCTGGCTCCATGGAACAGGATGTGGAGGTGGTTGTGCAGAGAGTTTACTCCATCCCTTTGGCTGACTGCTCTCTTGTGTCCATCCTCAAACATAAACCCTCCCTGGGATCCTTCACAGCTCCTCCTCCTACAGAGAAAGGCAAAACCAGGTACTGTTGGATAGGCTGATAGTCTGTGGCCCAAGGGAGCTTTTGGTTTATCACTTGATGCCAAAAAAGACTGGGAAAATAATTCATGTTTTATCTTCTGTGCATACTCTTGCCACAATATAAATGATTCTTTTTGTTAGAGTTGCATGCTGATTTCTCTGGTCTCAGGCCTTGCATGTTTCTCCTTGGTGGCATGATGTGTCTCAGTGGTCGTGCTATTGTTCACAGAGCAGCAGGCCCCACAGAGTGCTCACACTGTCTCCAGCCATATGGCATTGCTTGACAAAGGACACAAACATTTCTAATTGAATCCAGCCCCTCTGCGAGTGATCATGGCCAATTCTCAGGAAAGACAGCGTGATGTTTGTGCACCAGCAAGCCAGAGTTGAATCATTGCCCACTCATACTCAAGCAGCAGGTTTTTTCCCCCTTAAACTGTTGTTCTCTAAAGAAAACTACAAGTGTATTCAGTGGGACTGTAGAAAAAAAATGTCTTAGTTTTGAAAAGAAAAAAAAAAATCTACAAATGTTGTCAGATTTGCCTTTATCATTGTTAAAGCAGAAGCTGATGAAAATGACAAAATGGTTCATGATTTCACCTCCTTCAGTGTTCAGAGCTTGGGACTTTTAACCTTTTATTGGGCACTTGCTGAAATACTTGGAAATTCTAAATTTTGACCTTAGAGAAGACTGTTACTTTGCTATTCAAGGATTTTACAAATTTTTTAAATGTGGTTACTTTTTCCTACAGTCCTAACAGTCCTACAGCAGTAAATCGTTAATCATAAATGTTTCCTCTTATTTTCATGTTGAAAGGCCGTCTCAGTGAAGTATCAGGGTCATAGCCTGATCTTTGATGATTGGTGGGGAGAACTCCATGTGGTTCTATGGTTTCATGGAGTAGCATGAGGAGGCAGTTTGTACAGTCGTTCTCAAAATTATTCATACCCTCCCATTAAAGAAGAAAAAAAAAAAAAAAAAAACAGCCATCAGAGAAATCAATGGGCTGTATTTACGACGATTCTACTTCCTGAACTTCAGACAGCACCTTAGCTTCCTGTCTTTCATTACTGGACGAAGTGATTACTCCAGGTGTTTCTGGCCAGTTGCTAAGGTCAGACACACCTGGGTTAATCAGTTTGTCCAATAATGAAAGACAGGAAGCTAAGGTGCTGTCTGAAGTTCAGGAAGTAGTGGAACCGTGCATATAGCCCATTGAAATTGACTAAAGTAATTTTTTTTTTTTTTTATTAAAATGATAACATCGATTTTGAATTGTGGTTCAACAGAAACATTAAAAACAAACAAGAAATAAAACAAGCAAACAAGCCTGATGGGCACCTGAACTACAATGTTGTTGAGCACCATTTGAGGCAATCGCTGCAATCAGGTGTTTTCTGTAATGTCCAGTCAGACTTCTGCACCTGTTGACAGGTATTTTGGTCCACTGTTCATGGGCAATATGCTCTAATTTGTCTGGGACAGATTTGTTTGTTTTTTAAAAAAGATAGTCAACCACAATTCAAAAGCAATGTTTATTTCACTAAAAGTCAGCTTTTATTTACTTTTAGTTTTTTTTAGTTTTTTGTTATTTGAATACCTATTGTGAATTTAGCCTTTTATTTAATGGGGGTGACAAATAATTTTGAGGACGGCTGTCTGTCCTATGAAGTGATAAAATTAGGGCGGGGCGATATGGCCTAAAAATAAAATCTCTGATTTCTTTCTTTTTAATTTGATTTATGATTTTTTTTTCCAATTTTCTCTCCTACAGTACGTATTAAAGAAAGCAATACAAACGACACACAACTTAAAACAAACTTTGCTTGTAATTAATCATAAACAACACAAATGCAACCCCCATTATTGGGATGAATAATAAATAAATAAACACCCTCTTGTTCCAGCTGTGTTTTAAGTCACAATTTGTACTCTCACCGGGAGCCATATTGTCGCTTCCTGTTGCTGTTTCGTGTGATGTGATGATGATGTTGCTTGCCATACTGCAATGTGAAACCAACACTTTCAGAATCTCTGGGGAGCTAATAATGCACCGTTACACAAAAACTCGATTTACTTATTTTTTAAATCCCCCTCAACAAAAAAATGTGAATTAATTCATTCAATCTATTTTTTTGCCCAGGCCTAGATCAAATATGGTTCTTTGCCCAATAAATGTTTAAATATCATGTAGGGCTATAAACACTGTTTATTTAGGTTTTGGACTCTGAAACCTGAATAGTTACAGACAAAACAACTTCACGGGCTGTAGTAGATGTTTTCAGTACTTCTGTTGTTATTTTGAAAATAAAGCAATGAGCTGATTATGCCACTGCCTCATCTGAAACCATTTTACAGACACAGCAGTCTCGGCAAAGTTTACCTTAGCCTTGGTGGAAAAGATTATGGTGTGAAGAATTCCTAGGAACTGAGTAAAAGACAACCCTCTGTGCAAAGAATACACAATGACACAATAACTGAGCTGCGTAGACATCAATGTTGATGTGAAACTGCAATATTTTTAAGATCTACAGATTTAAGAACTACAAGAAACATATCACATAGTTGTGATTTTCTGGTAGTTTCTTGTTGTTTCACGCAGGCTATGTAAAACATGTCCCATTTTTTAAGTCTCTTCATCTTTAAAGATGTTTATTTAACCAAATGGGGAGTAAAAAAATCTACTGGTCACTAAAGTGGGAAAAAATGTCTGTCATACAGAATTTTTCATCCTCATGTCAACTCATAATGATTAACATAAATCAGTCAGTAAGCCAGCATGCAAACAAGTTCCCTTGAATGTTGTGGAATGGTATTATCTCCATCTTTTTTTTTTTTGTTTGGAAAAGGATGGTCCAGTGTATCCTGGGTTGAGATTACAAAGTAAGAGTTCATGTTCCTTCCCTCAGAATTTGGAGAATCTGACCAGCTCTTATTTTTCATCTTCTTACAAACTTTAAATTTTAAGTCATATTTCTTCTTTCTGCCTTCATTTCTTTTTTTTTTTTCATAGTATAATAAGAAGAAAAATTTACAATTTTTTTTTTTTTTTTTTGGTCTGTTTGTTTGTTTGTTTTACAGTTTCAACATTTTTAAAATTTGAAATCTCACCCACCTCCAATTCTTCAGGTTAACAACCTAAATGCACATAATTAGTCAAATATGATGGCTCTAAGCAGTTTAAGTGAAAATTAGGTACATACAGAAAACAAATTAATGAACATGAGAAATATTGAAAATTTTTATTTTTGTGTATTTTGTGTATTGGCTGTCCATTGAATGTAGTTCACATGCAAAAGTCAAGAGTTGAGATGTGATTAAGATATGAGGGGTTGTGTAGGGGCAGGTATGTGATGTTTTGTTTTTTTCAAACGGCAGGAAAGTCATTGAATGACTCAGCCAGTGTGAAGAGGTTTTAGTAGATTCCAGCACAGGAAAATTGTTTCCAAATAAAGTAGAAGAGTGTTTTACTGAGAGGAGTATGGTTTTCAGTGAGAGGCCAAGGCTCACAGTTGGTGGTGTTGGTGCTTTTAAAGCTTTGAAGAAAGTCTACTCACTTTCAAAACTGTGGCAAAACCATAGCATATGCATCTAAGTCACAGCTGGAATCTGATCAGATTGATTTTAGTCGCATAGATGAAATATTTGTCAATGTAAAGTTAGTTATTGAAAGAGCTATGGATAGTGGGAGATTGTGACCAGTTTATATTAATGGAAAAATTCCTTTTTTGCGAATCTTGCTCAGAATGTTATTTAGCAGAACCTTAACAGTGAGTGATGGAAAATGTGGAGGCTTGAAATTGGGTACGGTAATGATATGATTTGCCCAGAGACCAAGTTGACTTAATCTTAGATTGGCTACAACCTTGTTTGGCTTTAACCTTATTTAGAGAATCTCGGTCAAATTGCTGGCACCTAGCGGTTGGAGTTTGCTAAAGGCTATCTCATAGCATCATTGGCATTTCAGACAGTGAACTATGTTTATCAGACAAAACAACATTTAGAAAAAATATAAAGTTGAAGGCAATGACAACGTTGTGGTCACCCCCCCCTCAGTGTTACGGCAGAAGTTTTTTTTTTTCTTTTTTCAAACGATTAGTCCAAAAACCCCAACCTGAATTCACCCATGTTCAGGAATGCAGACTAGCTCAACTCACACAGTTGTATCAGCTGGGGGGAGAGGAGCGTAGGGGGGAGGTTGTTCGCTTGATAGTGTGAAAGTGGAATTTGTTGTCGTGGTACCTTTTAAAACATTATACCTCAGTAACAGAGGGCAAAGCAAATTTTTGTTGCAGGCAGGGGTTATTTTGATTGTTTAAACTTATCAGTGACAGTCACGCATTGAGTTTGAACTCTCCAAATTTGAAGCATTTGGCTAATTACAAGATTATGATTAAAACTGGAAGAAGATTTACATTGTTGGGGACACAGGCCATGTCAACATACCAGTATAGTCGATAAAATAACCTGCAGTTATTTCATCATCAGAAATGTATTTTGATTTGAAATTTGCAACTGCTAGTTTGAAATATCAGCATTAAGCTGGATTTATACTACTGACGCAAGGGGAGTGTGCTTTTACTAAAGACAACACGAGACGGGGAGGCGGGACAAGCAGCTGTCAATCAGTCACTTGGTTTGGAGGCCTCTGAATTGACTGTTTGGGTCACTCATGAAATGGAAAGTTCCAGTTTCTGTGTGGAGCCTGTTTTCAGTTGTAGACAGGATTAAATCCCCCAACAGAGCTACGATGTGCACAGAGAGACTGAAAAACATCTCGCTGCTCATCTTTGGAAAAGAGCTTGCGGGGAAACTGGACTCTGATCAGCGCTGTTGCTTCCACCAGGTGCATCATGCACTGCTGGCATGGCGCCCAGTGTCAAACAGAGCCAAAAACATCAGGCTGACCACAGTCCACTGGCCACAAGAGCAAAGTCCAGCTGACACAGTGACACTAGTTTTAAAAACTGCCATAAAGTGAAATAAAGTGTGTTGTTCATACAAACGCACACTGTGTGTCCTCTAGGGATGTAAAGATTACTGGTAAGATGGTTAACCGTGATAAAATTTCCAACGATTAGTAATACCGTTTCAAATTTTAATTATCGTTAAAACCGTGACTGATTGCTTCACTTTGAAAAATTCCCTGTGATGCTGTTCATTGGCTGGAAAAGCAGTAGCAGTCGCAGTTTGCAATGTTTAATTTATGAAAACATGGCGGAAGGCATCGAATGCACCCACGTGGACAGAACTCTGGAGATTTTTTCCCCCTTCAAAAATGACAAAGTAGACATTTCGAACTATTTTGGATATTTTTAAAGATGCTGGGGTGTATTTCTATAATACCGCCATAAAAATGATAACCGTGATCATTTTGGTCACAATAACCATGATTTTAAATTTTCATATCATTACATCTCTAGTGTCAGTGCCGCCGGCAGAGCACATGTTGGAAAACACCACCACATGAAATCAGACACACATGATGGAATAATAAATGCGGCCAAGCTGCTGTCTTGTCCTTTAAATTGAGAGCTGCGCTGTGCACAGCAGCATTGCTACGCCTATGCTCTGCGCCCAATTGGTGTGTTCAGATGGGTAATTAGCTTTGATGATCATGCATAATGTGGATGAGTGCATGAGTACGCGCATGAGTGTGTCATATTTTAATATGTTTATCTCATTGGGTGCAACGTCTGTTATGTTTTTGCGGTGTTTTTATCTAAACACAAAGTGTGCTTTTTCTATTACTTTATCATTGATTTATTGAGAGCGCGTCACATTCGTGAATGTTTGGACCTGCTGTGAACCACTGTTGACTATTACTGAGAGAACGCACATATATCGTGGGGATATGTTTCGCGTTAATAAAGTAATGCTGTATTCAAGAGAGATGCACTCTTTTGATTTTTCGTGGAGGTGTAACACTGTTGAAAATGTGTTAGTTTTTTTCATGTTATTTCTGGCTACACTAATAGTATGGGCTCTCAATTCTGCACATCAAAGAGGCGGAAACTGATGCAATAGCTCCACTAATCTCTCCTCTGTTCCACTGCTCCACCGGAGAGCGGCTGTGTCTCTCCCCCTTTTTGCTATTGTTGTTTGTGTACAGTACTGGTGCTCCTGTGGTCTCTGGTGGAATCGAGGGGCGCGCTGTCCTTCTATTGGTCAATATGTAGGGACACATCACAGGACATGTCACACGAGGTGGACAAAACCAAAAAAATTCTGACACGCCTGTCTTTCTATGTCGTGGTCGTGAAGTGTAGATGGCAAATCGCCAATCGCTGATTACGTCACACTACATGAAGCAAAGATGCGACAATCTGCGACCCGACGACGCAGAATCTGGCACGACAGTGGGCGACTGTCTGCGACGTCTTCGTCGGGCCAAAATCGGGCTAAATTCTGATCCAGGCTTTAGATATTTCAAATTATCGTTTTTTATCACAATCGGAGCAGAAAAATTCCTGTGTTGCAGAAGAGATATGGAGGATTCTATGTGTGGTCTTGTTATAGTTAATAAGTGACTGTGCTGTTTGAAAAAAATCCAACTACCATGACCTTTAGTTGCCTGGCCCTCCCCTGACTTGTTGTTTTTGTACTTTGCTGAGTAATAAAAGAAAAGTATTGGTTTCTCTAAAAGTGGAGGGGCCCGAGGGGCACTCTGTGGTGTGGGGAGGAGAACTCTGGTCAGCTGACAAACTAACTGACTAAACCAGCAGCGGTTGTAATATGATTCTCTTGCCATGCTGCTTCTGTGGCTGGTAAACAAACACCGCCTTCTGACCGGAAACTCTCCTGCCCTTCCCTCAGTTTCTTTCGAACTCAGCCAGATTCAGCTGCCTCTGTGTAGTGAAAGGATGTAGGTGGGGCGGAGGTTAGGAGGTGACTTCAAGTCTGTAGGTCTGGGGTATCTGGATGGTGCTTATCGTGACAAATTGGCAAATTGCCAACGAAGAGCATTGTGTTGTTTATTCTAGCCTTTCTAAATATGTATTAGATATTATGTATATATGTATGTATGTGTGTATATGAATGAAGAACAGGAAAATATAGACTTCAAAACAAGCTATATATCTATCTTGCTAAAAAACCATTTGGTACATTGTGTTGTTTGTAGTACTTTTCCAAGATTCCTGCTCTCATAGTACTATGCAGCCGACTGGCCCCGTTCTCTTTAAAGGCAAGGACACTTTGTACCACTCATGTTGTCTCCCCAACCTCTATATGAGTCACTCACTGGTCAGGATGCTTATTTGATCCTTTTGTTGTTTAGCCTCTGTGTTAACACCCAGGGGAGACAGGCCAGTATGATATTTATGCAAAAGAAGATGTTAAGTTCCCGTAACTTTGGAAAAGAATAAACAAAAAGATTAACTGTTTGCAGGAAGTGTGGAGAGGCTAGGTTTTTTTTTTTCTTGGTGGAGAAGGAACACAATGTGCTGCAGGGATCCTATTACAGCTGTGTTTATCACTCCGCCTGCACCGATTGGTGGACAACACATAGGAAGGAATCCCGCCTGTCCGCCCCCCCACCAATGAGGCCTCTGCTTTAGTCTTAATGTGTGGGTCGCTTACTTAGCGTGTTGCCAAGTACTGTGAATGTGTGCTGGCTTACATGCACTTACAGAGTGCTTGTGTGTGTTAAAGACTGTGTGTTTGTGTGTGTGTGTGTTTGCACAGACTCAGTGTATCGTACTTCCTGGAAGAAAACCTGAGTTGCCGAGAATTCTGTGATCGCTCACAATAACAAATTCCTGAAAACGGCGCAGTGACTGAGAGCAGCCAATGGGAGAGAATTTTTTGGGAGTGTGGGGTCAGTGTTTGAGGAAGTGGGGCTGAGAGCGCTTCAAAGGAGGGACTGAGCAGGGAGCTGGTTGTTTTTGTCAAGCTGGTACATGACAAGCCTTATCATCCATTTTTTTGCTGTCAGATGCAATGCAGGGGGTTTTCAAGTTTCAACTTGTTCCACTAAGAGTGAAAGTGTGTGTGTATTTGTGTGTGTTTTAAAGAAAAAGCAAACTTTGTCTATTAAATTATACATAAAATGGAAATTTGTCTTTGGCACAATGGCAGTCGATATACAACAATAAACCAATACATAAAAATACATAATACACAAAACATTAAAACTATTAACTATGTTCTGTGTATGTATATATGTATATGTATGTATATATATATATATATATATATATATATATATATATATATATATATATATATATATATATATATATATATATATATATATATATATATAGTTGCAATCAAAATTATTCAGCCCCCACTGTTGCAAATGAGGTTTATTGGCTAAATGTACAAAGTAGCAACTGTTTGCGACAAATCATTAAAGAATTTTTCAAATAGCTCAACACAACTAATATTACAAGTGGTTTCTCCTAATTCAGCACAAAAAGTTATTTTTAATGACCAGTGCAGTCTCAGAATTATTCAACCCCTGGATAGAATTCATGGTGAGAGTACATATTTTCAAATCAATTGTGGTCTCAAGCAAGTGGTCAAAAAAAAAACTAAACTAACTGCAAAAGACCTGCATCAAGACTTGGTGGCATCAGGCACTGAGGTTTCAGTGTGTACAGTAAAGTACACACCAAACACTGAAGGGCTCCATGCACTGAATTCCAAGATGACACCACTTCTGATCCAAAGGCACAAGAAATGTTAGCAATTTGCTCAACACTGTATAAGTAAGCCAGAGAGGTTTTGGGATTTTGTTCTGTGGAGCGATAAAACAAACCTAGAACTTTCTGGGTCTTTTAGATCAGCGGTATATCTGTAGGAGGAAGGATGAAGCATATGTGGAAAAGAACACCCTGTCTTCCATGGTAGTGCCTCAGTGATGCTCTGGGGCTGCTTAGCTTCCTCTGGCACTGGAAACCTGCATTATGTAGAGGGCAAGATGGATTCAGTCAAGTATCAGGAAATCTTGAGAGAAAATGTCATGCCACTTGTGAGGAAGTTGAAGCTTGGGCATCCTTGGACCAGGAGGCCTGATGCGAACCTCTTCAGACCCGACATGCATCCCGGCTACGTGAACGCAGAGACGCGGAAGTACTTCCTTGAGATTGGTCAGTGTGGTTACGGGCCTCCGGATGTTTGGGTTTTGTAGCTGAATGAATGAATGAATGCATAAATGAATGAATGCATGTCAACCGCTATTATTGCTCTAAAAGAGGAAATACTTGCCGGAGCTGAAGCAAAGCATTGGAGTGAAAAAAACAAAACAAAAACAAATTCCGCCCTGTGGAGTTTCCCGGTCAATAAAAGCCTTACTGTAGCCTGCAGATCTGAAAAACAATCTGGAAAACATGACGCCGTAACCGTGAGGCATGTGCTGGTATGAAATTCTAACAGTGTGATAACCTTGAGCTAAAATATCCCAGTATCACCATGGTATCATGACTGGTGTCTGGGGAAATAAAAACAACTTATTTTGGTTGAACAATGCCCTTTATTGGAACATCTGTACTTCTTCCTTTGATGTTTAATGGTGTTGGCATTGGCAAGAAACGTGAATTTACCGCCACCAATTGGGAGAAGTGTCCGAAATGACCTTTTTGATTCACCGGCCAAGTTGGCCGGCAGATGAAATAATCCACCAGCCAAAATATCAAACTATTTTACACACAAACCTTTAGGCATGTTATTTCTGAAACCAGAAATTATAGCAACGTCAAAACAACAGGAGTGGATGACAGTGAAAACTCAGCCTGCCTGACTCGCTACTCAGTCACCTGGGCAGTTAATGGAGGGGACACAGTTAGGCCTGGGATATACTTGCTGTTGGCGACGCGTCCGCGTACGCATCATGGCGCCCACGCGCTCCCAGCGTACCTACGGCACGTAGGTCGCTCGCGTTGACGCGAGGTAACGTGCCGCATGCGCGTGGTGCAATATTGACTTGAACGCTAGAGGTGCTCGTGCGTACATAAAGCGTGAACACGAGGTCAGAGGTAAACACAATGGCGAACACAATGGCGTCGGCGAGTAGTTTTGAAGAGCGTCTCTCGGACCTGGTCCGAAACTACAGACACTTATATGATATTTCCTCCCCCGTTGCACAGCGACCTCTGTAGCAAAGTAAAATGATCATTTCTTCTTCGAGAGCAATAACATTGTCTATTTTCCACATACACCTGGGTCGTTCACGTATGCCCCGGAAAAACAATCTGACCGGCAGACTGACCTTTTTACATTCTCATGAAGTGCTGTGTACTCCTCCTAGCGGTGGCCTCTGGTATTGAGCGTTTCGGCCGCGAAGTGCTGCAGCAAGTATATTCACAGACGACGCAGACCGCTTGCGTGAACGTTTGCGTCCACAGCAAGTATATCCCAGGCCTTAGTGTACACCCGGTGTCTTGCGACACCTCCAAAGCGCCACTTGTCGCTGACCTTTATGGATGGCTGTAAATCCTGCTGGTTTATTCTCCAGTTCACTATGCTTTCTTATGGAAGGCTGCCTCCCACTAAAGATTTCCACATATTTCCGCAACTTAATCAGCCTGAGCTAAACGCTAGTTGTTAATAAACAGAAGTAACGGAGTGGGTGGTCCTCTCGAGTCACGAGTGTGTGTTTGTGTTTGTGTACATGCTCGTCGCTCATACAGGCAGACAGCAGAGCAACACGAAGAAGAAATCCACCATTGAAATGAAAATAAACGTAACTAATTTGATAGAGAACATTTACTTGCCTTGTGGCTGAAAGCTATCTGAGATTTACTCACTAAACGGAAAATAAAGCTGCACTTGGTGCCTGGCGAGTGTTAATTTCGGACCCTGGGGAGGTGGCGTACACCTGACTTACACTCACTTCCTGTGTTTTATAAGACAGAATGAAGTTCATACCGCAGTCAAGGTATGAAGGTTTGACGGAAAATGTATTGGTTTTCATACTGCTACGTTTTTATACCGTGGTATACCTTGAAACCGGAAATCGGCACATCCCTACCCTACGTACCCTAAAAGCACACACTGCCTCTGCGTCAGCTATGCAGGCCTGACTGGACACAGACGCCGCGCAAGTATAAATCCAACTTAAGTCTTTGCCAAGTTTCCACACACTGTAGCTGGTGTTTTGGCCCATTCCATCATGCAGATGTCCTCTAGACCAGTGATTCCCAACTCTGGTCCTCAAGGCACACTATCCTGAAGACTTTCCATCTTGCCCTGTTGAAACACAGCTGACTCTCATTGAGGGGTCAGTAGCAGACTGCTGCAGAGCTCATCAGAGATCCATTTAATATGAATCAGCTGTGTACTAGCAGGGCAAAATGGAAAGTCTTCAGGATAGTGTGCCTTGAGGACCAGGGTTGGCAATCACTGATCTAGAGCAATGATGTTTTGGGACTGTCGCTGGGAAACACAGATTTTCATCTCCCTCCACAGAGTTCCTGTGGGGTTGAAGTCTGGAGACTGGCTAGGCCACTCCAGGACCTTGAAATGCTTTCTGCGGAGCCACTCCTTTGTTGCCTGAGGGGCGTGTTTGGGATCATTGTCATGCTAGAAGACCCAGCCACATTCCATCTTAAATGCTCTCACTGATGAAGGGAGGTTTGGGCTTAAAATCTCATGATGCATAGCCCCGTTCATTCTTCCCTTAACACGGATCAGTCGTCCCATCCCCTTTGCAGAAAGCATGATGCTTCCATCCCCATGCTTCACAGTACGTACGCTATTCTTGGGATGCGACTCAGCATTCTTCTTCCTCCAAACACAAGTTGAGTTTTTACCAAAAAGTTCTATTTTGGTCTGTTTTGATCTGACCACACAATATTCCCCCAGTCCTCTTCTGGATCATCCATATGCTCTCTGGCAAACTTCAAACAAGCCTGGACGTGTACTGGCTTAAGCAGGGGGACACGCCTGGCACTGAATGATTTGAGTCCCTCTTGATATAGTGCATTACTGATACTAGCCTTTTATGCTTTGGTCCCAGCTCTCTGCAGGTCATTTATCAATTCATTCTTTGTAGGTCTGGGATTTTTGCTCACCGTTCTCATGATCATTTTGACCTCACGGCATGAGATCTTTAGTGGGGCTCTAGATCGAAGGAGATTATCAATGGTCTTGTATGTCTTCCATTTTCCTAAAATTGTTCCCACACTTGATTTATTCACACCAACATGCTTGCCTATTGTAGATTCACTTTTCCCTGCCTGGTGCACATCTACAATTTTCTTCCTGGTGTCCTTTGACAGTCTTGGCCATGGTTGAGTTTGGAGTCTGACGGTTTGAGGCTTTGGACAGGTGTCTTTTATACAGATAACGAGTTCAAACAATTGCCATTAATACAGGTCACGGGTGGAGGACAGAAGAGCTTCTTAAAGAGGAAGTTATAGGTCTGTAAGATTCGGAAATATAGCTTGTTTGTTGGTGACCAAATACCTACTGTATTTTCCATGAAATTTGCAATTAAATTCTACAATGTGATTTCCTGGATTTTTTTTTTCTTATTCTGTCTCTCATAGTTGAAGTGTACCTATGATGAGAATTACAGACCTCTCTCGTCTTTCTGAGTAGGAGAACTTGCACAATCAATGGCTAACTTAATACTAGCTTTGATTGATATATGTAAGGGATAATGCCCGACGAGATGTTCATTATCAGAAATTAATGGACAACGTGGAGTTGTGAACCGTCCTCCGTGAACAAACACGAAGGGCATTATCCCACCTATACTACTTACGAAAGAAATAAATCTTAAGCCAAATAATAATATGTTAAAGTTGTTTTTACTGTTAAACTAGTAAGTTCTGTTGCAATGCCATGTCTCCGCTTCGCATTGGACGGTTCACGCCTCCACGTCATCCATTAATTTCTGATAATGGACACTTCGTTGGGCATTATCCCTTACATATATGTACTGTATTTATATAAAATAACAAAGCTGCATTTGTGATTTAATTTGGGAAAAAAATCATATTTTCATTTGCTGAGCAGGGGTTGGACAAAATAATGCGAAAATTATGTATATTAATATTTTGTTGGTCCTTTTTGGTCAGCAGTGACTGCTTTTAAATGTAAAGGAGTAGAGTTAAACAAGTTCGGACAGTGGCTTTAGCAATTTTGATCAATTCCAGCTCTTTCGGAGATCATAGCCATAAGGTTGGGAAGCAGTTCCCTATTTATTGCTTCACAATACTCCACAGATGTTTGATTTAAGATCTGGTAATTGTGTGGCCCAGTCCAAGTGTTCCACATTACTGCTGCCCTCTTATTGCCAGTTTATAACTGTGGTATTCATGTATAATGGTGCATTTATTGTCTACTGTGTACTTCCACTGGGAAATGGCCATCAAACACTAATAGTCCTTAGGGTTTAGATAGGGTTACATCTATCACTGATCTAGTTTATTTGTTTATTTTTTTTGCTGTTGTAAAATGATCCAGAAGTATCACAGAGGCAGCCACGATGAGAGCTGATTAAATTTTCCAAATGTAAGGAAACAAGCTCTAATGCACATTCTTCCATCTCCTTTAGCTTAGGAAATGTTAAAAGGAGATTATTCTGTCCTGTTATTCCTTGTGTTCACAACAGTAAAAGCAGCTTTCAACTGACTTCCTACAGTTTTACAAACTGATTGATTCAATTAAATTTTATGCCAGTAGGTTGAATGTGACCAACATAGATAAGCAACATGTCGCATCTTTGAATTTGAAGGCTTTTTTTCTGACTGTCCTTTTTTTTTTTTTATCTTGTCATAACCATTTTTATAATTTTGCATCTGTGAAACAATACGAGATTGCAAAGTAACTAGTGTTTTGTTTTGAAGATTTCTTAACTTCTGTAGTTTCATCACTGCAGACATATTCAGACATAAGAGTTGTACTGGAAGTCTGCGGTGTACAGCGTGAAAAGAAATGGTGAGAGTACAGTCCCTTGTGGTGCTCCTGTGCCGCTTATCACCTTTTCAGAAGCACAACTTTTCAGTCTCTTTGTCAGGTAGCCATAAATCCAGGTGGTTGTGGAGATATCCACAACAAGTATTTTTCTGTATGTAAAGCCTGATAAAGCTTATTCCTTTGAGGTAGACCCCTGTTTTTTTCACAAACGATGTTCATCTGGGTGACATGTTTCCTTTTATTGTCTTCATTTGGTCAGTAACATATGTGCTTCATGAAATTCTCATCAAGGCATGAAATGTGTATCAATCTATTGTAAAAAAAAATTGATTTACTCCCATTTGGGTAACATCTGTTCTTTCTTTAAGGCCATTTTCAATTATTTGTGACCCAGATTCAAAGATAAACTCTTAGAGGAAGTCTTAACTGAAACTGGAAAGTATTTCAAGACAGGCAAAAACACATTGTAAAGATTTGGAAGTTTCATGAAATTCATAATTAAAAACAAATACACATCATTTACATTCAGCCATTTCTAAAGTTCAGCAAAGTTATTTATTGTTTACTGTGTGAACAGCATCATTCATCACACTGATTCACACTGTTTCAGCTGTAAAAATGTTGATATCTTCATTTTTCTTCTTACATTTTTGACTAATTTAAGTGCTATCCAGGCAACCAGGCAAATGGTGGACAAGCAGTTCTGGTTTCATTTGTTTATCCAGAGTTGTACCAGCAAAAAAAACTGTTGTATTAAACACATTAAGAGGCCTGTTGTTTGGAGCCGTTCACTGGGACACTGAATGCTTGACAGCAAGTACACGTTCCAAGTTTGTTGCGGCCTTTGTTGTCATGTCACCGCTATAGATGTGAGAGTGTTTATTTGAGGTGCTTACCTGCGCCTTTCTGCCTTGATGGGGGACTATGTAGGCATTAGCTTTTATCCTTCATCATGACTATATTAAAGAGGGTCATTAAAGGCTTGAACTTCCAGTTGCAGTAAAGGTTGCATTTGTATTTTGAAGGAATGTGAAAGTGGTTGTAATTAACAATGTTGTGGACACATATTCTCGAGTGACTGGATATAAAGTCCAGTTTGTGCGAATGGTTCTTCCAATGATAAATGCCAGCCTTGTAAAATGTGCAGAGGCTAGTTTGTTGTGCTTCACACCTTGAACTTCTGTGCTTATTTTTACAGCTTTGTAAGCATTAAACCTGCAGAGAGTGTATGGCTGAGTTTTGCATGTCAAACATAACACATCTCTGTACAAAATGTGTATGACTGATTTGAGATGGTGCATTAGGTAAACAACTGAGAATAATCTTGGTTAAGATGTTGGCTCTACACCACTAAAAGTCATGCCAGGAGTCTTATTTAGATATTTATTTCTACATCTCTCAAGACAAACAAAACCTTGCTTTAGCAACAGAAAATATTCACAGGCCCAATCAGGTGGTTGAGAACAACCTCAAAACTTTCCCCATGTCTGGGATATGTGCATGCACATGCATGGTGGACAGTCCTCCTCCCTCTTTACTGTTTTTTCTTCCTCCTCCTCCTCTTCTTTTCTGGCCGTTGCTTGTCTAACTTGGGGATATGAACTCCACTGTTTACTCTCAGGGCTTGTACAGGGCTGTGTCTGGGCTTGACTCCCTGATACTGGAGCTTGCAGCAGTTCACGCTTTTAACTCACTGGGAGCAGCAGAGTGCAGGAATACACAGCAGTTCACTGCCTTGCAAGTTTGTAGGCCAAAGGTCTTTTCTGTAAGCTGCAGCCTGTCAAACCAGCCACTGACAGTAACACTCACAAATGTCAGGATTAAGCTTTAACTATATGCTGTTCGGGTATCTCTGCAAGGAGCAACAGCTCAGTCCTTTGAATAGAAATGTTATTTTGTTTTTTTAAATGTTTTCATTTTAACTGAAGCAGAGCATCTGATTGTGTCAAACAAGAATGACTAATATGTTCAGCATGAACTAGTTTAGTTGAGTCTTTTTTAATGTTCATACATTGGTAAATTTACTGGCTGTGATGAGTTGTGTTCACCTTCAACGCAGGAAACATACCATTTATTTCTTCTGACTTTCCTCTGCTGCGGTGCTCAACCTTCCCATTATTCATTCTGGTTTTCAAGCTGTTTTCTTACATTTTGGCTCCAAACTTAAAAAGAAAAGCTTTACCTGATAAAAATGTGCAGAATATACCTTTCTTTACCAAACATATTTAACTTTGATAACATACAGTACATTTGGACAAATTGTTTTTCAAATTCTTAATTATTATAAATCCATGCACAGGGTTCCCACGTGTCCTGGAAAACCTGGAAAATGATTGAACATTTTTCCTATCATGGAAAACACATGGAAAATAAGAAAAAGAGTAAAATGTCCTGGAAAATAATTTTTCCTCACTCTGCTTCTCTCTACTTTGTGGCTGAAGGCAAACAGGGTAAACATTTAGCGTGTGCATGTTTGTTTTCAGCTGCCTTTAAACGGCAACATTGAGCTATAGCTTCTCTGCTCCATCGATGCTTCTGCCTCGTCTGCTTTGTCACTGCTTTGTCTCTGATTGTTGCTGCTTTGTTGCTGCTTCACTGCTACTTCATCGCTGTACAAAATATAAGCTACAATTGTAGTTTATTAGTCTATGTTGTGATAACTTGACTGCACTGCTGGGAAAGTCCTGAAAATGTCCTGTAAAAATCTGGGAAAATAACTTAGAGAAAAGAGTGGGAACCCTGATGCAATGTGCCCACAGAACTTAAACATAAATAAATGAATAACAAATGGTTTTCCTCAACCCTACTAAACCAAAAATTCATTTTAGAGTTTAGTATTGTTTTTGTGATTGACTAAATGTCAATCAGTTTAGTTTTCTGTCTGTAAGGAAACCTTTTCAGCATGTTTGTTTTCTTCTTCTCTCAGGTTGTGTGTGCTTGTCCAGGATGGCTATGGGACATTCAGTGTGGTCCAGCTCCATCCCCTGCCCTGCAGTGACGAGCTCTACCAGTTTAGCCAGATGTGGCAGGGGAGGACATGTGTGCTGAAAAGCATCAAGGTGGTGCAGCGGGTCACACGAGAAAGGTGAAACTTGCATAAAACATCTTTAAAATGAGCAAAATTACACTTTGTGGTGTGGGTTTCTGCTGTTATTGGGTGGATTATTTCCTATCAATCATCAACTGGGACAACAGATCATGCAGGGTTCCTGCTGGGTCTTAAAAAGTCTTACATTTACAAATCTGCATTTAATACCTTAAAAAGTTCTTAAATTTGACAGTTGTGGTCTTAAATTTCATGTGGGAGGTCTTAAATTCTTTTATGCTCCAACAGATTTCCTTCATTTAGAAAAATGACAGTAAAAAAAAACAACCAAAAATCCCCAACAGATCCACTTGTTTTTTCCAACCAACAAATCTTGACAGAGCCTTTATATTAGCCAATCAGGAAGAGATCAGGGCGGGTCTTTGCACAGCCGCCACCTGTCAGCTTGAGGTTTGCGTGTTTGTGTAAACATCTTTAAACCATCTTCAAAGAAAATTTCAAACTGGGTACCAATGATAGATGTAGGTAATGATGGCCAAAAGTTGTTGTTCAATATATTTTTTTACAATGTTGAGGGATCTGTGTTTTTGCCAGCATGGCTGTGAAATAAGCATTAAATTATGTTCCAGGTGGTCTTAAAAAGTCTTAAATTTAACTTGTTAAAATGTGTAGTAACCCTGTCATGATAAGTACTGTAAAGTAGCCTCTGAGCCGCATCCTTCAAATTACACACATGCATTAAGGCTGTAGTGCCTCCGTCATGTGTTAATTGTTCTACCTCCGCACAAATAATTGGTAACATAAACACCTGCATTTACAACACAATGAGAATTTAATGTTTGGAGTTTCCATGAACTCGATTATGCCGTCCTGCCAGCAGTGCAACTCTGTTTACATGTAAAGTGATACTGGGGGGCATGCCATGTGTTCCTCGTGAGTTTCCATAGTCAAGATCCCAGATTAGCAGCAGTTAGGAGAACTGACATGGGAACATTCAGAGACTGGTCAGGGGTATGTTTACATCCTTGGTATTTTCAATGCTACCGCTGCCTATAATTTTTCTAGTAGTTGTCTGTGGTCAGACTGTGAGGGATGGGCTATATTCAGTGCTTTCACATGGACCATCTTGTTCACAGATAGGTCGTTGGGGTTAAAATAGGAGCAAATAAAACTTTCTGGGATATTCTATCAACTAGATTTGTATCTTAGAAGTCTCTGTCATAAAGAAGCAATTATTCTTGTTTAGTTAATTTTCTTGATGACTTTATTCTTGAAAGATGTTAAAAAAAAAAAAAAAAAAAAAAAAACTTCATCACTCAGATAAACATCTGTCTGGTATGAAGCTTCAGACATCTGCTTTTAAATTTTATTTAGCTTGGCTTAAACCAGCTGATCTTGTTCTGTTTAAAGCTTGGAACACAAAACGCCAACAAGCATCCCAAACACTCAACATACAGTGAAGATGAGCCTTAAGGCCAACTGAAAGCATACTAATTAACCTACCAAAATTTCGTTGGAGTACTTTATAACAATATCAGCCATCAAGAGGTGTGAGCGGGGCATGTGTAATTAGATCGAAGTGGCTTAAATCGTCACCATGACTGAAAAGTAAGACACATTTCTGGGTGCGTGCCAAGTTAAACAAAAAAGAAAAAAAAAGTTGTACTTTTAGAGTGATAAACCATGCGGTTCTCTACAATAGATGTGTAGATTGCTAACTACAGGCGCACCTTAGAGAAGTCACGACAGATTTACCTAAACAGATAATTTAAATTGAGGATTAAAATCATAGTTTGTTGTATGGCTGTGTTGGTTTGACATTACTCATCCATAAGCAGACCTTACTGGACTTGACTGGGCTGTGGAACCAGTTCCACACAAAGAAACACTGTGATTAGAGGCTGACTAACAGGTTGTTAGCCACTAGCTGACATGTCGGCACCCCTATGGATGAATAAGAAGCAGTGACTTGAACGGAGTGAGTTCTTCTTTAGAAGAGTGAATCACAGTGGATTTGCTACTTAATGTTTTCCCCCTTTTCATTTGAATCTGTTTCCAGGATTAGTTTGACGTCAATGAAACATCATTAAAGTACAGCGACTATGATCCAGTATCAGTCTGTCATAAGTGGGATTAGGAATGTGTTGAAGGAAGGCTGAGGTCTCTAATCACTGATGTGGACAACTAAAATCAATGTAATTGTTTTTCTTAACCTTGTTATTTTTGCATCACAATGATATCATAATTTACATTGGGTGTGAACTTTTCAGTCTTTTAAGACCTGCTTGTAAAAACTGTTCCCGAGTGTCTCTGCTCTGCCAGCCCCAGCACGCTTTCTGTTGATTGTAGGTGATGCAAAAACAAGCTCTGTCTTTACAAATTCACATGTCAGTGGAAGTGAAACCGGCTGTGAAAGCTCTCAATCGCCTCGCTAAAGTCCCTTATTCAGTGGTTTCTCCTCATTTCCCCCTCTACAGTGCCCCTCCTCACTCTCCTTTTCCTTTTTTTTTTTCTTTTTGTCTTGCTTTCAGGCGCTCCAGGCTTTTCAGCTTGATAGACAGCCTGTGGCCCCCAGCAGTGCCTCTTCAAGTTCACGGAAACTCACTCAGTATTCCCAGTGTAAGTTCTCCCTACAGTGAAAATAGTGCATAACCCTCAGCTAATGAAACTGAATTTGCTGATGATGAAACTACCTCTTGATTTCATTATCAGTTAACCTGCTGATTATTTTTTTTTTTAGTCTGTCATTTGTTTGAATACATGTGTTTGAGTAAAAGGCAATCAGACTGTTTATTTTCATGCCAGTGGAAAAAAAATCTTATTGTTGTTTTATTTCAGCTAAATTGGGATGTTACAGGACATCTAAACCTGTTAAATCAAACTAAATCAAATTTCCACAGTTGTGCTAACACCCTCATGATGCAGCTTGGTCGGACGTATAGTTTCCCCTGCATGTATATGAGATTGGACTCAAACTGGGTTAAGAAGTCTGCACAGAAGTAACAGAATAAATTTATGATTTATGTTAAGGGAAAGTATTCATCTCACTGAAGAAGAAGAAGAAGAATGAGGAAAAACAACAACTAAAGCATACAACCCTTGCAAAATGTAGTTATAACAGCTGTCCAAATCACCATTTGACTTGGTTTCAGTTTGCCTCCAGCTGCTTATTTGTCAGGTTTTTTGGTCTTTTATCTCGTTGGTCATCCATAACAAGACCCATTGTACTTATTGTAGTGGAGTTGGGCAAACTTTTTTCAGTAACGTGATTCTCCTCCAGGGGGAAATGTGTGAAGAGCAAATGTCTGGCCATGTTATAACCTAAAAACTAATCTACTGATTGCTCGAGAAGTCTAAAATGGAAATGGATACACCTACAGTTTCACACAGCTCTGTTTGAAGGTGGTTTATCTTCTGACTTACATAAAAGTCCACTCTGTCAGTGGATCATGTATTTCTATGAGTGATAGGTTTTGACAGTTGTGTTTTGAGATTTACACAAGTTTTATTGTGCTTTGTCCAAACATTAAACGCCAACTAGCCAGATGAATGAAAAAAAATTTGGAGTTTGCAGACTTAAAAC
The DNA here is from genome assembly GCA_023101725.1 of Atherinomorus stipes. Classification (NCBI taxonomy): domain Eukaryota; kingdom Metazoa; phylum Chordata; class Actinopteri; order Atheriniformes; family Atherinidae; genus Atherinomorus; species Atherinomorus stipes. The sequence goes on along the minus strand of JALJCO010013034.1, from coordinate 277,866 downwards.
TGGATAAATTTATTTGGTTCTTTAATAAAAAAGTTTGTCTTTAATCCAGGGGTGTCCATCTCAGGTCCTTGAGCGCCATGGCCCTGCAGGTTTTAGATGTTACCTGTTCCAAGATACATGATTAAAATAAAATGCCTCTCGACAGCTTGTTGTCAAGCGCTGCCCTATGGCGTTTTGGAAGTTGCATGAAGGGAGTCCTTCATGCAGATAGATTGGGAACCTCTGACCTAAAAAAAAAAAAAAAAAAAAGTGAAACTCAATTCATAGCCTCAACAACAAAGATAAATGTGCTTTGACTAATTTGGCAATGTATGTGCAGAAGTTATAAAGAAACTTTCAACAGAACAAATTCAAGGGAATAGCATGAAAATAATCTAAAATAAGACTGGATATTCTCTTTAACATCTAAAGCTCAAAGCAGTCTTTTGTTTACAGGAAAGCAGACCTCCAGGCCCAGCTCCAAGTTTCTGTTACCTGCTGTCAGGTCAGCAGAGTTCAGTTGAGCCCACTGAGGTTCAGACTGTGTCCCCGCTCTACCTTCACCCCACTAACCAAACTTTACGAGACATACTGGAGGTGAACTGGTTCTCAAACACACACACATGCACAGTCATTTTCAGAAACTTCTTCAGTTCTATTTGAAAGTTTTTTCTTTTTCCTTTAGAACAAGACGAAAACTTGCCGCTGCAGTTTTGTTGCCACAGTTTTATACAAGAGAATGCAGGTATGTCTCTCTTCAGGTTCATTCCACTTTTAACATTGATTTAATCTCTTTAGTGACAGAACACTGTAAATATTAGGCCTCTAGAGCTCCTCATTCATCTTGTTGAGATCATTTAAACCAACAAAGCTGATAAGCCTGAGCTTTGACGTAGAGATCAGTATTCCTACTGCTCTGTGTATGCCAATCTGTGTGAGGCCCTGCTGTTCTTCGTCATTGATTGGTGAGACCTTTAAACTTTGACCGAGATGAGATAGCAGCTTAGATCACTGTGGTGGACTTTGCCACACACTCACACCACTTTTTGAATATTATTGCACTTGTACACCAGCATTGTGTGCAGCTTTTTGAATAGGTAATCTAGTTAAAGCACTTTATAATGGATTTTTATATGTCGAATTTAAAGTTTATTTTTATAAAGCACATTTAACATCAACCTTCATTGACCAAAGTGCTGTACAAGGAATGTATAAAAGACAAAAAAGATTAAAAAATAATCAATTCAGATATTAAAATTTTAACAGATTCTAAAATAAAACACATTAAAAACACAAAAGAACATAAAAGAACATGTCACCACTTGTCTATATTGAACTGAAAGCCAAAGCAAATAAGAACGTTTTAATCTTTGTTTTAAATTCGTTCACAGACGAAGCAGATCGGACATGAAGAGGTAGGCTATTCCAAAGCGTAGGAGCCACCACTGAAAAAGCTCTGTCACCTCTGGACACGAGCCTAGATTTAGGGACGGTCAAGAGGAGCTGGTCTGCAGACCGTAGAGTTCTGCAAAACAGTTTTCCATCTTACATCTTCTTTGTAATATTTTTTTGATGTAATATCTTAATTTTGATGAGCTTTTATTGTCAACTCAGTCTGTTAGTAAGTAATTCTTACTCTGCATTCATTTTGTGTGTCTGTTTTGACTTCAGACCATTGATGTAGGCCAGGGTGAGGTGTGGTTGGTGCTTACAGACCCCAGTCTTCAGGAGGAGCAGCCTGAGACGCCATGCAAGCGAACAGTGACTGTGTGTGTGAACACTTCCTGTGTGCTCACTTCCTCCGTCCTCGAAGCACTGAATTCCCCTGCTGTCTGTCACATGTCTTTCAGAGATGCCATCAGAGAACCCGGTAGATAGAACTTTGCTGTGACCACTGAATCGTTATGCGTTTGATCTCTTAGGATTGGGTTTATCAGTCTGCAACTAGTATTTAAATTGTTGCATGTGTAAGAAGCTTTTTACTGCTGCAGCTGGTGGAGGTGGAGTTTGTACTTTGCATCAGGTCAGGTACTCAAGTCCAATAGTTCCCAACTGAAGAACTGAGCCCCACCCAAGGGCTGCAAAGTAAAGTGCTTCTTGGATGATTAATCTGGTAGGAAGGGAGAAAAAAAAGTAATCTTTCACATATTGATCTGTTTTACAAACACATCAAAGCACTTGCATGCCACAAAGGATTGAAAAGTTTCATCTGGAGATAAAGAAGCCTAAGAATCTCACACCCTGGCTGTCAGTTTAACTCACTGCAGCAGCATATCAGGGGGGGAAAGTGTGAGCTCTCTGCAACTTTCTGAAATATGTTTTATTTTTAACATGCATCTTGCCAGCTGACATCACCATGTCTGTCAGAGCTTTTTTTTTTTTTTTTAACCCGTTAGTCTCAGTGCAAACCCAAGCTCAATGCAAAGCTGCATACTCTTACATAAAGAAGCCAGCCATGCACAAGTGAGTTTAACTAGTAACCTTAGATGGCAAACCCTCATGCAGTTTGCAGAAGGGTTGTTCCAGGTGGCTAATTTTTGTGTGCTAAACTTTCAACTTTCAAGTGTTTCATGGTTTCAAGCTTCAGGGAGCTGTGACTACTGCTGGCTTATAGAGTTTCTTGTGCAATTCCATATTTCTCCAGTTCTGTGCAACTGAATGAAGTTAACATGGCATTTTATTGCTGGCTAAATATGTAGCAGAAAAGCACAATATGCTCTTAAATGAGGAATTAAACAGTGATTTCTAGATTTTTTCAATCTGTGCCTGTTTAAAACATCTCTGAGAAGTTAGCAGTTCCACATCACTGTTGCTTCAGGTTTTTAGGAGCTGATGCATTGATTTAAAAAGCTAAAGAAAGATTTTTATTACTCCAGAGGAAGCTGTGATAAAGCTTTAAATGTTGTCTCTTGAGTCAAGTGCTTTGTTGTTGTACTAGTACTTGTTTAAAAATCTGACTACTACTTCTGTCACATCTTAATCAAATTTTAATTTGAATATGTTGTTTTTTACCCTGTAAAATTTTATTTTCAACACTTTTGCTTCTAGATCTTCTTCTCTGTGTGGAGCAGTCTGTTATTGAGGTGTGCTCCGTTCATCCTGAGACAGGCATCGAGTCCACAACAAGGCCAGACTCACTCTCACCGCCTGAGACGGAGCCCCAGGTAGAGACCATGCCACGACCTGCGAGACTGGATCCCCTGAGTCTGGAGACCGCACCCAACTCACTTTGCACTCTCACAGGTCTGTCTCTTTATCTTTCACTTAGTCCTGTGGCCTTCCATGTGATTGCCTTGCTCAGACTCCTGCAGAACAGGCCGAATGTTTTCTTTTCTTGGGGGAAGAAAACCACTTGATTTATATATATATATATAAAAGTTTACAGCACAAGAAACTTTGATGTTGCTTCCAGGCTTGTGTTCTGCTGTTTGTTGTTCAGTCTGTCATCAGGCTGTCACTGTTTGGGACTGAATGAAATAAAAACACATGAACAATTGTTGGATTTATGTCCACTGGCATGTCACTTTGCAGCAAAATGAACAGGATTTCTCCCCATGAGGCTTTCTGTTGAGGATGGTTTAATGATGTGAATTACTGTTAGGACTGCACATTTTTCATAATCCCTCTAATTTTTTTCTCTTTTATAATAAATGTTTACCCCCAACTGCAATAGCTTCAACATGGAAAACCCTCTCAGGATTAAGTTTTAAAAAAAAAAAAATACAAATTAGCTCATTTTCTGCAAGTACCAAGCACATTTGCTTGAAGGATAAGTTAAAAGTACTTGTTAGAAGCCTTTTTTCATTTATTCTTTTTAAATTATGTGGATGTGGTATAGAAGCCTAAAGATAATAATCTGCATCTGCTGACTTCACATCATATTTGAGGGCGAAGATCAAACTGTGAACCCCGTTGGCTCTGTCCTCTGTTTTATTTTCATTCAGCCACCTGACCAAACATCTGCAGCCAAACTCTTCTGCACTTTTGCACAAATTGTACTCCCTGGAAATTACTAGTGCAAAAAGACTCAAACCGGAAAGTAAAAAAAAAGTTTGGTTTAAGATTCAGTATCTCGTTTTAGGTACCATGTTTACATTTGTAGTTGTCAAGTGGTCAAGTGGTTGTCAAGTGAGATGTGTTTTGGTAGGGAGTTCATCTCTGCTGCATTTATCACTGCAATCTCAGATAAATAGGAAGGGGATCCATTTATCTCTGACACCCTCTTATAGAAACATGCTCTGAAACCAGTTTAGATCATTTATCAGTGTTCCTTCTTGTTTAGCTGCTTTTTTCCTTTTCATTTTGTAATTTCATTTCTGTCTGTAGGGGTTATAGTTGGTGTGGATGAGAAGACTGCATATTCTTGGCCTGCCTGCAATCTTTGTGGAAGTGACCACTTAGAGTTGTCAACTGAAGGACCGTAAGTTATGGTTATTTATCATTAAAAAAAAAAAAAGAAAAGAAATATAAAAGCATTGTGTGAATCTGACAGCTTACAAGTTCATTTGTTCTTTTCAGTCAAAACTTCCACTGTGTGTCTTGTAAATCAGCTGTGGACAAACCAGACACAAAGGTCCAGCTAGAAGTATTCCTTACATCTTCTTCATTAAGTAGCTGCACCATAAAGGTTAAGGTGAGAACATTTTAGGTTATGCACAAATCAAAATGGTTTGCAAGTTTTACTTTGTGTTGAAATGAGTGGTCAAAAATTCTGGGAAAAAAAGATGAGGGGATCAATACTGCATACTTTTCTACAAAAAAAACTTTCGTCTGACATAGCAGCCAGTTTAACTTAAAGACAGAAAAATGGGCATTTTATTTTTCTCCAACAGGTAACTATACCAGCCAGGTCAGTGTGAAACCCAGAATATCTCAACACATACAAATATGATTTGTAAAAAACTAAAATTGATGTTTTGCATATGGTCTTGTATGGACCATTTCTTAGCCAGAACCAATAAAAAGTTTCCTAAATACCTGCCAGTTAATTCAGCACAATGTATCTGGAAGCCTCCAAGCCACATGACAGGAAGTGGCAGATAAGCACTAGTGTTATTACGCACATGTTAACCCACTAATTTGTGTCCAAAAAAAATACTATTGATAAAATCTGTTGAGTCCTACAACAGTAAAGACCCAATATTAATTTTTTTCTTTATTCCCGGCTAAAAAATGATTATTCCATTAGACAAAATAACATTTTGACTTCTCTCCCCCCCCCTCCCACGGGGGGTGGGAGAAACCCTCACGAAACACCAGAAACCCCCCAGCGGCACCCCCTGAGGGAAGAGAAGACAAACAACACATACCCTTCCAGAGAGAGAAACTAATATTCACTTTCTTTTCATAGAGAGGGGGGGAGAGAAATGCCCTTCAGACCCACAACCTATCAAGGAGCACCCCCCAATATATTTATAAGGATTTTTATCTATCTTAAGAATCCTCCTCCCCCTATGTAATTTTTATATGGGGTTTTATCCACCCCCCCCCCCCCTTTCCCTTTACCTCAACCCCCCTGGCAATCTCCTGGATTTTTTGACTTAAATCTATTTTTTTTTTCTGAGGTTTATTGTGAGAGAAGATTTTTAATTTTTCTTTTTTAGACCCATAGAGAATTAGCTGAGAATTTCTCCCCCTTTTACCCCCCCCCCCTTCTTCTTTCCTTTCCCATTTTCCCCAAAATCTTTTTTCCCTGATTTTTTTTCTTTAGCCTTTTTTTATGTCATCCCATCCCATTTCTCCAATTTTCCTCCATCCTAACATATTTTTTTCTTTTTTCTCTTTTTCCCCTTTTCTATTTTAAAAATTCGTCTCCTCTTTTTCCTACTCTTTATCTAAACTACAACTAAATATCTTGACTTTTTCTTTTGCCCCTTGTAAGACAGCAATTTAACTTATTTAACTATATTAAATTTAATTGTGGTGAACATCAAAATATTGTGCATTAAATCTAGCTTCTGTACTTCCTTACTGACTTCCCGGTGTCATTTTACAATTAGACATTGCGTTGTTTTTTGTTGATTAAAGGGACTTGAGGCAAGATTAAGAAACGAAACTCGCGACTGGCGCTTCAGGTAACTGCAGCCACGAGCCAAGCCGTCACGGGAGCGTGCACAAACTGAAGCTATGTTGTTTACTTACCTTTTTCTTTGTAGTTATACTTTTTAGTGGTCTTTCAGTTGATTTGGATCGTTTGCTGACGGCAGAAGAATCCATAACTATAACCATAACATAACTTGATAATTATGTTTTTAGGAATTACTATGAAAGGGAGGACACTAGGATAATATTTGTGTAGACATTACCGTACACCAACTAATTTTTTGCTACTTTGAGCACTCTTGAAAAGCCAATTTTGCATTTGTGCACAGAATAAACAAACAAGATGTAAAATGTTGACTAGTCATATATTCAGGCCTGTCACATTGGAAAAAGTCGGCTAGCTGTTTCCAGTATTCATGCTAAGCTAGGCTAACCATCTCAGGGTTGTATGTGCCATGTTGTAAAGGAAACATGACAATGGTATCAATCGTCTCCTGTTACTCCCAGGATGATGGCATGTAAGTGGATTTTGTTTGATAATAAGTTGATGATTTTAGGCAGGAAAGGTGGGGTTTGCAACAAAAAAGTGTATGATCATACTAAAAGTAGAAGGGGGAATGAGGAAAGAGTGATCTGCTCATTCAAACCTGTTCCAAGACAAATATCTGCCCTGTGGAAGGATCCATGAGTGTGACACTAAATTCTCTCATGCTTCCTGGATGCCTCTTTGTAAGTGGGACTCATAAAGATGGAGTTTTTATTCTGCACAGTTAAAGGTTGAAGCAATCATAAACGCTTGGCTGCATGAAGGTATTTGATTCCAGAAAACCTTCCATGGCTGTAATTACAAATCTAAGTGAGCCAAACTGATAAAGTTTATCAGTGTTCTTATCAGCCAGCTCATATTTGAACCCCCTCCAGATGTTACTCAGCAGAGAGCAGAGTCTCATAGTGCAGCATTTGTTTTTCATTTACAACACCAAGGTGATAATTAAAAAGACATTACTGACTTTACATCTTTTAATCTTCCCGACAGCTGCAGCAAAAGACGATCATGTCTGTCCTAAACACCACATCACTGCAAGGTGATGAGGTAAGATTACTTTATCACACTGTTGCATAAGGGCTCAACTCTTAAGTTGCATTGATTGTCTGTCAATATTTCCTGAAAGAACAGTCATCTTTTGTTTCATGTCACTTTGATAAAGTCCTATCTCCAAAAAAAAAAAAAAAAAGGAGGGAAAAGAAAACAAGCTGAAACTCTGCAGCCAGAATCATGACATAATTCTCCGCCCTCTCCTGTAGTTTGTGATCGTGTGTGTGTGCTGGGCTGTTCTTATTAATGTCTTACATAACCTGCAGGTGGTGGAGCTATTCTTAATAAATCAAATGCATTGTAGTTTTAGTACAGCATTCATGCTTTTTTTTCTCCCCGTGGGTGCAGGATAATTCTTAATCACCAGAATTACTGCTGATCAGTGTGAACTGGACAAAGGTCAGGGTGTTAACTACATACAGATAAAATGTCATCAGACTGCAGACCAATAGCTTTTGCTTGTGAAATTAAAGAAGTAATCATCGTCAATACAGTTTGTAAACAGAAATAATCTAAATTAGAGATAAGTGTGAAATTCTGCAACACATTATTTTCTTTATTAATGGCTTGCTTCATATCCAGGGTTGTGATGTGGAGAGTGTCCTGGGAAAAGAGGTGGGTCCCATCCCCGTTTATGTCCGGGTCATCACCAGAAAGCCCGCCCTCTGGATCGGCCTGGAAGAGGTATTCCTGTGAGGTTTCAGATACCCCCAATGATCTACACATTGGACCTTGATCTGAGCCATTTTATCCTCCTCCTCTCCCCCTTCTGAAGGTCTCCCTGACAGCTTGAGGCTGTGCGGAAGAAGACAAGGTCTTGTTTATGTTAATGATATGTGAACCTGTGCAGCAGGAGTTGACAGCCCAAGGGTAGGCCAGTGGCATGCAGTCAGTCAAATCAACCCACGTGGCCCCATTCACTTGGATGAGACTCTCAGAACAGAACTTCTAGCTTTTTTTTTCTATTTAAAATAAACCCTGTTTTTCCAACCTGTTTACCTCTGTATGTGAGATTACTGATATTGTCAATAAAAGGTTTATCTTTTGCTGACTTTGGTTTCCATTTCCTGTTGCACTTCTTGTGTGAAGCTGTTCCATCAACGTAAATCATGACATGCAAAGACTACTCAAGACCAGACCACTTTGCACTTATTCAGTGACTTTATTATAGATTCCATAAACAAAATGTTTTCAAGGTTTCATACAAACTATATAAAAGATCATGCTCTGGCTCTTATACAAAGTTTGGAATTATAAAACGTACCATATCAGGTATAACATGTAAATGCAGTGGTAAAATAATTTAAATTGAGAGAATTCCACAAAAATATGGCAGCAACATATTTTCCAGTGCCATTATGGTAAGCTTACAAATACATCTGTTACAGATGGTAAAAACAAGTGTCTGTTGAGGTATGTCTTCTAAACGCGCAGTTCACAGAAGATTGAATTTGTCACCGGCTCTCTGCGCTCGTGGAGCCCGCAAAGGAGGAGTTGGGTATCTGCTTGAAGAAATCTCTGAGTCCGGTGAGCTCTCTGGTTAGCTGCTCGATGGTTTTGTGAAGCTTATCGTTTTCAGAGCTCAGTTCAATCAGCTTTTGCTGCATTTCCATGTTGCGCCTTTTAGCTTTGTCCCTGCTTTTCCTCACTGCAATGTTATTCCTCTCTCGCCTCTGTCGATACTCCACGCTGAACCTGTCCACCATCTTCTTCCCCTTTTCCCTGCTGATCTTCCTCGGGGAGGATTTGGCGGAGCTGACAGCAGAGACGGGCTCTGGAGTTGTTGGGGGTGTCGGTTGTCCCGTCGGGAGGCTGACGGAGGTCTGGGCGCAGGTCTCGATCTGGGATGGCAAGGATGAGGACATGTCGCTGTCACTCCAGTCGGGCTCCTGCTTGATGGGCGCACTGAACGCCCCCTTTTCCAGCGAACTGTCCAGCTTCCTCTCTGATGTGTAGGAGGCTGACAGCTGCTGCATGCCGCCAGGCAGCACGGAGTTCTGCATATTGAAGAATTCCGCTTTCTCCTGCTTCACAGTATTGAACAGGTCGAGGAAGAGCTCGTCATTGCACAGCTCTAGGTTTGGCACGGCTGTCATGGACTCGATGTACTGGCTGAAGTCGATGGCACTCTCATCGTCGTATATGGCAGAGGTGGTGCTCAGCTCCACCATGGTGCTGTCCTCGCCCGTGCCGTCGATCCTGCTGCCCGGCTTGCAGACCCCCTGCTGTGGGCCGCCCAGCTTGGTGCTCTCGTAGAAGTTAGCAGGCTCCATCCAGCTCATGTTGCATTGTGGAGACACGCAGTGAGAGTCCGGGCTGTAAAAGTCACACATGAACCCAGGTGATTTGTCCACGTGTTTAAGAAAGAAAATAAACTTTTTAGAAAATAAATAACCCACAGGTGTGACAACTCTGCAGGTTAATTTCCCCTCTGCGCAGGCGCTTTTTTTTCCCGTTTTTAAAATCTCAAAACTTTTCTTCCTGTTCCTTAACTGTCAGGTTGCTGTCATAGATAACACTGAGGATTGTCACTTCTCTGAAGCAGCACTAATTTCGCGCAGTGTTTTGTATCGTTGCCCCGCAGACGTCACACACGCCGCCCTCTCACGAGCCAGTCAAGTGTAAAAAGAGATCACGTGGTGTCTGGTAACTTCCCATTTGAGGAAGAGTGGGCGTGGCCTTCATACCACCCACTTTTTACTATGATTGTATGAATGGTTCAGAGTTGTTTACATACTGCAGGATGTGCTCTGGCGCTTTGGTATCATCATTAATTTATCACTAGAACTCGAGTATCTGACTCAGATGGTGTCAAATAATAACGTTACTACTATAAGTTTGAAATTAAGAGCACAAAAACAAGTTAGAAAGAAAACCTTACCAACCCACAAACGGGAAAAGCTCATGTAAATGTATTCAAGTGTGTGTGTGTGTGTGTGCGCGCGCGCGTGTGTGTGGGGGGGGGGGGGGGGGGGGATTATTACTTCTTTTAGAAAGTTGAAAAAGTTGCTTTCAGAATGTACGAATAGTATTGTAAATATGAAATATCTATATCTAGAATATGAATTATGCGGTCTAAAAGACTATGGGTGTCAACAAATACTCAAATTTGTATTGAAATATTTTCCAAAACGGTTTATTATTGCACATTTACAAGCATTTAATACATTGTGGTAGACATTTAAGAAGGGAAGGTGGTATATGTCTAGTGTTTTTTAATTATTACAGATGGAGTTTTTAAGAGGCTCCCTTAAATCACACATGTACTGACACTTCTCGGAAATGTTTCCTGCATTTTCCGCCTAGGAAGTTTGCAGTACTTTTCCTCTCTCATACTCTCCTCTGACAAGGAAACTGCACCACTAGGTGGTCAGAGTATGTATCTGCATGTTATTTCTTCTGGGCCATTGCGTTATATCAGGGAAAATGACTTATTATGGCTCCCGTAATAATGATTAAATGAGTAAATGAACACAAAATAAAACATCTGATATGTTTGTTTTTTTTTTTTTTTAAATTAACTGATGAGTTAAAAAAAAAAAAAATAGAAAAACCCTGCTCATGTGGGTGGCGGCCCTTCTTTCAAGGTCTTTTACCAGACACCTTGAGGGATCTTTGCAGTATCTTAACTGTTCCCGGGATTGTGCTCTTCTGGGCAAATCTCTGTGATGGTGCTCCTGGGATCTGTTGGATTCACTCTCCTAGTTTGTAGTTCACAACTCTGAATGCTCTGATCACGACTGATACTACAGTTATATTCACACTCCATCTCCTTTCAACTTCTTCCTTCAGCCTGTGGGGTTTTAAAGCTTTTTGTGTCCATATTTGAAGCAGCTGCTGTTCAGTGCATCTATCACTGAGGCCTTACAATGTATTTTGTCAACCACCATGTGTGATCGGTCAGCCATCATCAGTTTGGATGTATAAGTCCCACAAGACCTCAGCCCTGTCCTTCTCCTATCTTGGCACAGGGACTTCTAGCCCAAACTTAACACAGATGTTTCTGTATACCAGCGCAGACCCTCAATAAGAACCAGTTTCTCTACTAACTCTTTAAATATGTCTTTTTCACTTACCTCCAGACTCCAGTCATGGTCTTGAGACTTGTCAAACTACTGCCAAGTCACATTAACTTGTTCTTGCAGTACAGTGTAGCTAAACACTCCATTTGTCTATTTGTCACATATTCCTACTTTATCTAAACTAAGATTTGCACTGTAAAATATTCAACAGTCATTTTGCCTCTCTTGGAGAGTTTTACCTGTATGTTTTATGCATTATAAGTATTTCTCTCCCTCTCCTTTTATTTAAAAAAACAAACTACAATACGATAGTAAACAAAGTATTGGAAAAATAGAATTTTCAACGAAAGAAAATCCTATGTTAAATATATATTTCTTAAATAAGGATATCTCCTCAAAAGGATCTGTGTGTAAAAGGACAGGGAAGGTGCTGTCATCCCATATGTGGAACATCTGAGGAACTCAGGAGGATTTTAACAAACACCAAATCCTTTTTTTTTTTCTTTTTTCAAACCAGCCTCACCATCAGGTAAGCCTCGGTACATCCCAAAGGTCCATCTCCACTCACACAAAGAAGCAACCTCTTCTATCCATTTCAGTGCAGAGGACTGCAATAAGCTCTTCATTAAACTAAGCAACCTTAAACCACTGAGCAACTGGATGACAGCACAGGAGAATCAGCTCTTTAGGCCAGGATTTTGCTCTTTTCCTCGTATCTTAATGATAAGGGACACATTTTTGTGAACCATACAGCACTTTGAGTTTCCTTATGTATTTAATGTGCTGTTCAAATAAATTTTCATAGTTTTGCCTCAATTGGTTTGAGTGTAGAGAAGCCATCAAAGTAGAGAAACCTTTAGTGCTGACACATCTCCCACCTATAATAGCATTCACTATCACAGGGAGATATGACACCTATTCACGTTTAGCCTCCAGGAAAACTATGGACAATCTCGAGACTTCAGGTGAGTCCTGTGCCTAACCTACTCTGAAAGAATAAAGTGTAGGCTATTTTATCTCCTGGGTGAAATTATTATAAAGGTAAATAGATAAACAAGGAAATAATGGATCTATTAATGTTCTCTTTTTTTTTTTTTTTTTTTTTCTTCCTGAATTGCCAGAAAACATATTTTGTGCGGAACGGAGATAACAGCCCTTCTTAATTTAAAGTCGTGAATTAAATTGTTGCAAAAACACGGGGAAGCTGAGTATGTTGCTTTCTGTTGGACCAAACCAACATCAGAACGGGGTGTAATAAGCACAAGACTATTGTGTTGGAAAAGTTTATGTTATTCGATACATAAACACAAAGAAAATGGTGATTTTCTAAACACATTATTTTAATTTATATATTATTCAAAGTAATCTTGTACGCTGAATTGAAGCTATGCTAAAAGAATGTCAACAGGAATCCCCTTTTACTTTAAGGACTTACCCGGAAAAAGGAGGACAGTCCTGGTCTTTCATTGGTCTAAAGTTCCCCGCGAAAATTACGTCACTCAGAGTTTCGCGCCAGTTCTGCAACACTTCGACGGACACAGAAGAAAAGGTAACAGAAACGTTTCTTACTCAATTTTTCTCAGAAAAAAACGGAAGTTATACAAAACTTTTCACATTGTGGGTTGGAATGGTTCATGTTAATGTGCACGAGGGTGTTTTTGGTTTTGTATAAGCTGACTTTTAATTAGTAGAATCGGATTCAAAACTACTGGTGAAAATTCATTGTCTGCCTGTAGCCACATGTCAAATGGTGGCCTGGAGTGTTGTTAAATTACTGAAATAATCAATAAAGACACCGTTAAGATGATTAACATGGCATAAAATACTTAGTAGTTACAAAGTTAACTTGTCCTATACGTTGTGTAATTTCCAAACAAAATTAATTGAGTCACTGACGTGAAAAGCAGCCTTTCTTATTCTCAGTTGAGCAAATAATGCAGGAAGACTTTTCTTTTCCTCTAAGTAAATGAAAAGAAAAGATGATGCTCCCAGGAAAATGACCGTTTTTGTTGTTGTTGTGTATTTAAATCTGTTACTAAAACGCACGTTTTCATATATCTTAAATGTATCGATAGAAGAAGCTGTTTACGTACTCTGCACATAAACGTAATTAAGGGTGGTAAGGAAGTGGAGATAAAATGTATCGGGGACAGAGGAGCTTGCCAAACATCTATTTTGTCTCCAAGACTGAGCTGGTAGCATTATGAAAAAAAAACCTGGTGACTAGATATTTTTTTTTTAAACTCTCTTGTCAGATATCTCTGCAACAATGTCTTCTCCAAGTTCAACTCCTGGTCGCAAACGTGGAAGGAACACCAATCCACCCACACGTATGTTCAACTTTCCTGCCTTTCATAACCCTGGTGAAACATGCTGTTGCTATATGTTGTGAGTCTCTGGATTACACTTTGATGGTCATGTCTTGTATCCTCAGCACGCAGCGAGGATCCCACCTCGCCTCCCTCTCAGCGGCGCAGAGGCCAGGACTCCTCCACCGGGGACCTCATGCCGATGCCAACCTCCCCGGCCACTGACATACTCAGTCCTGCAGCCCCACAGGACACGTCTCTGTTCTCCAGCCCACGTCCCTCAGGTATCCCTGTTTGATTTCATTGCAGCTTTTACTGGAAAAGAATTAATTGGGAGTTGTCGTCATTTTTCTGATATGACTCTTCACAGTCCTGCCAAATGAAGTGGACATGAGCTCCCCTCTCATGTACGGGACCCCCAGCTCAAGGGTTGAAGGAACCCCACGCAGTGGAGTTCGTGGCACACCAGCCAGACAGCGCCCTGATCTGGGATCAGTCAGGAAGGCTCCACAAGTCGATCTTCATTCTGAGCCGGTCAGTGGGGGGGTCAACTCTTTGCTGCTGGTCATTTCTTTGACTTGCAAGAAACTTAAATCTCGAGAGGTTAACTGTTGACCATTTTCTCTCAGCCGAGTGCAGACGGCGCCGTTGCTAGTGAACCGAACGCAGCTCAGAGACTGGTGATCTGGGGGACTGACGTCAATGTGGGGACCTGCAAGGAGAAGTTCCAGGTATGAAATAAGTCATGAGGTTTGCTGACCTTTAGGTATCGCCTCTCAGTTTTGGAAAAGTTAAGTGTTATTTTCTGTGCCTCCAGAGGTTTCTGCAGAGATTCATTGACCCAGCCTCCACAGAGGATGAGAATGCTGGTCTGGACCTGAACGAGCCTTTATACATGCAGAAACTGGAAGAGGTAACGCAATGAATATGCATGCAGATTTAAGTTTTCTCTTTCCAAGACGCTAATTTTAATGTAATAGTGTTTTTCTCAGTCTTATTATGTTGGAACATTTTTGTATTTTGCATATGTTAACCATCGTTGCTTTTTCTCTGCATCTCAGATCAGTGTTGTTGGGGATCCCGTGCTAAATGTGAACTGTCGACATGTGCAGGCCTTTGATGCAGAGCTGTACAGGCAGCTCATCTGCTACCCACAGGTGAAATCACCAAATCTAATCAACTGTTTTCCCAAATCAGGTGCAAATTTATGCTGAATCCCAAAATATTAAGGGATAAGTTATTAATTTGCATTGTAGCCTTCATCTCCTTTTAGTATTCACACAATCCACGACTAATAATCTACTTAATTTTTTTAAAAGATAAATGCTGAAGCTGTAGTTTGAAATTAGACATAACCAAACCAGGATATTCCTGAGCTGCACCATCCAGGGTGCAGTAGGAAGTAACTGCGTTGTCCCTTTTTAGTCTAGATTTGTTTTCTCAAGTTTGCAGCATAATGATGCTCATAAATGAGTCCCTTGCTTCTTTTTCAGGAAGTCATTCCAACCTTCGACATGGCAGTCAATGAGCTTTTCTTTGAGCGTTTCCCAGACTCCATCCTTGAGTACCAGATCCAAGTCCGCCCCTACAACGCCCTAAAAACCCGAAACATGAGGAGCCTGAACCCAGAAGGTAGGTGTATGCGTGTTCATAATCCAGATTGTGTCACCAGATGAATGCATGTGAAAATATTCCATCCCATATTTCCTGTGGGATTCCTGTGAAAATCAAAGTATCAGCCTCAGGCTAAAGCTTCTGTTCCACGTGGGTCTGCAGACATCGATCAGCTGATCACCATCAGCGGCATGGTGATCCGCACCTCACAGCTCATCCCCGAGATGCAGGAGGCTTTCTTCCAGTGCCAGGTGTGCGCCTTCAGCACCCGCGTGGAGGTGGATCGCGGTCGCATCGCAGAGCCGGCTGTGTGCCGCCACTGTAACACCACCCACAGCCTGGCACTCGTTCACAACCGCTCGGTCTTTTCAGACAAACAGATGGTGAGAGTTTGGGGCTGTTTTTGGGGCACGTTATTTATCATTGACGCCTAATCTCAGAATGTGTTAGGTGGTAATTAGTGATGTGTCACGACATCTGTTCATTTAACTGATCTCTCTGCAAAACAGGTCAAAATTCAGGAGTCTCCTGAAGACATGCCAGCTGGCCAGACACCTCACACCACTATTGTGTATGCCCATAATGACCTGGTTGATAAAGTGCAGCCAGGAGACAGAGTGAATATAACTGGTAAGATCTCCCAAATCCTTCCAAAAATGGTGCCACCTGTGTGGTTATGCAGTTGCCAATAAATCAGCCTTTGCTTTTCATATTTTCATCAGTTTGTAACCTTAACTCTGTCCACACAGGCATCTACAGAGCTGTCCCTATGCGTGTTAACCCCCGTCAGAGTAATGTGAAGTCAGTTTACAAGACCCACATTGATGCCATTCACTTCCGCAAGACGGACGAGAAGCGCCTGCACGGTTTGGACGAAGAGGCCGAACAGAAGCTCTTCACTGAGGACCGCGTACAGACCCTGAAGGAGCTGGCCGCCAAGCCCGATGTCTACGAACGCCTCTCCTCTGCTCTCGCACCGAGCATCTACGAACATGAGGACATCAAAAAGGTCAGTGGTGAGATGAGAATGGGATTAACTCCCTGCTTCCTTTCTGACCGTGTTTAGTGGGCATGTCAGTTTACTTCTTGTATATTGAAGGCTAATTTAACATCACATTGTGTTTTCTGCTGTTTTATATCATGGTCCAGTAGAAAAACATTAAATCAGATATGCAAAACTTTAGGTAAATACACGTTGGCCAGGCATGAGCTAATAATGTCCCTGCTGTTCATCTATATTTAAAAGGAAAAAAAGTTAGTTTTCCCAAAAATGGAGGTTGGGGGGGGGGAGTGGTGGTTTTGTGGTTGAGGTTGTATACCCTACAACTAAAAAATGCCTTTAGCAAACCAGTCCAGCCAGTTGGACCTTATTTTGGCTGACAGGATGGTGAACACTACTTTAAACCTGCAAACCCACATCTGCTTTCCAACAACATTCCCCTTTGTATTCCATTTTGCTCTGTAACCACTTTCAAAAATCCCCTTCCCCTAAAGATGTACAGGACATAGACCGTTTATATTTGTGGGGAATTTTTTTTCCTCCTCTCCTCTATGGCTGACTCCTAAGGCGGTACATTCTGACCATTCCCTCCCCAGAGCTTTAAACATGGGTCTGAAATATAAGCTACACTCTTGCTGTAAGCTCTTCTCTTATTGTTTCCCCTGCATTTATTGCAAAATGGTTTCATATTCTTGCTTATTTTGGTAAATTTACTCTTTAGTTAACACAAACTACAGCCTGATTAACTGCTTATGGGCTGCACACGTTCAACTGTGAACAAAGAGTTAAAGAAATTTAAATTACTGCGTTTAAATGGCTGTTTTGTTAGATATTTTGTTTGGGATTTGGATGCAGTGAGAAAATAAAGGTGGCTGTTCGTCTGTGTCAAATAAAGGGAAAGTCATCTTGGAACATTTTCCCCCCTCTTTCCAGGGCATCCTGCTGCAGCTGTTCGGCGGCACGCGCAAGGACTTCAGTCAGACCGGTCGAGGAAACTTCCGTGCAGAGGTGAACATCCTCCTCTGCGGAGACCCCGGCACCAGCAAGTCTCAGCTGCTGCAGTACGTCTACAACCTGGTGCCCCGCGGCCAGTACACGTCAGGAAAGGGCTCCAGTGCGGTGGGTCTCACCGCCTACGTTATGAAAGACCCAGAGACCAGGCAGCTGGTCCTGCAGACTGGAGCCCTGGTGCTCAGCGATAACGGCATCTGTTGCATTGACGAATTTGACAAGATGAGCGACAACACGCGCTCCGTGCTGCACGAGGTCATGGAGCAGCAGACCCTCTCCATTGCCAAGGTATGACTGACAGATTTTTAAACACGTTTTAATCCATTTAGGGAGCATATACAACTCAAAAGTGCTCGGTCTACCCACAGAATGAATTTAGCTTGGCTTTTTCTCTTTGTCTGTCTGCAGGCTGGAATCATTTGCCAGCTGAACGCTCGCACCGCTGTGCTGGCAGCTGCAAACCCTGTAGAATCTCAGTGGAACCCCAAAAAGACCACCATTGAGAACATCCAGCTCCCTCACACACTGCTTTCCAGGTGAAGAGCTGCAGTTACAATGAAACTCAGAAAAGAGTTTAATCTTTTTATTTAATTTTTTTTAACATTTGGGAAACTTTTTTTGTGGATTATTTTCACCATCAGTATAACTATCAGTCAGAGCGTGCTGATGAATTACTGGAAAAATAGGCTTCAGATTCCTGTCTTTATGCAAGATTTCTAAACGCATCCATCTCCTGATCTAAGCCAGGTTGAAACTGAAGTAGAAGTGCCACTCAGTTCATTTTGCACTGATTGGAGAGGTTTGGTTATATCCAGATAAATGCTAGCTTTCATGCTTACGGCCCTGCGCTTGCAGCAAATGCTCCTGTCACTTTTAACACTGCATATCTCCCTCCATCAGGTTCGACCTCATCTTCCTGATGCTGGATCCCCAGGATGAAGCTTACGACCGCAGGCTGGCCCACCACCTGGTGTCCCTGTACTACCAGAGCGAGGAGCAGATGGAGGAAGAGTTCCTTGATATGGCAGTGTTGAAGGACTACATCGCATACGCACGAACATACATTAATCCAAGACTAAGCGAGGAAGCCAGCCAGGCCCTTATCGAGGTTTGATTACGCTTTTAAATTGGTTTCCAACCAGCTTTGGCATTTTTGCCTCCCAATATGTTGAACATTGAAAGCATTCATGTGGTTTCTGTCTTTTTGGCTGCAGCTAACCTTGTCCTTGTTTATCCTCAGGCCTATGTTGACATGAGGAAGATCGGCAGCGGCCGTGGGATGGTGTCTGCCTATCCTAGGCAGCTCGAGTCGCTGATCCGCTTGGCAGAAGCGCACGCTAAGGTACGCTTCTCTGAGAAGGTGGAGACCATCGACGTGGAGGAGGCAAAGAGGCTGCACCGTGAGGCCCTCAAGCAGTCAGCCACTGACCCCAGGACAGGATTTGTTGACATCTCTATTTTGACAACAGGTATGCAACATAAAGACCAGCTTCCTTCAGCAGTCAGTAGGCTGATATATTAAAGGTACATTTCACCCTTTGTCCTGTGAGTATTAAAATATTAAAACTAGAGATGTCCTGATGCCACTTCTTTGGCGACCAAGCATAAATATGAGTAATTACGTGAGTACTTGCCGATACAGCGTACCAATAAGAGTAGTCAATAATACCATAACAAAAAAATGTAAATGATTTTTCATATATGAACGCCAGGGTGATAGCTGCTGTGTTGATAGCCTAAAGAAACTTCATATCAGCTCTGCTGAATGGCGAATTCATGAACTCTGGAACAGGTAACCTTTCAGTTGCAGCATTCCAGTGTTAACTAAATAATCATAAGCCAGCTACACTCTGTCACGTTGAATATCCAAGCTGATTTAAAAAAAAAAAGAGGACAGAAAAACAAAAGATTTGACAGATGCTCTGTCTGAGGCGCTGGTGCCACGTGCGCCCATCCCATGGATGTGCGTGTGTCTGTGGGTGGTTGCATCACAGAGAATCTCAGAGAGCAACTACGACATGCTGTCATGTAAATCGGATAACTAACATCAGACAGTTTAGTTTTCAATCAAACCTGTTCTAGAGGAAATGAGACTGATGTGGTGCTGTATAGAACACCAGATCAAAATAAACTAACCTGACTTTGTAGGCAGGGCGCTGGGTCTGGTAGGGAGGGCAGCTGCCCTGCCTGTATAATGGTAGGGGAAACTCTGGGTCGGGTAGATAAATTTTAGTGAACTTATTAAAACACAAGACAGTTAATATTTGTGGGGTTTTTTTCCATTACTGTAACAAGGAAAAACCGTGACCTGTGTACCGAGGCGCAAACTGAACTGTCAATTTTGTGCACCGTTACAGCCCTACCGAGAACCGGAAACTCATTAGCTTGTCTTCTTGCAAACGTTTCTCTGATCTTCCATTTGCCGCCTTTTCTCTGGAGTGCAGACAAACAGGAAGATGAATGGGACATAGGCTGGGGACAACAGGTTGTTGCGTTTTTACCTGTTGGAAGACAAAATAAGCCTCTGCCAGACGTCCGTTTTGTCTTGTGAAATGTCTGGGCGCAAGAAAGTTAAAACAACTACAGTTTTCTGCATTTTTAGCAATGCATTGTCAGAATTTTCACATGGATAAATATGCAGTAATCAAAACTTAGACCAGCTCTTATGTACTTGGAAAGCATACGAAACAAAATTAGTAGGAAAACTTGCCACCGACAAAGTGCTGCTACCAGACTGCTACTGAGAGCTCTCCGATGGCTGCTAGTTAGTTATCATGTTTGATGGCAGTATTCCATTTAGCTCGTCAGTCAGGCTCAGCAGGCGGCCTGTAAAATTAAATCCCGTCCTTGGATGCCGATAGGAGCATCCAAAGACGAAGCATGAATGCACCATCATGACTTTTTTTTCAAGGCAAAATAATAGCTGTGGCAGCCGAGCCCATAGCTGTTAGTTGGTCTTTGATGTTGATCTTTTGACACCCACAAAGTCCCTGAAGTGGTGCCTGTCACACCATTGGTGACGACACGTGAGAATGGTCTATAGTAGGTATCGGCTGCTGTCACAAGTAAGTATTTGACAAGTATAAGTATAGCAAAATAGGCCAGTATCTGGGTGAGTACTGATGCCGCCATCTGTATCAGGCCATCCTTAATTAAAACTAGTGTGGCTTTTTGCTGGACACAAGTTATGTAGGTTGAGTCTCCAGGATGTAATGACATTTTCAGACTTTTTTCATACAACTAAATCAGTTTTTGAAGGTTTTATATCACAAGTGTATTTCACTGCATCATTTCTCTAATTTACAGGTATGAGTGCCACAGCTCGCAAGCGTAAGGAAGAAGTCGCCCAAGCCCTGAAGAAGCTGATCCAGGCCAAAGGAAAGACCCCTGCAATGAAATACCAGCAGCTGCTTGATGATCTCAGAGGACAGTCAGAAACTGTAAGGGTTTTTTCATGACTTGATGCCTCAATTTTAAGTATTAAATGCATCCATTTTTAATTGGTGAGATAAAACTGGGCAAGTGCTGTAATGTAGAGCACTTTATATACAGCAAGTATACACAAATTGTACAGCGTACTTCAGGTCCAGCATTGGAGATATCAAATTCAGTTTGATGCCCTTAAAAGCATTTTTTAAGGAAAAATATTTCTCTTGCCTTCTGTAATAACCCATGCCACTCTCTTTGCAGGCGATCACTAAGGAGCTGTTTGACGAAGCACTGCGAGCCTTGGCTGACGAAGATTACTTGACGGTGACTGGAAAGACTGTTCGGCTGCTTGCTTGAGGCGAACCCTGCAATTATGTACAGTCCTTAATTCTAAATCCTGGACCCATCTTTTTTTTCAGACTATTAAAAAAAGAAGCTTATATAATTGATCCGGCACGTTTCTTTTGGTGTTGTATCCTCAGACCTAGGCATGAAGTATTACCGAATGACTCACTAAAGAGTCGGTCTGTCTCTTGTCTGTTGAAAGGGTGGGGGACAAAGTGGCAAATTATAGAGCTAATATTTAAAAGAATATATGTTTCTTTTGTTTGCAATCCATTTTAAAAGGATATCTGTGCTCTGTTTTGCTGCTCTAGTGTATGTATGTTCTTCCTCATCGTTGCTGCAGTGTAGCTTCCATAGACTGTTAATAAAGTAAAAAAATGTTCACTGAAAATGCATGGAAAGTTCTTTTTTCCCCCTCAGTAAATGTTTTTGAATTTAAGCCTCTGCATCATATTTTCCAGTTGCTTCCTTAAAAGTTGATTATCAACTTTAAGCCCTAAAACTGTGTGTGTTCATTTTATTTTGATGCACCCTCTTGATGAAACTTTTCATGTAGTTTGTTACATTCCCTTTTTGAGGTTCTGCCTTTCTATCTTTTTGTAAATGTCAGCTCAAATCTGGTCAAAAGAATCAAAAATATTGGGATAATTAAGTTTGTCAGGACTGTTGGCATCCTGATAACTTTCCCCTTAAAAAAGTTATAATGTATATGCATCATATCTGGATATTTAGTGTATACCTCTCTATTAACGGTCCATGGTGTCTACACACTAACAGATTTTGTAGTCTATTGAAAAAAATAAGCCTTTTTCCAAATCGATCATACAAACTGTCTCAGGGCCAAGGAGCAACATTACACCTTAAATAATTGACATTCACAGAAGAGCTATTAGATATTTGTGGTGTAAGTTTCTTCTCTCTTTCAAACACCTAAACGTGTTGAAGGGGAGATGTCAAAGTAGCAGTCAGTCAGTCATTTTCTGTGTAGCAGGTAAAAGTAGCAGGTATTAGAAAAATGTTGCATGTGTTGAAAATGGGGAACTTTGCTCTGCTGATCTTGTCTGGGATTTAAGGAGCAGGAGAACAGATACTGGCTCAGATTACTTCATTTTAAATTCCAACATTAATATTTACAATTTACATGCAACAGACATCTGGAATCATATAAATGCAACATAATTGTTTAAAATAAGGATATAAATGCGAGAGCTGATTTTTTTTTTTTTTTTTTTTTTTTAACACTGCTCTTACTAAATCAGAATACGCCATTCATCACTGATGTTTTTTAAAGATTGTTAAAATGTAATTCAGGATAGCAATAGGCTGGTTCAGAGTGTGGTTAAATGTGTTGTTGAATGTTGGTGCAGCTTGCAGCGCGACGGTCCGCCGGTGTGATGCTGCTCGCTCGGTTTTAACCGCCGTGATGTCACACCTCTCTGTGCTTCTGGACTCGGCTGAAGAAGATGGCGGCCTCCTCAGGTTCGTGTGCTCTCAAACTAACGCCTACAGCAGCGTAAAACGCAGCTAAAGCTTGGGTTGGGCTGTTTTATCAAGTAGTGAACGCGAGGACTTAGTGACGTGCAGCGATTATAAATTGTTCCTACCTTTAATTTTCTGGTTAACGTTTCCTCATGGCAGAGCACTGATCTTTACGGGAGCCATCTATGTCGTGGAGCTAACCTAGCTAAAGCGAGGCCAGTGAATAGCTTTCCCTGTGAGTTAGCTCAAATAGCTCTAGGTGTCATAAATGAGCGTCGGTAGTATAAATACTGGGCAGTACTATCTACGTGAAAGATCTTCAGTTAGTGTAGTTTGCTAAATATGGTCAACAGCTTGTGTAAATTTCTATAAATGAGGATTGTAAACAACCGCATACGGTACTGGTTAGCCTAGCTTACTTGGCGACTAGAATATTCCAGCACCGCGCGGCAGTGAATGTCGAACTCGTGTCCGACTAGCGAGTCCTTTTATTCAACTAAGTTATGCAGTTTAAACATTAAAACGTTTTTTATGAGTCCTTGTTAGGGCTAAACTGCACTTATTTTAAAGTTGTCAGTATAACGTGTAAGCTTAGGTTGTCTGACAGCGCATACCGCAATAAACATAACGTTGTCGGAAATGTTTATGCAGAGGCTAGACCCGCTGCTGCTTTCATTAGCACTTCGCATGCTTGTGTTACAAATAAATTTTTAACAGGGTATTAATTCTTTAACTCCAGGCAAAGATTAAGGAGACACCGCCACGTCTTTACACGAGGCAGATGTTTGCCATTGTTGGGCGGGGGTGTGCAGAAACGCTCTGGGTTGCTGAAATATTACCGCTACTGCAGATGGCACGCTTTGTTTCAGGATATAGTCGGGACCCACATCTGCTTTAGCGCTTAACAGGAAGCGTGGTTTACAAAATTACACATAATGTATTTTAATTGCTGAGCATAATGTATTTTGATTGCTGAGCCAAATAATGTGTGTATATATATATATATATATATATATATATATATATACATATAAAAAACAAAGCTATACTGTAAACCTAAATATGTCAGTTAAAATTGACTGAATATGTTGTAACAACTTTAAGTAATTGCTCAAGTAGTTTTCGATTGAGAAGTTGCGTCTTAGTTTTACAGCTTTTCTGCAATATCCCCATCGTATGCGATTTTACTTATGCATGGGAGGTTGACTCATTTATTAGTAAAACTAAGAAGTAACTTGTAAATCGAAACGACTTGAGCAATTACTGAAAGTTGGTGCAACCTGTCAAGTCAGTTTTAACCGAAATATTTAAGCTTACAGTATAGCTCTGTTAATCTTGCTGTCAAGGTGGGGCTGTGATGCATTTTTGTCAAAGGATTCATTCATTTGAACTTTTAAATCAAAGCTAACAATCCCGAGGAAACCCAAACCTGTACAACGTTTGTGTTTATACATTGAAATGTAAAAAAAAAAAAAGCACATTTGGAGCTTGACAGGCTCCTATCTCAAATGTTTGCAATTGCATTATTTTCCTTGCAGTTCAAATGCTTTAAATACTATTCAAATTTAAAAGGTGTGGAGGAGAACAGCAGAGGCTAGGTTAAAAGTAACAGGAAAATATAAACACTAAATATGCACAAAAATGGCTATTATGAAAGGACTTTGTTGTATGTGTTCAGGCAGTATTCTGTGTTACCACTCAAACTTAATAACTCATTTCCCTGAGGGCTGTGACTAGGCTAAAAATGTGGAGAAAATACTGTGATTATCTTTAGGACCCTTTTTTGTCAAACTACTCTAGTAAGTGTAGCTTGACAATATGTGAAAGTTTAAATAATTTGACAACTATAATAAAAAGCTTTTATTTAAAAAAAAAAAAAGATTCAAATGTTTGTTTGGAAATGGGCCTTTTGGGGTTTTTTAGGTGTTCAGTGGATGAAATGGGATTATTAATGACAAATCAAGTCAAGGCATGAGGAATTGTTAAATTATAACCGGTATCTGAGGCTTTTCTCTACTCCAGTCTCTTGTTACTTGGTACTTGAAATGTGCTGAGACTAGTATATCTGAAATGAGCTAATAGACCATTAATACTGGTACCAGTGTTTTTCATGGTGACACAGAAAAGTTTTGAGCAATTAAAAAACAAAGAAAAACTGACTGTATACAACTCACTCCTGCATGGTGAGCAGATGTGAAGAATTGATTTTTTTTTTCCAAAAGTAATTTGTTGAAATATGACTGATGACTGAGGTGTTGGGATATGTAATAAGTGATTGACTGCAAAATTTTGATTTTTCTCATTGAATTTTTTCCCTCCTCACCCATACAGCCTTTTTAAAGATTTATTTTCACTTCCCTTTTTATGAATTTGTTGCCAGGATTTTAGCTATTAATAACATTAGTTTTACCCTTTAACTTCCCCCATTCTCCAGTTATACGCTTCAAGCAAGTCATCGCTTCCTGCCTGCCACACTGTTCTGACACCAGTTGTTGGACACTTGTGTAGGTTGGAACAAAAATGTTACCAAATTGTTATAACGCTGGCCATAAGTTGAATGAGTGAGTGTGACTGAATCATTTGTAAGAAAAATCAACAGTACAGGTTCATGTGCCTCAAATCTCATGACTGTTTCTAAATGGTTAAGAGTGCAGGTTTGTGTTGAGTTCCCAGCAGATTAAGTGAATGTCTTGTGAACAACATCAAATTTGACACGGTTCCACAGTTGGCAGCACAAATATTCTGTGATCTGTTGCAGCAGTATATCGTGTCATTTCTTGTACCAGTTCTGTCATTACATGTTTCACCTCTAAACCTCATACAGTTGCATCAAATTTATGACTATAAAAGTGAAAGTAATGCTTCTTCAGTGACAAAGCTGTTTAAAGAGTTTATTTTTCTGGATGATATAATTGAATAAATACAGTAAATTTATTGCCATATCTGCTTTATTTTTATCAGCTATATCAGATTTATTTACTTGTCTAATTAAGCAGCCAGTTATTTTGTCAGTCTTTTGGTGTATAAAATGGGGGAAAAAGTGGTGAATTTCCAAATAATTTTTTTTATTCAAAATTTTTAGAAATTCTTTACTATTTAAGTGTGAAGGCTTTGTGCATTTAAAATAACATTTTCTGTGGATTATTTGAAAGAAATGGTTCTATTTTCTGTTGATCAGCCAGTTCTGACCAGAGCACCATCAGCTCTTCTGCTTTTGACATGACTGCATACGCCTACGACCAAATCTTTGGGGGAAAGGGACCTTCCCTCTTCCAGAACATTAAAACCACCTGCTTAATATTGTCAGAGCATTATTTACCCATTCAGGTACTAGTGTGGGTCCTGTGGGGGTTTGCTGTTGTATGGACCCTTTTAATATGTTCTTTGAGCCTTCCTGGGATTTTCTTTTGTAGCAAGCTGCATTTCCCTGTCTGAGGGCAGATGTTTCTGTCTGGATGGTTTGATTTTCAAGAATCTTTGGATGGATGATAAATATATTTGTACAAGCCCCTTCAATGTCAGAACCGAAGATTTCCCTGCAGAGGACTGCATTTAATGAAATGATCAATACTATATGCCCCACCTGTCAGTGATTGATTAGTATGACTCTTTTAAAACAAAATAAAACATGTCATTTCCTCTTTTCCTGTGAAGATCCTTTACTCATAGGTCCCCAGACATAATGGTTTCATCAGATGTTCTCACAGAGGAGTACATTGTGCATTGGTTGGGGAGCATTTGCAAAAGCAAATATCAAGCTTTGGATGCACCAACCATGGCTGCTAGCTGGCTTCATTTGTTTTGTCATAGTTTGCAGAATGTCTTATAAGTCTGTGTGTATATTTTTGTTTGTTGTAGGAGTTAAAGTTCCTCGCAATTTTCGCTTGTTGGAAGAGCTTGAAGAGGGCCAGAAGGGCGAAGGTGATGGCACAGTCAGCTGGGGCCTTGAGGATGATGAAGACATGACCCTCACACGGTGGACAGGCATGATCATTGGACCAGCAAGAGTAAGCGGAGCAAATTCAGCATTAGGATTGTTATTCTGATAGAGACATGAAATGATGTCCATTTGCTTGTATTGTAAGTTTATTTTCATTTTGCTTTTTCCTCCTGACTTTCAGACCAATTACGAGAACAGGATATACAGTCTGAAAGTGGAATGTGGACCTAGATACCCAGAGACGGCACCGACTGTTAGATTTGTAACAAAAATTAGCATGAATGGGATAAATAATTCCAACGGGACGGTAAGTTTGATCACAAGGTTATGTATGAGTGTTTCAGGCCCTGTTTACATGACAACTCATCCGCGGAAAACATAAAAATCTGTCCTTCAACTTTAGCTTTATTGTCCCCTTAGGAACAAAAACCCATAAAAGACAAACACAAGCACCAATTACAATCCTTTGCATTTTGAAAATAAATAAATAAAAATAAAAATTCCCATTTATACAACAGGGGGATGAAAACTGTTTCAGGGGATAGTGCAGGGGAAAACACCTATGTACGCTTGTAGCATACAGAGGTGTGCTGATTATCTGGTACGCATAACCTCTGCGTCTTCTCTGACAGCATAAATGTCCCATAGAATCACAAACATGACACGGGGATCTGCCATAGATGTTGATCAGCCGGCATCGCTTGCCAAAAAAGGCTGATTATCCTGGTTTTTACTGTCAGACCCGCCGGGGTCTGAGTGCAAGTGCAGGATGATATGACGGATGTCATTGTTGTTGAAAGATTCCTGCTCCTGTTTATACTGTCAGGACTCGCCTTGTGTCGTCAGAAAATTTCACTCTTTAGGCCGTTGTCAGATATTTGCTTTTTTACCCCCCTCAAAATGTTGTTACTGTGAAAGTGAGGGACCAGAACACAACAAAACCCTTGCGTTTTACTGCCTCAGCGTTGTAGTGTAAACATGGCCTTCGTGTGGAGATTTAGCATTCCTTGGATGTGAACAGTATAACTGGGACTAATGCAGTGTTTTTTGTGTCGCCCCCCCACCCCCCCCTTCTGTCTCCACAGGTGGATTCACGTAGCATACCAATATTAGCAAAATGGCAGAATTCTTATAGCATTAAAATTGTTCTTCAAGAGTTAAGGCGTCTAATGATGTCCAAAGAAAATATGAAGCTTCCACAACCACCAGAAGGACAAACCTACAGCACTTAATCGTAATGGATTGTTTCGACCCTCTGTCTTAAACCTTACTCTCTTAGAAATATTGTGTAAAATCATCAAGAGGCTCACTTCGCACATCAACAATATTGTCTACAGGAGCAAGATTGGACTTTCTTATTACATAGCTCATTGAAATGAAAAATGTCCCTGCAGTTAAACACTGAATAGATAGGTATGACTACAAGACCACAGTTATCTGCCTTTAATAAAGTTAGTTTGACAATGACTTTTATGTTCAACCTGTTCCAGCTTGAGTAGGCTTGAAGAGGGAAGCATGATACCACACAGGTTGTACCAGAGTTCCAATAGTTTTATGTTCGCATAACTGATCACTGAAGTAAACAGCAAAGAAGGGTGTCTGAAGGCATGTTCTGTAACTAATACCTAGTCAAAGAGAAGCCACATTTTTGAGTTGTTAGTAAAGTTTAGCAGGTTCATTGAAATATCATGCAGATTACTGAGTATTGAACTGTGGCTGTAGTCTAAAAGTAGTGTCACAAGGTAAGAGATTTTTTTTTTTATAAATATATATATAAATATATATCTGTATTTGACACGATACCAATATGTTTCTGTTCTGCAGCTCTTTGACATGTAACAGACGTTGAAGCCTGTTCTGTTCTGAAACCCTTGCATATAACTTCTAGTGAAAATGGCAGGTGTATGAACTTGTGATTTTCTGAAATTAAAATCACTGTCTGCGAGAAGAAGAAAAAAAAAAAAAGCAAAAAAAATCTGTTGACATTTGTTTGACTCCTGCTCTTACTGTTACCATTATTATTCCACAAGAGGGCCTTAGCTGACAACTTGCCCCATTGCCTTGTTTTTGGACACGCTACACATGGATTATATTGTTGGGCTATATAACAGAAACCAGGTTAATGAGAGAAGCCTCACACTTCAGATACTTTATATACTCTAAATTCTAGTCACGATAGACCAAGTTTTTGTTTAGAAGCATATTTACTAAATGAACAAGCTTGTTTGCGTATCCTCTTTAAACTTTGCCCCGTAGTTGGTAGCTGACATCCTGTAGGGAGTAAGAAGCAAGGGTACTCTTCCCTTTTGAGAATGTGATAACATTTTTTAAAGCTTTTCAGCTGTTTTGAATATTCATAAAGTTTAATGAACTAATTTGGTATTTAAAGGGAGTTCACAGCAGATGGGATCAATCTGCATTTTGTTCATTTAGTTTTAGGTTAATGTTTGTGCAGCACCTTTTGAATCTCAATTTATAGCATTTAAAAAAAACATTAAACCCACATTTTATTCCATTGGTGGCCTGTGGGAGTATGTGTAGTATGTAATGGGTTAGGAGGAACATTTCCGGTGATTAATTTTCCCGTAATCCACTAACACCAAGCTTGGCTTACTTTGGGAGGATTAATATTTGATGGTCCATTCACAAAAGTGATCTGTCAGTCATTTTCTTAGCCTTACCCCTAAGTAGACATTTTGACATGAGTGCAACATTATGAACACTTGAAAAATATACAAATGGTAACTTTTTGTTAGCAAGTACAGATCTCGCTAAATCAGAATAAGAGATGGTGAGATTGTAGTTGACTTCTGAAAGTGATGAGCTTTCTCATCCAACTTGTGTGACCTCCTGGCTGTGTATCCCCCTCAATGCGGTCTGACTCAGTGCGGCTTGTCTTGGCTCAGGGCGGGGTGAACTCGAGTCTGCACGCCACTGACAGACTGGCAAGTTCTCTGCGTCGATGATTCAAAAGTGCCCTCTGAAAAAGAGTTGCTTTCTCACTCAGGTCATATATAATCTCAAGTCAGCTGACTTGTACTAATGCAGACCTCAAAGGCATTTTCCAGTTTTTCACTTTCAGTGAAATGGGTGATGCAGTAAAAAAAAAAGCATCTTTTATCAAAGAGGAGGAAATCTACTTGTTTTAGATAACTGATTTTTCTATTTTAATGTAATTAAATGTAAGGAAACATGCAAGTAACCTCTGAGTAATTTGTGTGACTGTCACTTTACCCATATTGTCCATCTACTCAGGGCCTTGTCCCCTAGAGGGCGCTCTGCCCTCACATATGTCCCCAGCTGGGCCCTGAAAAGTGGCTTCTGATTAGAGGACATGACATGTCAGAAAAAGCATTGCTGTTATAACGCTTGCAGGCTCCATTTGTACAAGCTGTCATTATTCTTTAGAAACATGAGTTTTTCAGTTCGCTGTAGGAAGCTAGAGCCTCTTTGTCTTTGGGTTACTGAGCAGATGCTCTTGGCTGGTGGCCTCGCATATCCTTAAGGGGTTGTTGAGGTTATAGACATTGATAGAGAACCAGCCTTTGTTCTATAAAGCCATGCTATTCCTGAATACAGGAAACATTTCCTCATGTAATTTGTGTGTGGGCATCTGGGTGTGAGATGAGTCAGTGTTTCTCTGCGGAGGATGACCTTTCCTCTGCATTCAGTGCAAGAGAAGATTTGACTTTCTGGATGTGACAGTTAGTGTATAGGCACAGATATACTCCTTATTTTTTTTTTTTTTTTCCCCCACTCCCCCTTGGAAGTCATGAATACAAAATCAGAAGTGGTTTGTGTTGCAGCAGGTTCACTCAGCAACTCGGCCATCCCCATCTATAAGAGACAAAGCTCCAGGCTGCATAGATTTACTCCTTTATTCAGAACATGTATTTGTAGAATGAACCTTTCCGTGTCATCACTGTACTTCTATTAAAAATCTCATTTGAATGGAAGTAGGAAATCCTCACTCGACTACTTAACCTCCAGCCCCATTAGACTAATCTGAATTTTAAACTAAGCCACCTGCACAAAAGCACCAGCTGAAGCTGCAGTGGAAGCTCACCGAACTTATTACTCTTGTTCCGTTCTGTTATTTTGTCATAAGGTGCCACCTCTTAAAAAAAAAAAAAGTACTTGTATTCCTTTGAGTTGAAAGGGACTGAAGGCAGAGGGCCAAGGAGAGCTGTTCAGTGATCTAAGATGGGAAGGAATTTGCTGGGGGGGTGCATCTTGTCTGCAGGCAGACTGCTGGAACCAGGCCTCTGCTCCCAGAGCTCTCACCTTCAGCCCCAGCAGGCCAAAAGGTCGCGTCTTGTGCCTCTTGATACTGTAAAAAGCCTTGTCTTCTTTATGACCACCGAAGGGAGACTTTGTCTGTCTCCTCGAGAAACCCCATTTGTTCTCATTCACCAAGTCCTTGTCATGACTTACATTTTGGCAACAGCAGAGAAGAGCACTCGAGAAATTTGGTTTCAGATTTAAAACCAAAGTTGTTTTTCTTTAATTTCTTTGCCAAAAAGACTTGCAAGGGTGGAAGATGACAGACCAAATTATCACCATATTGTTACTCAATGACTAAGACCAATATCTTGAAAAAAACATCCAAAATATGAATTATATCTACATATATCTAATATAAAATTTATTTTACCGTTTTTATTTTATACAGTTAATTTGAAATTTTTTTTTTTTTTTTTTAAATGCTAGGTGTGTAAGGCTGCTGTCTAACATTATTGAGAAGGTCTAAAGAAGGTCCAGGGTTTCAATTAAGCTAACTTAGTTGTAGCTGTATCCTTGAGAAGTAACAGCCTGAGTTGCTGGGAATAATGTTTACTAACAGGTGTTCTCCCACAACTTGTACAGGGAGACGTCGTAGTTTGGGGTCAGGAGCTCTGGTTTTACGTTTCGTTGTTTTAACACCCTGATTCAAGCTGAGGCACTGTGCAGGACCTGATAAGCAGTTGGATCAATTTAATTTAAATAAAGTGTGTTAGACCGGGACAACATCTAAAACCTGCAGGACTGCAGCTCTGGAGGCCCGGAGTTGCAAGTTCCAATCTTCACTCTTTCTTTTTGCTCAGTTTGGGCTTCCACTCACTACTGAGAGGTGCCTGTCAGTAACACTCCATTGTGAGAAACGGCTACCTGCTACCTCCATCATTACAGTGCAGGTAGTGCACAGTGGAGCTTTTTGATTGAAAGTAGCTGCCTGCTGTGGCTGAAACAAAAAGTGGGCTGTTTAACTGAAACATTGAGCTTTAAGAGGTTTTTAGAGCTGAAGAGTTCTACAGAGTTCACTGTGAGTAACCATTTTCTCAGTATGTGCTCCTATTTGATCTAGTGCTTATATGAAGAGATGGATAAATGCAGTTTGGGTGTGTGTGTGTGTGTGTGTGTGTGCCCGCCCCCACCACCACTGCTACTCCAGGTTTCTTGAAGAACATTTCAAAGCCCTTCTTATGGTCTTGGTTGCCTTTTGTTCTGTTCTCTGTTGGGATAATCCCACACTGCTTCAGTAATGTTGAGGTCTGGGCTACAGGGAAGATTCATCACTTCATAAGACATAATGACAGTGATTCAGCCTAGTTCTTGTATCACTTGGCATACTTCAGTTTTCTTTCCTCGTTTTTCTTTTTTTTAAGAATGGTCTCAACAAGAGACCATTACGGATAAGTCTTCAGTTAAAAACCTGATGCATCTCTCAGGTCCTGTGCCAAGTCTTCGTTGGGTTTCTCTGTTTCTTATGACGTCACTCTCACTTACATCTGCTGCAGATTAGTTTTTTTGCTTGCCACTCTATGAAATGTATTATTGTTCAATAGTGGCCTTTATCAGAAAGTAGCATGACAGGAATGTGGGCAGAAAGAGAGGGAAGACCTGCAGGGAAGGGCTACATGCTGGGACTCAAACCTGAGCTGGCTGTGGTGTGGTCCTGCAGTTGCTCTACATGGGATTCCTGCTCAAACAGTTAAGCTAACAGGCCCCTGCCTGTTTCTTCTTCTTTTGACCTCCATTTGTTCGTTTTGCTGATAACACACTGAGATATGCTGAATCACCTTGTAAGTGCAAAAACACTGTTTTATGCCTGATATGGTTCATATTGGCTGTGATCTTAATGGGGGAAAAGGTGTCTTTGTGAGAGGCCGCTAAAGCAAAGTGCCTAAAAAGACATTATTTAAGTTGTTTTTGTCTGATTTCTCTGTTGCATATAGACACAACTCTGGTTCATCCTTTGAGTTAGATGCCATACTTTTTTTTATGCATGAATGATTCATGAGTCTGTGTTTAGCAGCTTAACAAAAACACATTCCTCTGAAAATGGCCACACAAGGGTTGGACTGAAAATGAGTGGAAAAGCAGCCAATGGCCAAAGCAAAACTTTGAAAGATCTTCAGGAAGCCCAAAGGACTATTGCTCAAAACCACTTCAGATTGCATGAAAGTCAAAATACAAGAAACTTGGGGGCCGAGCCAAGAATTGCACAGTACAAGTACATTTGTGTATATTTAAACAAAAAATGACCCTGCACGAGGAGAATAAAATACTGAAACAAAACAAAACACCCCTCAGTATTAATTACTTTGCTTCCTTTTAGCTAATTAGATGTACAAACAGTATTTTTCAGCTTAGAAAATGGTGTGTGTTGAGCATTAAAGTGCTGTTCTTGCTCAGAATTTCATGAATGGCCCCACTTTTGCTGTGAGAAAGGATGCAGATTTGAACCGCATGTCTGTTGCAATGCTTTCTGGTATATTGACATGCACTTCACACAGCCATCCACATTCTGATGCAGCGCTGCCTCAAGAGCTTCAGGTCATTTTTATGCTTGCTGAAGTTGAGAGACTGTACGACTCTTGCAGTGACAGTCTTGGAGCTATAGCAAAGCTTTCATTTGAATCTAATACCAGAGTATGATATATGGATGTATGCGCTCTGGAACATGAATTTAGGAGCACAACCTCGTATCGGGTTAGAGTGACACAGAACAGGGCTTCTTACAAAATGTTGCAAAAAGCAGGAAGAAAAAAAAAAAAAAAAGGCTGAATCGTCTGTGTACTTACTGCATTCCAGGTTATTTATACAGAGAGGAAAAAACTGTGTAGACTTCATGTCTCTACTTGGTGAGAACTATTAAATTACTGGTGGATGTTTTTAATTACTTCACATAAATGTTGGAACACAACACTTCTCCAGTGTTTGGAGGAGGAGGGGGGTCTATAATGTCTCACATGTTTAGGGAAGCACTGGCTTGCACTTAATCACGGTGGTCCCTGTGTGATTCTGACGTTGGAAATGTGGCTCTGTGAGAGAAAAGTGAGCATTCCTTCTGCTGGCGCAAGGGAGAGGAAATGGGTAATAAAACCAGGGGGGAAAAAAATCCTCGGCGGCGTGCTGGAGCCAGTGATTCTGGGATCCACTTAATTGCTCTTAAATGAAAAAGATTTTTGGCTTCCCATTGGCTGTGTTTAAAGAAAAGTCAAGTCAAATCCCACATGTATACCAGCCAAGCGGTGACTTCTATCCAGCACTATGAGCACTAATCCCTCTCTTTCAGTGGTGCCATCGGTAATATTATTATTAATATTGAGAAAGCTGCTGCTCACGGTCGGCAGACGCCAGAGGAGGCAGAAATTCAGCTCCTTTGCTCATTTACTGAGGCCAGTGAAGTCACTGGGGAAAGAGAATATCAATACTAGTTTGTTGAATGTTTTATCTCAGCGTGTTTCTCTGACAAATATTAAAACAAATAGCTGAATTTGCTTTGGGATTATTAATGACTGCTTTATTTTTTTCTTAGCTATGTGGGAAAACTTTATATCCTATTAAAGAAGGAGCAGGCAATTTCCTTACAGCTATAGATAGGCAGCAGTGTTGCAGGAAGCGTTCATGTTAGCAGAAAAATGTGTTTTCAGTCTCAGTGATAAATTACTAATTTGCTAGCAGAATGTCTCCTGCACCTGAGGTATCTCAATTGCCCCTCATCCAGATTGCTTTGTGCAACCTCTTGTTGAATAAATTTCATCATGTATTTCCTGTGCTCACCATCACTGGCCATTTTTGTTTCCAAACATGACGGTCGGGTGTGAAGACGCCACTCACAGAGCCATTAAGGCCTGAAGTGCCATGCTAAGCTGTCATGTCGTGTCAGCTGCTCCTTTTGTACTCATTAATTGTTGAGAGGAGTGTGTCACATCCTGTCAGGCTGACTGCTGGTGTCCCTCTGGTCACCCCTCAATGCCCGGTGCCCGTCGATGCTATTGTGGCAGCGTCGGCCGCAGAGGAGAGGAGATGTGGCCCTGCAGGATGTGGGACAATTCTGGGAAGGAAGAGGAGGGAATCCCGGAGCTGTGTGCAGAAGCCCGGTCAGCCGAGTGTCTCTGAGAGCACTCCCCTGTGACACCCTCCAACCCCCTCTTCCCCAGAGGATAGAGTCTGTCATCCTCTACAGATAGCTTTTTTGTTTAGCTAGGCTACTTTACTGGGTTTGTTTATAACTCATCTCAGAGGTGATCCACATTTCACTGGCTTCACTTTCTGAGTTTAATCCACCTGCTTAACAAAAATATTATGAATGTTTGATAAAACACTATTGTTGAGACTGACATGGTTAAGATGACAAGAAATTAAAAACATAGCTCTAAGAACAGGTTTAGCTTCATTAATTATTGCATCAATCGGGATAAATCACAGATCAATAATAGTTCTGGTGGGTTTGGATACTTAATTTTTTTTAATATTGGACTGCCTAACCCATAAGATGTTTAACATGCACATCTTCCTGATGTCATGTTGAAGTATATTTGTGTTTTTTTTCATTATGTATTGGTTAGTTTGTGCTTTTGACCTAACTGTGATTCAGTGTCTTGCAGTCATTCATAATTGCAGCCATCTCTGTGCCCCTCTGTCTAAGATACTGTAACTCACGTCAGTTGTGTTGATGTGCTTCTCAAAGAAAACACACAAGTTACTGAGCCAGATGTGTATTACAATGCACAGACCTTTGTTCTCTACAGCGCAATTTGATGGAAATGTAAATTAGGATTAGTTTTTCATGAC
This sequence comes from Atherinomorus stipes, assembly GCA_023101725.1. Lineage (NCBI taxonomy): Eukaryota > Metazoa > Chordata > Actinopteri > Atheriniformes > Atherinidae > Atherinomorus > Atherinomorus stipes. The sequence goes on along the minus strand of JALJCO010013034.1, from coordinate 242,540 downwards.
CCTCCTGGCTGAAGTGGTTAACTAAAAGTAAAAATCGTATTGCTTTTGACATTTTTGTATCAAGATAACACAAAAAAAAAAACCTTAAATGAAAAAAACAGACGCTAAAAAGACCTCAACTGACAAATGATGTACTCAATAGAGAATTTAATGTAAAAAAGTTATATATTGTCAAGAAGAGTCCATTTGACAAAAACTCTTTCAATTCACATGAATTAATTCTTATTTTTGGTTTTCATTTTTGTTGTTTATGCCACACATTTTCTGCTTCCTTATCAAGGCAGAAATGAAGAATTTTACTTCACATTCATTGTTTCTAATAACGAATAACAAAAATAGAACCTGCATTCACATTCGATTGCATTGATAGATTATGGCATGAACATAAAAAAAAACACTTGGGATTACCACAGTATATGCCAGATACATATACATATACAAATACATACAAAAACTTTCCTTCTTTTGTGTCCATATCTACATTAAGGGGTGTATGTTGTGCTTTGTAAATGTATGTACGTGTATATGTATCTACGTGCATATATATATTTATATCTATTTTTTGGTTATTCTATTTTATCTTTATGCCAGACAGTCATACAAAGCCATTTCACTGCATGTCATACATGACAAATAAAATTTGAATAGACAATCCTATTTGTACGTTTTTTTAATTGATACATTAATAGAATTGGATGCATGAGAAGACACAATGGCTCGGCTGACGACAACATAAAAAAAATGCTTTTAATGGGAATATTGACAGCTTGATATTTGCCATGACTTTTTCATGACGTTTTCATGTCACCGTCTAGTAAATGGAACTAAGCACAAAATACATGCATTAAAAATATTCAGCAGATACAGACAGGAATACAAAGCCAGGCTTCACAACAGCTTTTTCAGGGGATGTTCAAGTGGCCGCATGTTACACTGCATATGGTACACAACATTTGCTCTTGACTTCTTGTGGAGATTAATCAGCCAGTTGCTTAGTAATAAGTCTGGAAGACCAGTGAGTACACCAATGTGTGCTACCCAGATGCTCCTTAAATGGGAGCATTTGGATAATTTATTTGAAGGTGTTTCTGCATAAGGGCCTACTTTCCTCTGCACATGGATAACTGAGCACTCATAGAAGTTCTTATTATAGTGCTTGTTTGAAAGACGCTCTCCATAGATGGGTAATAGATCAATATCTTGTGATGCGATATGCACCTTCACAATAAATTAAGGGATACATGAACACCGATATGTTTATCTCTTGACCAGCCATGTGATATTTATGTCTTGGGAAATGTAAAATTTTTGGAATAAAGACAAATCAAATGATTGCTTTGTCTTAAATTAAAACATCTCTGTAAGTGCTGTATGTATGTATGTACTCGTTAAGTATATTATTTTCAATAATAATAATAATAATAATAATAACTAACAAAAACGTATCCGCACTCACAGTTATATCATAATGTTACGAATGTATGAATATTATATGAAGGTATGAATATTTTTTATCATAACTCAGATGCAACACCATAAATGATAATAAATAGGTATCACTAGATAAAATGTTAGAATTCACCTGCTATTAGTATAAGGCCAAGCGTTAAACCTCAGAGGGGAGAAAATGTAATTCATACGAAAGATTTGATGTCACCTCAGAGTGACCCAGTGTGTTGATGTTAAAGCAAAGTAATTCTACAGTGCTCTCATGTTTCCACAAACTGTTTCACCACATATACCACTGCTGTAGGATACTAGCAGCGACTGTCTCTGTTTGACTGAAAACAGGCTGTGTGAAAGGCTGTGATATGCTATTACAGACCACTGCGCAAGAATCACTGCTGAAGCAGTGATACACTACATGGCACGGATGGAGATTTAATGAAGAAGAATCTGCGGCGTCGAGATGCGGTTGCAGTTTGCTCCTGCTGAGTGGCTGAAATGCAGTCACACAATAAAAGAAAATGCAAGACCAACCTCTTAAGGTTCTGCCTCAGGCCACTTGAAAACGTGTCTCTCAACCACAAAAGATGATGCACTGGGTTGCAATACAGACAAGCGGGGGAGCAAAAAAGATGTCCAAATATTTCCATGGCTCCTGTGGCCTTCTGCTTGCATAGTCCTGGCATGAGCTCATTGGTGTGTGGCTAGTTTGTGCTCCCTCAGCACCGCTCTTTCCCAGTCTCTAAGTATCAATGTCAGTGCTAACAAGGCATTGACAAAGTCCTCTGGGCTCCCTTTTTCTAAACTGTGGCTCCATTGGTATTGAGGGTAAAGCGTTGCATAAAGGCCGATTAAATTGTTGTGTTACCTAATGCTAAAAATGTGCAGGTCAAGCTCTCAGGTTTGACTTAATCTATGGAACACTTTACGAACTACAGTGGTCATCCTCAGCCTGCAGCCTGGATGATGGCTGTATTTATCATCACTTCTAGTAAAGTATGCATTCTTTGTGGTCTGCAACATCTTTTAAAGTGATCCTACTGTGTGAAACTGTTAAGTGGTTATTTTCATAAACTCTTATTCATATGGAAAAAGTTGTCAGAAAATGTTTAGAGGACCCTCTTTTTGGAAGAGCGCTCCTTTCGGCTGAACCTCAAAAGTGGCTCTGGTGGTATTTAACCAATGAATAAATGGACGTGAAATGTATTCTCGATAATGCAAACACTGAGAACAGAGGAGCCAGAAATAACTCTCCCAGGCAAGATGTGGAAGAGATTAAGGCTGAACCAACGAAATAAGTGAGTGGAGGCGGAAGGTTGGAAAATGAGACGGGGGTAGGAGGGAAAGGAGGCAAGAGGAGGTGAAGAGATTGTGTCTGCAAGGCTAAGTGTATGTGTGTGTCGGGGGGTGGGGTGGGGAGGTGAGTCAAGAAGCGAGAACTTAGTAGAGAGGGGGGTGGCCCTGTGAAAAGGAACTCATAAAAGTCACATTTGTTGGTGATGCATGAGGAAGTGAAGCCAGCTTTGGCACATGTGTCTGTGGTGCTAAATTAACTGTTAACACAAATAATCAAAGTGCAGGGCCCATTGAGCACTGGCGCCAGTGAAATGAGGGGGAGAGGCTGGCTCACTTCTCTCTGAGAAGTTGCAGCAGACTAGCGACAAGCTAGCAGGTGGAGGTCTACCAGGGGCTTTCACAGGATGGAAGTGCTTACAAAACAGGCCGACCAGCCCGCTGACAGAGGAAAGCACCACCGTACTCCTGCTTTCCAGCTATTGTGTGGAAGTGTGCTTCTCTTTTTAGATGTTTCTTTGTAAAGCCTGACATCTCAGAGTACCAGAGGACATGGCACCAGCAATTGCCTCCATGACTGTCTGATGGTAATTAAAATGCCACTATTGTGACCTTGAGAACCCCCCCCCTTAATCCTAGGACATCTTTGCTACACAGAGGAGGTCCAAACAACTGACTGAAAAGCAGGAAACACTAGTGTGCTGTAGCATATGATGACCACCTAGTGCCTCTTTCACTGATGAGCTCCTGTTAGAAAACTTAAAAGTAGTTTATATTAAACTTATCCCATAAAAACTGGGTTATACTGTAAGTTGCAGTGATTCGCCAGTACTCATCAACCAAAGGTCCTATTGACAAATACAGAAAACACATCAGTTGATTAACACACATTTTACTATTTTATAAAACATTTTGTTATTTTAAATTTTTTGGCAGCAGCACATTTCAAAAAGTTGGGTCAGCGCCATGTTTACCTCTCTTCTTCCTTTTAACAACAGTCAACAAACATCTGGGAACTGAGATGAAAAGTTTCTGGACCTTTGGGAGGGAAATGGTGTCCAATTCCTGTCCAAATAGGGTTTCAACTGCTCCTGTGGCAGGTCAGTGCAGCACAGAGACTCTTCTACTATGAAGCCTTGGTGCTGTATTAGATGCAGAATAATGCAGCTTAGTATTGTCTTATTGAAATGTGCAAGGCTTTTCTTGACAAGGACATAGTATACTAGCACAAATTCCTGTAAAATCTTTGTTTTATAAATATACCTTACACATACATAATACTGTAGTTGCACCGACAATTACATGCTATCTAGTTCCATTGCAAATATAGCATAATACTGTTTGGGAACTTTGCAAATGATGTCATTATCATCAGTGTTTTTATTTGTACATTCAACTTTTTGGAAGTGAGGTTGTAAAATACTATGTTGCTGTGTATCTGGTTGTCTTGCAGGATTAATGAAAAACAACTGGGTACATCATATAATTGCCATTTGTTCACATTTTTGCACCTTAATGAACTTATAAAGAAGTACTTCTGCATTTGGCTGTCATACTTGCTCATAAAGGATAATAATTGGTATATATATATATATATATATATATATATTTGTATACATATAGTATATATATATATATATATGTGTGTTTGCACATTTATACATACACGTGTACATGTGAGTGTGTATTATCTCTAAATAGATCAAGATGTAGTTCTACCCACAGAGCAAAGTTATTAAGTCACACATGGCATCTTTGATGTCTTTATGCAAGATTAAAGAAATAATCTGCATTTGAATTTATGATCAAAGAGTAATCTTTTTCTTTATGAGACTGTTTCAGCTCAACTTCTCTTCTTGCCAAAAAGAGTCATTAGGGGAAAATAAATACAACACTTTGGAAAAAGTAATACCCTGTAGCTTTGTGACATCAGCACAAAAGAAGCATGGCCCCTGATGCTCCCCACTTCCCATGCAGCCCACAACTGGGCCGTAGACTGAGGTTGCCTGGCGCCACAGTCATCATGTGTGTCAGTCATCTGCAAAACTCACTGTTTTCCTTAGAGGATGAGCTAAGCTCCTCCTTTAGCCCTAACGATTTATTTTAGACTCCAGCGTCCAGAGACCCCCTTTCTTGAAATCCCAGTTTATCTTGGCCATGTTGTTTCAATATGAACCAATCAGCTTAGCCTCCAGTGGAATGTCCCCTGAGACTTGCCTTGGTTTCCCAATAGGCCCATTCATTTTGAGGACACAAGTTTAACATCTGGTTTATATTAACGCTCCCTTGAATGGCTCTCATCTTGGGCTCAGTCACACAGCAGGGACAGGCGGGTAATCAGTCCCTCACACTGTCACATGAAGAGGAGATTGGCTACCTTATGAGAAAAGCTGATAACAAGATAAAACAGAGCAAATTGTTATTCTTTAGCCAAAGAAGAGCAATATTAACTGAATGTTCCAGATGTTTTTTAACAGAGAACCATCTGGGAAGTCCTCTGCCGAAAATGTTTGGACACATTTTGGACAGCAGACACATTCAAAAAATATTTGGCAGGTTATTGGATGAAGCACTTATCATCATCCATCACAAGCAAACTCTATCACACCACCAAAGTCCTAACACTGGAACCAGTTAGTAAAAACAATCAACTAAAGCATATACAGTGGGTACGTAAAGTATACAGTCCACTTAAAACTTTTCCCACTTTGTTTCATTGCAGCCATTTAATAAAATCAAAAAGTTGATTTTATTTCCCATTATTGTACACTCAGCACTCCATCTCAACAGAAAAAAAAACGAAATGTAGAAATTTTTGCAAATTTATTAAAAAAGAAAAACTGAAATATCACATGGTCATAAGTATTCACACCCTTTGCTCAGTAATAAGTAGAAGCACACTTTTGAGCTAGTACAGCCATGAGTCTTCTAGGGAATGAATCAACAAGTGTTTTACACCTGGATTTGGGATCTTCTGCCATTCTTCCTAACAGATCCTCTTCAGTTCTGTCAGGTTGGACGGTGAATGTTGGTGGACAGCCATTTTCAGGTCTCTCCAGAGATGCTCAGTTTGGTTTAAGTCAGGACCAGTCAAGAATGGTCCCAGAGTTCTTCCAAAGCCACTAATTGGGTATTTTAGCTGCGTGCCTAGATCATTGTCTTGTTGAAAGGTGAACCTTCGGCCCAGTCGGAGGTCCTGAGCAATCTGGAAGAAGTTTTCGTCCACGACATCTCTGTACTTGGCTGCATTCATCTCTCTTTCAATTGCAACCAGTTGTCCTGTCCCTGCAGCTGAAAAACACCCCCATAGCATGATGCTGCCACCACCATGTTTCACTGTTGGGAACGTATTGGGCAGGTGATGAGCAGTGCCTGGTTTTCTCCACACATACCACTTTGAACTTTTTGGAATTAATTCTATCTTGGTCTCATCAGACCAGAGAATATTATTTATCATACTTTGGGAGTTCTTCATGTGTTTTTTGGCAAACTCTATGTGGGCTTTCATATGTCTTGCACTGAGGAGAGGCTTCCGTCAGGCCACTCTGCCATAAAGCCCCGACTGGTGGAGGGCTGCAGTGATAGGTGACTTTGTGGAACTTTGTCCCATCTCCCTACAACATCTCTGGAGCTCAGCCACAGTGATCTTTAAGTTCTTCTTTATGTGGCAAGGTATGCAACAAGAGCCCGGGCAGGATTCGACCCCACAGACTCGCAAGTGAGAGTCACGCGTGCTTATCAGTCAGCCAAAGGATTATTCCTGTGGCCAAGTAGCCAGGGCGCGTGATCAATCGGAGGTATAGTGACAGGACCCCACACTGTCTCATTTACCTCTCTCACCAAGGCTCTTCTCCCATGCTCAGTTTGGCTGGACGGCCGGGTCTAGGAAGAGTTCTGGTCATCCCAAACTTCTTCCATTTAAGGACTATGGAGGCCATCATACTCTTAGGAACCTTTAGTGCTGCAAAAATTCTTTTGTAACCTTCTGTGTTTTGCCACAATTCTGTCTCTGAGCTCCTTGGACAGTTCCTTCGATCTCATGACTCTCATTTGCTCTGACATGCACTGTGAGCTTTAAAGTCTTATACACACTCAAAAATACAGTAGAGGTACCAATTTGTCCTTAAAAGGGTGCAAAGCTTGTCGCTGGGGGTGTTCCTTTTTGAAAGACATTTCAGTACCCTTCGGTCCTGGTCCATTTTTGTACCTTATCAAGCTGTATGAGTTAATAAAGTACAATTAAACCAACTAAAAATGATGAATAAAAGTCAATAAAATAGAGATTATGACAACAATCAAAGATGCTGATAATAAATTAATAATTATTATATAAATATTAGGCCAAACACATATATAATTATACACATAACTATTACTATGATTACTATGATTATTTTGAAAATCATAATATAATAACTATAATTATACTACTGTTTAGAGGGCCTGCTATTGTACAAGCTATGCACATTTTCAATGCTGCAGGTACCCTTAGGGTTGAAATAGTACAAATTGGTACCTAATATGACTCTGGACCCTTTTTCATAGTATATAGGTACACTTCTGGCCTCATAAAGACCAATATTGTACTTTTGAGAGAACATTTGTAAAAAATGTACCTACAGATATGTTCCTGTCTCGTCGCTCTATTTTTGAGTGTATAGACAGGTGTGTGCCTTTACTAATCAAGTCCAAACAGTTTAATTAAACACAGCTGGACTCCAATGTAGGAGTAGAACTATCTCAAGGAGGATCAGAAGGAATGGACACCCTGTGATTTAAATATGAGTGTCACTGCAAAGGGTCTGAATATGTTTTGACAATGTAATATTTTAGTTTTTCTTTTTTATGAATTTGCAAAAATTTCTACATTTCTGTTTTTTTTCTGTTGAGATGGGGTGTTGAGTGTACATTAATGAGAAATAAAATTAACTTTTTTGATTTTGTTAAATGGCTGCAATAAAACAAAGTGTGAAAACTGGAAAGGGGTCTGAATACTTTCCATACCACCGTACATACTTTTTAATCGAGAAAAGCTTCCCTTGTGTGAGCATTTGGTGCTGAGAAATATCTTCAAACTTCTGATCACTGTTAAAAGAGTTGCTGTTTTTTGTCTGCCCTGTAATACATGGTTATAATCATATGGTTAGGTTTTCTGCTTCTGAATTTTTACCCTAACCTTATGATTTATTTTCTATTAAATAAAACTAGCAAAAAGTAGTGAGTAAGGAATTTCCATAGGATGGACTTCTGGTTGTCTTGTGAGCACAATTAGGCAGCACTGTGTCTTTGCTTAGGGTGGCCAACTAGGAGAATAATGATAATCAAGAGTGGAATAAATTTTACACATCAGCTAATCACTGCTTTTTCACCTGGACTTGTGCACAAACTAGCAATACATGCTTGTTAGTAATAGAACTGTTGAAATACTCATTGTATCCTGTTACATTCAGTTGAGCCAGGGTAGCCGACGAACGGCTTTTGAGCTTGATGGACATACACTGCCTGGCCAAAAAAAAAGTCGCCACCTGGATTTAACTAAGCAAATAGGTACGAGCCTCCTATTGGATAATTACTGCATGGGCGATTATCTTTCAGCTGGCAACAAGTTATTTAACCCCAACTGGTGCAATGAGTTGCTTCTCATTTCCTAACCAACCATGTCGAAACACACATCCCGTGGTCGTGGAAAAGATGTTAGTCTGTTTGAGAAGGGTCAAATCATTGGCATGCATCAAGCAGAGAAAACATCTAAAGAGATTGCAGAAACTACTAAAATTGGGTTAAGAACTGTCCAACGCATTATTAAAAACTGGAAGGATAGTGGGGACCCATCATCTTCAAGGAAGAAATGTGGCTGGAAAAAAATCCTAAATGATCGTGATCAGCGATCACTTAAACATGTGGTGAGATCAAATCGAAGAAAAACAACAGTAGAACTCAGGGCTATGTTTAATACTGAAAGTAAGAGCATTTCCACACGCACAATGCGAAGGGAACTCAAGGGATTGGTGACGACTTTTTTTTTTTGGCCAGGCAGTGTATAATCATTCAATCAACAAGCACTGGCCGTTCAAAACAATTGGATCTTGTTTTTTCAGTCTTGTCTGTTCCACAGGTGACTACATTTTTTATTTTTGTGTCAGAGCATTTAATTAGTTGTCTGCAATTGGGGTGTGAAGGAGATTTCAAGCAGTATAGTAAAAAATGCTCCTGGAAAACATCATCCACCCTGTCTTTAGAAATGCAATAGCTCAAAATGACTGATTCTTGTGCAATGGTTTATGGTAGTCTCCTCCTAGTTCAAAGACATGATGTTGGTTGAATTCCAAATGTGTGAACATTCGGCTTTGTGCCGCTGCAGAGTACTGTGTGGACAAATCTTTGTAATACCAGACAAGAGCACTTTAATACTCTAGTAACTGGCCTCCATGTTCCAAGTGCATCCAGATATAATGTTGGGGGGGGGGTTGTCCTCCGGGAGAGCACACAGTGAACCAGCAGGTGCATGTTCCAGGTAAAAGCTCAATGGCTGATTAGACAACATTTTTTTCCCTCACTACGAGCATGTCCTTCTCCTTCTCCTTGCTTCTTTCTCTCTTTATCATCTTTGCCTCCTTGGTGAGCAGTGAGGTGCTGCCAAGATGCATGCCAAATGAAGAGCAACAAGGAGAAGCCGGCAAGGGTGCTCTAAGTCTCTTATCTGGTTATTGTCAAAAGTTTCTTTCAAGATGTTACTCTTTTGAAGCAACCTTTTAATTAGGCAATGCAAATAAAGTGTAGTCTTTTGGCTACAGCTTTAAAGCACACTCACTATCGGCCTTATCATGCAAACATCTCAGAGGCAAAAACTATTTTGCTTTTAAATTAGTTTTGTCCCCTCAACTGTTTCTGGGCTTGATGGAGTTCTTGTTTTATTTTAATAGAGCCTTTGAAATGATGAAAGTGAATTATGAGCTTGTTATCTATTGTTTTTATTGCCCAAATTGCTTCCCTGGTATAAACATAAGGCATATTGTTTGTCTGCTTTTTCCATTTTCACACTGCTGTTTCTGTCTTGTCACCATGGAATTAACTACACAAGATCATATCCTTTAAATCATATTTTTTAAACCATATCATTCATTCGCATGATGAAAATTACTGCAAGCAAGAGAAAATTTCACTTCAGCTTACCTAACTCAAACATCGCACAGCTCCTGATGTAACTGCTTCACAGATCAACATGGCGCACTTCACCATTTGAACAGAGTTAATACAAGTAAACACCTCATAGACAGGGAATCAATCCACATGGTTGGTGTGATCAAGTATTTGTCACCCCTGACTGGTAACTTTGGGAGATCCAAACTTCACAAGGAAATGAACAATTAGAACCAACAATTTCAAGCCCAAATAAGGTGCTTATTTGCACAAATTGTGATGATCTGCGGGTTTTTGTTCTCATAGTTTTGCTTTTGTCTAAGTTTGTCTCTGTCCTGCTTTATTTTGTTGTTTTTTTACCCTTGTACTCAGTTCACTTCACTTCCTGCTCTGTAAACATGGTTCCTTGATGTCACACCTGGTTTCCTTTGCTGATTACCTCACCTGCTGCTCATTTTGTTATTAGTTCCCAGTGTACAGTATATACAGTAGTCTTAAGCCAGGATCAGACTACACAATTTTTTTCATGACGGTCGCTATGTCAGATTAACAGACATTGTGTCATAAAATCGGATGGTGTCTTGTTACTCGCAAGTGGTCATACTACAAGAATGGCACCAGACAGACAACCATCTGATCATCGCGTGGTGTCCCAATAGACAACACGAGACGGGGAGGTGGGACAAGCAGCTGTCAATCAGTCACTTGGTTTGGAGGCCTCTGAATTGACTGTTTGGGTCACTCATGAAATGGAAAGTAGATAGGGGACATCAGTTCCCGACCATTATTGAAGTTTTGAACTCGTGACAAAGATGTTTTTCCCAACATGAACCGTTAATTGGTATTCTGGTAATGCTGTCTGTTCCAGTTTCTCTGCGGAGCCTGTTTTCAGTTATAAACAGGATTAAATCCACCAGCAGAGCTACGATGCGCACAGAGACTGAAAAGCGTCTCGCTGCTCATCTTTGAGAAAGAGCTCTCGCGGAAACTGGACTCTGATCGCTTTCACCAGGTGCATCATGCACTGCGTGCAGGGCGCCCAGAGCCAAGCAGGGCCAAAAACATCAGGCTGACCACAGTCCGCTGGCTAGTCCAGCAGACCCAGTGACACTATTTTAAAAAACTGCCATAAAGTGAAATAAAGTGTGTTGTTATATACAAATATACACACATGCGTTCTCACAGGTGTGCACTCCATCAGTGTCGCCGACAGGGCGCATGTTGGATAACACGGCAACCACATGAAATCAGAAATCAGTTCCATAAATCTCTCCTCTGTTTCATCGCTCCACCAGAGAGCGGCAGTGTCTCTCCCCCTTTGCCATTGTTGTTCGTGTACCGGCGCTCCTGAGCGTTTCTCTGGTGGAATCGAGGGGGCGCCTATGTCATTCTATTGGTCGATCTATAGGGACACGTCGCAGGACATGTCACACTAGGCAGACAAAAACAAAAAATTCTGACACGCCAGTCTTTCTGCGTTGTGGTCGTGATACGTCGCGGACACCAAATCACCAATCACTGATTACATCACACTACACGGAGCAAAGACGCGACATTCTGCAATCCGACGACGCAGAATTGGGCACGACAGTGAGCAACTGTCTGCGACGTCTCTGTCTGGCCAAAATCTGGTTAAATTTGTGTAGTCTGATCCAGGCTTTAGTTTCAGTTGGTCCCGGTTGGTTCATTGGTCCCAGATACAACTTGACTACCACGCCTAATTCTGCTGTTTGGTCCATTTCACCTTAACCCTGCTGCCTCAAATAGTGACATACAGAAGCATACACTAAATACAAATTTTTATGATGAAACTTTTACAACTTACAGTTGTGAATATCTGTAAGTTATTCACAACAGACACATAATCATGTTAACATGGCAGCCACCTCTAAGACTGTATTAAAGGTGCATTGCACACATTTAAATGCTAAATACTATTCCTTTCTTTCCCCCACTTGCTCTTACTATTGCCTGATGTACTGTATGTAAGTAATGAGCCAAGCTCTACTCATTGCATTTGCCTCTATAGTACTTGTTCTGCATGCTCAATGAGAGGGATTTGGCTACGAATCCTCAGGGGCGTGTGTGTGACGTGCCACGAATGCTTGTTTGCCTGCCTGCTGGTGGTGTATTCCGCCACCATTAGCGCACAACTGAGACAACACTGACGACTACTGCTAAAAGATGGATGACAAGTGCCTCCAAACTCCAACTCAGACTCCAAGTAAAACAAAGAAAAGCAGAGTTTTGTCTGGTGATGTGATGAAACCAAACTAGAGTCTGACCGGTGTCGGAGTAAGATTAGAGTCAACATCGGAGCAGCTTTCTAACTATGTGGAGGAAAGCTCTGATCTGCTCTGGGAATAAATTCTTGCTAAAAAAGTTAATGTGATATGTATGATGGAAATAAGGATACATAATATTGCAATGCTAAGTTTCTATCATGTAAATGTAGCAATATGATAGCCATATTGTTCCTGGGGAACAGATACACTCTGGCTACTTGTTACATTAAACTGATGCAATAATTTCATAAGGTAATCATGGTCTCAGACTGTGAATTTGGATATTGAACTACAAGCCAGCTTTAGCTTGCTGCAACCATTAGAATACAGTTAGTCAGTTTACTCAAATATCATACTGTAAACATCTTGCAGATTTATAATTTTATTACCTCAGTAGACATTGCGCCTCTAACTCTGGGTTCAGACTGATTGCAGTGCGGCTTAAACTAAAGACCAACGCAGTCGAAGCAGCTCATGCATGCGCACGACACTGGTGTTCCTCCCGTCACCAGAAGAGGCACGCTTCTAGAGAAAAGCTGGAACTTGCGCTATACTCCTTTAACACATGGCAGCAGGTTAAATGTCATGATATTATTTTTAAAGTAGTCAATATGCTGTTCTTAAATGGAAGTATGAAGTTTAGTGTTCTTTTATGCAAAGTAGGCCTGTTTCTTAGCACTAAATATGAAGGACCGTCAAAGATAACATAGAAATTTCATCTTTAGATACTGGAGAATCTGACCCTAAGTTACAATGGACTGACTGTTCAGGGTGGACCCTGCCTTGTCTTGCCTAATAACTGCTGTAAGGCTCCAGCTCCCCTGCAACTCTGAACTGGAATAAGCAATTAAGGAGATGGATGGATGGATGGATGGATGCTAGAGTGAAAGATAGATCACCAAAGTTATCACAATTCCTTCTGCATATAGCAGCAATTCATCCAACAGATGCACAGATGTTTTTTAAGCTTATTTTGAGTGATTGCATAATATAAGCTTGATTGAAATAAGAAATTCAGTTAAAAACCAAAAACAAAAAAACACCTTCTTTACACTTGCTTGAAATAGTCTTTGCTTTGTTTGGAGAAAGAGTGTTACTGTTCCTGCCTATTTGTCACAAACTGTCACCATGTCACACTGTGACAGAAACGCAAGGATAGTTGGTCATGTTTACAGAAAACAAAAATGGCTGAATAAGTTTTGGGAGCCTGGGCTTCATGCGGTGGCCTTAAAAGTCAGGAAATCACAACAGCGGAAATGAATCATCTTTTGTGGATGATGAACATCTGCAGCAAATTTGATTGAAATCCATATAATATCTTTCTAAGAGTTTTCTGGCTGCATCAAAAGTAGTTAAACAACTTGATGAAAGGGGAGCGATGCCTAGAACCACGACCAAACCCAAAGGCAAAGAAATAGTAATGACCACAACATACACAGACAGAAACAGAAAGAAATCAGAAATAATTATATGTACAACATCTAAACCACAATCACAAAATAATTTTTGAGCAAGTAATCATTGCAATCTGCATAGCATGATTTCCCTCCTCTGTATTTTTCAGTATTAGAACAGCAGCACGTAAGATCCTGTCAGACTTCATATGAAATCCAGGCCATTCTCAGGCTATGGCGTCTCTCTGATACCCAAACATTTTGACCTCTGACCTCTCGGGAGGTTTGGTTTACAGCCAGAGTTAACAGTGCTGATAACATGCTGAGAACTTGCTTATTTGATCCAGAGGAGAGCATGCTCGGGACTGTTTTACAACCAGTGTCATTTATAATCCTGTAGATAACTACATTTTTGTTCCCCATTGCCACAAATTTGTACTGAAGTCTAGACCTTATAAAGGAGTGTCGGTGACAAGGTCATTCCATCTCTAGAGGTTCAACATATTAAATAAACGTTTAATGTTTTGGCTTTTTCTAAATCATATAAATACGATACGTATTGTCAGTCAGTAATGATAGAAAACAGAGAACTTATAGGTAAACACGACAAGCTACTTTCAAGTTGATCCATACGATCCATCATAGTGGCTTCATACGAAACGGAGTAATACCACCGGAAATTGTGGCGGCAGTATAGAGTCAGAGTTTACAGTTTACCCATTCGTGCACACATTCGTGAAAATCAGAGATGAAGAGTAGGAAGTGGGCATTTAGAAATGTAGAAATTGAAATGACTTTGACCACTTTTAAGCGGTCGGACATTCCACCGCTGCGTACATTTCTGAAGTAGACGCAGCAAAACTACTTCCTCTACCCACAGACTGACGCCATGTTTGTGATTGTTGATGGTGGTAAAACACAACACTGCCCCCTAGAGGGTGAACGGAGCAACATTCATAACAACGCTGAAACCGGACAGAGGTATGTAGGCCAGTAACGAAGGCACCGTTTGGTACGGATGGGCCAATTTCGTCCGTATCCGGAGGTATGAAGCAAACAATTTTGACCCACTGAAACACAGAATCCACAAGATCCTAAAACGTATCCAGTGGTATCTGACACCAAGATATAATAGCAGGTTCTCTGGCTCTGCAAGTTATGAGGTGCTGCCTGCATGGATTGAGCATATTTTTCTTGCAAAATCTTGCTTGAAATCAGATTTGGAAAATCTATAGGCCACATCAGTATTTGATTTTTCAACGTTCCTCTACATTTTCTGCAGATATTGCAGGATGGACATCATTCCATCATTGCCAGGATTTCAGAATGTTTTCAATATTTTGACTGCAGCAAGTTTTCTGCAAGACTGAACCACACATGAATCCACTAACTCGGTTTAACTTGCTGGTTTCAACTCTTCAGAACTCAATGGTGAAATCAGTGGTGTCAGTATAACAGGTGAAGAGGCCCAACATCGGTTTTATAATTACATCTTTAGCCACTGCAAATTTCTGAATGATACCTTTGGGTACCAGTCTCAGCTGGAACTATGTCACAGTTTTAAATTACTGGATTTCTTTGCAACAATGCTTGTTTTCTATATTTTGTTGGTATGTCTGTGCTTTCATTTTCTGCTCTATCACTGGTGGCGAATGAGTTTCCCATGTGGGAATTAATAAAGCTATGCATTAATATTGTGCCATTTCAATCTAATTTCTGTCATTTTCTTGACCTTTCAGTGTTTTTTAATGTTTCGGTTCATCACTTGGCATTACTGCTGACATACATTTGGCCATTACTTTAGTTTTAGTGCAGTATGAATGCTGATTTAGGCAATACATCACTGTGAAACACGTCACATTAATTTGTCATAATAATGTTATTGCTTGATAATGGAGTGCAGACATCTTAAATCAAAACAAGCTTTATATGTTTAAATTTTTTACACAAACAAAAGGAAATGTGGACATTGACAAAGGGATTAAATGTATTCGGAAGGTACTCCCATCACAATGTTTGTAAGTAAAGGAGTTGACTTAGAAGTCTCAGATTTCACAGCACTGCACACAAATGTTCTGACTCAAAACAAGTCTCGCTTTAGCATCCAGTTGGCAACAATAGTATAGTAACATATCTTGTTCTCAAATTTTTATAGACAATGTAAGGTAGAATGATTGCATGAAAAAAACTAGAGCCCTTGGTTTGTTTAAAAAATGGTCAGCAGAGGGTAAAGTAAATGTGACATGTAGAGAATCTGCAAAGTTATGCAAAACCATCAGCCTGACCTTTTGAGTAAAACAGGGAAGGAGCTTATTAGAAAAGTAAAAGGTCAGTGAAAGTTGTATGAGTTATATGTTACATGAACCCCTGCACAGGAGCATGACAGCTTTGTGTGGAACATGTAACATGGTAAGTAAAACTGTAAAAACGTATGCTGCTGGAAAGCCTATACTCATATTTAACCATCATCACATTTATGTGTTATATTTCCCAATGACAAAGGTAAATTACCAAAATGTAATCAGTGTGTTCTGCTCTTGTCACCAGGATAATTTAAACCACTGATGCGACAACTGATTTAACAAAGGACATCCATCATTTTGGCACTTAAAACCCTTCACAATATAGTTCCAAAGCAACAGCGCAGCATAACTCTAATGAATGGATGGAAATATGGGGAACTATCTTATCAGCTTGCAACAACAAAATATTGGCCAATACCATGTTTTGGTATCCTTCTAAATCCCTAAACACTTAACGCTCCCCTTTTGTTGGCTTTCATGGTCATACTTGTCCCTTTAATTGAAGCAGAAACCATGCTGTGTTGTTGGTTGACACCAATATGATGCAGCAGTGCTCCTGAGTGAGCTTTGCTTTATAGACCATCTGTCTTATTGATGGCCTGAAATACCAAAGCTCTCAATTTGATGTCACAAACTTGAAATAGAGGTCATAACAGATAGGTGTTATTCCAACATGGCAGGTCCAGCTGTCACATACAGTACTGTATGTGACAACTACTTCTAGGTTGAGATTCCATCTGATACAGATGGGACCCTTTTCTTTAAAAGATACATTGAATAAGAAAATATAAATCTCTTGAACTCAAAATAAATAAATGCAAAAACACTGGACTGACCGTGGTAGTATTATTATACTGAAAACATTTTGTTTTGGATTCAGTAATTGCTACAAAGAAGAATCCCACAAAAATGAGCAAAGAACTTCATTTATTTGAACCAAAATAGCACATTACGTGCTGTATGGTTTTAAGCTAAATTTTCCATTACAATAAACAACTACAATTTTTGTGTGAAACCAAAAATGACATCTCTGCTGTTACAGTGTACTTAGTGTGATTTTGTCTCATTTAGCTCCTTGAATTTTGTGCTACAGTACCTGTTTGATGGCTTTATTAGCTAAAAGCAGGAGGGAGCAGATTTGACTTGCTGGTCTATAATCTATCATAGCGCACTGATTCACAGACTGAAACAACTAGAAAAGAAGAGACATTCTGTAGAAAACTGGAAAAACACATTTATACTCATTCATGTAAGTACCTCCTATGAAGCTCTTTGTTTGCTGTTCAGATGTGGTGATATCTTAAAGTTGTACTTCTGTGGTCATTTCATTAATATTTCTGTGTTCTCCATTATTATTGAATGCATTCTGCATCGTTTCTGTTTGAAAAACCTTCTGGTTGCTTAGTATCCAGCTGTATTTGTATACTAGAAGAGAGGCTTGTGGTCCAACGGCAGGCTTTTCCGGGTCCTTCTCATGAATTTCCATCTGATTGGCTGCCTCTCATGAGTGTATGAAGGAAGCTCCGCCCTCCGCTCTTATTTCGTTACAGACAGGAAATAGAGCCGACAAAAAAGTTTGTTCCGCCATGCTAACAAACAGTTAGCTAATTAGCTTCTCAACTCCGAAGCTACAGTCGTGCTGTCTTCACTTCTAGTGTGTAGTGGAGGGTTACCTGCCTTCCAATGGACAGATAGAAACCCCACGTGGGATACGCTATTTGCAATGTGACGTAGAAGTGCAAGGCTGTTCCTGATTCGCTCTTTTCTTTGTATTGTTTCTCTGATGAGAAAGCACAGCCGACTGGGGGGAACGCAATGCTAGCAAGTCAGCATGTGTAAGTAAACAAGGGGAAACCCTCCGTATTTCAGAAGGAGCAAGTTAAACGGTTTTTAGTGGAAGGAGGCCTTTAACTTTCTCCCTCCCGGGTTGTTGATTTGGTCCAAGCAAACCAGCATCCTGCATATCAGCTTTTGTTACAATTAATAGTGTTTTCATTCAACTGTTAAATGAAATGAAAAATACTTTATTCATCCCAGAAGGGAAATTCAGTATTGTAAAAGCTCACTTTTTTTTTTTTTTAAATTAAATAAACAAAAAAGTCAGTCAGTCTTGTTCTTTAGGGTGATGGCTACTGGTAGGAATGAATTTCTGTATCTCTCCGTCCTACCGCGAACTTGACGCAGCCTCCCACTGAACACACTGTTGATTCTTCAATGTGTTGTGGAGAGGATGGGAAGAGTCCTCCATCATCTTCATCAGCTTGTGCAGCATTCTTTTTTAACGATCAGCCCAGCAGCTCCAGAGTTATCCCCAGCACAGAACCAGCTTTCTTGATCAGCTTGTTTAGTTTCTTCAAGTCTCTATTCTGATGCTGCTGCCCCAGCAAATGCTGCAAAGCAATTCACTTTCCACAACAGACTTAAAGATCTCAACATCTTGTGCAGACGTTGAATGATCTCAGCTTCCTTAAAGAGTCTGCTCTACCTTTCTAAAGAATATAACTTTTCTTTAAACTGAATTAAAGTGATTTTTGAATTATTGATCAATAGAAAATGCAGCTGAGCTCATTTCCTCTATGGAGGTCTAATAAACAAAAGTAGTATTTTGCAGTCAAATATAAAAACTGATGCTTTAGCCCTACAAGACAGACTTAAACCAGGTTTAAAGGATCTGTCTTAATGCAGGGAAGGCTAATGCCCTGAGTTACAGTTTGGACCACACTGATACAAATCTACTTCAAATCTTTATTAGTTGGTTTTTAACTTGTTAAACCTTTCCCCAGTTTTATTCTGTGAACTTTGGTGTTATTTTGATATTTTGTGCAATTTATTTCAGATTTTGGTACGAACTGTCTATTAAATGATGTGTGTAAACTGTTAATTACAGTATTGCCATTATCTAGGGGACTTAGATGGAGGACACTTCCTATCCATCTCCACAACACGGTGAAGAATCAACAAGTGTGTTCAGTGGGAGGCTGCGTCAAGTTCGCTGTAGGACGGAGAGATACAGGAACTCATTCCTCCAGCAACCACCTAAACAAGACTGACTACTTTTTTGTTTATTTATAAAAAAAAAAAAAAAAAAGATCTTTCTATCTATACTGAATCTCCCTATCGGGGATCTATCAAGTATCTTTCATTTCATTTCATATCATATCTATCTATCTATCTATCTATCTATCTATCTATCTATCTATCTATCTATCTATCTATCTATCTATCTATCTATCTATCTATCTATCTATCTATCTATCGATAATATATCATTATATCCAAAATGATATTGGAATAGGTGAGGGCCGAACACAAGATGTCACCCCCACCACAAAAAAACAAAAAAAGAAAAGAAAAGAAAAAAACCCTGGAAAGAAAAAGATCTTCAGAGTTTTGCTGATGTTGCTGGTTCTCTCTGAAACAGATAATTTAGCCAGAGATGCAATTTTTTGTACACAGTGGGCATTTAAGATTATAGTTGTTACATACTGACCCTTAAATGCACATAGATTAAAAGAAATGTATTTTATACATAAAATATGTATATTTAACATAATCTCATTGCTCTATTAATTAAGTATGCAACATTTTACTTGGTGGGTGATGTGTTGGGGAAACTTGCAACCATATGACACCAAACAGACAGATTAGAGATAGACATACATATATATAAAAGCAAAAACAACAACAAAAACAATGATTTCAGCTATGATGCCAACACATCTTGCTTAAACTCACAACAGACGTAACACTACTAATTGTAAATTAAAATGTTTTTTTATTAGGAACAGCTGAATCAAAACATACTTTAAAAGTAAAGGTAAACTAAGGGCTGAAAACCCAAAATACAAATTAGAACTAATTTGATTTCTAGTTTGGAGGCACCATGAAAGAAAATTTATCTTGCATTACAGCTTAAACAACGGTCTATGAACCCATGATATGCACCCTCATTGGCACAGCTCCACAAAATATCAAAAAAGCTGTCGTAGATAAACGAAGTAGCCGTCTGGTCTCTGGATTTGACTGTGTGGTTCATATCTAGCCTTCCTTATAGTCATTAGAAAAAATGCTTTCGCATGAATTATTTCTTAATGCATGGCATAAAATTGCTCAGATAGTTGATCTGATATTTTGAAGTAAAATTGCATAATGTGTTTGATGCTGACTGATGGTGCGCCTAGCAAAACAATCTCTGCACCAGATCTCATGGAACACCATAAAGAGAAATAAAGGAGGCTTTTTGATCAAACAATACTTTGTGAGAATGAACCTAATAAGCTCTAAGTGTCCATTAAGAGGGCTCCACATTAACTGCCTAATCCCAGACTCTTTTACTACACATTTATTTCCCAATTAGCAGTAATCCTGTGAATGGCTGGCTGAGGATCATGCGACCCTCTCTGGAATAGGCCACAATTAGATGCATTGTGCTGCATTAGCATTGTGGAGCCTGAAGTCGGGCTCCTGTGAGGGCCAGTGTTTTATTTGTCACCTGGGAGCCCTGTTCTGAGGCCAGGTCACAGCTCCACACAGCAGGGACCCTGTAAATCGCCTGTTGCTGCCGCCTAGGCTGACCTGCAACAGGGCTGCCATTCAACCATCTTGTGAGGAATGTCTCCTGCTCCAGAGGAGGGGGGTTGAGCGGAAGATGTGGTTTAAAGGGAACAGACGGATGAACCGTGCGCGGACAGTGTTTCCTTTGAAAAGCCCTTGAAAGAATCCTTTCACAGAGGTGGTGTCAGCTGATTACAAGTCCTTTGACTCTTCTCTGAAGTTGAATGTGCTGCAACACTTCAACCTCTGACTTTCCTGTATTATACTCAATTGTCTGCATATATACCACTTACTTGCAGCGAAGGAAATTCATGTTAGTTCAGACAGAATATTTGTCCTAATTTACAACACATATTCAGACTTGTTGAGTTGCAGTAGGACTATTATAGAGGTAGTCCATTTAGTAAAAGCTATAGCATTTTTCCTTCTCTGACCATGTATGTAAGTACATGACGATAAATAATCATTATCCAATATTTAACATTAAGCAATGTATTAGATATTATAAACCTGTCTCGGCAAGGAGGTTTTAAGGGTTACAAGTTTTGACTTTTTTTAATTAGATTTTGCCAGTAAAGACAAAAATTTAGATGGAACACATTCATTTTTTAAAACCAAGAAACATGACATTTTGATTGATATATGGACAGATGCATGAATATATCATTGCCACCTTTAGTTTGTCTCATCTGGCAAGCACCCAAAACAAGAGAAAATCAATATTTTCATAATTTTTAGAAACCAAATAATCAATAATTCACTGACAAATGTAATTTCATTCATCCATAATGAAAAAAGTTGGATACAAAAAGATTATTTACAAATTCCACTTCCACCAACAAAATGCTTCTATTACATGAGTAATAATGCTGTTGATAAACTAGCTTGAGGCCAGGTTGTCCAAAACCACTAATCTGTAGATCTGATTTTGTGACAGTGAAACTGTGCCATCAAGTTATCTAAGAAAACAGTTAAGAAATTCAGAATTACTTCTTTGCTTGTAAAATCAGAGCTAAGCTTCTTCAAAACAAAAATTCATGGATTGATCAATAAAAGCATGCACCTCACACAGTCGTAGTTTCATGAAAAACAGGGGTATACAAGTTGATACTGTATGTTCTTAGTTTAAATTAATCAGACTGTGTGCTTAAGAAATGTTTCTCTCAAAAAACGAAAGAAAAAAAAAACATGGCCTTGTTCCTATTTTGGTTTTAGTCACGGGGCATCTTGCACATACTGTATATACATTAACATAACACATTATGGGTCCTAGATTAATCATGTGATAATGCAGTGCTCCTTCAAGTGCTGCTTTTCCCCACCTGTCATAATGTTGTAGTCATGAAATTGATTAAGTGCTCAGAGAAATATTATGATGACACCTCATTAGCACTTGTTGAAATGATTGTAGTGTTATTACATAAAACAAAACCTCACCAGGAGCCAGAAAATGGAAAAATCTGAGGTGATTAAGAAGGCCAGACAGGATTTCTGGCTGAAGATGGAAAAATGGTGTGAAACACTCACTTTCAGCAGCCAAAAACACCGGGACTTGTGCGTCATCAAATTACTATGAATGTTGCCAGTCTCAATTGCAGGGTAACATAATGAGTGTGCTTTGCTGTAATAACGAATAATTGCAATTCTAATGGCATAGCACACTTGTCTTTAGCTCCGTATAGTTGCATCATACCTCCTGCTGTTTTTTTTTCCCCTTTATTCCACTTGGCGTACCAGTAACTTCTGAGACAATAACATTATTCATGACAGAGAAAGTGTCTTGTACTTTACAGTAGCTGTATGAACCTGTAATTACATTTGTCCTGCAGAACCACAATCATGGGCTCATTCTTTATTAAACAAATACAACTGATGGGGGAAAAATACTTGAGAAAGACCTTTTTTTAGTCAGCTGATGCGTGAGTCCAGCTAGCTGCGACAGTGAATTGCCAATGACTGGCGTACAATTAGCTGGAACAACAGGGGGTTGGTCTTAACAATGCTGTTGTTTTCCTCTTGTGGTTCAGCTTTATGACCGTATGAAACACATATTTTCACTCTGTATTGCATTTGATAGGAGGTAGTGGGTAGAGACAATAGGATGTAAGGTGTAGATGATTAAATAATTTATTATCCAGGGCTGAAATAATATAGTTTGTGTTGCTTGGAAAATTACATGATGCAATACTTTTGTCCCAGTCAGGTGTCAAACAAGTTACTGATTTGTAACTGCAGCAACCTGCCATAAGCAGCTAAAAGTGCTGTGGCAACCTGTGCCAGCTTGCGGTTGGACCTGTGAGTGTGTTACAGGGTAGAAGCAGCACAGTCAAGAGTTGAAAGGGTAAGGGAGGTGGTGGCAGGAGGGTGGCGCAAAGCAGTCAAGGATAGACCTCCAGTGTTTGTGCATGGAGGGAGACCAGCCAGCTTTGGTTCTGAGGGGACTTTGGGGCTCGTGGGCTGGCTGGGAAGGGGGGTAGCGGTGGTGGTGGCAGGCAGGAGGGTTTTCTAACCTAGAGACTGTAACTCATTGTAGCCTGACTCCACTGGCTTGGGTGGCAAAGATCATGAAGCCCTGGACATTCATCAACCTGCCGAGGAGGGCCGACTGACTGGAGCCAGGGCCTGTTTTCTTCCCCCCTTCTTCTCCCTCTTGCCATGTCAATGGGATTCAGTGCGACTGTGCCGAAGCACCCGCCCCGAGGAGACAGACCCGGGTCAGTGCAAATAATCAGGCCTCTGACGCCTTGCCTCGTTACTGGGCAGGCGGTGGTGGTGGGGGGGAATAACCTAAAGTTGAGAGTGGGGGATCCCAAAGGAAACCAGGGACAGGACTCGGGCAGTAGGTCTGTCTTTCAAAAGTAAAAGGTCATGATGTGGGCATTCCTGCAGAGGGATAACAACACAGTTACCATATAGATTTATGCTTGGTGTTACTGAAGCAGTGGCTGAAAATGAGGATGACCATCCAGCCTTGGTCATGCATGGATACATGATCACAAACAACATTATTTTTTACGAGGCCAGGCAAAAGATTTTTAGTATGCAGTAAACATTGAACAAAAGTCTACAGTAATTTATTGTTGGCCATTGTTTTTCTAACCCTAACCAAATAGTTCTTTGGTCCTAACCATAACCAGGTTGTTCAACTTTAACCAAACTGAATGAAAAATAATGTCTCATAAGGAAAGACTCTGTGTACCTTTTGTAAAGAACAAAATAATATTTCTAAAATGTTTTTGTGGGGCCGTTCTTGTATTTATATACACGGGCTACAAAAGAAGAAGACATGTTGGTGTGACCTGTTCAGCTTGCAGTTCATCATTGTGACAGCTGGGATAGGGGGATTCTCTCTGCAATCCTGAATGGATACACTTGTGCGTAGGGATGTGTATCAATTATGATTTTATCGATACTGATATAGATATTGATACTCCTTATCGATACTGCTATTTATCGATACTCTTATTGATACTATAACGCAATTTAGAGTACAAAATAAAGACATCACAAGATGTTGAAAGATGTTAAACGTGTTCAGACGGCATTGAGAGGCCTGGACATAAAGGTAGGTGAGGGACAACTGTGAGAATAAGGGAAGTGTGTCTTTCTCACTCCACCATGATAACTTCATGGTTGTACTGATTACGCAACAGTTAAGTAGACATTCAAAAAGTATTGACAACAGTTTCATTTGTCCAGAAGCTTCACGGTACCCTAGTATCGTTAAGATTAGGAACTGGTACCAAACCATACTGGTACTCGGTATACATCGCTACTTGTGAGTTAAAGAAAATAAATAATTAACTGTACCATGCATCAGAACTGCTTTTACTGTATACAGTAAATGTTGTCCAACAATTATTTTTCCATATTACTAATTTTTACAAGCACAGCTCAGTTGAGATTCAGTTGAACTGACCATCCAGTTGGACCTGTATCATTATATTCAGGGTTTCCAAAAAAGTCTCTACACGATTTAACAAATTAATAATAAAAACAAAAAAACAGACAAATCTGAGGAGATTATTATAAATGAGGAGAAGATACTGAAATTTGTTGTCTCATTTATTACAGTTCTGCATCTGTTTTCCTCAGATTTTCCTGGTCGTCCACTCCTCCCTTAAATTAACGCTGCCTTTGCTGCCTTAAAATTCTTGTGCCATGCACAAATTGATGGATGTAATGGTGGATGTCTCCCATGTTAATCTTGTAGTTTTGCTGAGTCTGCATATCCTATTTTGTTTGAATAAACAACAATACACATTGTGCCTTTCCTTGAGGATTAGTAACTTTTTTAGGTTTTTATTATTTATGTACAGGGAAATATGAATGAGAGCCACTTTGTTGGGCATTTAAGTTCATAAATATACTTACACTTTATTGTTTTTACAATGAAATAACAAAGGTTTGAATCCAGTAACATTCAAAGTGTCTATACTTCTTGTAATTATTGGGTCATATTCGTTATCAGACACGTACTATGTCAGGATGTAGCCTACCTGACATGTTTTGACGGTAACTTCTGTTACCGTCAAAACATGTCATCCAGTGACTTCATCATAGAAGTCACTGGATGGTCTTTGACGTTTATATTTTAGCTGATGTTACTCTTCTGATGAAGATGGAAGTTACTGTTGAAACATGTCAGATAGGCTACATGTGTGATAACAAATTTGGAGGGTGTGTGGCACGTCTCGGACCATTCGAGTCTATTTAAACAAATACATGCAGGAATGATTCAATCCCTTAACCACATTTTGGGAGTGTTAGCCCAGTTCAGAAGGCTTTTTCCAAACACTTTCAGATGGACTGATATTTTGGTGTGCATTTTGAAAGTCTGGTTTTGGTCTGACAAACATGTAATTGTTTTACTTTTCTTTTGTTTTCTTGTCATGTTAATATACACTTAAAAAGAGAAAGACACTTTGTTGTGTCCAAGCATAAAATATCAATTCTTCCATGTAAGTTTGCTAAAGTGGACAGTGTTCCCAGCGATTGCAGTTTGGGCTGCTTCATTTAAATGGGCACACAAGAAAGAATTACATAATATGTTTAAAAGACATTACATTTGAATTAATTTCAAACTTGTATATCTGGCAGCACAGAGTATTTTGCACCATTTCACATTCACTGCCCCCACACTGCAAGATTTCAACTTTCTTCTTTTTTTTGTGGACATTTGAAGTCAGCAGCAACCCAGAATTACTCATATAAACATACATATTGTAATGACACTATCAAGCAGCAAACAGGGTTATCCACTTGATTCCTATGTTTTCTGCAGCTTTCTCATGCTTCACACTGACTGACCCACAGTAACATCAGATGGGAGGAAACCACATAGCATAAAGCAAAAACATTAGTCTGGACGTGAGGGCTTCACTCTGTAAGTCATCAGCAGACCTTCCTATGACTGGGTTCCAGTGATAATGGCGCTGAGTCAGGGCCTAAGCTCCAAGCATGGGAAAATATAAAGGGAGGAATGTGTGGGGGAAATTCTGTCTGGCCTGATGACACTCCAGAGTCTGCTCTGTGTCCTCACTGAGAAGACCTCAGTCTCTACTATGACTCAAGTCCCATGTATTTACATTTGTTCAGTGATGCTGCATGGTTGCCAGCAAGCTCCACTGTACAGTATTTATAATGCAGCTTAACACTTCTGCCTTTTCTTTCTCCCCCAAACTAACTACTTGTGATCAGCAGTAGCTCTGTAAAGTCTCTGCAAATTCAGTATCATTTGGGGCTTGTTGAAAGGTCTTGTTTCTTGTTTTATGATCATGTATCATTTTATCTACTCGGAGCTGGAAGATTTGATTTAAAGCAGACTGAAATTCTCCGACTGTGACCCGCTTCCACGCTCATGTCTCCATTTTCAGCAGCCGATAAATTCCCCTGCAAAAGTCATCATTTATTTTCGTGTCGACGTCATTCTCCTCTCCTCATTTACTGTCGTGCTGCTGGGCCAGCTGAGCTCATTATCCTTTTGTATGAGAATATTCAGACATTTGTTGCACCTTTTATGCAAGTTAACAATCCTTGTCTCTTGGTACTCATCACTTTCATTTTGAAGCTCTCGCTTCCAAATACCCCCCCACCCCACACACTTTTTCTTTTCCCCGCAACATCAACCCCCCCCCTCGCCTCACAACCTAACAACCTCCCCCAGGTCTCATGGGAACTCAGCAGTACAAATTTCCGTTTATACCAGTGGCCGGGCCTGACGACACCACAGCGCTCTACCCCACAGATTGACGAGCCCTCTGATGCCGATTTACTGTACATGGCAGCCACTCTGGAGCCGCCGCACATCTGGAGTGGAGTACGCTTACTGAAAACAGGGGCCAACCTTGGCCCAAACAAGTGTAGCCGAGCAAAACCGATGAAAGGCAGCCCATGTCTCCACACACACAGATGCACACACACATACACAAACCCTCTCTCCCCTCTCTCCAAAGCACAGATCTCTCAAACTATTACAAAGACCTTGGAAGGACTGGATTCTGTAAACATAAACTTGAGAGAGGCATTAAGAGACATGCTGGAGCTAATGATGTGATTGTGGTGGGAATGTCTTCACCGGAGCTGCTGAAATCTCCTCTTTGAAAGTGTGTGTGTGTGTTGCAGTGAACACAGTGGATTCTTAGAAAAACAAGGGCCCTTCAGTTCTGACAAAGTTGAAAACGGGAGCACTTCCAAAAGTGACAACTTTAATGAGAAAAGTATGAATTCTACACAGATTATATATGACATGTATGTTTTCTTTACACTTCCCAAAGACTTCTTTTATTTGGCTTTTTGGACTTGAATGACAAAAACTATATATAAATAATTACTTAATGTAAAAACATAATTGATTTGATGCTTTGCAGATTCAAAATGTTTTCATAAAGTCACGTAGCATCCAAACACAACACAGGAAAGCAGTCAGCTTCCTGAAGGAAGTTCACATTTTGTAATCTCTTCTTTTGCAACTTACAGCTGACACTGTTCCCCACAAGAACTGAGGTTTATTAAGCTTGGCTCTGGCCAGGTTTGGAAAAAGACACTCAATGCAACGCTTCTGCTTTCTTCTTCAGTTACCTCTGAGACAAAAACTGATTAAACTTTCAAACTCACGGACTGAAGTGTATAGATTATTTAATTTTATTCTTTATTCCCATCTCTTTGCACTTAAAACAACTCTCAATCTGAGCTCTTCATCCTGCCTGTTTTACTTTCAGATCTGCTTGTTACTGAGCTCCAACCACAGAGACGGCGTCTCCTGTTCTCCTTATTGAAAGTGTGTTATTGTGTGTTTGAGAGAGTGTCTGTGCGTGTTTGTGTGTATGTGTGTGCACGAGTTAAAAAGTGTCAAGGAATTCATTGTCTGTTCTCCACCTGTTATTATTCTGGTCCCAATCAACCTGCTAGCCAGTCTGGAGCCAGTGGCCATCTGGAAACACTGCTCTGTTTATAAACTTGGCAAGGATCAGCACTCTGGGGCTCTGACCTCCCACACAAATCTGGAAACAATTAGAGCAAGACAGTCTGGCTGATTACTGCAAAAGGGCCCAGCGTGGATCCCACTGACGGCTGCGGGGACGCCAGAGCCTTGTTAGGGAAAATGCAAACTCAGTACTACACCAAAACCCTCGCACCATCATCACACACATGCGCACATGCACGCGTACACTTTAAGCATCATGGAGCTTTTCATCTGCAGTCTCTATTTTTGCATTTATGACTTTTTCCCCTCACAGACAGAGGGACGCACTAAACCACCCACATGCACAAGCAAACACTATTTATTGATCTTTTGGTATTGTTCATGGAATGACTTTTACCTCTCTTTTTATTTAAAGAAACACGCTTCTATAACCTCTGTCCACATGTTGACTCACGCTTGTGAAAACAGCCAACATAAAAAGAAATAAAAGGAAAAGAAAACGCTAAATGTAGATAATAGGGTTTAAAAAACAAACAAAAAAAAACAATGGGAAAAGAAAAAAAAAATGTTTCGTTTGATAATGTTTTTTTTTTTTTTTTTTTTAATCATGTTTAACCATTTTTCAGACTGATTTTACTCACGGAGTCTGTTTATTACTAAATGCAGGTGTTTGTTGACAGCATGGAAAGGAAGTTAATTTTGTGACGTTATTAACTTGTGTGCATCACTTGGATCCCTTTAGCTTTCAGCATAAAGACTTTCCCGATGTGTAATAGCACAGCTCCCTTTTTAAAAATAAGCACCAGAGTTTAACCAAACAATTGATTAAACCCTTTTTAAACTGATTAAAGTAATTACTATTCATTTGTAGTTTATCAAAGCAAACAAAATGCCAGAAACCAATCTTGAAAATAAAGTATACCCTGACAGTGATGATGTGGATTTATTTCCATGCTGTGATGAGGGCTTAATATCTATAAAATATCTCAAACAATTAATCAAAGTGCACATTTCCCTGTTACAAAAGGTCTTTTTCATCTCTCATTCTGTATTTTCTAGACCAACACAAGAGTCCCCAAAGCTTGATTACTGTATACTGGGTTCTGATATAAATTTACAGCAAACATTCATCACTCTAAAATATCAAAGCCATACATCAAGAAATGAAAACTTACATGATTCACATTTAAAAAAATTTTTTTCCAACAGCTATTTATTATGTTTATTATTAATCATATACAGTACATTTTGCTATTTTGAGAATGCCGCAAAATAGAGAAACCCTCATTTTAAATTGGGCTTGAACTATTGTCCCCTTTCTTGCTATGGACCACTGATAATTAGCAGGATGATGAATCAAGATGATAATAATGATGGTGAATAATTGCTCTGCCCATTTCTCATTTTTTCCCCTCTTATTCCCCCTCCCCTTCATTCTCTCTCACACATTAGGTCTTTTATAAGGATTTATGGTATTCTGTCGCACACAGCATGTGAATAAAGCAGGAGGGGCTGCTTTTAATAAGCAAAGATTATAGGAAATGGGCCCAAAGCCCAATAGAACATTTCCAGCTGGAAGTCCAGCCTCTGTGCTTAGCAGGAGTGCAGCTCAGCTATAGTTTAACAAGGAGGAGATGGAGATTGAATGCAGATACTACATTACATGGTACTTTCCTGTTTCTGTTTCATTACCTGTACTGTTGGCCATGCTGCTCCTGTGCTCCCAGCAGAGGAAGAATTATTCAGATATAGGCATGCCTCTTTACAAGCTGTGAATGAAAAATCTGAAAAATGGAATAAAAAAGAAAGTGTATCAATGAATAACTTGCATTTCTATTTATATTCTACACCAGTGGTTGCAATTTGAGGGGCAATAGCACAATTTAAAGAGTAGAGGAACAAAAATGGAGATTTATAATAAAGATTTACGTTCAGCTTTGTAAAATGTTAAAATGCATCTTCTCTGTGAGATGGTCAACACAATCGCACAGCAAAGTCTGATATAACATGAGCCTGAAAACGTGATTTTCCCTGATTTTGTGCCATCAGACATACACTTTCTTTAATGAAATAGCCACAGAAGATTTATTGCACATCTAAGAGATGGTAAAGTCCAGATTCAGAGGTCGGAGGTTTTGGGGGATGCAGCACACATGGCTGTCAAGGTGGCCGACTGACTTTGACTTCTATCCCAAAACACTAATGTTTTTATGCAATCATATTACAAATGCCTTATCAGGATTCAGTTGCTTGTTTTGTGTCTGTTCTGCACATTACAATGTAATTGCAAGGGGGGGAAAACTATGGAAAACAAAACAAAAAAATGGGTTGAGGTTAGAAAAATATCACAAGACTTTAATAACATATCATATAAAAATACCCTTTTCCTGGATTTTCCAGCACAGGCTCCATACCCCTTGGCTAAATGCACAAAACATGCTGGACACACAAACCTGAGGTCTACTGAAATACTTTTCTTTGTGCTTGTTGGCACAAAATGAAGTACAAAAGTAAAGTTGTATGTTTCCTGACTATTTTTGCATTTTTCCCTGAGACTTGGCACATATCTAAAGCAGTTTTCAACAAGCCACAGACATCTAAAATGAGATAGAAGACATTAAAGTTCGGCTCACTATGAGAAATCCTAAGACAAGAAAATGTACAGAGACAAACACCAAGGCTAAATCGAATTATCAGTTTAGCTTTTGAATTCTTTTTAAGAAATGTGTCCACACCAAACCACAGAAAAAGCTGTAGTATTGATAGTTATTTTGTGACGTCACGGTCTAGGGCCGAGACTGTGACTTCAGGGAACGGCCCCCCTGACGGGCAAAAAGCAGCCTTACCAGCTGCCTGCAGGCTTAGAACAAGCCAGAGAAACACACATTTATGCTACTGGAATATGCCAGGCTGTTGTTTTGCGATTAGATGCACAAATCGTTGGGGGGGGGAGCTGGGGTTGTGTTTTTACCACATTCCGTTGTATAAAGACACCCTGAGAGGAGATATCTGTGGATCAGCTCGATCAAACACACCTCGTACTCCAGGAAGAGCAAACCACCCTCCAGATAAACACGTATTAGCAGCGAACACTTCATCAATGGTCAGTAATGCCCACCCTACATTCATCCATATATAGTTAGTGTGGTTTTAGTTATAAATAAAACCTTATGTATACATGTTTATGTCACTCTAAACCTGAGGTTGTAATAAGTTAAAATGAGAGGAAATGATTGTGTTACTGTTATCTCTGCATGAATAGTAGTTGTTTAAGTGAGAACTGTTAGTGCTATTGTATACCTTCATTCTGGCAGCGGTGTACGGTGACAGTATCTCAACTAGACAGAGGTAAATATTGCTGAATGCAGGCTCAGCAGGGACATGGCGGTGTTAATGGCTCGAAAAAAACAGCAGTCACTTCTCTGTACAGGTTACAAGTGTCCACTTCCATCTTATTTCTTTATCTTTGCTTCTCGGCGATGACAGGTGATTTAAACAACTATTTTGTAGTCTGTCCGCTGAGAGTCCGCTGCGCCCTGTCATCTTTTGCCCACCAAGGCTCCTGGCAGGTCACGTGACTGAAAACTATCAATATATGCCACGCTGTAAGTGGTGCTGTGATGCTACCAAAGAAATACACCCAAAAACAGAGAATAAGAGGTGGTGCATGTGCTTAAAGTCAAGAGATGTAAACAAACATCCAAGAAGATGGTGGAGAATCGTGCTAAAATAGCACCATTTGCATTGACTGATATTGAGGTACAACTTAATTACAACAAGAACACAATACTGTAATCCACCATTGTTGTAGCTGTTGGCAGGATTTGAACATACAGGCTGAGGTGAGACTACAGATGTGGGCATGAACAAGTTCCTCCTTTTTCTGCCATAAGTGGTGCAGTAATAGTGCACTATTACTGCACTTTCACTGGCTGAACGATTTGTCCTGCGAATACGTCATCACGCATGGTGTCCAAACTTAGTGTGTGGAAACGTCCTTGTTCCGGGCATTCATTTATGCTCTGAAATCGTTTCCTCTGAAATCGGGCACACAGGCGTTTCCCTGTGCGATTGAAATAGCAGACAAGTCGCTAG
Source organism: Atherinomorus stipes (assembly GCA_023101725.1). NCBI lineage: Eukaryota > Metazoa > Chordata > Actinopteri > Atheriniformes > Atherinidae > Atherinomorus > Atherinomorus stipes. The sequence goes on along the minus strand of JALJCO010013034.1, from coordinate 210,604 downwards.
TAAGTGACTGGCAGTCGGCAGAAAGGGGAACTTTTTCATGCCCGCATCTGTATGGAGTCATCAGTTAAAGAAAGATGTGAATAAGTTTTAAACATGAAAATGAAAATGTGGCATTTTCAGATTTATTCACATTGGGACCTTTAAAAAAATAAAATGTTTTTTAGCCTTCCAAAATAACGGTTCCATGTGGACAAAATGCCCGGAATGGTATAAAAAAAAAAAACTTTCGCTGATGCAATGAAACTCGTCTTCATGTGGACATGGCCAGGAGCCATTGTGATTCATCCTCTGTATCTCAGTAATAGATGTAACTCAGTGTGAAGAAGCGCCATGTTCTCTGAATTTTCTGACTCGTATTACATTTTCTTCATACTGGCAGCTGCCAAAGTCTAGTGTTTCCATGTATAATGGACATACCACTCAAACTTTGACTGGTAGCTATTTTAAAATGAACAGAATTTCTTGAAGTTCAATCCCAGATCTGTATCTCCATACATACCTGGTCTCTACACAGAAAAGTAAAGTAAAAGTAATATCTAGCTGTCATACCTGTAAATATGGTTGAGTAACAAATATATTTACCTCTGAAATGTGGTGGGCATGAACTATACAGTGCCATGAAATAGAAATGACATTAGGCATTTTCTCAAATCCCCACTAAAGTAGACCATATCAACAACCATTTTATAAACCTAGTGTTTAAATTCAACAGGAAGTTCACTGTAAATTCTTGCGAGACATCGTGGCTTAAAGGTCAGAGTCAAAAAGCTCAAATTTCACGAGCAGCTTTTAATAAATGTCAAGTGACTTATGAATCACGGTGACTGTGATAACGTGACATGGATTTAGACGTCAGTAATAGCTGAGTGAATCACTGTGCTGCTTCAGTAATCACTTCCTCAATCCATTCAAATGCAGCAGATTAATTATATCAAAAATCTATGCATTTTACCTTGTGATTAGCTACCAGTCATTAACTTGTTCATATGTGTCCTTTGAAATAAGATGCCATGCCCCTGTTTGGGAAATGAAAGCTTCCTTCCTTGACTTGAGTTACATTGGGTCACATGTACAATCAGAAGCTCATAATGTCTACACACTGACCCTTCTCCTTTTTGGAAACAACAAATGTGGAACAGAAAAATAGTGAAAACAGGATCTTGATCGGGCAGAGCCTGGTGCCTGGAGCTGGTGTATTTTTGACGTAGCAGAGGAAGAGTAAGGGCAGTGTCCTTCCTGGTTCTCCGCAGCTTCCTGTACAAACTGATTCACTTGCTGCATTCACTCCCCATGCCATTGTTTCACTGGCCATTGATCTTTACTTCCACTGACAACCCAACCCTCCTGACCAGGCATGTGAATTATTTACACGATTACACTTCACTTTTTTAGGAAAAATGTAGCTTACCACTTTTGCATTTCAAAAAGAGGATATTTGTGTCAGTACAGCGACAGATACGTTTGCCTGCAGTCATGTTTTCAGTTAATGTGTCTGAATAGACCTTCAGTCAGGCGTTGTTTTGGCAGAACAATAATGGAAATAGCATGACAAGGTTGGTTCTCCACCTCAAAAGGGACCTCAATGTTTCCTAACTATTACATGCTTGGTAGGCTGCCAAGTCTACAAGAACAATCCTGATCCAGCCCCAAGAAAAAAAAAAAGACTACCTTTTTATAAAATGCCAAAAATAAAGCCAAATGTTCATTCACTGTGAAATCAATCATTTATGTGCATGGAGTGTAGTGTTTTTCCCAGACATGGCTTCTGTATTGATGCCCACGAAAGTGTTGGTGTGATAAAGATACAAGCGGTATTAGTCCCTTTTAATTTCTGCACAGCAAGCCTCTGCAGGTAAGTAATCTTAGAGATGACCCTGTCTAAAAGCCATAAATCTTTAAATCTAAATCTATGCAAAGATAAAGATGGAGAAGGAAGGAAAGGAGTGAGAAGGGAAAATGGGGCGGTGGGAACTCAAAAATTAATGGCACTCTAACTGAAGCTGGAGCAGCTGAAAATCTGGCTGAGTAATTGAAAGAACCCAAAAATAGGTTGTGGTTGCACCAGATTAGTTTCAAAGAGTTGATCACTTTTTATGTATTGATCATACCAAGCTAAAGAATTTAAAAAAAAAACATATATATATATATATATATATATATATATATGGTAACACTTTATTTTAAGGTACACCTATTCACTCTTAATTAGTTGCTAATTAACATGCAAATTAGTAACATACTGGCCATTAATTAGTCGTTATTAAGTACTTATTAATGTCTTATTTTGCATAGCCTTATTATACAACCAATAAGCCATTTACTAAGAGTCTATCCTCAATAACCTCAGAATTATTGCTTATTAGCACTAAGTAGGGAAGTTGTTGTATATTAATTACCATCTCAGTAGGCCTTGCTTAGTATGGACTTTATAAGACTGTAGTTGCCCGAGAATAGTTATTCTCCCTTAATAACACTTAATTGATATAGTCTGTTCTTACATTACAAAACACAAAACTGCAAATGTTAATAGTGTCCAAATAACTCTTAATTAAGTCTTTGTTACTTAGAATATGTTCCCCATACTAAAGTGACGTCTTGATCATTACTAATTCACTAATAGTTAAACACTTATTAACCAACAAATGTTCCTTAAACTAAAGTTGCCTCCTTTTCCCAATTAGTAAATATATTGTAGCACATGATTACTGCAAGAAACAAGTAATGGGTTACACCTTTTGAAAAAATGGATTAATCTATAGGTTCCCTGTCATTCAGTGTTAGAATAACAAAGACAGCACAAGTACAAATTCCTCATTTATTAACCCACTGGTTCAGGTTTTCCAGAGGCTGACAAATACTGGTTGAACAGGTAAAAGGGTCTTCCTGAAATTTTAAATACTGACAACTCTATCAGTGTATGTAAATAAAATATGGCATCAAATCTATATTGATCACAATGTATAATAACACAGGTAGTCAAATGTTGAAAAACACTGCACAACAAAAAATTCTGAAAATACAAAAAAAAAATAAAATAAAATCTGCACAGTTCTACATGACTTGGCAAAGGTTTGATCGAATGTACTGAACCTTACAAACATTGCACTTCCACGGCCTAAACTTGCTCTCTTATTACTGCATCAGGTGATTTATTCCCCTGTGCACAAAAGTTTCACTTTTCAAAGACAACAAAATTTTAACTGAACATAGTAACAAGTAGCATAGGTGCAAGTCTTGCTTAAGTCTTAATATTTCATCAACAAGGGGAGAAGTTGACATTTGGCCTTCATGTCCATGAAAATAGCCTTTTCTCAGAAAAAACAGTACATTTAGTTTGTCAAACTTTTTAGTGGTTGTAGTATACATATCAACTTGATGTCTTTACTGTATCTACATTGCAGACAGGTTTCATACTGGATATTTTTTTTTCTAATGTCATGCAAAAGCATTCCAAGTGGTCCGTTACTGTGATGGTTTCCACGCCAATATGTCCATTCAATTACATCTAAGTGATCCCTCAACAGTTTTTGTGTGCGGTTCCCTCTTTGTCTCCAAATAGTTGACTTGCATATACCCCAAAATCTCTCCAAGTTTTGTGTATGTGCACCTGTAACCGGGTCAACAAAAAAATCTTGATGGTTGACAGTCAGGTGGTTGTAACCTTCATCCTGAAGACGGCGGTAAGACCTCCATCCATCTGAAATGACGGAGCTTCCACGACGAACATGCTTCTTTATTAGAGGCAAAAGATGCCTGGTTGAACGTTGAGGCACAATCTTAAGGATGGGTCTCCTTCTGTCATCCTTAATCCCTAGCATTCCGAATACCCAGGAACTCCTGTTGCTTGCCCGTCCTCTGTTGTACTGAAATTCACAAGAGCAAATATTTAAAAAGGAGGAAAATGATTCTGCAGTAATGGTGGGAGATGGTAGAGTTCTCTTTAACTTTGGAGTGGTGGTTCATGTTGACTAACTATTCTGGGGTGCAGAAATAATGCAGTTTCTTAAAAATGACATTCCTCTCAATTGCATCAATGAACTACAATGCATCTTATTCTATAATGTAACTTCTCGAGATCCAGGAGATAAACCTCCAAGCACCTAAGGAAAAATCAGGTTTTAAATGTATGTATATTGTCTTTACTGATGAGGGCTGGGTATTGTTACTGTAAGAATCTTACAATTCAATTAGATTTCGATTCTTTGGGTTGCGTTTCAATTTTCGATTCAATATTAATTTAAATGCTTCAATATCAATTCAGTAAGAAGTAGGAACTCTGTTGTAGATTTTTAAACATTTATTTTCATGCCTATGTGACCAGATGTAGTATGTCAACTCATGTTTTTGGGTAATAAAACATCTGAAAATAAAAAATATTTGCAATTTTGGTGTTGTATGATCTAACGTGGCCTTTATCCATACAATGTAAATAACAAATACAGTACAGCTCCCCTCATTGGTCAGGAGGGGAATTGATTCAGAGGATTTGCGATTTGATATTGAATTGCACAGGAAAGTATTGTGATGCATCAGTTAATCGATATTTTCAACCACCCCTACAACTGACAGTAGCTGAGATGATGACAGACTTAAGCAACATCAAAAACATGCTTTTAGACACAAAAATCGTGTATTTGGCATCAAAATAATACTCATAGTATAACTTTCATACCTTTCTTTTATGGCCAAATTTGCTTTCATCTATCATAACAATCTCTGCTCTTTGTCCAACAGTCTGCTTGCCTCTTCTTCTCATTCTTTTCATTCCCGATTTGCAAACTCTCCGCAGCTTGTTCTGCAAGTTTACTCAGAGTTGCAGAACTCTGAGTAATTCCCTCTTGCAGCATGTCCACTTGCCTTAGTCGAAGGCCTTGGGCAAATCTGTAAAAGATCAACCAGATAAATATTTTAATGACACAGTTTAGAAGTGAGTGGTTAAAACCTATTTCTTAGGTTATTATTTGTCTTTTTATAACCACAATTTCCCATTTGCAGTCCCATTTGCAGACACAGCAGATACTCATAGACTGAATAGAAAAGTGTATTTGACCTGAAACAACAAATGTCCAAAGCAAAGTAGGGTGAAGAGCATTCACTAAATGAAGAGCTAAATAGAATGAAATCCCAAAACAAATTAAATCTGTTGTATCTTTGAAGAGTTGTAAGAAAATAAAATGGATACTGAGTAAATTAGCACAGTGAAGTCTTGATCTGAAAAGCTAAATTCTTTTGAAAAAATTTCCTGGAACCACCTAAAACCTAAAAATCCACGAGACCTTGTACTACATTGGAGTCTTCGCAACCCAGTACTTACACAATTACACATACTTGATAAATTCGACTAATATTCAGAATTTTTCCCATATACTGAATAAAAACATGTCACGTAAGCATTGGCTCTAATAGGACCCATCCCAACCAACAGTAAAGTTAGAATTAGGGATGTCCCGCAGATACTCAGTATCGGTCACTGATACGCCTATTTTGACAGTATCTGGCAGGATCAGATTTAGTATCTGGATCAGGCCGATCCAGTTTTCATGGTGGTATAAACACTGAGCTTTTATTCCCATTCCGCTAGTCACGACGGGAGAAGTTCCACTTTTCACATTAGTTGTCAGTGTTGTCTCGCTTTACGACTGCCATAAAGCGCAATGCTCCCATGAAATAGATGCACAAAACATGTTTGCGGTATGGGAATACTTTTCATTAGAATATACACTGCCGGAGGCATTCAAAGAAGAGAGAAGCTATCTAGGATATGCAAAAGTCCATAAAAATAACTAGAGGATTGTGGAATATATCGCATAAGGCTATATCTCATATATCGCATCAAACACTGTGTCGTTGAAAACAAATGCTTTTATCGTCTGATGAACTTTTTGAAGCCAAGGTACGAACTTCCTTCTCGCCACTATATTTCAAACACGGCACTACACCAAACTATGCTGGAAGATGCGGGAGCATGAAAATATATGCATCAGATCGGATCAAAATCGGCATTGGCAGAATAAATCATATAAAAGATCGGATTGGAAACAGAAAATATCTGGATCGGGACATCCCTAGTGAAAATATTAACAGAAACATTATGGTCTAAATTAAGTTTGTCTTTGATGGCTTTTATTATTATACCATGTAAAACAATGCACCTGTAGATGTAATGCATCCACGTATGCAGCCGAAGGTGCGATTTCTCGAATATGGAGCCCCTCCGGATGGACCTCGATACCGTTTTCCTTTGTGACAGGAATCTCGACATATCCTGAAGATTACATCCAAAGGTTAATTCATAAAAATAAAAACCCATGATACTGAATGACTTACTAAATAAAAGAACATAAATGAAGAGAAGAGGGAGACAGATATTTATTAAATTGATAAATTTAGCTGTCTTCTTGTCACTATGCCCGCACAAAAGGGTGATCAATAACCCTGTGCACATAAAACTTTAAAGTTAAGCTGATTAAATAATAATACATAAGTGAACAATATGACCAGTAATGTGAACTTTTTTCAAAGGCATTTTTCATTTCAGATCTTGTACATGTAGAACTTTGTATATTTAGTATCTCTACCAAATATACAGTAGCTTACTTAAAATTTAAAATTTGCAGCTGTGTGTCATTTCTATTGTGACTTTGTAGATGTCTGTAGATTACAGTATATATATATATGATATATATTGTGTGTAGCAGATCTTGGATGGCTGCATACTGCACACTCTCCTATGCTATACACAAAAAAATTAATAAACAAGGCACATGTCTAGTTGTTTTACTCACCATGCTGCCTCCTTTTTGTAGTAGGTCCGTTTCAACTTCATAACATGAGAGCAAGAGGGGCATTTCATCCATTTTCGAAGAAGGCCTTCTCTCATTAACCATCTGGTGAACCTGTAGTTTTCTTTGGGGCATTGTCTAAAATGTATTCGACTCAAAAACTCATAACCTAACATCTTATAATTTCATGCTCTTTCATATCATACCATGGCCTTTCTTCTTTCTTGCTTTCTTTCTTTAAAAAAGGGAATGCGTACAATCTGGGAGTCCTGCTTCAAAAAAGGCGCTAAGTGGCACACTTTGTGGAGTAATGAATAACATAAGAATCTACCAATCCGTAGCCGTGCTCCTCCGATGTGTTGCTCTTATCCAATCATTGATTGTTACTCTGCCGTCATGTGACATTCTCATCCAATCATCCAAGGCGAGCCACCAGTTAGTCTGTCAGATCCGGAGAAGGTGACCGTTGACGTTTCTTTCGTGGCTTGGAGAGTGAAGAAAGAAATTTGTGTTGCAAAAATGGTAAGTTAAGCGCCAACCTTTCAAATGAAAGTCCCCCTTAGTTTTGTTTACATAGTCGTTGACATAGTTAAAGTAGTAAACCCTCCGGTTTATCTGCGATGTCGAGGCTAATTAGCTAATGTAATGTTAAGCTAGCTGAGTGAAGGTGCATGACGCTTTATGTTAATATGAACCAGAGAATGGGACTCGAATCAACACGTGTTGCTATTTTAATGACTTTTGACTTGACCTGACAGAGAGTAACAGCTCCAGACTAGCTAGTCGACTTTTTATGCATTTATTTTATTTTGAGTGGACCACCGATGAAGGGGGGGGGCTCAAACGGCAAACTCTTCTGAATCTTCTCCTTGATTCAGTGGGTAAAATTGCAATAATAAAGTGACTTGTCTAGGACTTGACATACCCAAAGAAAAATAACTTAGGTTTTACTTGAGACTTGCACTGTGTCCCATTCTCCGGTAGGAACCACATTTTATAAAGAAAATGGATTATGCACTATGGAGTTGTTTAACAAGAAGAGCTTTTAAATCTTGTGTAGATTATTATTCGTTACATTTTGCCAGTTATAGTGACTTTATCTATAATTTTACAGCCTAAGGCCAAGAAGAAAATGTCATTAAAAGTCCCTAAAGATGACTCGATACCGAGGTGACCAAAAAGGATCTGGATGGTAAATTTTTCTTTATCTTTCAAGGAACTGTAACAGTTAAATAATTATCTTGTCTAAATGTCTTTAAACATTTAAAGTGATCTATTCTTATGTATACATTTTGTTGTACATATGCCATCCTGTAGGTCCTGAAGATAAAGGAGATAAAGGCTCTGCTCCAAGTTGCAGCAGCATAAGCAGCGTCGGATCAGGTAATGATTCCTCATTTTAAGGTAGTGTATCTTTGTTGTCTAAAGTGAACTTGATTTCTTTGGTGAATTTTTTTTTCTGCCTGAGATTGAAGGTACAGATTTCAACAGTATACATGTTTGTGCTTACAAATCTAATTAAGGCACATACCATATCTGGTCGACTACCTTTGTTGCATGCGTGTCATTCTCTTTCTGTCTCACTCAATTAATACCGTCAATTCATAATCTTTTTTGTATCCTGCTCTCTTGTTTTTAAGGATCAATTTCCAAAGTGGAGTTCCTAGAAGCCAAGATCCAATGGCAAGAAAAGATAATAAAGGATCTTGAGCAAGAGCGCAATTTCTTGCGTGAGCAAATCACAGGAAAGAAGAGATCATGTGAGTGATTTGGGAGCAACTTGTATGCAAAATATAATGTAATTGTAATGAATGGTGTGATATATTTTCATAACAATCTGATCTTTGTAATATCTACTCTATTTTATCAAAGCTCAACCTAAAGTATTTACGTTGGAGGACAACGATGAGGATGATGATGGCAACATGAATGAAGATGACATTCCCTCATCTTCTCCAGACATCAGTGAGTCCTCGGACAGTGACATTGTCATCCAAAGAACGAAGAAACAGCGGGCACAGCCACCTGCATCTGCAACTGTGGCTGTTCCTGGAAAAGCTCATGTAAGAGGTAAGAATGGCATAACTTGAACCACCTCTGCTGTTGGCACCAAGTCGTCATGAAAAAAGTGTTTGAAGAGCTGTCATTAATATGGCCTGAAGTTATTATGAGGCAAAAATACAGATGTTAAGTTCTAGATTCTGAATATACTGAAAATCTGCTGATAAATAAAAATTAAATGTGTAAACATTTGCCAGGCTGGCATTGTAAATAAGAATCTTGTTCTTAATGTTTTGCCTGGTTAAATAAAGGTTGAATAAATAAACAATTTGGTTTTTCAACAAAAAAGGCCCTTTCAGATAGAATGCGTTTTTTGCGGCGCGCACGGCGGGGTAGGGCGCAGAGTCGGCAGCAGAGCACAGCGGCAGGGAGCACGTGAGGCACGTGTTGCTAAGCAACAAACCAGGAAGTGTTGCACGCTTCATTGTGAGAGATGTACCTCTCATCGTCGCAGAAAAGAGCTTTTCTCCTGAGGAGGAGGAGAAGATCAGCAGCAGATAAAAGGGTGGGGGTCCACCTGATCCTGATAACAAGGCAGAACAGGAGTTCAGGCTCATCCGGGAGCAGCATTCTTTCACACAGACGGCTTACAGGTTTACTTCAGGTTGAACAAGGACCACTTGTTCTCCTGAATTGGCCTCTCCTATTGGATGCGCTAGGATGTCGTCGCAACGGCGGCACGCGCCAACCTTGCGCACTGCGGAGCTCCGCTGCATGGCGGAACACGCTGCCGCGGCAGTACCACATACACAATGAATGGGTTTGCCGCCGTCGGCCTGCGCTTGCCGCGTTCTATCTGAAAGGGCCTTCAAAGCTACATTTTCTTTTGCAGAATTCACACTAATTATTATCAATCGTCAAATGTATTGGTAGAAAGATTTGTCTCTCAGAATTCAACATCATTCATATCAGTCATAAGACTTACCAACAAAACAGATCTTACAGCATAGTACTGTGGTATAATTTTTGTATTAAGTTTTGAAACCCATATTGAGCGTGAAATAATGTCAGGAAATGAGTAGATTCTTCATTTCCTAAAATATGCTTCATACTTCATCAAAGGAGAAGTGACCGGTTTAAGACAATTCAGTTGACCTTAAGCTGTGGGTTGTGTTGATTTTTCATGGTTTTTGTTTTGTATATTTTTCAGTGAAAGGGCCGGCTGAGGTTATCAGCAGATACAAAAAAAGTCTTGAAAAGCTTGAGCAAAGTCCGCACCATGACTGAAGCCTTCAGAATCAATGGCGTGGACCGGGGAACTATCAAGATGACTGCTGCAATTGCAGAGCTCCACATTGTGGATCCTGTAGCCTTCAACACCCTTAAGTATGATCCTGCCACTGAGACCCTGCAGTCCTTTGCTAAGAGGTGTGCAACGCACATAACCCCTGAGACAAAGCGTATTATAGAGGACATGAAGGCCAAATGTCAACTTCTCCCCTTGTTGATGAAATATTAAGACTTAAGCAAGACTTGCACCTATGCTACTTGTTACTATGTTCAGTTAAAATTTTGTTGTCTTTGAAAAGTGAAACTTTTGTGCACAGGGGAATAAATCACCTGATGCAGTAATAAGAGAGCAAGTTTAGGCCGTGGAAGTGCAATGTTTGTAAGGTTCAGTACATTCGATCAAACCTTTGCCAAGTCATGTAGAACTGTGCAGATTTTATTTTTTTTTTTTGTATTTTCAGAATTTTTTTTGTTGTGCAGTGTTTTTCAACATTTGACTACCTGTGTTATTATACATTGTGATCAATATAGATTTGATGCCATATTTTATTTACATACACTGATAGAGTTGTCAGTATTTAAAATTTCAGGAAGACCCTTTTACCTGTTCAACCAGTATTTGTCAGCCTCTGGAAAACCTGAACCAGTGGGTTAATAAATGAGGAATTTGTACTTGTGCTGTCTTTGTTATTCTAACACTGAATGACAGGGAACCTATAGATTAATCCATTTTTTCAAAAGGTGTAACCCATTACTTGTTTCTTGCAGTAATCATGTGCTACAATATATTTACTAATTGGGAAAAGGAGGCAACTTTAGTTTAAGGAACATTTGTTGGTTAATAAGTGTTTAACTATTAGTGAATTAGTAATGATCAAGACGTCACTTTAGTATGGGGAACATATTCTAAGTAACAAAGACTTAATTAAGAGTTATTTGGACACTATCAACATTTGCAGTTTTGTGTTTTGTAATGTAAGAACAGACTATATCAATTAAGTGTTATTAAGGGAGAATAACTATTCTTGGGCAACTACAGTCTTATAAAGTCCATACTAAGCAAAGCCTACTGAGATGGTAATTAATATACAACAACTTCCCTACTTAGTGCTAATAAGCAATAATTCTGAGGTTATTGAGGATAGACTCTTAGTAAATGGCTTATTGGTTGTATAATAAGGCTATGCAAAATAAGACATTAATAAGTACTTAATAACGACTAATTAATGGCCAGTATGTTACTAATTTGTTACTAATTTGCATGTTAATTAGCAACTAATTAAGAGTGAATAGGTGTACCTTAAAATAAAGTGTTACCATATATATATATATATATATAAAGAGTTCAAAAGGAAACACTGCAAATTCCAATAAATGTGACTAATTTCTACAGGTTGAAACAGCACATATAACTTCCTGACGTTGTAAATACACTACTCACAAAAAGTTAGGGATATTCAACTTTCATTTTTTCGAGAACAGGATGATGCAGAATAAATATTCAACCATTGAACAATGCACATGTGCATTAGAAAAGTATAGAGAAAGTTTAATTCAGTTCACCTGGAAAGGTTGAAGTGGATTTTAGATTCATTCTGACATCATACAAAAAGCTAAATATCCTTAACTTTTTGTGAGTATGTGTTTCTGACTTGGTTTGACGGCACAATGACATTTATCATGTACATTCCTGAAGCTGTTGTTGCCAGCAGTGTCCTTAGAGTGACAAACTGCACAACTTTTTTTTCGGGCTGCGTCACTTCAAAGCAGTATTTCACTTTACGGCATGCTTACATGTTAGCAACTGGATATTGACATGCTGGACATTTCAAATGCGCACTGTGGCTGATTCATCAAAGAAATGCAAGAGGAAGCAAAAAAAATAAAATAAAAAAAAAAAAGACAAAGACAAAGACTCAGTCAACACTGGGCAACTATTACTGGTTGGAGAGATCTCAGAGTGGTGGTACAGTAGCGTGTCAGGTGGTAGAGTACCAGGTGGCTGCAATATTAGGGGGCGTCTCACATCGAAAATCTGCCAAAGTAGTGCACCCCTGTGTTAAACACTTGGTGAAGCCCTGTTTCACAACCAGCTCATCACCACTCATCACCAGCTCACCTTGCTTGTGCGTTGTCAAGACCTCCTGATGTCACACAGGATTATGTGTTCACAAAGGAGGGCCTGGGTGTGGTTTGAACCTCAGTAAGAGCCATGCCAACCTGATCTCACAAAAATACGTGAAATGAGCACGAACAACCATAAGGCCCTCCCACTCACATGTAAATGAGTGGGAGGGCCTTATGATTGTATGTGCTCATCAGGTTGGCCGTGTGCACTGACCAGTTGTGTATTGTATGCACCAAGTATGTACTGTAAGTGTGTATGTATCTGTTTATGTATAGGCCTATATGTGCCAATGTGGGTACGTACAGGTATGAGGGTACAGATACAGGGACGCCCATACTGGTATGCCAGTATGGGCAAATGTGTACAGTAGGCTATGCACGGGCATGTATATGGATGTGGGTGGGTATAGGATGTCTATGTCTATATGTACAGTATACAGTATGTAGCCTATGTGCATAGCTACTGTATGTGTATGTACTGTATATGTATGTATGTGTTTTTGTATTTGTATGTATGTGTCATGGGTGGGTTCTTTGAGATACTGGCGACTGCTGGAGGAGGAAGAAAGAAAGAAAGCCATCGCCAGCAGGCAGTGATTAGAATATAAAAACTTTAATAAAGTAATAAAAGCAATGAAAGTGATAAAATAGAAAAAATCCTAAAAAGAAAAGTGAAAAAAAATCAAACAAAAGAAAGGATGAGGCTTGTTCCTGGGGAAAGGAAGAGGAAGGAAGCGGCATCACTTGAGGGTGCAACCCTCACTGCCATCAGCCACGGCTGTTGCAGGTCAACCACCAGCTGCAGCTGTTAGGCATCGAACGCCCCGCCCCCGCTGCAGATCCATGGCTCCCACCACTAAGTTCTCAGCCGCCCAACGCACTTCTGGCCTAGGCGGGTCCTGGAGGGCTTGTCCTTCCACTTATGGCCGCTGCACTCCTGGGTCACCGGCTTCAATGCTGCGCCTTGGCCACCACTCCACTGCTGCTGTCTTCTTGGCTGCACCGCTCATCCTGACAGCTTCATTGTCGCTGCTCTGAGTGTCGCTCCTCTCCTCGCAGCAGCAATCCCGGCCATGGACACCCAGAGATCTGGTGCCCTGGCTATGCTTACTCTGTCATCTCCTCCGTGCTACCCGTCCTCTGTTGTCTCCCCTTCTGCTGTCTGGACACTGGCTTTAAAGATGCTGCTGCTACTTAAGTCGGGGGAGGTGCCCTTCTCTCCTGGTGCTGCCAATCGGTTCATTAAAATTCCCACCCACAAAAACCACGTTAAAACCAAGATAGTGGGCAGAAGTCGGGTCTGGCAGTACCCGTTACTTCACCCTGTGACATACTGTATGTGTGTATATGTGTGCATGTACGTTCTTTTTGATCCTATACCAAATGTTGTATGCAAAGCTGAGTTATCACCAAACATAAAGAATTTCATTGCCTGTAATTTTGTATATTGTTTTCGGCACATGACAATGACAATAAACAATCTTGAATTCCTTGAATTTTGAATCATCTGACCAAAGGGACATCCTTGTGGCCAAGTGGCCAGGGTGCATTAGCCTGGTACACCAGCCTGATTAGCGCCATGTATGAGATACACGACAAGTCAGTCTGGGTTCCCTCCATTGGGAAATGATTTCCACTCCGGTAAAAAATTGACCGGACCAATCACAGCGCAGCAGCAGAATTATTAACGGAACGTAAAACTCCTCCGACGTCTCCACCGCTGTTTCTGCTCTGTTTTGGTGCTTAACTAACAGCTTCCGGGTCATAGTCACATGACGTGCGACACAAACACTTTCTCATATTAGTAGTTCGGCAATAAACAATGCTTACATGTAACAGAGTATTTATAATAATAAAACCAGACATTCTATGTTAATATACACACATTAAAGAGAGAGAAAAACAGCGTGTAAGTGCTGACTTCCGGCGTCGCCATAGCAACATAGCAACAGAGTGTCGAACTACGCCAGCTACAGTCACCTCTGATTGGTTCTCTCCGGTTCACTTCCTTCTGTTAGTCCCGCCTCTCGTCTCGCCTTGGAAATCAGTCTCCAGCAGAGGGAATCCAGACTGACTTGCCGTGTATCTACATGGCGTTAGTGAGGCTGGTGTACCCAAGTACCAGGCTAGGGTGCATGATCAATTGGAGGCATAGCGACGGGACCATCAACTGTCACACTGCAGACCAGGCAACACTAGTGGAAACCACTGTGTGGATGTTCAGTTTTATTCCAGTAATTGTTAAACAATTATCACATATTCATTGCAGCTTAATCGAATTCCAACATTTTGTTTTTTTTTTAAGGGTGGTTATATGATGATGAAAAATATGCTCTTTTGGGGGTCGGTGTGCAGCGTTTAGCTTTAGTTCACCTGTTGAAAAAGAGCTGCTCTTACCACGTTCTTCTGCAGATAAGACACAGACAGCTCATCATACACAAAACCCCCCCACAATAGACCTTCATGCATTGGATAAACGCAAACACAAGCTCCCTGGTAAATGACATCTTAGCCCGTATCCCCATTTGCACAAGTGTTTTAAAAATACTTTTGATGTGACTTTTAGCACATGTTGTTTTACAACTTGTAAAACTGGAGATTTTTGACATTTGATGTCAGAATGTGCTCTGCTATACAGGGAGTGCAGAATAATTAGGCAAATGAGTATTTTGACCACATCGTCCTCTTTATGCATGTTGTCTCACTCCAAGCTGTATAAGCTGAGAGCCACTACCAATTAAGCATATCAGGTGATGTGCATCTCAGTAATGAGAAGGGGTGTGGTCTAATGACATCAACACCTTATATCAGGTGTATTAGGGAAACATAATTATTAGGGCAACTTGGCAATAAACAAATGTATACCCATTTCAATTATCTATTTTCACCAGGGAAACCAATATAACAGCTCAACATTCACAAATATACATTTCTGACATTGTATACTGTAACAGTATGCCTCAGAGTTGTTACTACAGTCTGTCATGGAACTACAAAGAGAATGGTTTATAAAACATCTAACAGAATAGAAGTTAAATAGTACTTCTCTTCTGTTTGTAAATGATATCAACATTTTATTAAGTAATATTTTGGATTAATTTGATTTGTAAATGGGTTTACCGAAAGCATCTGGAATACTCATTCCACCCATGCTTTTAGCTAATCCTCCTCTCCATCACTAACAACCATATGAATCATTGCTTGTGGCGCTCAGCAGGTCTTGCCCCCTATGTTTTCAACTATTTTCCCAGTGACATGCAGTTATGAGGGGAAAGACTGCCAGGTTTCGTGTGAAATGTTATCGGTAAGCTGACATGCTCATCAGTTTCACACAGAGTTGCTAAACACATCAGAGCTGTGCCTGTTGCGGGATTGCCCTTGATTTAGATCATTATTTTTGTCTGGAAAAAAAAGATGAATCCAGACAGGTCTCCCACACTGGTGTCATCTTTTCTTGATATATTGTTGTTCTGACAACACAAAAGACATATACATGTGTATATATACAGCACATGCTAATTAGGATGAATGAACACACCTGTCAGTTTTGATCCAGGTGTTCCCTTCAGGTGATGCTGCACTGCAGCCCTGCTCCAGCTGGTGGCAACAGGCTCTCATTTAATGAGGTACAAAAACCACTATAGCTTCTCTGCACTGCAGGTTTATCTGAGTCATAGTCGAGGGCTTTTTTTCCCTGGCTACAGGAAATAAGATAAACATCTCTGCCCTAAAAGTTTATCATAAATGATTAAAATGGTAAAGGCCCCATTGTGCATAAGCATCAGGCATTTCACTTGCCTCAAACTGTTTCTCATTAGCTCAGAAAATAGGCCTAGAGCAAAGTTACTGTAATCAGTTTAATTTATTTATTTAACCTCTGTTTAGTGAATTAAAAGGGGCTCATTACAGCAATTCTGCATCACTCTGATCAACAATGGTTAATGTTGACATTGTTGTTTCATTAATGTTTCATTAAATTGTAACTTACCACCTTCTTTCCCTAGATTTCTTTTTTTTAAAACACAAAATGTTAAGGCCTCAGTGCAACACCAGTGTGCTTAGGCTTAATTGGCATCCATTCACAAACAATGGCTGAAAAACATCCAGACAGCTCAAGTTTAAAGCAGGTCTGGCATTCTCCTGGAAATGCTCCACTCAGTAGGTTTGCGTCATTCAAATTGGACGAGCTGGAGCAGTTTCGCCTGACACACAGCATCCAGGATTTTCACTGTTCAGGCTGAGAGGATTTATTCCTCCAATTCATCCATGAAATACCAGTTGAACTAAAACTATATTCATTTGCCTAACACCATACAAGACTGCAGTATACTCCATAGAGAGCACAAATATTGGGCTGCAAACTTAAATCTTGAGTGGAGCCTTTGTGGACGTGACAGACTTGGGTAGATGACAAATTCATGGCATGTTGACTGTTGTTGATGCAGACAGCATAAACTGGTCCTGACATAGTTTATCTATATTAATACATACCATTTCTTTCTCATGTAAAATTTTAATCTTCAAACGAATAAATGCAGAGTAGATGAGTGATACTTCAGTTATATATAAGTAAATGTGGTTAAGCAAATGCAGCTCAAACACTGCCAATAAAACATGCTTATTCTTTTATATAAGACCTTTCACATTTGATTAAACAAACAAAAAAAAAAAAATCAAGTTCCTTTGTTCATCCAATTGCTATAAATAAATGTACAGTTGTGATATGAAACATTTCCTTGTGATGAAATAATTGAGGGACTTCTGCTTAATAAGATCTCAGTATTTTTCCACCACAAGAAAAAAAAGAAGTAATTACTAAGAAAGTTCTCAGTGCATTACTGTTTAATTAAATGAGTAAACGTGAAGTTGTGAAAGATGTTAATATTAACTAGGAATAAACAATGCCTTGCAACATGTGAGGTTAATAAAAATGCTGCGGTGAATAACTAGAAAAGAAGAGTGCAGCAGCTAATAGAGCAAACAGGAGCAGAGCAACCAAATATGCTTGTTATCAATTCAAGTCAAAGAGGTGGATCACAGCTTGCTGAGCCGAGCTAATACGGCTGAATGAAGATGCACTCTGTTATGTCCGGTGAAATCCTGTAGGTGGAGTGGATCCTCCTTCTTGTGTGTTCTCACCACACATGAAATGTGGTCATCTGTCTGCCATCTGAAACACACTGATCTGTGATCACCAGCCCTTCTTCTTATAGTCTGGGAATATTGAGTGCTCCACGGTCGCACCAAGTCTGTTTGATTAATGTTTCAATTAGAGGCAAAGGGGAAAAGGTTAGTGAGGGAGTGGATAGTATTATTATTGGGAATGTTCTCTATTTGATTATGTTGGAAAGGAGCTTGGGGAAGTTCCTCTCTAAGCACCCCATGGACGGCTGGAATCAGAGCAGAAAAAACAGCATAGTTTAAAGACAGGGAATAAATATTAGAGAAGTGGTGGATGGCCAAGAGCCTATGAAATATTCTTAAGAACATTTATGGGATTAAATGAGTAAGCCTAGATGTAAGACAGATACCAGTTTCGTTCTGTGCTCAGTTGGTATTTTTCTTATGCTGTGATAAGCAAGCCAGCTGGCGGTGGACCCTGTGGAGGTGGCAGGTGTTCCAGCCTTGAGTGGCAGGTGGTTATCTATGCAGATCTATGCAGCAAGTCAGCAACTGGATGAATCTATATTTTCTTAACAGCAAGGTAGAATTCAAATGAACACTTGTGTTTTTTTTTTTTTTTTACATTTTTATTTCTATTTTGAATCACTTGTGAATATAGTCTATGGATATATATTTGCAGACATGAGTAAAATACATGTTAAGAAGAGACTTACAGGCTCTTTGTCTGCATGGAGGCTGCTAGATTTATATTTAACATAGAACAAAACAAGACCAAACAAAAAACATTGATCCTCTCTTAAAGCTGTAAGTGAGAAATAAAATGACTGTATTTAAGTTTAAAGAATTACATAAAAACATTACTAATTCATCATCACAATAGAGTCCATCTAGCAGGTTAAACTTATTTTCCAGTTATAGTCTCCAATAAAAATGAAAACCCATAACGCATCCTTGTCTAAGAAATCAATTTTACCTTTGTCCTGAAGCTATGATCTCTAAACACTAGCTCTGAAAGTATTTACTAAAACAGTAGTGGCTCCTGGCTGCATGTTTTAACCTGCAGTATGTGCCTCACAGCTTGCAGCCCAGGAATGCAGGGCTTTTCTACTTGCTGGAGGTGCTGCTGTGTGTCACCGTCAGTCTATCATTATGCCAGGCTTGACACAAACACACACATTCATACATGCACACACATGCACATGTAAACATGTGTACACAAATGCTCCAAGACATTGCACTTAGCACTTCCTCCTGCAAGTAATAACCTGCTTTGAGTGCTAAAAATTGTCACCAAATGATGTCACAGAATCAGGGAAATCAAAACTCACAGAGCTCCATGAGGGGTTTTGAGCTGTAATAAATTATGGATGAATACAGATGTTGTGCCAACATTCATTTATTGTATTCTCAGACCACACTATGGAAATGCTAGCTGTGTTACACACATACATACTTTTCCACAAGATGCATTGGGATGATGATCACACCTGTAGTCTGTATCTCAGTAGCTCCAGTGATCAATGAGACTGAGAGATGAAAAGGAGAGGGGTGGTGCGATACAGAAGGTGATTCAAATCGGTTTAAGGAGAGAAAGTCTGCTCTGCTGAAAATATAGACTATTACATCCTTGACTCAAATGACAACGTATACGTCTTGAAAGCTTGAAAATAAATGATAATAATAATAAAGAAACATACTTTTCTCTAAGTCATGTGAGACATTTAATCTCTGACCATAATCTTTATCTATGCATCAAATATGCATGTTGCTTATTTATCCAGCGCATGCTTATACATAATGTGTGAGAATGATTTTTCAGTGACTTCATCGTTTTGACAGAGCTTGAAAGCTGCTGTAGGCGTTTATGTGACAAGCCAACAGTGTGTCTCCTTCCCTGAGAGATAATCCACCTTACAGGTCACTGTCTCAGGAAATCTCACAGCCAGTCTTTGCATCTACCCTTTCGTTCATTATCTTCAAGAGGTGAGCTAACTATCAGATTAAGGGATGACAGTTCACAGGCAGTTACCACATTTCGCTACTTTTTTTTTAAAATAACATTTTAATGACATACATTATTCCTTATTGTTATTAGGCATTTATTCCAGTTCTATGCAACTATTTTGATACAGCTCTCGGCTGAGAGAAACACTTCGATTCATCAAGCAAGGGAGTTAAAGCATCTCAGTGTATTGTTTTGGAGAGGAGGTATGGAGGGGGAGATTGACAGGCAGATTGTTGCAGCATCTGGAGTAATGCTAATGTTCCATCAGATTGTCGTGGTGAAGAGAGAACTGAGCTGCAAGCTTTCGATTTACCAGTCAATCTACTTTCCAACTGCCTTTCTGATCACAAGCTGTGGGTAGTGACCGAAAGAATGACATAGCAAATACGAGTGGCTGAAATGAGCAGGACAGGATGGCCGACCTCGCCCTTAGGGATAGGGTGAGGACCTCGGTCATCCGGGAGGGACTTAGAGTGACTACTCCTCCACATTGAAAGGAGCCAGTTGAGGTGGTTTGGGGATGTGGTTGGGATGCCTTCTGGACAGCTATAGGCAAAGTGTTTCATGCATGGCTCGCAGGGAGGAGGCCTTGGGGCAGACGCTGAACTGGTGGGACAGTTGATGTCTATGCTGATGTCATATGGCTTAGGAACACCCCATAATATGAATAAATATCAGTTTCATAGTGGATACAAATGTTTATTTTGTGATTTACAAATGTTTAAACAATTTTGTTTGCTAAATGTATGTTTGAACATTACTGATAATAAAACAAACTGCTTCACTGAAGTTGCAATTATTAACCTATGCATTTAGGTCAAAAGTTTAAACAACTAAACATTTTAAAGTGTAACGTGTTGTAACCCTTCTTGTCTCAGAAATGTGACTATTAACATAAAGTCTATCTTTATGAACTGTTTCGTCGTAGAAAGCGTCTCTCATTTTGAATTAATAATACTGGATTCCGGTTAAAATGACCCAGTTTTCCATCAGTGCTTGAACAAAGCACATATTTTGAGTCCAGAAATGTGAAAGAATTCTCAAAATTCCACATACACATGCAAACTAATCTACTGTATATGCAAATGACATCTGATTTGACTAGATGTAGACTAGATCTAGATGTCTACTTTGTTCTTTTTAAAGGGGAAAAATCTCCACAGCACTGTCCATGTGGGTGCTTTTGTTGCTTTCCACCATGTTTTCATAAATTAAACAATGCAAACTGGGACTGTTGATGCTTTTCAAGGCAATAAGTAGCATCATAGTGAGTTTTCAAAGTGCAGCAATCAGTCACGGTTTTAACGATAATTAAAATTTGAAACGGTATTACTAATCGTTGGGAATTTTATCACGATTAACCATTTTATCGGTCATCGTTACATCCCTTATTGCATCATTAACTGTGTTCTCCTCTCTCAGCAGGTCTGGCTGGATAAAAGTTGCAGTATCTGTTGGTCTCTCTTTCTGTCCTCTCCCCCCCAGCCGGTCGAGCCAGATGGCCGCCCTACCTGCAGCCGGGTTCTGCCGGAGGTTTTTCCTCCCTGTTAAAAGGGTGTTTTCCTTCCCACTGTTGCCATCGCTCCGTGCTTGCTCAGGATTGGACCGGGTCAAGTCAAAATTCGATCCCAATCTGTTGGTTTCCTTAGCTAGGCTATTATGAATCTGACTTAAATTTCTCTGTCTGTTAAGCCCCCTGAGGTGACATTGTCATGAATTGACGCTATACTAATAAAGTTGAATTGAATTGAATATTGCAAATTTTCTTTTTTTTTCTTGCAGCCATATTCCATGCTTT
This sequence comes from Atherinomorus stipes, assembly GCA_023101725.1. Taxonomy (NCBI): domain Eukaryota; kingdom Metazoa; phylum Chordata; class Actinopteri; order Atheriniformes; family Atherinidae; genus Atherinomorus; species Atherinomorus stipes. The sequence goes on along the minus strand of JALJCO010013034.1, from coordinate 189,477 downwards.
ACAGTATTATACAATAAAATCATACGTTGGTGAATGTACTCTTACATCTATTGGATATCTCTCCTTTATATTATACAGTATACTATATTATATATCATCATAATAATAATGGATTAGATTTATATTGCGGTTTTCAAGGCACTCAATGCGCTCACAGTAGATCCATTATTCATTCACTTCTCATTCATACTTTGTGATGGTAAGCTTCATTTGTAGCCATAGCTGCCCTGGGGCAGACTGATGGAAGTGTGGCAGCCATTTCGCATCTACGGTCCCTCTGACCACCACCGGAACATTCACTATCATTTATACACCAGTGGTGCCCCCACTGGAGGCAAGGAGGGTTAAGTGTCTTGCCCAAGGACACTGGGGGATCGGGATTCAAACCGCTGATCTTTCGATCATTGGCCGACTTGCTCTACCACCTGAGCCACAGCCACCCACAACAAAGTTGTCATTGTAATCTGCAAAGATGAAATAAACCTTAATAAAATGTTGATAAAACAAAATGAATAAAAACAATAGCACAAAAATCACAAGGCATAAACTGCTCACATCTTCAAAACTGTCTGAACAAATTTTCACCACCACTGGATCTTTTAACATCTTGTAATGTCTTGATTGTTTACTTTAAATTATGTTATAGTATCAATAAGAGTATCGACGAATATCAGTATTGATAAGAAGTATCGATATTGGGATCGGTATCTATAAAATTATAGCAATATATATCCCTAATTGTGATGATGCATTCTTCTTGAAAACTTGTTTTTAAATTGATTAGAGGTAAAAAATTCTGATTTTGGAGTGCCTTTGCAATATCAGGCCGCGAGCAGAAGATTTAAATTAGCTTAGGCTTCCTCACATTTATCTAATTTGCATTAACATGTTGGAATTTATGGATAGTATTTGTTGGTACTTATTGCCATATATTTGTATGTCTTTTGACATATTTAGAGCATATTTATCAGAATATTTTCTTATGTTTTTATCAGTCTCATATGAGCACATTTATCAGTCACATTAGGTCAACAACAATCCCTTTATCATAGATAAATCAAAAAAGTGTTTCTCAATTTGAGTGAAATGTTTTGGTTTGTTAGAGAAGCAGCGAAGTGGTTTGTGAGCGATGAACTCTTAACCTCTGCCTTTGGGCTCTTCACAGAGGAACTTCCTGTTGTTTTCTTAGACACAGGGATAAGAAACTGAATGCTCTAGAAAAGCCTTTTTTCACTCTTATGCCCATAGGCTATGATTAGATAGCTGAAGGCATTGTGAAGATACTTTTAAGATAAAAGATACTTAGACCTGTCCTCCTCAAAAATGATCATCTGTAGTGTTTTCATAGAAGACTAAGTGGACTTAGTCTACAGCTCCACATGGCATGTAGATTTCCGGCTGGAAAAGAGTGAATAATCAAACATTCTTTTTTTTAGTTTACCAATTCCTTTTTTTTTTCCATCCTATTTTCTTTTCAAATTTCTCTCTGTGTAGGTACATTTTTCTATTCGTGAGATTCTGGAGTCCATCAAGCAAGTACATGTCCCTTGAGATTGAGTGACATCCCGTGCTTTTAAAAGGTTTTTGTCTTTCTTAAGCCAGGTAGATGGACCATGGCGCTAATCTATTCTGACACTGCCTCACTGGTGGATCTGCTATTCATTCAGCCAAAGCAAACATAGGAGGGAAGGTAGATGATTTTGCTTATTCTACCCTCATTGTCCAAAGCTTGCACTCCTTCGGGTGTCCGTGGGGGTAATTGCAGCAAAACAGTCTTTTTAGATCCATATTATCATATTTGCTCTATTAGTTGTTAAGAGTAATACGGAATTGCAATAGCAGTGTGTAGTTTATGTCCACACTAAAATTACTTGCTGATAAAATAGTCTAGAGGAGGCTTAAAGAGGTGTATTTAAAATTCCTGTGACTCCATGTTGGTGGGCATTGCAGTGATCTGTGATTTTCTAAACCAGCATGAGGGCTGAAAATCTCTCATATTATCATGCTCAAGTGTTTTTTTCCCCCTCTCCAACATCTTTAACACAGGCTGAAACAGGCTTTGAATCTTAAATGTCATAGCTCAGATCGAGCTGCAAACATTCAGATATGGAATTTTGATAAGTTCCGACTAAATAGCACAGGGAAGAAGCTCTTGCTTTCTCTATAGCCTGTCAGAAATAAGTTTGCATACATCTTTGCACCCATCAAAATGATTGCCTTGGGCATTTTGTTGTCACTCCATCAACAACAACATGTTTGGAATGTAGCATATGGTGAGTCACATCACCTTCACAAGATTCTTCTTTACATCTTTACACACTAAACCTTCTTATTTGCATTTTTCCTCACTCAGACTTATCGGTGCAGATGACTGCTGCTCCACCACAATCACAGGAATCCTACTAGACATGGCCAGGCTTGCAAGCTTACATTTGTAAGTTATTCGTTGTACTGTGAAGCTACAGGTGCCTCTGTGGCATAAACACAGGAGAGACTGAGTTTTAATCAATTCTAAGGCATGCAGGCATGCAGGTGAAGGTCGAACAGGTAACATAGTTTTATTAGGAAATATTTCTACTAGCTTTTCAATGGGAAGTGTGATTCATCTGCTGAAAAACTTCAGTGCCTTCTTTATCATGCATCCCACTAAATTCTTGCTGTAGTCCACTCCCATAAAAGCTGTTATTTTGATTTTTGTATGAAACTGCTGAGCGCTTTGGATGATATATGCCTTCATTTAAATCTGTTAATGCTTTTGGTGCTTTTTAGGGGAGGAACATAAAAGAGACAATTCCTGGTAACTGTAATTGCTGTTATGAAGTATTATCTTCCACATTAGCGTCCATGACAAGCATCACAACAATCCTATAATTTCATGTTCAAGCCCTGGGATTTTCCAGTTCCTCCATCCTCTTTAGAAGTGCAAGTCATAGTATGTGGATCTGGTTGGCTTTTCAGATCAGGGTGGTGACTGACTCTCCCAACTTGTCCTGACAACTCGGCAGGTTGGGTACTTCTCAATAGAAACACCTCAACAGCGTCACGTCTGCTACCTGCACCTGCCACAGGCAAGTGCTTCTGCTTTACAAAGGCATAACTTAATGCCGGAGCAGGTCCCAGCCTGCATCCACCCCTCCTGCATCCTCTTACTCAGCCTTGTCTTGCTGCTATCACTGCCTAACTATAAGACCACAAGGAAGGCAGGAAAAAGTGGCTACTTGACCTTCTTTGGTCGCCTTCTTTGTGCTGACTTTCATAAGTGAACATAACTTTTGCTCTGAGAGAAGTGTTGGATTGTTTCCAGCATTTGGATGCTCTGACAGAGAATTAAAAGACCTCCTCTGAGCTGATGTCCAGGCTCACAAATGAGCATGCCTGATAATACTGTTTACGAGCAGCTCAAAATGTGTCTGCCACATTAGCATATCCAATTTGTTTCCTGTACAGGTCCTTTGTGCTCTCAGATCAGGAGGGGATAGCGGGGAGTTATTAAAGGTTTCTCAGAGAAATGCTGCATCATTTCTATACACTGATTTCTGATTTCTGCTGCTCAAACCAAAGAATGAAAGTACTTGGTAACAGTGAATCACTGAGACAAAAGTCAAAACACAATCCCTCTGTGCTCATGATAACTCCCAAATGCATGCCCAAACAGATATTATTTTGAATTCCTTTTCCTTTTATCTGTCTTCCTCTGGATCTGCAATTACATCATCAAAATGCTTCAGTTCCTTTTTGCTCCCATCTCTGAATGGCTGATTGTCCCATAGTGATAGTCAAACAGACCCTTGACACCATCATCATATAGGAGATGCTTTTACCAGTGTACTGGTCTTTCTGAAATGACTTGCTCCTTCTTCTTCTTATCCACTTTATTCCAGCTGCACGTTCAGATGCAGAGTTCGTCTTATCAGTCTGGTCCAATTTATATCGAGTGACAGTAGCTTAAAAAACCCTTAAATGCAGAGTAACATTGATGCTGACTCCAAGTCAGTGTTACAGCTCATCATTACCAGTGGCTTTTCCCCAAGCAACATAAGATTAACATCCCTGTATTGCTATTGAAAATTCAACAACCCATTATAATGTTTTTTTTGTGTGTTTGTGTGTGTGTTTAACATTTAAAAAAACGCTTTTCTTATACACAGGTGATACTCTCAAAGGAATCACATCTCATGGACTGCGCTCTTTAATTCTTCTGCATCTGAAAAATCATTGTAGCTGTTGTTGCAAAATGTTGACTTAAAACTAAAGGGATGCTTGATTATGTCAGGTTGGATTTCTGTAAGACAGAGGGAAGTCCTTCCAAAGTTGGCATCTATTCCCATACATGCAAATGAGGGAAACCAAATCAGATGGAAAGGTTACGCCAAGTGGAAGGAACTTCATGATGAAGTAGATGCAGGCAGGGTAAAGTTTTCAGAGAGAACCCATGAACAGATAAAGGTGGTTGGCGATGTCTGGTAGGTACAGTATGCTCATTTAAGTATAGGAAGCTGCTTCAGAAATGCTCCTAAATAAGGTAATTTTCCAAGATAAGCTAGATCAGAAATTTCCCATGCAGTTTGAAACTGTATAACATACAGCAACTCCTGTACAGTATTTATGGTAGAAAATATAATTCTGACTAAGAGTGAGGACAAACATTAACTACCAGAGTGGTGCTACCATATATGCAACAAATGATAATAACGAGACATATTATTTACATGTGAACATACAAAAATGTTATACATTGTTTCTGTAACAAAGATGGGCATCAACTGATACCAGTATTGTATTCAGAGCATGTAATGCGTTGCTATCTTATTTCACAACCAAGTAATTGAAGTGTCAGTGTCAATTTCTTACATTGTACTTAAAACATGGGGTTGTTCAGTGCATATATTAAATATTTATAGGATTATCCATTTTTAATTATCTTTTCAGAACGTGGTTTAAAGTGGGCTTTCTGTTTCCAACATTTTAAAATCTATATCAAAACCGAAGATGCAGTGTTGCAGTTATGCGCATTGCTCTGTGGGCTGTTAGATGTGTTTTATGTAGTTAATGTGTAATTTAATATCTTTTCAGCTAGATTAGTTTGACATGACATTTATTATTATCATCAGAGATTTCTAACATTTTGAAAATATAAAACTTTGAAAAATGTAACATTTTGTTAATTACTTGCTGAGTAATTAAAATGAACTCACTTTCTATACTGCCGGTAAAGATCAAACAGTTGGTATTTACTGCAAAAAGGTTTCAGTGTTTTTCTTTTAACTTATGCAATATAGAAGACAGGTTGTCATTCGTTTATTTTTGTCTAACGTATGTTAAATCATCAACTTGAAAGATGAAATATCATTTGATCATTATAGATTTTCTGCTGCGTTGCCTGAAGATGTATTAAGCTGATTTTATCAACATGTTGGATCTACTAACATTTGTAAGTTTCTCTTGAAAGTCAATGTGGGCGTAATCTATGGTGTGTATACAGTTGAGTCATTCATTTAAATCAGAGAATATACAGTATGCATCAATCAAAGTAGATATCCTTCTCAAATGAAGGCTGGTCTGCAGTGTTGAGTTGGAAATATCATGAGTAATCCCTGTTCTTTTGTCGACCCAGTTTCTACATACATTGAAAAATCCCCCCTAAAAATGACTTGCAGTGGCTGTTTTGAACACTTGGTCTATTATTTTCTTGTATTTTTCTTCTCCTCCTCTGAAGGGTGGGCAAGGATATGGGTCAATAAGAGGACCATGCTGCATAAAAATAGATGTTCTATTCTTGCTGCGCAATATGAAAAAAAAATGAAAAAAAAGAAGGCAGTTTGTCACTATTTTTCCCCTGCCTTGCCTTCAAATTACTCTTCCTCCTCTGTGACGCTTAGTACCTCTGGGAGAGCGGAGAAAAAGAGGACAGCTACACCTGTGGCTGCTGAACAAGTGTATCACTGTCTGGGTGCTCTGTCCTGACTTGTCAGGCCCTCTCACCTGGAATGTGCCGATGAGACAATCAGGTGCAACAGGCGCGTGGCAGCTTGCTGCAGGGAGAGATAACCTGCTCTAAGACTGGGAGCAAAGAGCTGCGAAGGACTTTCCACCCCAAGTTGACTCCTCTCTAAAGGACAGCGACATGCCAATATAGAGAAAGCCATGTGACACATCTGGGGAGAGTGGTGGCTGATTTCTAAACAGCTCTTCTCCACAAGTAATGTCTGTGGATTCATCATTGCGTAGGCTTGTTTGACTATCCCAGCGTGACTCACTCAAAGGGTGGAGTGCTGTGAGATTTTGTTTAGCCTGGGGGGGAGAAAATTTCATTTCTATCTAGAAAAGGTCACGAGAAATGTTCCAGCTTCACAGGAAATGCATCAACGCACATAATTGGATAACCTATCAGTTTTGGTAGAGCAGTGATTGAAGTGACACTATTTGCCAGTGATATTTGGTCAGCCAGACTGAAAGTGAATGAGATATGCTTAATCCCTGCACATGACTTACTGTGTCTATAGCATTAATATTTCATCAGCATGCGGTTGCCAAACATCTTGTGTTTAGATATAATGTCACAAGAGTTGTTGGGCTTTAGATGCCAGTATTGGATTATATTTATGTCTAAAATCTAATTATCCAACTAACTCACCAAGAATAACACTGTTACATTGTTATTTTCATTGGCCAGTTCATGCGAAAATGCAGTGAAGTGATACAGATAACCGCATGACCCCCAAACTGATTACTTTTCAGAGTCCCCTCCAATTTTCAAGCCTTTCCTCCTATCTGAGTTATTCCACCACAGTTAAATATTTTAAATCTTTGGTCACACTGTGATGATGTTTTTTCTTTTTCATACAAGTCATCATAGCCCTTCACCTCTTATAAATTTAGATTAATGGTTTGATAACAACAGGTTTGTCTATTATCTTGAGGCATTTTTGTAAAACTGTATGATTTACTCCTTACTGGGAAGGAATATTATTTACCACTGAAACCCAAGCACGACGTTTTGAGGAGAAAACGACCCCTCTCAAGTGTTCATTTTTCCAGAGTGTGTGTTTTTGTTGTCTAGGTTTTCCTTGGTGGCAGTGAACAAAGCGTTCTACTGTGGAGTAGTTTCAGCAATCGCAGACACAGTGTCTGTACAGGGAGTTCCTGTCCCTGGCCCAAACCCACAGACCAACAGCAAAGAAGGACAAGGTCAACCATTGCCTCTGCTTTCTCTTGGCATCATCGCAGAGGAGCTTTACCTCATGCTCATGCTGTATTCCTCCAGGCCTCATGTCAGTGGGTTTATTTGCGAGGAGAAATCTAAAATTCAACAAACCCCAAAATGGGTTTCCTCAACACAGAAAATCTGTTTAACTGTGATAATTATAGACTTTTCTGTAAAGATTTCTTTCGTAGGTTAAACATAATACACTGACTGGAAGTGGAGAAGAAAATAATTAAAACTGGTACATAATCATCTGGGGAACCATGAGGCAGTTTCTCTAATTTATTTCTTTAATTCAGGAGTTTTAAAAAGAAAGAAGTCTGACTGTAGTTAAGCTGTTATTTCAGGGCCAAAAAATGAAGACTTTCAGATTATTTTTTATATTTGTGCCAATTAGAGAGGTTTTGAGGAGCTACAGGGCACATTAGGTTTTTCTCAGCCTTTCCTTACATTGCAAAGACATCTTAATGACATGGATAGAATACCGTGATGACTGAATTTTCTTCTTCTAAATTCAGACAAGACCAAGGTTGTTGTCTTTGGACCAGAAAAACTCAGGACTAAATTGTCAAGTTTTGTAATTGATCTGGATTGCATTAATTTGGCTTCTAACATGAAGAATCTTAGAGTTATTTTTGACCAGATTTGGCCTTTGGCTCACAAATAAAATAGGTTTCTTCTTCCACCAACGTAATATTGCTAAAATTAGGGAGATTCTGTCTCACAGTGATACAAAAAACTAGTTCATGCTTTTGCTACGTCAAGATTGGACTACAGTAATTCCTTTTTATTGGGCTGCCCCAAATACAGTATGCCCTGAAAAGTCTCTAGATGATTCAAAATGCAGCAGCAAGGGTTCTGACGAGAACCAGCATGATAGATTACATTTCTCAGTTCTAGCTTCTCCTCATTGGCTCCCTGGTAAATCCAGGATTGAATTTTAAATTCTTCTCCTCACATGCAAAGCTATCCATGACAAAGCTACATTGAATATTAGAGAGTTCATAGTTCCATATTATTCCAATCAGAGCACTTTGCTCTCAGGCCTCAGGTCTACTTGTGGTTCTGTTAAGTCTCTAAAGCCGCTTGTGGACAGAGAGTTTCTAAGAACGCAGTTCTGTGAACTGCCCTGCTGAATGGTAGTGCAGCTATGTGTGATATAACTGTAATGTGTTCACAAAGGCTGAGGGATATCAAGAAACAAACATTGAATCTTACAATGTCTTGGCCAGGGTAATGAGACATGCCCCAAATGGTGGCAGTGGCACCACTGTTTTTGTGAAAATGTTATTTTATTCAATTTTTACACACCCCCCCCCCCCCTCCCAAAAAAGAGAAAATCCCCAGGAATTGACCTCTATTGTTAATTAGTAACATGTATTGTTAACCTGCTTTCATTCCCATTGATACTTCCCATCAGATACTGCTGTTTCGTCAAAGCCCATGGTGTCTCTGAGATTTTCACCAGGTGTCAAAACAAATTCTTTGACGTCATTCTGATGTGTAAACCTATAAACAAATAATGAGGTCCTGATAAGACGGATGAGAGGAGAGTAGCAGTCAATTATGCAACTGGAGTTTGCAACTGAGTTTGGTTTTAAATTTGCCTATAAAGTCTTTGTTGGTTTATCCTGAATTTGGCTTGGTTTAAGAGAAGGTTTAAATTTGGTCCATATGCACTTCTTTACAAAGATTATCTGGCAAATTAGTTGATTATGCATTTTTTGGTTGCATTTACAAGAACTTTGAAAACTTACCAAATAGTATTGTTTGGTGCTTTTGGGGGGTAACAACAGAATGTGTATTTGGTTTAATGGGTGTCCAAACAATTTTTAACCAAACGCAGCTCTGTAATATCAAACTAATCAAATGGAGACTTATGTGACAGTGTGGGGTCCTGTCACTATGCACCCTGGCTACTTGGCCACAGGAATATCTCTTTGGCTGACAGGTAAGTGCGAGTGACTCTCACCCGGGAGTCTCTGGAATCGAATCCCGCCCGAGCCCTCTGTTTTGTACCTTGCCACATTCTGGCATTGTCAGCAGGGTCCATATGACGCTGGCAAACAGTCCATGGATTCAAAATTGGTGGCATCCTGCATGGAGCACGAGGATGTGCTTGGGGAAAGAGGGGGAGAGATGTTACAGTGTGGGGTCCTGTCACTATGCCTCCGATTGATCACACACCTTACTTGGCCACAGGGATGTCCCTTTGGCTGACTGGTAAGTGCACATGACTCACCCAGGAGTCTGTGGGAATCGAATCCCGCCTGGGCCTTCTGTTGTGTACCTTGCCACACTTACGAGTTAGTAATAATGACATACTGTAAAACATTAAATTACAAAACATATGTGATCTGTAAACAACTGTGTCTGTGTAGTAGGAACCAGTTCAGTGTTTTTGTGATGTTTTAAACTTTTAATACCTCTAATGAACCAGACAGTCTAACATGACAAATCTGAGAAATGACTCTCTTTAGGTAGTTTCTATGGTGACAGAATCTACAAATTCTAATATATTATATGGCACCTCCAAGTTGCCCACTTTCAAGAAAGCTGAGATTATTTTATTCTGGATTTACAATATTTTCAGTTATGTTAACTGAACTAGTCTGTACACTGTGGCAAGCATGAAAAGTAAAAGTGAGTGGAATCCATGTACATATCTAACTCATCAAAAAGATTAAAAGAAAAAAAAAATCTTTTCAAGAAAGAAACTGGAGTGAAAAAATGACATGTTTACACCCCAAATGTCTGGGATATGAAAACATGATGTAGTGATTTGCTCATCTTATTAACCAATATTTCATTTATAAAGAAGATAGAGAGTATTACATGTCAAAAGGGATGTACAATTTCATGAAAAATGTTAATATTGAATATGAGTGACATGTTTAAATCAATGGGATAAAAGGCTCATTTATAGTTATCTGTAAAGTGCTCTACTTAGGTTATGTAGAGCCCTCTACGTCGACGGAGAGGCTGTTTCTGGCTGCACAAAATATTTTCTAAGTGTCCGTCACTCCATCAAGGGACATGGAGACGGCAAGGGCTTTGATTGGTCTATCACGATGTAAACACTGGTAGCACCATTTTTAAAACACCGGCTAACCGGGCTAGCCTACGAAGGCATAGAGATGACTCCCACCAAAGAATAAAGTGAGGAAATACCGAAATCTCTCCATCGTCTTCATTTCTGTATCAAAAGTATCTCTGTTTCAATGTTATTCAGCTGCAGCAACAACAGTCTTTCTCTCTCGGATGCCATTGCTCACTGTAACCGGAAGCAAAAGAACGACCGAGATAACTGACCACTGGCATCATAAGATTAGGCCAGTCTCGTGTAGCAACCTCTGCTAATCGGGTGGAAAATTGCACTGTGTATCCAGCACCATGACAGAGAACTATGAAGGCTTGAGGCGTCTCCGTGGTCATGAAGTTAGTTTACACATAGTTGCAGAAGTATACTGTAACCTTAAGGCTACAAAAGTCTGTAAGAATGATTGGTACTCCAAACAAACAACCAGGGCAACAGTTAGTTCCTTACTGGTAACAAGTCAGTAACATAATTAAGAATCAAAACAGCACCTGAGTGAGGCATTGTCTCTCAGAAGTAAATCTGGAGAGAGTTTCTGTTATAAGCAAGAAATTACATTATCAAATTGTGGAGCAATTTTCAATTGATCAGCCTGTAATTATGTCCAAAAGACATCTCTGTATCTCTGGCTTTTGGTATTCTTTGGGATGTCTTTGTTAGCTATCTAGCAGCTAGGATTCTGTATTAGATGAGAATAGGACAATATATCTCCTAAAGGTCTAGGATCTGTTCTAGTCTCATCTTCCCACATGTTTATGAACTGTTAAAGAAGAGGGGTGACTAAACAGTGGTTGGACATGGGAAATTCAAGATGAACTTATACAGTATATGGAAAAAAAAAAAAAAAATCTGTGTTCTATTTTGAATAAATTGGTTTATGAGATTTGAAGATCATTACATTTTGCTTTAATTTGAATTTCCCAACATTTTTTGAATTGGGATTATGCTTGATTAAGTTAAAGGACTTGATTACAAAAGGACAATGTTGTGAAAGAAGTGTAGAAAATTCATTACGTAAATATTTAAGAGCACAAATAAGTATTACATGTTGCATAAAAAACACTAACATACTGTATTTAAATATCTTTCTTTTCCCCTCCCATACCCGCCAGGCAGACAGAAAAAAAAAAAAAAAACAAAAATAAAAATAAAAAAAATAAAAATAAAAAAAAGAAAAGAAAAAAAAAAAACAAAAAAAAAAACCAGCATATCATCAGAGGACCGTGGAGGGTGTACCAAGAGTATACAAATTTACAACAATAATTTAATATTAAATTAAAAAATAAAATAAAAATTTTTTTTTTAATATTTTTTTATATTCATCTTACTCCTCTGTTAAGTCTCAGCGCCCCCCTTCCGCCCCCCACTCCGGCCCCCGCTCCCCCCCCCGCCCCCCCCCTTCTCCCTCCTCCTTCGCTCCTTTTCCACAGTTTGTATGCCCCTGCTGGCGTCCCCCTGCCCCCCCCCCCCCCCCACAGCAGCTCCACCCCATGGGGGGCCGCCCGTCCATTGAATCATTAAAAAAAAAAAATAATTTATTATTAATTCATCCGGGCACGGGGAGGCCAGCCAGGGGAGGGAAGACAGGCGCCTTTTTTCCCCCCCCCCGCACCCCCCCCCCAACAACCGCCGCACCGTTCTGCACCCGCCGCGCGGGGGGCGCGGCCCCCTCCCCCCCCACCACCACGACGGCCGCACCTCTCCCCCCCCGCACTTATGAAGGACTGCCCCCCCCCCCCCCCCCCCCCCCTTTGTGGAGAGTTGTTCTCCCCGAGGGGAGGGGAGGTGGAAAAATGCTCTTTCTACGCCGCCCTTCTCCCCCCTTCCCCCCCCCCCCCCCCCCACAAAACCCCCCCCCTTTTCTTTTCACATTCTGGGGGGGGGAAAAAAAACGCCCTCTCGTGTGAGAGGGCCCCAAACTTTTGGGGCCCCAAACAAAATGAAATCATTTTTTGCATCATTAAGATGTAAATTTTTCCCACACCCCCATTTTTCACCTTTTTTAAATTCTATAAATTTTTTTTTTATTGTGGTGTGTTTTTTTCCCTTTCGTTTGGAGGGAGATTTTTTTTTATTTCCCCTGGGAAAAAAAGGAGGGAGGTTTTGTTTATTAATTATTGAAGCCAAGGGGCAGCAAATACAGCAGAAAAAGAAGACCACGAACAATGCCCTTTGCCCCCCCCCGTGGGTGGGAAAAACAAAGGAGGAGGAAGAACCGCCGCAACCACGGAGAATCTTTTTCCAAAAAATTTTCTTTTAAACCCCCTGAGTGCAGTTCCTCGGATACGGATTTATGTGAAGTAAAATACAAACCTTTCCTTTATCTTATAACTACAACCAGAACAAAGTAAGCCTTAATGTCCAGTGTGTTTTTCCTCCCTCTGTAGCTTCAACAACTGCTGCTGCTCTGTTACAGTCAATCCATTTCACTACAGATCATAACCAGAAGATCTGAGATGCCTGGTAAAAGGAAAAATTCAAAGCATGTTTTACTGAAAAGATCCAGGTAGACTTAAAGCTAAGGTAGTGTGTCTGTTTCTGAAATGTTTCACAGTCCACATCATTTTAACTCTTTGCTTGGGTAACCAAAGATTACAAGACAATTATCAGAGGCAGGAATTCCAGACTTTGCTGCTGCACATGATAAGAGAAGCTCAGCAGTTGTGGAAGATAAAAGCAGAGACACTCACCAATGAAAACACCACAAGACTTATCAGATTGCGATAGACTTTGTAGATCCTCTCTAATCTATGTGTGGACTTCCTTTCAAAAAGCTTTTACTGTCACATTAACTCCCTGTCATATTTAATTTGCCTTTCTGGTCTATGCGGGAATCCACACTGTTGTTAAAATAAAGCTTTCACTCATCAACAGCAAATGATTTACTTTTTTTTTTTTTTCAAATTAAGTTTGTGCTCCAGGGCTGTTGAAAGCAGGCAGATGAAGAGTTTTCAGGAGTGTGAACATCATCAAATGTGGATAATTCCCAAAATCGACAGTAGAAAGTTAAAATTCAGAGTGATGACATAGTTATCATTACTGTGCCCAGATGTTTGGGAATTTAACATTTAAGAAAAAAAAAGGACAGAACATGAAAAACAGTTTCATAAATCTGTTAACTATTTAGATGATTTGCAGGACTGTATCAAATCCACCTCACAGGATATTACACTTAATGCAAGTTATTTTTCCACTGCAGTGCTATGACGGATCTCTTACACATCCACACAGGCAGCTGCACCAGGGGGAAATCTGGTCTTTTGCAATGCACCAGTCTCCAGCGTCACTTTGGTCATAGATTACTGAGTCTGTGCAGAGTCCGGATCTGAGAGGCTTCCCTTCCACAAGGCTTCAGCTCCATTATGTGGAATCTGACCTGTGACTTGATGCTATCACTGACATTGTCAACATGTTTGAAGTTGAGAAAGAAAGATTGTTAAACATGATCTAAACAAAACCAGCATCATGGTTGCGGTGTTTATATCTGACTGGTATGATACATACGCATTTTTTTCCAAATACTCTTTTGGCTTTTGGATGTAATTAGTATTCTGTGAACTACAAAAAACAAAAACCATTTTTTATTGTCATCAATTTCATAAGAAGGCTTGAATAATGAGTGACCAAATTTTTTGAATAGTGATAATGGATCAACTCATTCGTTGATGTGGACTGAGGACCTAAATAATCACAAAACTCCAAATACTGTGTAATTAACATGAAGTGGGCTGAATAAAGGTTTCAGACATACATTTACCGCTATTCTGTGTTCAAGTCATTAACAAGAAAAACCTTGGTTTAAAAATGTTGCGTGTGTAGTTAGAACCTAAGGCAATTTATTCCTCAGTGAATCATTGTTTCTAAAACCATCAAAATCATCACTGTTCCTGTATTGCAGTGAACACAAGCACTGCTATCTCACATACACTGGCTCCAAAAAAACATTAGCTCCAAACATGACGCTGCTCAAAATTGCTCCAACAAATAAACTTCTTGCTCTTGTTTCAGTACAGGGTTACATACATCTACAATGTTGAAGTGCAAAAATGAAAGTGAATTTATCTGATTTACATTCTTTTGATCCTATGGGTTTGGGGCTGAAAGGATGGTCAAAAAGAAAGGGCAGATATTTTATGTCTCATGTATATTTAAGGTACTTTGTGCAAACTAACATTCATATTTGCAGTTAGATGAAAAAACACATGACGGAGTCATATTAATCATATCATATAAAAGAGAAATAGCACATTTAAGAAATCTGAAAGCACAATGGACCCTCAGACTCAATCAAGCCACTTTTTCCTCTCCTGTCTTCATTGAATCATTTCATATAAGATGCAACTCATATGACAGTAAGTAAAAATTAGGCTACATCATTATATGTGAATAACATCAGAACAACTTTACCTTTGAATTGTGCATTGAAAAAAATTTGCTTCACAATTATTTGATGCAACACCTTATTGAATAAAAGGCATGACAGTGCTGTTATATGACATTATTAACTATCACTGCTTCTTTTATCCAATCGTGCCTGTGCAAGCAGACTCCCTCCCCTAGCTGTTGTCTACACCACATCCACGTGAGTAATAGCAGCACCAGACGCTGATGTACTCTGGGCGACTTCTCCACACCTACCCCACCGTGTCATCACAGTGAGGGCTTCTCGCTGAGCCATAATTACCTCAGGCTGACACACACAACAAGGGAGATGCCTTCAAGTAAACACAGTCCAGATTTTGGCCCAGCTAACTTCAAAGCTGGTGTATGCTGATAACCAAGCAGACCCTGCAGAGCTCTGCTGTCCCCTCCCACAGAGAGGGTGGCCAGGCCTCGCGGGGGGCCAATAGCAGCGGTGATGTGAGAGAGAGAGAAGAGGTGTGAAGAGGCTTTTGACAGTACAGCACCTGCTGCGTCTTCACTACCACGCAGATCTTTGCCTTTTGTCTCGACTGACCGGTTAGCTCATTCTAGGGGGATTAAAGCTGGGGGGAAGGGGGTCAACCAAGAGGCATGTTGACGAGGAGAGATGGTGTTGAGAGAGATGGGGGGGATGTTGTTGTGATCGGACACACCTTCTGTCATGCCAGTGGAACATTCCAGCTGTCTGTGGCAACTAACACTGCTGTTGTTGGAAGATGACGTGTCTGCCCCCACAGAACCTTGATTCATATCCACTCCTGTGCTCAGTGGCATGTCTCATATTGACGCTATCATCAGTGATCTTGAGCCAGTTGTCTTCTCAGTGTTTCCACACACACAAAAGCCTACATTAGTGTTAATTTGAACATCGTTAGGATTATCTCCTAATACAATCCAAATGCTTCATGATGCCTTTAAAGGCACGTCTTCCACCACATCATTCAGCGTCTCTTATCAGCTGTGGTTTTCACTGTGGCTCACAGCTGGATCAGGTCTCCTGTGATCAGTCCGCTGGAATGAAAGCGCTGGTGCAGACCAGACTATCTCCGAAAATACTCAAAAGGCTGTGGTGAAGGCAAAGGAATGCACCAGTGACGGAAGATATTTATGGCAGGGCAGACTGTGACTACTAGCTTGGAAAGACAAACAATCTGTTTCTCGGAGGGGGATTGTAATATTGATGCACTGTTTATAAGACTCATAATTGCAAAATATCACCCCATATAAATATTCAGCTGCCTGCTGGCTTATGTTTGAAATCTTAGAGTGCTGAATTGTTTCCGATCCTTTTTGAAAACTAGAGAAATAGCAATAGCAAATCTTGTTCTACATAAATAAAGAGTCCCAGAAGAGTTCTCACTTCACCATGGACAGTTTTGTTGTAAACACTGCTGTATCATCTCTGCTCTTGTGATCACAGAGCGGAAATCAGGCTGGAGCCAAAAACGCTGCTCATATTGAAATTGTTTTTCTTAAAAAAACAGAGCAACAATGCTGCTCTGCTGTGTTGGTTATTGTGCAAATGATATTTCTCGGCGCATATAGACACGTACAACCAAACTCCATTCGTCACTTTGTTATGATCCATGGTGAAACTTTGCAGAAAAGTATCTTCACTTATGCGAAAATCTTGCTCAAGTAAACATACCTCATTAAATCATCACAAATGATCTTTCTTTTGCAGCTCAAACTGGAAAAGAAACATTGTGTTCTTTCAGGGAAAAAGAGCTTTAAAGAATGGCCATTAACAAAATGATTTATTGTGTGATAAAGGTTTTGCAACTTTGGCTCTGGTTTAAATTGCACAAAGTTTTGGCATCTTTGCTTATCAGCCCACTGATAACAGTCACAAAGACTGAATTAATCACTCAACTGGAAAGGAACTTTTCAGTAACTAAAGTAATATTCCTATATAATTATTTAAAAAGCAGACAGACATTTTTTAAAAAAAATCAAACGGCTGATAGATCTTAACTAACTACTTATGTATTTGCTACTGATGAAAATTTTTCATTGGTATTTGAGCATGTTGGCTGTGATAGCTCAATGCACAGCAAAAGCCTTAACATGATTGTAAAAGTCATGATGTCATGAAGTCATGAAGATACAGCAAATGGGGGGGACGTTTTCAAAGCCTGGCAACTAGAAAGCATATGTCAAATTCAATGAAGAGATGCCCAATTTCAATGAAGGGAGAAACATAAACTTAAACTTACAAATCAAAGTAATTTTAAGTAGAAATAGTCTGCTTTGGCTCATGGTACATTTCAGTTAAAAAGCCAGTGAATCTGGTTTATTTCAGCCATCAAACAAATGATATCTCTTTGAATTCACAATGAATCCTGGATAAATTTATAAAATCCATATTTATAGCTTTCTCTTTCATTAATCGAGCACAGTCATCCTATTGTTTACTTAAGGTTTCCAAAACCCCAAACTTGCAACAAATGTCATACCATACCACTAAATAAATCATCCCCTGACACATCGTGAGCTGTCTTCTGTTACTGCATTTGCGTTTTCACTTCTGAAGAGCACTAAGCTTTCCTGGGAAACTTAAATAGTGAACTTTAACAGTCGCTTGTTTTGATTCACTTCTGTGATTCTTTGTTGATATTTTTATGAAGTAAATTTGCTTGTTTTATTTCTTTTAAGTAGTTTTTATTCTAGTTTGAAGACAAATGATCGTCGAATCTAAAATAAAGCTTCAAGTTGAACACAACCCATAAAGGAGAAACAGCCAATCCTGAGAATATTTGCATGAAATATTAGTTGCTATTGTCTTTTGTTTTTATCATATCTTTCAGGTGTTCATTAATGTGGTACAACAGCGGTGATTATGGGAGGGGGGGTATATAAATCACCCCTCTCTCCCCTACTAAGATCGCTGTTGAGTAGAGAGCTACTCATTCCCAGAGAAGTTCCTTCAGAGGTTTGTCTCCTGTTGAGGCTTGTCAGCAAGTACAATACCCAGAGTCTGAATAATGTGGCCGGGAGCTAGTTTATTCAAGCACCTTTTGTTTGCACACCATGCTCACCTTTTCCCTCCACTGATGAACAGATAGCCAGCAGAAAGGAGGTGGGGAGGGGCGGCGGGATTCAAACCAGAGACCATAGCTGCCACTGTTTCTTTGCAGAATGTGCCCCATTATAGGTGGGGTTATTATTGCTTCGTGCTTTGAGGCTAAAACGTCTGTTTAAGACGTCCAAAAGAGCATAATAAGCTGTGAATGTAATGTGGATGATGCCTTAACTACACAGACGTCCAATGTCATGCCAAACTACTGCATGGGTCTTTATCAAGCCCCAGAAAATTTGCTTTCTGTATATACCCATGAGATAAGAGGGGTCATGCGGTGATGTGTGTGTCCCTGAACAGCTGCTCTTTGAAGTAGCTAGCTGAACGGACGTATGCATGTGCCAGTGACAGGGTTTGCATGATTTTGATCGAGCTTTTTCACCTTTAAAAGTTATTCAGGCATTTCTGAAAAGGCTTTTTGATTTGTTGATGAGTTAGATGGCAGCATTACATTTACTCATATCTTTAATTACAAATTAACAGCTTTAACCTTGGTCATATGACCAAAGTGAAGACATACAATTGGAATAAGCATTCAGCACCAAGATTGGTATGGTGAGTATTTTGAGTTGCGATGGCGATGTCAAACTCACAGATTAAGATAAAGTGAATTCTCATGTAAGAAACCAAAAGCACCAACCGTGTATACTTGCAGGTTGGGACTTGAACGTCATAACAATATTATCAGCCTATTTTTAGTTGTTTGCTAAAGTAGCCGTACTGGGGAAACAACAGTGATTGAGCAGGGTTGAAAGCAAGTAGCTCCTGGAAAGCAAGAGAGGCGAGGCTAATTAGCACATTCATAGACCAAAGCAGACTTAATTAGGATGTAGAGTAACATCTACACTATAATAAGGAATAATGGGATTATATTCATGGAAAAAAAATGCCTAAATCCTTAATATCAGTGAACAAAGATTATCGTTTCTCAGAGATTTAATCAAGGCCAGAGAAAGGACAGCCAGCCATTCATCTAACAAAAGCTGAATGCGTCAGTGTCATGTCTGAATGAGCAGCGGTGGGATTTTCTTTAACCTTTTATTGGGTGAAAAACCATATGAGTCTTCACTTGGCTAATGATCTCCCTTTTGCGGCTTTGCTCCAACTGTCATATACAGGCTATATACATGCGTGTGTCTAAATGTTTGTGTGGGTTACAGATCCAGTTTTTTCTGATCCAATCTGATGCAGTACCTGGGCTTAACAGCTTAACAGCAGATACCTGATACCGATCCAATACTACTGTTGAGGGAATGAACCACATTCCTTGTCATGTGAGTGAAGGCATCAGGCTTGACATGAACATTTAGACATGTTGCAAAAAAGGTAGGGCACGGTGGCGTGGTGGTTAGCACCGCAACTTCACAGTAAGAAGGTCGCTAGTTCGATTCCTGGCTGTGGAGGGGGTTTGAACAATTCCAACTGTGGCCTTCCTGTGTGGAGTTTGCATGTTTTCCCCATGTATGCATGGGCTCTCTCTGGGTACTCTAGCTTCCTCCCACCATCCAAAGACATGCATGTTAGGTTAATTGATCACTCTAAATTGCCCCTAGGAATGAATGTGAGTGTGAATGATTGTCTGTCTCTCTGTGTTGGCCCTGCGACAGACTGGTGACCTGTCCAGGGTGTACACCGCCTCTCGACTGATAATAGCTGGGATAGGCTCCAGCAACCC